>OU015750.1:74309068-74325965 GCA_907169655.1 Acomys percivali
AACAATTTCCTAATCTTCCCAGTTCTACCAACTAGGGACCAACTGTTCAAACATGAGCCCACGGGTGCCATTCTCATTCAAACCACCAACTATTAGCTACTCTATAAATTATCTTCTATTCTTACAAAGTCATTACATTTTTGCCACACTCTACTCTTCCCTTTCTCATTGTTTTTCAGCCTAAAATGCCATCACTTTATCTTAGTGGTTGCTATCTCTTAATCGACTGTAAGGTCCTATTGGAGGTTATACTGTAATAACTTGACTTTTCCTGTGGTGTCTAGTAATATTAGCCACTTTACAAATGCTTGTTGAGCAAACATATGGATAGTATCATCAGTACAAAACAAACTTATTTTTATCCAATTCTCTTTGGCAGAAGGATCCATGGACTCAGTTCGTATAAAATAGAATCAAGCTATTTAGACATTTAGACATCTAAAGCATGACAAGCTGAAACAAAGTCATTTTTATTCTGCATAAAACTGAAGACTGTTCCCACCCACACAAATTCTGTCAATAATGAGGAGTAGGAGTTGAAATTAATTTATAATTCATTCTGTAACAAATCACAGGATTTGGATCATAGAGATTTTATTTCTGTGGAGTCAGCATGATTTATCACATCTGGATGCAAAAAAAAGTCCTTAAACAATATTCTTAATTGACGTCTCAGAAATATTTACCAATGTTGTATCTTACTCCTCATGAAAAAATAATAGCATCCTCTTTTGTAAACGGAAGACAATTTACCACACATAAAGCAATCCTCAGCAGTAAGGTCTGGCAGAGATTACATGTTTGAAAATGGCCAACCATCCTTCAAGTCCAGATGCTTTGTCTCAGTCATCCTAAAAGCTTAGAATTTAGCAATGTGCCTGAAAATATACAAGAGACTTAAAAATAGGTCATCAAGGACATACAGAAGATGAATGTAGATGAAAAATGGGTGTATGTCTGTCTGTCGGCCTGCCTGCCTCTCTGTCTGCCTTTCATATAAGGATGTTGGTATTTCAATCTCTCCAAACGCTTCCTCACATTCTTTCAAGTTACTTAGCCTTTTATCAATTTAATAAACAAATATTAAGTTCTTATATAACTAGATGCTTGTGCTCATTTGAGATAAGTAAAAATGAGCAGGAATAAGCTCAGTCTTCAAAGTAACTCACATAAACTACTAAGGGGCATAAATCATGATTAAAGACAAAACAGGGCTTTTTAAGTGAGTGTTCTAGAGAATACTCAGTTTACTAACAGCTGTCCTCCAAACAATGGCCCAGGGTGTCAGAAAAGAAAGGAAAGTAGTCAATACTCAGCCTTAGAGACACAGCAACTAAAGGAAACTAAAATTTCTGAAACAACGTAACAGTAAGAAAGTACTTTAAACCTTCAAGCCCTGGACTTATCTGTTGCATTTTCTTCATTGCATAGCCTCTAATAATAAACTACCTTCACAGACTACACTTCAAGAACTAGTAAAATAGGAACAAAAGATTATGAGGCACCAGATTTCATCACAATAGAAAGGAGAGCATTGAAGGGTTTTTAATTCAGCCTGACAGAAGCAGAAAGCAATGATACTGAAAGACAAGATACACCACACTAGAAAACTATTTTATAGAATCCCAGGTTTATCAATGTGATAAGAAAACTGACATCCCTTACATCTGAAGAAGTGACTCAAGATAAACTCTGGTTCCATAATTGCAAGTGTGGATTTGTTGTCAGTTCCTAGGAGTCCTTTGTTGCATTTCAGTAGATTATAAGGAAGACACTGACCCATGAGTATAACAAAATGTTATTAAATGTTATGTTGTTGCAACATTACTTTAGCAGAACATTAGTATTTGGTTTTCCACTAGACCATGGTATATCTAGTCTCAGATCCTTGGTCATCTGAGAAGTGTCAGGGATGAGACCCACATCATGAAGTGGGCCTTAAATCTAATTGGATATTGGTTGTTTACTCCTGCAAGCTCTGTGTCATCACTGCACTACTGCATCTTGAAGACAGGTCCCATTGTAAAACAAAGATTTTGTAGCTGGGGTTGATGTTTACCTTTCTCCTTTGGTAGTATCCAAATACCTTCTAGTACTATGAACACTAGTCAGTAGTGGTAAAAGCTCAAGGTAGGCACCAACTCAACCTCTCCATCTTCAATTCATTATATAGGTGCCACATTCATAAATAAGGCCTTACCATCAGTTCATGTAAAACAACCAGGCTTTGACAATAGCCTGGAATGTCTGAGGGTTCCCATAGAGCCTCTTTGTCCAACAAGTCAACTAGAGGTAACCAATTCCTAAAACTGGAGGTGTCTGCTGATGATGAGAAATGTACAGTGGGTCTCTATCTCTCCATTGTTTGACGATTTTCTTTACATATGTACTTATTTCAGGAAACTTCTACTGTATTAGGTTTCCTTTCAATGCCTCAGGTGGCCCTTAGTTTTAGCTGTCCTTTCTTGTATTCCTTCATTCATCTTCCTCATCTCTCAGCCTCCCCATTTTGATCTTCTGGACCTAGTCCCTGCCCCATCCATCCATAACTATCTACTCTGTGTTCCCTTCTGTGGTAATTCAGTCTTCCTCCATGTCTCTTCCTCTATACTTAACTTCAGTGGTTATATGGATGGCAGCCTGCTTATCAATGACTGAACAGCTAATATCCACTTATAAGAAACTATATACCATAGTTGTCTTTTTGGGTTTGGATTACTTCTCTCAGGATGAATTTTCCTTGTCTCCATCCATTTACTTGCAAATTTTATTATTTCAGTTTTTTCTTAACAGTTTGGTATTATTCTGTTTTGTAAATGTATCACATTTTTTAAATCCATTCTTCCATTGATGGATATCTAGGCTCTTTCTAATTTCTGGCTCTCATGAATAGAACAGCAATGAAAATGGTTGAACAAGTGCCTCTGTAGTACAATGCAGAGTATTTTGAGTATCTGATCAGAGGCAGGATAGCTGGATCTTGAGGTAAATCTATTCCCAGCTTCCTCAAGAACCAGAACACTGATTTTTCATAGTGGCTGTACAAGTTTTCACTGCAAGCAGCAATGAATGAGTGTTCCCTTTAGACTACATCCTGGTGAGCACGAGTTGTCAGTTGTTTTGTTGACCTTGGCCATTCTGACCCATATAAAATCTCAAAGTAATTTTGATTTGCATTTCCTGATGCCTAAGGAGGACGAACATTTGTTTAAGTGTTTCTCAGTCATTTGTGTTTCTTCTGAGAATTCTCTTTACTTTTGTACCCTAGTTTTTAACTGGGTAGTTTCTGGATATCAGTCCAGTCATTTTAACTCTTTATATATTTTAAGCATTAACTCTAAATGATGGTGGCCTTTGACTTACAGAACTTTTTAGTTTCATGAGGTCCCATTTAGTAATTGTTGTTCTTAGTGCCTTTGCTAATGGTGTTCCATTCAAAAAGTCCTTTCCTGTGCAGATGAGTTCAAAACTAAACCCCACGTTCTTTTCTATCAGATTCAGTGTACCTGTTCATAAGCTGAAGTCCTTGACGCATTTAGAGTCTGCTCAGAGTGACACATATGGATCTATCTGCGTCCTTCTGCATGCAGCCACGAGCTTGACCAGCACCACTTGTTGAAGATGCCTTTTTCCTGTGCGTATTTCTGGCTTCTTTATTTTAAAAAATCAATTTTCTGCAGGTGTATGGATTTTTGTCTGGGTTTTCAATTCAAATCCATTGATCAACATGTTTGAATTTTATCAATCTTCTTATTAATTACAGTTCCCTAGTATAATTTGAGGTCTGGCATAGTGATACCTTCAGCAGTTATTATAATACTATTATTAATAATTATTATTCAGGATTGTTTTAGCTAGTTTTGGTGTTTCCATATTAAAACAAAAATTGACTTCTCAAGATCTGTGAAAAATTCTGTTGGAATTTTGGTGGGGTTTACCTTGAATCTGTAGATTGCATTTGGTAGGTTGGCCACTTTCAGTATTCATGGGCATGGGAAATCATCCTGTCTTCCTATATCTTCTTCGGTCTCTTTCTTCAATGTCTTAAAATCTTTATTTATAAGCCTTTCACTTGTTTGATTAGTCATATTTTATTATTTTGAAGCTAATACAAACTGTATTATTTCTGTGATTTATTTCTCATTTGTATATAGTATATTTGTATATATGTATACAATAATATATATAAATGTATATGCATACAATACATACAAACGTATGTATGTATATAATACAAACCGTACATATTAGAATTATTATACTGATTTTTTTGTGTTTTGTATCCTGCTACTTTGCTGAAAGAGTTCATTAGATGTAAGAATTTCCTCAGAATTTTTCTGAAAACAAAGATATTTCAATGTCTTCCTTTTTTATTTGTAAACCATTGATCTCCTTCAGTTGTCTTATTGCTAAGGCTAAGATTTCAAGTACTAGATTGAGGGGAGAGAAAGAAAGAGAGGGGAGAATCTTGTCTTGATCCTGAATTTAATGGAATTGCTTTGAGTTTCCCTCCATTTAGGTTGATGTTGGCTGTTGGACTATGGTAATTCATCTTTATTATACTGAGGTATGTCTCTTGTATCCCTAATTCCCTCAGGACTAATATTATTAATTGTCAAAGGCCTTTTCTGTATCCCATAGATGATCATGTGGCTTTTGCCTTTCATTCTTTTTATTACATTTATTACATTTATTTTCATTACATTTTTTGAGGTATTTATTTTGAGACATCTTTGGGATGAAGCCTACTTGATCATGATGGATAATCTTTTTGATGTTTTTATATTCCATTGGAAATTATTGTATTGGGAATCATTGCATCTTTGGTCATAGGGGTAAATTTATCTGTAATTTTCTTTCTTTGCTGGGACTTTATGTTGTTTAGGTAGCAGGCTAATTGTGGTTTCATAAACTGAATTGGTCAATGTTTCTTCTGTTTCTATTTTGTGCGATAATTTAAAGAGTGTTGGCATAAGTTCTTTGAAAGTCTGGTAGAATTCTGTACTAACATCATCTGGCTCTGGGCTTTTTTGGTTAGAAGACGTTTAGTTGCTGTTTCCATTTCCCTAGGTGTGATAGGTCTCTTTACATTGCATTTGTGGCATTAATTTAACTTTGGCAGGTGATATATATTTTAAAATTTATCCATTTCTTTTAGATTTTCTAGTTTGGTAGAGCATTTTATAAGGGCCAACTGATCTAACGCATCATAGAGCATTTATCACTTAAAAATTAAAGGATGAAAAGGAAAACATGACGTTTGAGTGTCTATGTGTCTTTAAATGGATAGCTCCCTGTTTCTTCCATTTTCGTGTGCATATAATCTATCATCCAGAGAAATTAAGATCTAAACAAAAACATTTATTATAGGTGATACACCACTTACAATCCATCTCTCCTGTGTCATCTCCAGCCAAAACAAAGAAACAACAAAAAAAATGTGCCCGTTTCTTTCCTTTGAAATCATATTTTCATAAGGGGTGGAAAAACAATCAAATACTTTGATACTTTTTATTATCAAAAAGTCAGAACTGTAATAAATCAATGGTTTTCACTCATCCCTTACAGGGAACTATGGTAACTATTAGCAGGCATAGTCCAGGAGGCTCTCAGCATGCAGTTAAAGTCAAGCGTTTGGGTTGAGATGGCTCACTGGGTAAAGTACTTGATGTACAAATATGAACACCTGAGTTAAAATCCACAAAACCCTTGTAAAGCCGTGTGTGGTAGTATATGCCACATGGATGTCAGAGACAGAAAAAGCTAGCCTGGCATAGGCAGAGGTCAAACAGCAAAGATACTTTGTCTCACGCAAGCTGGGGGGCAAGAACCAATACCCAAGCTTGCTCTATGACTTCCATATGCACATGCCTTATAGACACAAATATACTTGCATACATCATATGTATATGATCTTAAATATTTTAACAGTCATTGGTTGATTGATCTTGTTACTACAACCATTTCCCTTGGAGACTTGGGGTTAAAGGATTCCATAATTGCTGACTTTCTACATCTAGTTGTGTTGAATAGGACTAATTAATGTCCACCAATTCGTCCTACAAAATCCATGGAATGTCTGTACCTGGCAATTTGAACAAAGCACAAGACTATCAGCACATGACATATAATCATAAAAACAGTGGCTTCTAGGTAAGATGGGTAGAGAGCAAGGATCCCTGACAACATCTCAAGGTAAAGGACATCATACCAAATAGTGCAACCACTGACAAGCTAGGCAGTACCTGGAATTACCAACCCACTGAGAAGATAGCAGAAAGGCTTTGGTTATTTTTTTTCATATGTAAATCTGGGCAGAATGTAAGATTTAAGAGCATATTTGATAATTTGGGTTTGTGTAGATACTTTCAAATTGAGACAATTCACATTAAGGTTATTTTCTGAATGTAAACCAGCATGAAGAAAGTCTATTTCCTTAGGTGGTGCACACACAGCTGTTGCAAACTTCTCTCCTCAAGGTCTATGAATTCAAAAGACTACTGCCAGAATATTCAGGTCTGTCTGTATGGGGTGCAATCTTACTGACCATCAGCCTAGTCCCCTGTAGTCCATCCTTTTACCTTCTACATGCAGTCTAAACTAACACATTGAGGATAATCTAAAATTTGTATGTTTTTCCTATTTTTCTAGAAAATTAAATAATTATGGGGAGAAAAACAACCTAGAAAGGATATGCTACAACCTATGAATGGTTAGAATATAGTCACTTTTGATTAGCTTTATTCCGAACAAACTAAAAATTAATTTTAACATCATCCTGAAGAATCCATTGATAAACTGACTGCCATTGAAATACTTTTATCCAAAACAACAACAAAAAAATTCTGTTCAAGCACACACTTAAAATCAATCTGGAATAATTGAGCAAAACTCCCCTTGCTTCCTCCTAAGTTAATTGTGTAAGATATTTGGCCAATACCAAGAGCTCCTCTTACAGATCAAGTACTCTGTTAAGATTTTGGGTTGGGAAGTAATACTAGAAATATGGCAGTCATTATCTTGATGATGGTTTTATAAAAAAAATTCCTTTGGGTTATGACATTTGTGTGTAAAAATGAGGTCGATGAAACAATGTAGAGAAATGTAGGTGGTAAAAGTGCTGTTGTGCATATGTCAAAAGAGACAGCATCTTCAGATATCCAAGAGAGAGATGGCCATGCAATGTTGCAATGAAAACGATATACAATGGTGCCTTTAAAAAGAGAAGAGGCAATTATTTTTATGTCAGCTAGAGTTATGGGGGAGTAGCATAAGTAGCAGCATTGGTTATGTGTGACACAGCCTCTTAGGGGAACCTCTCCTGTCCTCTATGCCATTTTGTGAAGGATATCTTGTAAATTAATACACTTTGCTCAACTCAGCAGAGAGTAATAATACTGACAATAGCATCAGCAAGTCAGAACCCTTTTGTGTGGAAATAAAACTCTGGCTCCAGCTCCTCCCTTGCCCACTAACCTGAGCTCAAGTCACCTGTCTCTCTTTCTGAGGAACTGTCTGTGCCACATGATCTCTGGCCATGGCAACACACTGATTAAAAACAAACAAACAAACAAAGCCAACTTAAGGGAGAAAATATGTTTATTCTTACAGGTAGATATCCAGCCCATTATGGTGAAAAAGTCCTGGTAGCAGAAGCCTAAGGCACCTGGTCAGTAGGCAGTCAAAAAGCAGAGGGTGAGGCTCAGGTACAGTTCTCCTTTCATTCTATCTGGAAGCCAAGGGGGTGGCCTTTGTTAGCTCTCTATAGTACTTAAAAGTGTGTCTTTGGCAGAGTTGAGCTCAGTCTCTCTCCCACTGTGGAACAGTCTTGGTCCCTATTGTAACAGTCAAAAATAACATCTTCTTTGCCTGCTTAACTGGTCTGGTGCAATTGTACTCTGACATGACAAGATGAGCAACCTCTGCCTGGTTAGGTGGTGGGGCATTTTCCTTGTGTCATCCTCTATCATCGTTTGATGAGAGCTAAACCAGGATGGCAGGCTGTTAAGGTTCACCATCTCTCTAATCCTATAACCACACACAAAGGATGAAGAGGAAAAACAGAGGCATGTGTTACTGCATCTGGAGAGTAAATTTCATTTGAAGAAATAGTACAAAAATTAATGGGAACTTGTAGAAGAGGCAGTTATATTCTGCCATGTCTAAATTTCATCGTAGAGCCAGACTGTACATCCCTGACTTAAGCTGGTGCTGTTATGGCTAGTATATAGGTATATTAATTTAAGTTTGGTTTACTCTTGATGGGTTTTTACAGTTTAAGAAAGAGATGCCATCATCATTTTACTGTCAAGAAGAGCTTTGTGAGTTACTGGCCAGTCTATAGCCACGGATTACAGTAAATAAAAAACAGCCTGTGACTACACTTGATCATGTAAGGTACCCCTACTTCCTAAAATGTATTTCTTCAACCATTACATTTGATCATTCTAGCCCATTTGCTTTCTATATCTAGTGTATCAGAGAGAAAATGGTAAGCTATAAGACCAAGCATGTCAATAGTAATTACCAGACATTTCTAACAGTGTGGGGTAAGATTAGTGAACAGTGAGGAGACAAAAAATATTCAAAATGGCATATTCAAGAATTTACAAAAGACATGTTCTGTGAATCATTTTATAAAACACATTTGACTCTGATGTACGCACCTCTTTTAAGTCATTCTTAGAGTGTCTCTCCCTTTGGACATTTTCAGGGTAATTTAGCTAGAAAGCATTAGGTAGAGAAGTGATGATTTGTGATTTATTGCCTATGCTGAAAAGAAGATAAAATAGGAGAGTTAGTTATTCCACTTTTGAAAGGCAACACACAAAAGATTTTCTATGCTCTTGTCTGGATTAAGTCCTAAAATGAAGCTACAAAGGGAATTCTGAATTGAAGTACAGTTTTAAGATACTATTTGTATTCTTTCATATTCAAAATAAAGTTTGCATGATGAGACTTTTATATTCTTATAGTTGATTGCTAAGAACATATGCCCAGTTCACATTAAATGCATATTTGACCATTTTAACCATAAATTGTATATAAAACTAACAAAAAGTATCTCTCATGAAATAATGTCACAATTCAAGTTTTCTTTTTACTTGCCAAATCTCTTTCTCCTTTTCCTTTATTAAATGTGAATCAATTTTGAAACAAAATGTCAACAGACTTGAATAAGTTGGCAGAAAGTTCTTCCAAAAATTCTTCACAGAATGTTTTTACATTTGCCAACACCCTTTCATGAGCAGGAGGGTCATTGCTGTGCTAGACATGTGATGCCACACTCTTCTACAGAAGACAAAGGACAGAAGTGATCTGGGATGCAGTGCTCATATATTAAGCTCACATTGAGGCGAACAAGATGAGTATGATTTCAGACACAAACTAACGATTCAAATTGCTTAGCAGTTCTCCCCTGAGTCCAGAAAGAAATTAAATACTGCTTATAACAGCCCACTAATTGTAGGCTTTGTTGTAATGATAATAAGAACAGGTATGAATACTCTGTTTCGAGTGGGATAGTAAGTGCTTTCAAGAATGAACTAATTTACTCTTGGTACCCTCTATGGTTGGGCACTATGAGTCCTGTGTGAGACACAGAGGTATACTGGTAACAGAGAGTACTAGAAAGGTTTTGTCAAATGGATACAAGCTAGGGCCATCTGGGAACAGGAAACGTCAATCAAGAAAATGCAGCCTCTATGAAAAGTATGTGGGGCCTTTTCTTGACTAATGTTTGTGGGAAGGCCCAGCCACCGTAAGTGATGGAACCGCTAGGGAAGAAGTCCTGGAATTATAAGAAAGCAGACTGAGAAATGTCATGGCAACAAAGTCAGTAAACAGAAGTCCTCTACGGCCTCTTCATCAGTTCCTGCCTCCAGTTTCCTTCCCTGTTCTCCTGTTCTGGCTTCCTTCCATGACGGCCCTTTAAGATAAAAATAAACCCTTTCATCCCCAGATCACTTTGGTCATGGTGTTTATCACAGGAACAGAGGAGCAAACTAATACAAGATGCTCTAAATGTACTCCATGACACCGTCTCTCAAAACAGCCACTAGACAATCCTGCGTGGCATGTGCTGCATTGTCTCTGTCTTTTTCCCCCGTTACAAAATGACAATGTTGGTGTCTTTGAGTGCACTGCGCATTGTTGTCGTGAACTCTCTATGAGAAGACTACAACACAATAACAGTTTCTGTCTCTCTTGGCAACTCTGGGCCACAGTTTGAAAAAGAATAATAAATGACTAGTTTAATAGAATTTGTTCTTTTGAAAATATCCCATGCATAAAAGCATTAACTACTATCCAGTTATTACCCAGCAATGTGGTGGTAACACTGCTAAGACCCTATCGATCCTCCAAAACACCAAAAGAATATGTGTTTTGTCACTTGCAACTCACATCCACATGCGTAAATTCATTTATATTTCACTTCATCTACAGAACGCAGGACTGGATATGGGCATATGGATTATGGAACTAAAATCTATCAAATAGAATATGTATCAATAACAGAAGCCCAGGAGAGCTGACAGCCAAGTAGTTGCTCAGCAGGCTTCGACTGATGCTCTTTACTGTAGTTGCATTGATTACAGACTGAGAGATAAAAATCATAGCATTCATTAAAGAGCTCTACTCACCGACATAAACCAAGACAACCAAGCTGAAACACCAACTATCCTATCTCTCCAAGTTCCCACAGGATGTGGAAAACTGCAGAAGTCTCACAAATGTCCAGGTAGATGAAAGGGAGGCCACATTTCCCAGGCAGTTCTTCCATCAGTAGAGAGCCAATCACAGCATCCACAACCAGGAAATTTAATTTCCTTTTATGCTATGCATATTCTAACAATAAAAGCCATGACATCTTCAGGCTACAACTCTAACCATGCATTTCAGTCAGAAATTGCAGGTTTCTGCTTTGTCTGTAGGGTCTGAATATTCAGTCAGAAGCTAACAACCAAAGAAAGCCATTTGGGGAATTGCCAAACTATACTGAGGCAGAGAGTGACAGCAGACTGCCTTTTCAGCAGCTCACACACAGCAATCTTCTCATAGGGCTCTTACTGCCTCAGGTCAAGGCCTGCTCGAAATCCAGTCAGCACAGCCTCCTAAGTGCTAGTTGGACTGAGCTCTGGATGTTTGCATCCGTAACTCACAAAGCAGCTACAACAAAGGACCATGAGAGAAGGATGCTTTTTTGTTGTCACTGATATAATGTGCAGTGCGCTCAAAGACTCCAAAAAACACAATTTTATAATGGACAGAAGATACAAACATAGAATCTAAACAGAAGATAGCATGAAGAATGTTTCAATGGCTGTTATGTCTTCATTTTCATAGAGGGTATCATCCACTGTAGCTCAGCATGGACTTGAACTCCTGAGCGTCGTCAAGCCTACTGCTCCAGTCTCCCAAATACCGAGGCTACAGACACAAAGCACTGGGCAATGCAGGACTTTAAAGACGTATTTTTATTTATTTACTTTTTATTACTTATGTACATGCGCTGGGAACTACACTCATATTCTCTAGAGGAGCAGCACACTCTTTCCATCTGGTTCATCTCTCCAGCCTCCTGCAGAAACATTTGAGGTACCGTACTCAGTCATATGAGATCTTCCTAAATCTAGACACTGTCATTTTTAGTGCCTTTGAGTATATGTGTGTTGTGTGTGTTTAGCATATGTGCACACATGTAGAGGCCAGAGAAAGATGTTAACTATTCTGCTGTATCATTTTCAATTGGATTTCTTAAAGACTGGGCCTCTCACTGGATCTGGAACTAAGCTTGTGGCTAACCCCAGCAATGGATATTTTTCTGCTTTACACAGCACCAGAGTTAGTGGTGCAGGAAACCTTACATAGGGTTTGTATCATTTCAGTTGTTGTTGTTGTTATTTGGATTGGTTTGGGTTTATTTTTTTCTTTTCATTTTTATTTATGTAGACTATGAGATTTGAACTCACATCCCTGTACTTGTACAGCAACCTCTCTTACCTTCGTATCCATCTCTCAGACCCTATGGATATTGTCTTCTTTCTTAGCCTCTTTGTGCAGCACTGCCTGGCTTCTGTGCTGTACACAATGATATGCATAGTTTCTCCCTTCTTTGCAATCACTTATTTTTAATGGAACCTACCTACATAAGCCTCCGCAGTGCAAATACTACTTAGAAGTTAGTTCTCTTAACCAGATTCTCATTTATGGGGATGTTTCCAATGGAAGTAGGAAAACATTCCCAGTCTTCCTCTGTGCCTATTTTTCCTCATGATCATTTGTTCACATATTTGTGAGTTCTATATTAAGTGCTAGGTAATTTGTAATCCTTACGTGCTCACTTGCCATCTTTGTAGCTCTAAAGCCTAGGAAAGTGTGTGACATTAAATAAGGCCAGCTGAGATGAAACAAGGAATAGGTAACTCACAGTCACAAAAATACTTTATTGTACTTATGTTCAAATGTAGTTCTTGCTCTGGCTGGCTCTGTCATTATAGACTGCCTTTCTTCTGTGTAAATAAGTTTTCTTATCTGTAAGATAAGTTATTGAATGGTCCCAAAGAGTTAAGCATAACTACAGGATGGGCACTAAGAGCATGGACATTCCCTAGATTCTTAATAAATGGTCAACAACAACATCACCACCAACAGGATTAAGATCATTATCATCTTCGCCAGAGAGGCAGAGATGCTAAATTGTACAGTACCATACATTTGAATTAAAAGCCTTCTCCTCTGTTTACTGGGTACTGATCTTGGACAATTTGTTTAGCTTCTCTCTTGTTTGGGTTTTCTATAGAATAAGGATCATGAAAGCACCCACATCATTAAACTTTGTGTGACGCACAACTAAATTATGTGTAGAGTAAAATGTATCGTCATAGCAAGCTCTTCCTTACTGCAGCTGATTTTCCACCTTAAATCACGGTCAAAATACGTTCAGTAAACATCGAACCCTTACCCAGATCTAGCCAATGGACAGGACATTCTCCACAGTTGAGTGGAGAGTGGGGACTGACTTTCACATGAACTTTAGTGCCCCATATTTAATCACGTCCCCTTGATGGGGAGTCCCAGTGGCACTCAGAGGAAGGATAGCAGGCTACCAAGAAGAGACTTGATACCCTGTGATCATATAGAGAGGGAGGAGGTCCCCCTCAGTCACAGACATAGGGGAGGGGAATAGAGTGAAAGCAGGAGGGAGGGAGGAACGGGATGTTACAAGGGATGGGATAACAATTGAGATGTAATATGAATAAATTAATTTTTAAAATAAATAAGTAAATAAATAAATAAATAAAATCACAGTCAATGTACATGCCTTTGAGTGTTACCTTGGTACATACAGGTATCATCATCATCATGGTACTTGTATTGTGCCTTGTTATCTGAGGAAGGGGAGAAGAAACGTCCCTGAAGGACATGTGCCATGCTTTCTCCATAAAGCATAATGATTGGGGGGAACTATTAAAAAAAATAGGATGCATGGTTTTTTCTTTTGACTGGGTTGGTACATAGTTGTACTAGCAATGGGCCTTCTGGCAGTTAGGCCCATCCCTAGACTTTCAGTTATCATCGGTACAATATGGAGCAAGGTAAGGAAACAGTGCTGGGCATAAACTGAGAGATTGAGCCTATACAACTAGACTAGTAGAATTTTCTTTTTAGATACGCTTTAGGCTCTGGGGGGTGAGGCGCAGCTTGGTGCTAGGGTACTGGCCTGGCATGTGCGAGGGCCTAGGTTTGATTTATCAGCCATGGGGATGGGATGAAGAAGATAAACTTTGGGGGGAAAGCCTTGGAGATGCTATCCTCTTACAGGCTGAACCTCTGCAAACTGCTGCTGACAGCCTCCTCCAACATCCCTGCTGCAGGCTACTTTAAGCTTCTGCTACCCTGTCCTTGCTTTCACTTTCTGTGGAAGTTCACCTGTCTCCCCTGTTAGTAATTTCAGCATGTAGAGATCACATCTCAATTCAGTTTTCCTTGAAGCCTCCACTGAGTTGCCTGTTCTCCTTAAATATCCCATAAAACTGGCTGACAATGAAACCCACACCTTTTGAAATATCACAGCCAGCCTCGTAGATTTCAAACTCGATATATATATTTTTGTTCCCAAATGTTTTCTTCTCTGTGAATCTCTGTGAAACTGCAGGATGAAAGAGTTAGAACCAATGCCTAGCAATCAGAGATCCTGCAAAGAATAGCTCAAAGGAGAAAGGCACGGAGAGTGGAAGGTTTTAAATTTGTGTATGCTAATGGGATCACTCAGTGCCTTCACCATAAAAACGGCAAAGGCACATTTCTCTCTGACTCTCCCTTTTCCTCTCCGCATCCTTTACCCTCCTTCTCCATATCTAAAGATGAAGGTTAATATTAAGCATCACATTAATGGTTGTCAAATCAATCATGATTTCCTCTGAGTTATGTTACACAGAAGCAACATGCTTTATCAGAAATCAAAGGAAAGACAGTGCCAAAAGTGGATGAGCTAATGTAAAATCACTTACACGGGCACTCTAGAGACGGAAACCCGCTTAATATTTAATGTAGTCATTAACCTAAGAATAAGAGGGAGTGGATAATGGATGGCCTACTCTCTTAGCCTGTGGGACAGGGTATGAAGTGAGCTGTCCCTTCTGGGATCAAATTGACACATGTCTAAAATCCATAAAGTGGGTCACAGGTGAAGGCAATTGGAAAAGTCTCAAGACTCCCAGATGTGTTGTGCTGAGTGGACACTTGAGCTTGGCAGTCATGCCTGACGTTCACCAGGCTGTAAGAACCAGAAGCAGTGTCAATTGAACTGCTCAATTAGCTTGTTATGGCAACAGACATGCTGTCCCCAGTACATATGGTCAAGCTCCAACAAATAATCAATTATTAAAAGAAACTATCTCCAAGAAGCATTAATCCATCAGAATATTGAAGGGTTTGTTTTTGTCTCTGTTTAGATTTGGTTATCATAGAGAGAGATGTCTGTTTTGACTTGATGGCTGCCCAGAGTTGTCCCAGAGAGCCAGGCTGTCAAAACCAATTGAGAAAGCAGAGCAGGAAAATGCAGGCCATCTGAAAAGAACTTCAAGACGGGAATACAAGGATGCTGTCGAGTACTTGCACAAGCAGAAAGCAGTGTGTACTGTGTGCTCACCTTCAAGCAAGCTCAGCCCAAGACAACAGTGTCAGTACAATTATTTTCCACAAGCTATGAGATTACTATTATTTCACTGCTGTTGTTTTGTTTCATTGAAAAGCTTTTATTGCATATAATCTTTTCTGATATGAAATTCTGGGGATATTCAATAATTCCAGCTCATCAAAGTGATCAATTTTGCCATTGTCACATGCAATCAACACCTCAGCATCACAAGTGAAGATGCCATCCACTTTCCTCTTCTTCTTTCAACCTGAGTCCTGTCACTCAGGGAAGGTTTTCAAATACCTTCTCATGAAAATAAGTGAGTAATTGGCTCAGAAAATAAAGTATTTGCCATGCAAACATTAGGCCATGAGTTTGGTCCCCAGTTTCCGTAGGACAACTGGGCCTGGCCATGGTGCCAAGTGCTGTTATTACAGAGGGGCAGGGGGGCAAGTAGATCTCTAAGGCTTACTGGCCAGCTAGTCTAGCCAACCCCATGAGCTCCAGATTCATTTAGAGATTCTGTCTCAAAATAACAAGAAAAGCAATGGAGGAAGATATCTAATAGTCACCCCTGCCCTCCAAAGAAGGCCGACTTCAGACATCTGGCACCAAAGCAAATGCTGGGCAGGTACAGGAGCTGGCGTGTAATTCCAGCAGTCAAGAGTCAGTGAGACAGGGTATGTTCGTGGGAAGTGAGCTAGCTAGACCAGCTGAAAACGTAATCTCTGGTCTTAAGTAAAAGAGCCTGCCTGAATAAACAATTAAGAAAATCACTGAAGGCAATATCTGGTCTCACACAAATTTTCACACATATGCGTACACACTCACACCCACATATGTACCTATGCACATGAAAATACGCCCATAGATAGTCACATATACCACATATATATGCAAAAATTATAATTTAGCCAAAAGTAAATAACTGGTTTCCGAATCAGAACAGAAGCTGTGAAAAAACTGAATATCAAAGACTTTATCAATAGATAGATCTTGGCAACTATCCAAGACTACCAGGGCAAGCATGGTAGTTGAATGTTTTCTACCCAAAATGTTTTTGGAATTAGGGATAATTTTTCATATGTTTTCCTTGTTGTTAAACTTGCTCAAGATGTTTTACTTCAAAAAAATCAGTTTGACTGAAACTGCCAAGAGCAGTGTAAATGGCATCTTCTACTTTCCTTTGAAATTAGCAAATATTTAAAAGAAAAGAAATCAAACTTCTGAGTTGATTCATCTGGATTTCCTGAAAGAACTCTGTTTTAAGAAATTCATAATTAAAAGTAAAGACGTTCTAAGCTAAGGGTGGTGCATGTGCCTATAAGCCCAACAGGAAGGAAGATCCATTCCTCAAGGTCACCCTCAACCAATTTAACAAACCCTGCCTGAATTAGGAAGAAAAGAAGGAAGGAAGGAAGGAAGAAAGAAAGAAAGAAAGAAAGAAAGAAAGAAAGAAAGAGAAAAAGAAAATATTTCTATTGAAAACAGGATATTCAAAGTTCTATCATAGCATCATGATATGATATGAACACAATCTTTTCTAAAAGACAAAGAAGGAAGCAAGAACTTACTTGACAAAACACATCTCTAAGTAACTATTAATTGAACTGTCATTTTTCATCACTTTTTTTCCTCCTCTTCTTCTTCCTCCTCCTTCTCCTCCTCTTCCGCTTCTTCTTCTTTATCTTTTTCTTGTTTTTCTTGTTCTCTCTCTCTCTCTCTCTCTCTCTCTCTCTCTCTCTCTCTCTCTCT
>OU015750.1:74325975-74390316 GCA_907169655.1 Acomys percivali
TCTCTCTCTCTCTCTCTCTCTCTCTCTCTCTCTCTCTCTCTCTCTCTCTCAGACTAGTGTCCACAATACAGAGATGAAGCATTCAAGAGGATAAAAATTCCAGATATAAAAGTAGTAGTAGTCTAGTAAGGAGACAGGAATCATTGTCATTTTAATATAATATGATTGATATTCCTGAAAACTTATATCTTAATGACATAAGGCATAAAGAAATATATGCAGAAACCCTACAAGCTCCAAGAGAACCCTGGACCCATGCCAGAGGATCAAAGGAGACATGCCGCTCAGTTAGCTCCCACCTCTATGTCTAGGAAGACACTGAGAATGCCTCTGAGCAGACGGAGCACACAATCGGTCACTGCAGACAGCTCATTGGCTTGGAAAGTTATCAGTTTTATTCTAGGAATATATTCATATCATTTGCTTTCTTTTTTTAAAAAAACATCTACTCATTTTGTAAAACTTATTTCAGTGTAAAAGACATGTAGGTGAGTTTTAAGAAAGACGAAGAAACTGTCCTTGAAAACATTAGGGAACAGTGAAGTGTTTTAAAACTGCCCGTCGATAAGGTTAATAGGTATGGGTGGGATTTCTCGGGAGTATTTGGAAAGTCACATAGGGTGTGAACTACTGCCAATCGGCAGGCAGGAAGAAGGATGGCAGAGCCACTGAGGTCTCAATTAAGAGAGTGTGTAGAGGTCCCTGCACATCTGCTGCAACAGGCCCATGGGAGCTAAACCCTGTAAACATGTAGGACAGTGCCAAAGTAGGAGTAAACGTGTAGGAGCAGGGGCATGAGAGACACACAGAGGGGCTTTCGTCCATGCCAAGAAAGAAACTGTCACACACACAAAAGAATTAGTAGCCCTCTAAAGAAATGAAAGAAAATCACTGCACAGGTTACAAGAGAGCTCCTGCCACAAGGATAAGGGTACAGAGGAATAAGTGAACCACAAGTTTGCATCCTCTGGGAATCCCATTCACACTACGGATCACAAACTCTGCCCATGTCCAGAAGACAAAGGGACCTCCATCACACGGAGGGGGAGATAACAACTCAGTGGAAAGAGAACATGGTACCACTTGGTCATGGTGAAGGAGAATTAAGAGGAAGAAATGAAGCAGCATTCCAAAGCACGCATCCCAAGAAGCTAATAGGATTTTGCTCGGTACACATAATTGTTTCAGGAATGTACCAACACAGCCTATTAAACTGTAATGCAAACAGATTCTCCTCACACCGCTAGGAAAATAGCCAAGAAAGGATGTGTTACCTAAAGATATGAGACCGGAATACTAGTTAAGGATATTGAACTGTAGAAAGATGAGCCACCTCCAGAATCAATAACAGCATTTTAGTTAGGACCTTGAGGGTGTATGCTGGCCTTATTGACTGCAGCCAGTTCCGTTCCGTTAAACCAGTGACAGTTGATGAGACTGTACCCTGGGGTGGAATTATCACCCAATTCATCAGTGGTCCTTATCGAACAATAACCAGTGAGTGAGGCCTGAAAATTCTTCCTAAAGCCAAGTTATCCTCATGAAGGAATCTGGTAAATGTTTCCTTTTAGTGTCTTCCTAATTATTTTTTTCTTCTTGAGCATCTCTTTAAGATGCCTAAATCTAAAACTAGCACACAAAGGGCATGGCATTGGACCTGCTCTATAACCTTAAAAGTTTTCATAACACAGATCACATCCAGTCATGATGTATGCACCCATGTGCAAAGCTGTCCTATCAACAGAAGTATTGCCAATAATTACTTAAATAACTAATAATTATTGCATGTTATTTCTATTCATACTTGAAATGGGCTTAAGATAGTAAAACCTGTTACTGAGTCATCATCTTGATAGAAATGTTGAAATAAGAAAATCTTTAACATATGGTTAAAGTAAGCAGTGGCAAAATTAACATGATACACTCAGTAGTAAGCAGTGCTGTACTTAGGGGTAGAGCTAGCAAGAGATAGTAGACCATGGTCATTGTTAATGAGCTTTAAATCAGTGGAGGTTTTGACTATTGTTAATGATGACTCATGTGTTTAGCAGTATTCAGAGACTGTATCTTTATTTATTCCTAGCCAGTGCCCTATGATACATACAAATATACACACATATCTACATACATACATACATACATACATATCATGCACATTTGATATGTGAATATATCTAATATAGTACCTATTTAGATATTAATATAGGAGTAAGATGGCAGTGCTTCTCTTCAGATACTGTTGCTGAGAAATAATCAGTACATTTAAAGACAAATGGCAAACAATATTCTCCATGTCCCTTTGTATCAAACATCAAGGAAGTCATCATATGAACAAGCTACAAAGCATCCTTTGTCATAAACTCTTTGTTTTATTGCAGCAAATCAGAGTTTATACCCACAGGTGTGCATGTTGGCTCATATGAGGAGAGCTGATGAGCAGAAGGCCAGATAGTTTTACAAAACTTGTCCTGAGAAAAAGAGCCAGTTTTCCAGAATCTGGAACTTAAGGATCATAGTTTTGAGGCCAAGAAGGTTACACAAGACCTTGTCAAAAAAAAAAAAGCAGAGAGAGAAGAAGGAGGAGGAAAGAAGGAAAGAGGCTCAGACCACAATGTCTACTGAGAAAGAGGAAGAGTCAGAGAAAGGCTCTCACAGTGATGCTAAGAGAAGAGGGATCTCATGCTGACATCTTGCTCCTATTGATGCTCGGGGCAGATATATCTGGGCTGAAGTGCTGTGCAGACTGAAGCTGAGAGCTCACAATTCTGTCGACAGGTTCTTCAGACATTGAAACAAAAAAAAAAAAAAAAGAAGTCAGCTTTCTTTATAACCAGCCTAGACTTCCATTCACAGAGCTGACTTCTCACCCTACTAGTTGTGAATACAAATGGCCGCAGATCTGAACAGGTCCATTGCTGGGATGTGCTCATCCCAAAAGACTACAGAGAAGGGCAGTGAACACATCTGCATGGACTCAGGGAACGGTGCTGAAGCCACTGCATGGTCATTGGAACCAGCACCAGTGTTCGGCACCATGTCTCTATTTGTCCCATGCTTTCCTTTTGTAGGAGACCATATTGCGATAGTGGACACACCAGAACAGTCGAAGATTGATGGGCATTCCTCTATGAGCTTTATCAGCAGGGAGCAGAAGGCAGGCACTCTTGCATGGAGTTCTGCTTTAGAACTAACTAAAAAGAAACGTATTTGCCTAATAAATCTGCAACCGTTTACGGAGTGTGCACAACAAGGCAACTTTTCAAACCCAACTAGAGTGAAACCGGATGCTTGGATTTTAAGTCTCATTTGCTTTCAGCAGTTTTGAGCACAGCATTGCTGATGAACTCACCCTTGCTACACTGTTGCTGCCTGATGCTGTAAGGAGCCTCTTCTGAGCCAAGGTCATCGTCAAGCTCTGAACTGCATCCTCTTTCTACGTGTCTCCTCTACTCTTCCTGTGAATTCAAGGAGAAATATTTCAGTTCACACTAGGTATGAGTGACAGTTCCTGGAAAGATCTTCACTTAACAAATATCGGGCTGAATTCTGTGAAAGAGACACTCAAGAGTGGCTGATAAGGTAACCAGGTTCTAGAATTGACAGATCAGCAGTGAATTTGGTCCAACTACCTGTTGATGAGAAATGTTTCACAATTTCTATTTCCTCCACATACAAGCAACCCTTTATTTACATGATTTGCTTAAAAAACATTTTTAAGTCTTAATCATTTTTAAAGCATGAAATTGCAGTTTGGCTAATGAGCTAATTCTGTCTGTGTATACTTGGAGAATGTAACAAGTTTATTACTTCCTTTGAAGAAAATTGTATTCCGTTCCCTTTGTCTGCTTCTAACATTGAATTACAAGTAAACATTTAATTATTTAAAGTGTTTTCTTATTACAATGAGTGATTCTTTTACCTATGATTGCACTATAATGTTATTAAACATTAAATGAGTACTTTGAGGCTGGAAAGATGGCTCAGTTGATAACATGCCTGATGTGCAAGCATGAAGTCCTGAGTTACAGTCCCCAGAATGTACATTAAAGCCCCAGGTATCCAAGCACTAAGATAGCTGGGATGAAGGGAGAGAGTCTGGTCAAATGAGCTTCAGGCTCACTTACTCAAAGGAAAAAGAATCTCTTATATACAAAAGGAGTCCTTTTTTCTAATTGCTGTTGTTTCCAGGAATTATCTTGTCTTGGGGTCTATCCTGACCCAAAATGTAAAACTCCAGTAACAAGTGAGAGATCCTGTCTCAAAAACTAATGGTGGTGAGCAAAGAGGAAAAACACTCAACACTGACCTCTGACCTCCACACAGTGTGTCTACATGTGCACACCCCCTGCATACACATTTACACATGCCCACACTGACTAGTCCACACGCATCACAACACAAAATCACCCATCTAAATGAATGCTTCCTTTTGTAAAAATAAGTTTTCTAAGTTATCACTATTATTTAATATAAATAATATTTTTCTAAAATACAAACATTAATAAAATAAAACTTAAAATACATAGAATATATACTCTGAAATTTAAAAGGCTATTTAAAATATAGTCTTTTGAGTATTTTTATGACTTTAATTTTAAAGAAGTTAAACAAAAAAATAAATATCTCTGATTCCAGATATTTTTCCCTAACACCCAGAAATCCTTGGCTACAAACAACTTCAATATTTTACAAGCCAAAGCTACTTTTAACATGGTCAGTGTGTATTTTTTTGTTGTAGGCTTATTTTCTACACTGTACAAAAAGATATCCTCATTGTAGAAAAATCCCAGGGACCAAATCTTTAATATAGTTGGGAAGTTGCATTAGTCTCTCAGAGGTGACTAACAAAATTTGCGATAGCTGCTCAAGGAAGGTACATATTACTATCTTGTGTTTCTATATTTATATCCTACATTGAAAACATACACAGTCAGGAAAAGCCTGACTCAAAAGGAAGTACAAAGGAAACGATTCTCACATGTTACAAAACAAATCCTTCCTAAAAATCCTAAAGTCAGTTTTCCCCCATGAATTCTCATGATGTATAGCTTATTCTCACCCAAAAGGTGAAACCCAAAGAACAAGGTTAGCAGTTTATGCTCAAAGGTGATGTTTAACATCTGTTAAAATGAGATTCCATCTTACACTCCTCAGAATGGCTAAGATCAAAAATTGAAGTGACAGCACATGCTGGAAAGGATGTGGAGCAAGAGGAACACTCCTCCATTGCTGGTGAGGTAACCCAGATCCAGAAAGACATACATAATATATATTCACTTATAAGTGGATATTAACTATAAAGTACAGGATAGCCATGCTACAATCTACAGAGCCAACGAAGCTAAGTAACAAGGAGGAACCATGGGAGGAGGCTTAGATCTCACTGAGAAGGGGAAGTAAAATAGACATCAGAGGTAGATGGAGGGAGGGAACTGGATAGAAGAGAGGATGGGGAGGGGAATAGGAGGGACCAAGTATGGAGAAGAATGAAGGCAGGAGAACTGGGAAAGAGAACTGAAATCAGTTGTTGGCGGCAGCTCTGAGACAAGCCAGAAACCTAGGACACTGGAAACTCCCAGAACCCTAAGACCCTCTATGATTCCTAGCAACAGCAACAGGGCACACACAGGAACGTGTAACCAGGTAAAACTTCCAATGGAGTGATGGGGACAACAACCCACCTACAAAACTTTTGACCCTAAATTTGTCCTGCCTGTAAGAGGTACAAAGATAAAGGTGTAGCAGAAATTGAAGGAATGGCCAACCAAACACTTGGCCTAATTTGAGATGCATCCTATGAGAGAGAGCCAACCCCTGACACTATGAATGATATTCTGCTATACTTTAAGACGGGAGCCTAGTATAACTGTCTTCTGAGAGGCTTCAGTTTATGCAGTTTATGGAGACAGATGCAGAGATCCCCCACCAGGCATTAGGTGTTGCTTAGGAAATCTTGTGGAAGAAGGGGATGAAGGATTAAAGAAGCCAGAGAGGTCAAAGACATCACAAGAAAAACTACAGAATCAACTAACTGGGTCCATAGGTGCTCACAGAGACTGAACCGCCAGCACAGAGCATGCATAGGATAGACCTAGACCCCCTACACATATGTAACAGAAGTGGAGCTTGGTTCTCTTGTGGGTCATGTAAAACTGGAGCAGGGGCTGTCTCTGGCTCTGTTGCCTACCTGTCCCCTAAGTGGGTCATGTAACAACTGGAGCAGGGGCTGTCTCTGGCTCTGTTGCCTACCTGTCCCCTAAGTGGGCTGCTGAGTTTAGCTCAGTAGGAGAAGATGAACCTACTTAGATCTCAACGTGATATGCCAAGGAAGGTTGATACCCATGGGAGGCCCCTCATTCTCTGACTAGAAAGGGAGGGGGAATGAGAGGAGAGGAGGGGTGAGGAAGGGCCTGGGAGGAGAGGAGGGAAGGGAGGCTTCAATCGGGATGGAAAGTTTTTGATGTCTTCACTGTACTCACAGGTAGTTTCTATGATGTTCAAATGAATATTAAAAGCAAATCAAACATTTTTGGGGGTACAAATCATAAGGTTCAGTTTAGTGATACAAATGAAACAAAGCTCAACCTTGTCAAGGAGAAGGGGTACACTAACAGGAATGTGTCTTATCCCATATGTCTCATGTGTCATATTCACCACTGAGAACATAGGCAAAACACTTTTGTCACTTACATATTCACACTGCTTATGCCCCTGAGCAATCCACGTGGCACATAAAATGGAAACAGGGAAAATTGGTAATTCTCTGAGTTCCCAAGTAGTAAAAAGCTTCCAACCCTAAACAACAAAGGAAAGTTGTACAACAGCAGACAAGGCCAAGAACTTTGGAGACACAGAAGGAGAGTTTTTGTCTGGTCGATCGGTTGGTTTGGTTTGGTTTTTGTTTTCTGTCCGTGCTTGCACAGGACATACAAAACAAAGAATTGGGAGCTTTTTCCATATACAAAAAGAAAGTCATGCATCACTTGTAGAAAGCTGGATGTTTATAGAATCAGAACAAAATTTTTTTTTTATTTTTACAGTAAATGAGGCCAACATAGCCTTGAACATTGGAAATAAATGGAAAGTACTATCTTTGTAAAAGCCATAGTTCAACTATATCTAAAGAGCTGTGTTTGTTTCCATTGCCACTCTCAAAAAGATCATGCTGAAACTTTGTCCTTTTGTATACCAGAAAGGTAAGCCATGATCTGAAACACAGAAAACAGAACCTGGGACTTATATAGACGAAGGACAGTTCAGCTGACCTGCAGAACTTTCTCTAAAACGGAACCTTTCTTTCCACAGGCCACTCCTGTTTACAGAGTCATGCTTACTATTTTTTTTTAATCCCCTCCCTGAGAAGTATCATTAAAGTGTGCTGAGAGTTATCAGCTACCTTTAGTTTAACATATGCAAAGCTCCAGAGTCTGCCAATCCTAGCTTGGTTTCTCCATCAGCTCTTCCCATCCTGACTCGATTGTTGATTTGCTTAGACCCTACCTTTTCACTCTCTCCTCCTGTAACTATTCCTGCTCATCCTCCTCTTTTTCCTAATCCCCTAATCCTTCTCTTCTCTTTTCCTTTGCCCCTCCCACTTGGTCTTTGGATAGGTTCCTGCTATGTAGACCAGGCTAACCCATAAATTACTACATATTTTCAGGTGGTCTTGAACTGTCAGCCTTGTGCATGCTGGAATTACAGGTCTTTTTTTAAGTGAATATTTTCTATGGATTCCAGGGTTACTAACATTGGAGTACTGATTATCCATTATGTGCATTTCCTCCTGAAAACCACCTCTGAATCGCAGGTCTGTACAGACAAGTATCTACAAGGCACTGTTACCTAAAATGCAACCTAAAGAAACCAAGCCCATGAATATAAAGCTAAAACCAAGCGTTTTTCTCCCTGAAACAAGCCTTTCTCTATTTTTCTACATCAAGTGATTATAACACCATTCAGCAGTCACCAATGAGAGACTTCCTGTCATGCAAACCCACTTGGCTGCAGTAACACGGTGTGCACAGTGATCTAAATCTGACTCTCCCATCAGAATGTAATTATCATTGCTATCAATGTGGTAGGTCTCACTGTTACCTCCACTTAACAAGTGAGGAGGCTGAATCTCATAGAAGTTGCAGTTCTCCTTGAACTACATACTTTTTTTTAAGTTTTTTTTTTTCATTTTTTATTAACTTATTCATATTATATCTCAATTGTTAGCCCTTCCCCTGTTTCCTCCCATTCTTCCCTCCCTCCCACTTCCCCCCTTCTCCCCTCCCCTATGTCTGTGATTGAGGGCGATCTCCTCCCCCTATATATGCCCTTAGAGTATCGAGTCTCTTCTTGGTAACTTGCTATCCTTCCTCTGAGTGCCACCAGGCCTCCCCATCCAGGGGACGTGGTCAGAAAAGGGGCACCAGAGTTCGTGTGAGAGTCAGATCTCACTCTCCACTCAATGGTGGAGAATATCCTGTTCATTGGCTAGGTCTGGATAGGGGTTCGAAGTTTACTGCCTATATTCTCCTTGGCTGGTGCCTTAGTTTGAGGAGGACCCCAGGACCCAGATCTGCCTGTCATAAAGTTCTCCTTGTAGGTTTCCAGGACTCTGTGGATCCTACTATTTCCCCATTCTTCCATGCTACTCTCACCTAAAGTCTCAATAGGATGTCCTCTCCCCTGACCCACTTTCCTGCTAAGTAAAGTTTTTCATGGGATGTATCCCTGGACTAGTGTCTCGATATAAGTGAGTATATGCCGTTTGTCTCTTTTTGCTTCTGGGTGAACTCACTCATTATGATAATTTCTAGCTCAATCCATTTGTCCACAAATTTCGGGAATTCCTTGTTTTTAATAGCTGAGTAGTATTCCATAGTGTAAATGTACCACAGTTTCTTAGTCCATTCTTCTACTGAGGGACACTTAGGCTGTTTCCATGTTCTGGCTATTATGAATAAAGCAGCTATGAACATGGTTGTGCATATGTCCCTGTGGAGTGATAGGGTATTTTCTGGGTATATTCCAAGGAGTGGGATAGCTGGGTCTTGAGGAAGCCTTATTCTCAGTTTTCTGAGAAAGCGCCAGATAGCTTTCCAAAGCGATTTTACTGGTTTGCATTCCCACCAGCAATGAAGGATTGTTCCTCTCTCTCCACATCCTCGCCAACATGTGGTGTCATTTGAGTTTTTTATCTTAGCCATTCTGATGGGTGTAAGATGGAATCTCAGTGTTATTTTGATTTGCATTTCTCTGATGACTAACGAGGATGAGCATTTCTTTAAGTGTTTCTCAGCCATTTGATATTCCTCTGTTGCGAATTCTCTGTTTAGTTCCAAGCCCCATTTCACAATTAGGTTGTTTGGTTTTGTGGTGTTTAATTTCTTGAGTTCTTTATATATTTTGGATATTAGACCTTTGTCAGATGAAGGGTTGGTGAAGATCTTTTCCCAGTCTGTAGGCTGTCGCTTTGTTGAACTACATACTTAACTTGCAGTAGAAACAATGTTGAACTCTAGCCTGTCTGACCATCCACTAACGCAATACACTTCAGTGAAGTTTGCCAATCCTACTGGTACATGTGTCTTGATGTCCTCTCCCACCTCCCATCATCTCCTATATCTACTGTTAGTTATGACTTCCTTCACAGACCAGAAAAGGTCATTTTTACCTGGCTTCTCTGCTCCACATTTTACCTCTAACCCATCTTTCTCATGACACTTTCTAAAATAGAGGCCTAGAGTAATTGCCACTCTTGTTTTTAAATATCAGTACTCCCTTTTGATTCTGAATCCTCTTGATTTGGTGGATGTGTTGGTTGCCCGCTGTCTGGGTTGATTGTTATAGCACTGAGTTGTGGTAGAACTCAGAGAAGACTGTTAAAATTAGCATCCGAATCTACTGATAACTTCTTCAAACTCTTTTCTCTCTTTCTTGGGAAACCTTTCACTTTGACTAGGCTGTTTCCTAATTATTATCTGAGATAAGTTTAGAGGAACCATACAGACGATCTTACATGCCCAGTAGGCTACTTAGACACCATTACTACATGCGTCCATGGATCCACGCAGACTTTTCTTACTATGTCTGTGTACCCTCTACAGTCTATGACAGTGAATTTCTGCCAGGGGAGCACTTGGTCACACCTGCTAGCTTTGTAAATCAAAAGCTTGGAGACCATTTTTCATGGCGTCAGCCCACTGTGGAGAGGTTATTCCTTAATTTATCTCCCTTCGAATTATTACTGAAAATATATAGAACTGGGCTTAAAATAAACCATGGACTCTCACTGTATATGGAAGGTGATAAATAGCAGAAATTTTTACCAGAGGTGATGGAAGTCACATGCCACGTATAAGAGTTCAATAGACATGAGTATAAAGGACAAGAGACCATGAAAAGATGAAGGACTTGGCTTCATTTTCCTAGAGCATTTATGGCAGGTGTATTGAGCCCTGTAGCCCATCTGTTGGCACACTGTGATGTCCGACTCAGTACACACATCCATTTTGTGCTCTGTGTTTGATGGTGCCTGAATAACCTAGGAGGAGGCAATCAAATGGAGACCACTTTATAAATGTGGAACAATCTGGTATTTCCTGAGCAAGAGAGCTGGTTGTCCTGACTTGAGCCTTGTAACTATGTCATTCTGTTACACCAAAATAGGGTAATGAGACAGCCTCTCATTCAAGGTGGTTGTCTTAAATAGTGAGGGTCTCAAATGAGTAGTTTGGCGGTGTACTTGGTAGACACTCGGCTTTCCTTTCGGTCACCTGGAAGCCAGAAATCTGAAAGCAATGACACATGGCAGGGAGTCGCCTCCTTATCACATTATTTAACATCATTTTTTAAAATTAAAATCTAGTTACATCTTTCCCCCTTCTCTTCCCTCTCTCCAACCTCCACCCCTTGTTCCCTCTCAAATTCATGGCCTCTTTTGCTTTAATTGTTGTGACATTAACATCATTGCTTTAATTAAGCTATAGAGCAAATGTTTACATTTACCAACCTGAGGCTTTCTCAAAATTCCAGTAATTATATAAACTTTAATGATGTCACTATTGGCTTGAATATGGCACAAATCTAAAGTCAGCCCTGGGAACAGTCTTCCTGAATCCCAGGTACATGTAGTAAGGTCTGAGCGGATTGTCAGCACATCTGAAGAAAGGAAGCAGCTCTGAGTCCTACTTCGCTCAGAAAGCTCGGGTTTTCACAATCCCCTCTGCTGTCGAGGAAGACTGCCTGCATCTGAAATGCAGTGTTTTCTCTCAGCTTAGTTGAACAGGGAAGTCAGGAGACAACAACTCAGCAGCCTTTGGCTACTTCAGGAACAAAGGGGCAGCCTTCAAGGGTTTTTGTCAAGAATGGCCCCTCCTTAGCCAACTCCTGAATGGGTGCCCTGTGATTCCACCAGAGATTCAGCTCCAAGAAAAGGAACTTGAGACAAGAACCCATTCACTCTTTAACTAAAAAGCAACTCTCTCTCTCTCTCTCTCTCTCTCTCTCTCTCTCTCTCTCTCTCTCACTCTCTCGCTGTCTCTCTGTCTCTCTTTCTCTTTCTCTCTCTCTCTCTTCTCTCTCTCTCTCTCTCTGACTCTCTCTCTGTCTCTTTGTCTCTCTCTCTTTCTCTTTCTCTCTCTCCTCTCTCTTTCTCCCTCCTTCTCTGCCTCTTTCATTCTTCCTTTCCATCTCTGTGTGTGTTTGTGTGTGTGTGCATTTCAGTGTCCATGTGTGTCTGTATATGTGTGCATGTGTATTTATTTGTACATGCATATATTTTTATGACACCACTCCTGATAAAAGACCTGATTCCTACCCAGTGAGATGAAGCCCAAAGCAGTTATAGCAGCTGTGGGAGGGATACTTCCCTCTTCCTCTGAGATCTCTATGCTGGTAAGACATGAAGCTGAAGCTACTAGGAAACTCTTTGCTCTTTGTCCTCCTGGGGAGAAGTGTCCCTGAGTAAGAACAAAGACAATGCGATGGGAAGCTGCTGGCAGAGAAAGCTCACATATGAGAGTCCAACGGTTTTCATAATAAGTGGCTCAGACAGAGAAGCGACTGGTGCAAACTCAGTGGCATTTCATGGCCTGTCAGTCACCTTTGCTGACATGGATGGCCTAGCATGGACAGGGCAAGGACAGCAGTGCTGAAGCCTCTTAACCACACTGCTGAATCAAGAAAGGTATGTTGTTTAAAGTTTCACCTGTCAGGCAGCAAGAGGGCTCACCACTTGAAAGCAGCTGCCTTTAAGCTTGAAGACCTGCATTCTGTCACATGGGAGAAAAAAAGAACTATGTGGCACAGACACACACACACACACACACACACACACACACACATACACATACACACATACACACACATGCATATACACACATACACACACATGCACACACACACATACACACACATGCACACACATACACACACATGCACACATATACACACATACACACACATGCACACACACATATACACACATGCACACACACACACACAAAATGTAAAATAAAGATTAGGAGCTGGGGAGATGGCTGAGCAGGTTAAGTCCTTGCTATTCTTACAGAGAACTGGAGTTCAACTCCCAGCATCCTCATCTGGTGCCTCAGAAGTGCTTGTAATTCTAGCTCCAGGGGATCTGACTGACACCTGTGGCCTCCAAGGACACCTGCATCCACACATGCATATCCACACAGAGACATTCATACACACAAAGCATTTAAAAATAACAGAAAATATTTAAAGATTTTTAAATCAAAATCCAGCTGTGCTGTGTTTATTATTGGCTACAGGAGCAGAGGGCAGAAAAGGCTTTGAGAAAACTGTGAAGGCCCGGGGGCTCTGGCAGTGGACTGCAGAGGAGGAGGTGACAGCATGGACTCAACTGCTGGAGATTTTGGATTTGCATTGCACTCGGCAGTGTGCTTCTTTTCTGCCTCCTTTTTTGTACTCTGTCTCCCTTCTGTTCCTGATGGCTACAGTGTTTCTCTTATTCTCTTATCTTCGAAAGCACAGAAGTGTTGGTGACCTGTTCAAGATTACACACAGATAACAAATAGGCAAGCACATTAAACTAGGTTCATCCCAAGTCTCTACTCTTACCACAAGGTGTGGATCCCCGTTGCAGAATTTGAAAAATGAAGTATTATGCTTCCATGAAAGCTGAAGAGCTTCTTCTTATTATAATCAGGGAAAACCAAGTTATATAGCAACATGTTGTCATTAACTTTTGTGCCGCGTGCATAAAATACATTGAAAGGAAGTATACTAAAAGTTTAATAATAATGTCTCTGGGTAATTAAATTGTGAATAATTTTTAATTTTTTATTATGTATCCCTATATAAGCAAGTTGTTTTCCTGTAAACATTCCTTATATTTATAATTTTATATTTAAAAGATGATACTTTATCCATTTTATGCAACCAAAGTTTAATGACTACCCATCCAAGGCTAGGTACCTGTCCTCTCCCCACCCTCAACTCACAAGCAAAAGCCTAGCAGGGAAGCATGGCTGTAAGACCTGAATGTCAGTGCTTGAGAAGGTCACTTGGGAGACCTGAACAAGAGAGGTACCACATGTGTATCCTTCTGCTGATGCTGCCCATCCCCATGGTGGACCCTTCTGTTAAAGTCGGGGCCTGCCATTACCAGAAAGCCCCTGAGCTCAATGATAAATGAGGGACTCCCTTTCTCAGCTGGGTTTCCTCCTCTCTGCCTCATCTGGGGAAGCCCAGGTGCTCTAAGGAGTGTCTCATAGCCCTCAGGGAGATTACAGCCCTAACTCTTTCCCCATAACAAAAAACCATTCAGTGTGCACCTCCCCATGCTAATGAGATGTCTTGGTATCTTAGCTTTCAGCCAATGACCTTCTTCCATACCTCTAACCATACATGGAAGTCTTCTCCCACCCACACCCACCTCCACTACCCATAGGATAATTAAGAACTGCATAGGGCTTCTTATGATAGGACTGTGCTGCTGCATGTAAATGAGGTATCCCAAACACTCCCAGCCCTAGTGAATCAAACACTTTCAGCACCCCCCCACAAAAACCCTCCCACTGTAATGTCCCTGATTCACAAAATAAACTCTCACTCCATTCCTCCACCATGACCTTCTGAGATTGATTCATCATTTATTCTTGGGAAAGAAGGGCTCCATTCCTCCCTAAAGAATTCCCTGCGAGACCCTAGGGGCTTGACCTCCAGTCAATCAGCCAAGAGCTGCTGGCAGGTGCAAGCCTCTGCCATTCACCAGCATGTCAGCCTAAATCATTACTGTCCTCTTCCTTGCTATGCTCTGCCCACCACAGTGCCCATCTGTGGAGGTGAGCAGTCATTCTGTCAACCCAAACCAAACCCTGCTCCCGCCACTACCTCTCAGTTTCGGATCTGAAACAGCCATTGACTCAGTAGAGTCAGGCCAGGCCCTCCTTGCCACCAGACTCAGTTTTTCAGAGCACTAGGCTCCCTCCCTCCCTCCCTACCTCCCTCCCTCCCCCTCTCTCTCCCTCTCTCTCTCTCTCTCTCTCTCTCTCTCTCTCTCTCTCTCTCTCTGTTTGTATCTCTCTGTTTCCATGTGTGAGAGTGAATACAAATGGGAAAGGCAGAGGACAACCTTGGGTGTCAATCATCCTCTTTCTCGTTTGACACAGGAGCCCTTCACTACTTGTATATGACAGGCTAGGTAGCATGGCAAGTGTGTTACTCACCAAACCATATCCCCAATCAGGAGGAGTGATTTTCGTAATCCTTATAGAAGAGAAAATTAGAAACTTATGAAAACATTTTTAAGCAGCAACAAAATTACCTAAATTTTACTAACCATGATAAAATTGCTTCCTTTTTTTTTCTTTCAGATAAATGAAAATATAAATGCTACGATTGGGATGTACGACTTGATTGTTGAGTTGGAGTGGAATGTAGATATGCAAGATTGTAATTCTATGGGAAGGTGTTTCAATATTTTCAGAGGCTATAATTAAGGCCAGCTTATTGGAGTTGCCTTTTTTTCTGTCTGGTGTGGGCTCTGCAGTCCTTCAAGCTTAGAAGAAGGCAGACTTGTTCTTGTCATCTTCGCTTTGCCTGCTCCCTAAGTTATTCATTTTCTTCTGCTTCATCCATAGGGATTTATCTTACTCGCTTTAAGCAAAAGTACAATGTTAGCCAATGTACAAAGGCGTCCATCTGAACGTGGCACCTGTAATGGTGATAAGTACAGAGAGATGAGCAGACTGACAAAACAGGGAAGCTCCTAGCACTGCATGTGACAATGACAAGCAGCAACAGGGGCAGGCTGAGTGTTGACCCACACCGAGGGGCTGAGTGGCCTCCAGCAGCAAAGTCAGGAAGTTGAAAATGTGCTTGTCAAGAGCCCATGGAATCAAGAGGTGTTCACTGAGAAGAAACAATGAACAGAGCCCGAGCTGCCAAGCTCCTCGTTATGTAGAGGACGTGGCATTTGCCTGCCATTTGGGATTGTCCCCTTTTCTAGACTTTTTCTGTGTCTGTTCTCAGCTGTTTCAGACTGCTCGGGTTTTCTTCCCTGAGGATCCCCCAAGCTTTGGACAAGCTGAAATGATGAAGATGAGTTCAAAAGGCAAAATAAGGAGCACAGAGAAAGGGAGCAAAAGGGGGTGAACTCTTCCCAATGCTGCTTCCTGGTTGAGACGGGAGGGGGAGGGGCAGGGGGAGGGAAAGAGGGAGGAGAAGGGGTGGGGGAGGGGGAGGGGGAGGAAAATGAATTCTGCAGATCTCCCATCCCAGGCACAGAGTGAACAATTCCCTAAGTTTGCACTGAGATTCCTGAGGTCAGCCTTTGCCAACTCATGACTGCAGCTCCTGCAACAACCCAATACACTACACCTCTCCATCCTGAACTTCTCCATCCACAAGGTAGTTCCTCTCACAGGCACTGAATGTAACTTGAGGCACTAGCTGGGGAGATTCCACTCTATGCACACCATGGTGAGCAGCCAGGGGAATACAGGGGCAGGAAAAGTTTTGCTCAGCAGCCCTGGAACTGCTGACGGTGGTGGGACTTCACTGCTCCTCCATTGGGTGACAAAGGTCCTGCAGCCTCACACACATGCAACACAACAATTTGCTCAGCGAGACTGTTCCTTCAGCTCTGCTTCCAGAGAAATTGTTCACTGAAATTTCAAAAACAAAACACAGTTCTTGTGCTACTCAAGAACTTTGGCCTTTCTTTTTCTTGCTAAGATAATTATCTTCGCAGTGAATTTTTTTTTTTATAAACTTGAGTTTTAATAGGAGCACTCAAATGCTGTTATATTAGAGTGCACTATTTTAATGTATTGTCATTTTCCAAGAGCCAAGGTGTCATTGTGAACAATGCACCCCCAGGTTGTATAAAGAGTTGCATGTATTTGTTCAATACTTCCTACTCTTGCAAGATGAGGAGCTATTATTTTTAACCTTCCACAAAAATGTGTACTGTATGGGGACATAGGTTAAGATTTGTGCTACTGATAACAGGTGGCAGAAAGGACCCCAACCTTCCCTGCTTTAATATAGACTGTGGCGGAGGTTATATATTGTGATTCTTTCCTCTAGCTTACACATTCACTTTCTATCATGGTTTTCAAGGTCATCTGTCATCCACTAATTACCCTTTATCACATTAATGTTCCTGCCAGGTTCTGTTTGCAGAACCATTTAGTAACAAGATGCTACAAAGACACAAGATACTAGAGATGGCTAACCTTGGTTACAAGCTGTATGGAAATGAAGTCACATAGAAAACACATACATAAAATATATGTATTTGTATATGTATATGTACACATGTGCATGTATATGGATGTGTGTCTATGTATGTATCTATGTGTGACTGTATGTATATAAATGTGTGTGTGTGCACACATGTGCAAGGGCATTTCCAGAGAAGTTTACCAGTGGGGCAACATCTACCCTCAAAGTTGGACCTTTCACCAATTACAAAGAGGTTTGAGGAAAATGCAAGTATGCATGCCTGCCTTATTGTCTTCTAGAGGGAGTGTGTCAGTCACTAAGGATACTATCCTCTGCAGACATCAGGCTTCTTTGGCCTTCCAGCGTGATCTGTAGACCACTGACGCTCCAGGGATCTCTAAGCCTGCAGTACCAGATAGGGACTGACAAGGCATCCAGCTGCAGAAACTAAGTCGCCAACACACAGATGACTACTGTTGGACCTAGCCTCTGTCACGTAAGCCAATATAATAAATCCCCATTTAGTGTGTGTGAGTGTGAGTGAGTGTGAGTGTGTGTGTGTGTGTGTGTGTGTGTGTGTGTGTGTGTGTGTGTGTGTGTGCTGTATACCCTCTATCAGTTTTGTTCTAGGGATTACTGACAAAAGAATAATACTGAGTCAGAAGGAAATATGCTTCTTCATGGACCTTGAGATCCTCATCCATGTTCCGGAGTCATACATTTTACTCTTAGCAATACCAACCAACAGCTATGTAGATAGCATTTGCACTGCATAAGTAGTCCTAGCAACCCAGAGATGGTCTGAAACAGACAGGAGGATGAGTCTGTACTGCATCATATGACAACTTGAGGATCTGTTGGTTTGTACCCTGCAGAAGGTCATGGACTCAACCCCAAGATTGCTCACTTTCATAGCGATGTCCCTTTGGGCCACCTCTTCAAGATCCCCAACTGACGTCACCGAGTCTTACCACAGGCTAAACATAAATTTTTTTAACACAAAGATGATATTCTTAGGGAAAATATTTACAGTATTATATATTTTTATTTGAAAAATCCATTAGGTATCACTTTATTAAATTAAAATATTTAGTCTCCCTTTCAATGTAGGCTACAATTTAATTACATGTATGTTATTTCTTTATGACCAGAGCACAAGCTTTGTCCTAGGAGAATGCCATCCAGTTTTTAAGAGTAGATAGTAAGAACATGGGGTCAAGAATCATAATCTCCCTGTACAGCTAGCCTTTGCAGCCATATAGTAAATTTTAAGATCTCAATTCACTTTATTTTTGCTCGGTTTATCTGTGTGTAGGGGATGCACACATACAGAAGCACTAACAGAGCCATCAGAGGACAACGTGCGGGAGTCATGTCTCTTCTCTCACCACATGGGGCCCCAGGATGGGACTAAGGTCACCACACTTGGCAGCAAATGCCTTTACCCACTGACCCGTCATGCTGGCCCTCTAGGACATATTTGCTGTCACAAAAATAGACTAAGGATAAAAAAAATAAATGCACCATGACAATCAAACAGGAAAAAGATGTAGTGTATGTTTTTTTATTAACACAAATGCTTTGCATACACTGATGTATTTTCACACTTCTAGTTCATTCATATGTGTGCACCATTCACTTTCCTTAAATGTGTATACTATGTCCTTTGTTCACTTGTGTAAGCTGTGTACTTTCTTCATATATATGCACCATACATTTGGTTCATATGTGTACCATGTACTTCATTCACATGTATACCATGCACTTTATTCACGTGTATACCTTGCACTTCATTTGCATAATACAATTCATATCATTTGCATGTGTGCCATTCATGCCACTCACACATGTACCACACATTTCACTCACACATATCCATCACCTACTTCATTCACATATGTACCATTCACCTCATTCACATTTATACACCGTACACTTCAGTCACATGTGTGCATCATACATTTTGTTCAGGTAAGTGTGCCATGAACGTCATAGGTACACGCGGTTTGCTTTGTTTATGTTGATCTTTATCCTCCTGAGTTGTCTCTCTCCCCTATTTTTTCCTTCCTTTCCCCAGAAGTACCCTTTCTACTTTATGCCATGAATATATAATTAGTAGTAGTAGTAATAATAGCATTTCAAAATATGGTCGTACTATGTAGCCCTAGATGGGCACTATGTAGCCCTAGATGGCTGGCTTCAAATTCACAGAAACTGCCTACTTCTGCCTCTGAAAAGCTGGAATTAAAATCAAGTATCTGTGTAGAGGACCTAGGTCCAGTCCATGCATGGTCTTTGATTGGCACTTCAGACACCACAGGCCCCTCTGGGCCCTGTTAGTTGGCTCTGTTGGTCTTCCTGTGGAGCTCTTGTCACCCCTAGGTCCTTTTATCCTTACACACACACACAAACACACACACATACACACACACACACACACACACACACACACACACTTCTCCACTAGATTCCCTGTGCCTCCCCTAATGTTTGGCTGTGAATCTCAGCATTTATTCTGAACTGTTGCTAGATGGAGCCTCTCAGAAGGCTACTCTGATAAGCTTCTATCCTCAAGCATAGCAAGGCATCATTAATAGTGTCAAAGGTGGGTTCTCATCCGTGGGGTGGGTCTTAGGTTAAGCCAGGCATTGGTTGGACACTCCCCCAGCCTCTGCTCTATCTGTTCTATCTTTATCCCTGAATGTCTTATAGGAAGGATTAGTTTGGGATCAAAGTTTTTGCCAATGGGTTGGTGTCCCCCTCCCTCCACTAGCAGTCTTGTCTAGTTAGAGGGTGTCTCTCTTCAGTTTCTGTGGCCCGTGCTACTAGGAGTCTCAGCTAGAGTCCCCCTCATTTCCTCCCAGAGGCCTGTTCTGACCTAGGTCTCCAGCTTGTCACAGAGATGCCCCTACCCACAGTTTCTCTTTTCTCTGCAGGCCTTCTGACCTACTGCCCTCACTCTCCCCAAGTCTGATCTCCACCTTTATTTCTTACTCTGCTCCCTCTCCTAACTTTTTCCCTCTTTTCAATCACTACCTCCATCTATTCTATGTTCCCTTCTGAGTGAGATTTAAGCATTCTCCCCTGAGTGATCCTAATTAGTCATCTTCTTTGGGTCTGTGTACTGTAGTATGTTTATCCTGTTCTAAATGGACTAAATGGCTAAAATCTGCTTATAAGTGACTACATACCATGTGTGTATTTCTGGATCTGGGTTACTTCACTGAGGAGAAGCTTTTCTAGTTCCATCCATTTGCCTGCAATTTTAATGATTCTGTCTCTTTTTTTTAATGGATGAGTCGTATTCCATTTTATAAATATACCGCAGTTTCTTTATCCACTCTTCAATTGAGGGACAGCTCAACTGTTTCCAGATTCTGGCTATTATAAATAAAGTCTCTATGAACATAGTTGAGCAAATGTCCTTGTTGTGTGGTGGAGCATCTTTTGGGTATATGCCCAGGAGTGGTATAACTGGGTCTAGAGGTAGAACTAGTCCCAGTTTTTGAGACAGCAACAGATTGATCTCCAAGCTTAGGCTTCATCTGAGTCCCTTAGTAAGATGAGTGAGGGCTGTCTCTGACATGGACTCTGTTGCCTACTTTTGATCACTTCCCCCTGATGGGACTGCCTTGCCAGGCCACCGGGGAAGAGAATGAGCTCAGTCCTGATCTGACTTGATGAGCTGGGGTTGATAGATAGAGGGATCCCCTTTTCTGAGGAAGAGGGGAGGGGGTCGGAGGGACTAGGAAGAGAGGAGGGAAGGGGCTACGACTGAGATGTAAAGTTAATTAATTATGTAATTAATTAACAAAAGGGAGAGGGTATATATCACCACATCTGGCCACCCTTTTATTTATATTTTTACCTTTAACTATGCATATGGCATGGGATATTTGTCTTTCTAAGTCTGGATGAAGTTGAGAGTCTTTGGCGTCTTAGCACTCTCATTGGTGGCTTGCCCTTGTTGTTTTGGTAACATTTTGGAGAAAAAAAAATGAAAGCTAATAAATGCCTGCTGTTTGCTCCTGACAGCAAAGTGGTCATGGTTGTGGTTGTTATGGTCATACTGACATTTCTTTCAGGGGTCCTCTCATGATACTGAGGAGGGTGGACAACAAAGAGTTTTTGTTGCCATTAGCACCTCACTGCCCAGTCCTAGAAGAAACCTTTTCTGTCATTTGTCACTGTCCCCCTGCAGTGATTTGTACCCACTGACGCCAGAACAGCTAACTCACCTTCATGACCTGTCAGCGTCCACTCAGGTCACTTTAACTCTGCCCTCTCTGTGGCATAGATCTGCCTTTAAAATGATGATCATCTGGAAGGCATCCCCCCTGGGACTCAGCTGTGAGGATATAATCTGTCACAGACACAAAGGCGTTATAAACACAAGTGGACACCGAGCTCCCACCAGGGACTAGGCTTGGGAGGCCTTGTGTCAAATGACTTACTTGCTTCCCCTAGGAAGCAATTCTCCATTTGCCTTTACCTACAAAAAGCACCTGAGGTGATGAGCAGTTACAGGTGGAGGATGAGAAGCACTTGTCCATTAGCAAGCAATTTTCCAAGTTACCTCTGATGTCGAGCACTAAAACCAAAGCTCCCACATTGGAGTGAATGGTAATTGGGACACTAAGTGATCTGCACAGTGATAATTGGTGTGTCATTGCCCAATATAAGCAAAAGAGAATACATAAGTAGGGATAATTCTGTCCTGGTCTATATGAATTTCCCATACATTAAGCAATGAAGCTACAATTACCCACAGTACTGGAGCCCCTGGCACCTCAATTACATACGTTCTCTTCCCCACAGTTCCAATTTCTGCTCTCTGCTCACAGTTAACTTTCTTTCAATTTTTTAAAAATGTAAGTCCATTCTGCCAGCAGTTCCATATATGCAATTTGGTAAGAAAAATAGTAATCTTGGCCTAAAGCCAATCACCATCTTATGCGGGCCTGAAAACAATCATGCTGAAGAACAGTGCTTGCCTTGTCTTCCACGGGAATGACTGACACAAAGTACATTCATCTAAACCCCCCTGAACACTCACCCACAGATTGGCACACCCCACGCAGGCATTAATCCACACACAGACACAGAACCCTGACAGACTAGCTCCTCCCACAGCCAGACATTTATTCTTCACAAGTAGGCTACAAACTGCATTGTGGTTTTGCTTGTGGAAAGGGTGTCTCATGTAACTTGAGCTGACCACCTTAAACTTCCTAGTGAGCTGAAGCTAACTAAGGCTGATCTTTCTGCCTGTGCTTCCTAAGCACTGGGATCCCAGGCACCATATACTTCAGACTGAAACATGGAGAGACAGACGTACCTGTCCCCAAGCAGGAGAACAAGCCAGTGTTTCCCTGAATCACTTCCAGTGGTCACAGCCCCCAAGAAATATTAAGAGCTAAAGGCAAACCACAAAGATGAGCTGCCTATAATCAAATATCCCAGAGAACACAGTGTAGAACATGCATGCAACACACACACACACACACACACACACACACACACACACACACACGCACGCACACACACACACCTCTCTAAGTCTCTCTGTGTATTACCCAGCCCTTCACTAAAGCGACCCCTGTAGATTATCATTGCTCATGTTGATTGCTCTCTTTCACTCTCCTTTCTTCTGAAATGCTTTCAGTATGAGGGAAAAGGCTAAGTCAGAGAGTTCCTGACCAGTGTGTCTAACGCAGGAAGAGACAGGATCCTGGGTTTTCCTAGAACTAGAAATATCGATGGCTTAGCTTGAGAAAATAAACCATCTAGCATGAAACAGTGTTAAGTCTGTTCAAAATCACATTCTAGTCCAGAAATTCCTACATCTATTTGCTTCTAAAAACTGCTTCCTATAATCAGAAACTCCCTGTCAAGAAATAGTTTGTTTCCAAAAAGACTTATCCTAAGATATACTGCAAAGACTCTGAACTGCAGCAACAGATTGAGAAAATATACATATTCTGTACAAAAAAAGGGGGGAGGAAGAAAATATGTCACTGATTTTGGAAAGGTAGGTAGACTTCTGCCGAGCTGAAATATAGTGTCCCTTGGTTTGAAGGAGGATAAAAGACTGAAAGAGTATCCCACAAAGAGGGAAACCGTGCTACCCACCCCAAATCTGGGAGCCTTTGAGGAACAAGAAAGATCTCAGAGGGCAGAGCCAAGGCCATCCATACACCTGCAGAGTTTAGTTCATTAGCAGGAGAAAGAGAGAAACCCACTCAATGTCCCCCATGACATCATAAATAGAGGCAGGAAAGAACCGAACATCCTGAAGTAAAGGGACAAGGAACCAATCAGAGACAATTTGCTCTCCTTTATAGCAACTTCTAGGTGGAGTTTATTTCTGGAGTTTGTCAATGCCTTAAATTTACACGCCTTACTAATTTCTACTTTTTCAATGCCTTAATTTTACATTTTCTGTAGACCCGCCTTTTATTTATAAAGAGCTACACATGGAAATGTGGATTATCAGGAAATCAGCTTAAAACACTTTTCCTACTCAAAAAGGCAGTCTTGGAGTAGAAGTTGTCATCTTAATCCCAAGGTGTTAGCACGGGCTTAGGGCTCCTTGATTCAGCCAACTTGCACCCAGGTGGTCAGCGTTAAAGACGCATGATTATGGAAACACACCACTATACCAACTGAGGCGGTTCCCCCGCAGGGCTGTCCAGCCAAAATATGCTGAACAGTGGGTTGAGTTAGCCTGTGCGCTAAGTCCTCAGTGCAACAATGAAGCTTTAAGCAGCAACACATTCTCTGGTCTTTTTCTCCAAATAGCAGAGGGGAAATGAGGCAAGGTGCTTTCAGGATGTCCAGGTTCGATCCTCCCCACCACGTGGACTGCATGCCCGCAATCTCTGAAATGGGGAGGTGGAGACAGGAGGATGAGAATCTACATGGTGGATCACAGCCATCACTTCAGGCCTCGGGAATGCACATGGTGCAGCGACATATGTGCAGGCAAAACGCCCATATACACACAATAGAATAATAATAATTTTACAAAGTGCAGAATGCCTAGGGCACCCCTATATGACTCGGTTCCCTTAGTTATAATATCCATTCCGTAGTTGCCTAATTCTGCAGGCACTAGTAGACTCACAAGCAACGTGCTTAGTGGCCAAAAGCAGTTAATTTTGTTCATTTTCTAATCGGAGAAGCTCGGGAGACTGAGAAAGGAACCAAGACGTTTTTTCCCCCAAAAGTAAACTGAATCTCAACCATCTGTCCAACAAGGGCATGCTTTTGTCCATGGAAAGAGATCTCAGGCCCAAGATCCTCTCTAGACTGGTATCTAGAAGCAGCACATGTGGAATTTTATATGGAAAACACTCTGGATACTGACGGGGTGTCCTCACTGCTCCTCGGCTGTTTGCCCATTTGGGCTCCATTCCTATGATCTAACATTAGACACTATATTTCATAAAGGGATTCTTCTAATACCTTGCTGAGGGAAGCTAGCTGCATAGTCAATTTAAGGCTCACAATGAGCATGATAAAAAAGAATTCTAATAATAAACATGTTTCCTAAAAGAGTCATGAGGTCAAAGAACAGCTCTTTTTTTTTCTCTCTCTCTCTCTCTGCTCAGACGTGTACAGAAAGGTAAAGCCAAGAGGTTCCATTTTTAGATCTATTCTGATGTCTTTTCTAAAAATAAAAAGTTAAAGGCACCACATTGAGGGCATGTAAAGAATAAAAGGGAAATTCAGGAGACTCACAGCAAAGAATCAAAAGCCTAAGGCTGAGATCATCACAGGCCCAGCAACCCCCGGTGGTGCTGCTGCCAAAGCGCCTGCAGGATGCTCTGAAGAAGTCGGGATAACAGGTCTGGTGAGCTAATGGCTTTACTTGTTGGCTCTTATTCAGGGGTCAGGTACTGGGGTTCAAAGTTACAGACTTCAGATAATTTATTTTCAAAGTTCAGTCCTAAGTACAGACCAGTTAGACTGTGTGATCTAATGTGATCTAATTTTTTTTTCCACTGCTTGAAAGTCCTTCCCACTCATTCTCCCGCGGAACCTGATGTCTGGTTTCTTTGCTCCCTGCATCTTCTCTGCCGGTTCTTATTACTAGCATGGGCCACAGAGCTCTTTTGATAAGCCAATGAAGACAACTGATCACCCCTCCCCCTCACCACCAAAGTGTGCATCGCTTCCCCAGCCCCATCAGTCCCACTCTCAGACGAGTGAATACCATTGACCTTTATTTAAATCTTTAGGAGAAACTATGTGTTAAAAAATGGATTCAAGAACTTTGAAATTTGATTAAAACAGATTCAGACTAATCTGCTTATGCTATTTAGATGTGTTAAACTACTACAAAATATCTTATTTTATAATTATTAGGGTCTATAAGAATTAAGACACATGGCTGAAACCAGAAAGCATGCATGGACTGGACATAGGCCCCCTACACAAATATAACTGATGGGCTTTTTGATCTTCATGTAAGTTCCATAGTAAGTTGAGTGGGTGCTATCTCTGACATGGACTCTGTTGCCTGCTTTCAGTCACTTCTCCCTAACTGGGTTGCCTTGCCTGGCCTCACTGGACAAGGAGGCGTTCAGTCCTGATGACACTTGATGTGCTAGGGTGGGCTGGTGAGGTAAGGCTCCCCCCCTTCTGAGGACAAGGTGGGGGAAGGGGGAAAATGGTAGGAAGGAGGGACTTGGAGGAGAGGATTTATGATTGAGACATAAAGTGAATATATAAATTAAAAGTAAATTTTTAAAACGACACATGGTTGAATAATATCTTAGCAGTCGTAAAACTAGAAAAGCTACATGTATAGATTATACAGTTTTTTTCTTGTCCTCATTCAGCTAATAATTATTAGGCATCAACTACGTTTCAAAGAATGTGCTCTCCCCTGGGAATATTTGTGGCATGCTACAAACTCTAACATAATGGTAATGATTTCAGTAAAATAGAAGGGGTTGGGAGGAGAATGCAAAAAAAAAAAAAAAAAAAAAAAAACCAGCGTGTATTAGGAACCTGCTATATAGCAGACCCTGTGATGCATCTTGAGACCATGAAAATACTCTAACATGAACAATTTGCTGTGGCCTCTTAGATCGTGGGTGTACAGAAGTGAATACAGGCAGAGGCACAATATAAGGACTCTAGTTCTAGCATTAGCATTGCATTCTGCCAATTTCCCTTTTTAAAAGCTAACTCTAGCAGCCACGTGGAATGAAGTGGGAGGATTTGGGGTGAGAAGACTATGTTGAGATGCTGAGGACTTGAACTGTGTCTTGGTAAGGCTGAACACACAGAATGTGTCTAAGAAACTAGATACAGTTACTAGTTAGCCAAGAGACACTACCAGTAAATGACAATCCTAGAGACTCCTGGGATTCTGGCTTGAATAGCTTTGAGAATAAAGGTGTATGGGATGGAATGCAGCAGAGAAGCGGCTCAGAGGTAGAGACTACATGAAATGGTGCCCAGTTACGATTCTTGAGCAAGTCGCACATAGAGTAAAAGTACTAGACCACTGGACACATGCCACATGGGTTTTACAAAGAGCAAGTGAGAAGTAACATGCTACAATACTCTGAAGGGATCCATGAACAGTTAGAAAATGGCACTGACATTCAGGCTCAACACTGAACTGCTCCTGACAAAGGAGCAAGTGATTTTATGTAGCTGTGCATGGAGAAAAAACTGTTGATGAAGAATGTTTTTCTTGTGTGTTCTTTAAGTTTAAATATATGCACCCACTATTATTTTTCCACTCAGATATGTAGAAATGAAAAATCTATGACCTTCACTGCTTCTTCCTTTGCATTACCCTCTGCAGAGACCTAAGAAAACACTGAGATTTCGTACTGCAGTTCAATAGCCCCCTCTAGTGGATAGTTTTCATGCTATAATTTGGAGGTGAAACACACACACACACATACATACACACACACACACACACACACACACACACACACACTTTAGTTTCCATTTCATTCCTAGGTATAATAAGTGGAAGACTGAGCAGAGACTGAGCATCTAAGATGAATCTAGAATCAGATAAAATGTGTAAAAGCCACATCACTTCAGAATGACAAAATGAGACACTGCCTCAGGTATAAAACCTGCTCAGAGGCCCAAAGATGGCTTTGACAAAACCCCTGGACCATGGCAACTATAGTTATCCTTCATGCAAAGACACGGTTATATTAAAAGCAAAGCAAATACTATTTAGCACAATTTAAAATTTTTAAAGCAACACAAGAAAAACAAAGAAGGAAAAACAGAAATGGTATTTTTATGTCAATACATTTTTACTAGAGAAAAAAAAATTCTAGGTAAACTTTCTTTGGCTAAGAGATTATGGAACATGATGGGAACCAAGAGCCAACAGGCTTATGTGTTGTTTTTTTTAGATGGAAGTTTAAAAAGTATTTCTGAACATGACGCTACAAAATTAAGAACAGGCTTTTTTTTTTTTTGCTCCTTTTTAAAAATTTTAATATTTTATTAATTTATTCATATTACATCTCAATTGTTAGCCCATCCTTTGAATCCTCCCATTCCTCCCTCCCTCTCGCTTTCTCCCTATTCCCCTCCCCTATGACTGTGACTGAGGGGGACTTCCTCTCCCTGTATATGCTCATAGGGTATCAAGTCTCTTCTTGGTAGCCTGCTATCCTTCCTCTGAGTGCCAGTGGGCCTCCTCATCCAGTGGACATGGTCAAATATGGGGCACCAGAGTTTGTGTGAAAGTCAGTCCCCACTCATCCTTTCATTGACAGTGTCAGTGTGAGCAAGGCATAGTGTACTGTAATCCCTGTATGAAGGATGGCCTTGCCTGGCAATATTGGAGAACAAGCAGGTTACAAAGAAAACTGCAAATTGGGTGCCTAGTTAGCACTTGTCCCTGATTTCCAAACATGAATGATCCCAAGCCTCTTTGTACCCACCTCTGTTGATGAAACGCCTGGCAACCATGTAGCTCTCCTGAGAACTGCCTACAGTGCAAAGGGATGCACAGAGAGGCTCTGACTCTAACAGCACTCCAGCAGAGCCAACAACCAGTCTCTTTGTATAAACAAATAAGAGCATTACAGTAATTTTGAACAAAAGTAGACCGACAAAGTTACCTAACCATTCATTGCATGCCTAACCATAACCAAGAGAGTCTCAGATTCCACTTATAGATTCAAAACAGCCAAATGAAGACTTTCAGAAAATAAAAACATAAATAAGTCATTCTGACCTGCAGGCACCGCCTCTCTCGGTCTCTCCCTTTCCACACCTCCATTAGAAGCTAGTGCCTCTGCAGCGTCCTCACTCCCCCAGCATTCCCACCTTTACCTCTCCTTCCGTTTAGAACTTTCCTGAGGAGCTACACACTGCTGACGCTACCTTCCTTGGCGCTCCCTTGGATCCCATCCCTGCAATTAATAAAACTACAAGCCCTAATCATGAATTTTATTCTGTCAGGCAAAATTGCTCCCATTTGAGCCCAATTCAGGAGCTAGGCTAAGGAATCATTCTTCTAAGATGTTTTCTGTTTCTTCTCTGTTGGATATTTCACACTGCACACCTTGTATTCTATTTGCATAATATAGAAATTAAGTTTTATTGTTAAAAATAAAATCACTGCAGAAGGTTGTGGCTGACTAGATGTCCAAAATGATGATATAGTCATAAACGGTGGAATAAAATCAAGTATCGCCACTCCCAAATTAAACAAATAAAACAAAACAAATCAAACATCTCCCTTCTTGTGAGCTCTGCTTACAATATCTTCCACAGAGGGTTTCCAGACATTCAGCTTCTGGCTTCGTTCCCAGACATGCCCTCCCTCCGTCTGCTGCAGCCTCCCGTCCCAACAATGTGCAGCCCTTTGGCGCACAACTGAAGTTGTATGAAGCATGCCTACATATGGCCATCCCTTACAGGTGTCTGTTATAGCATCTTTGCTAAACTATTCTTACGGACTCTTGTGGACCACATAGACACCACCAATTTAGGGCATGCAAATGTAAGTATATGCATACACATGCGTGGCTTTGTCTTCTGACATTTCTCCAGTATTAAATAATTGCACGTTCCCATAGGACCTGCGCAGGAACAACTGATTGCTTATTCTTGTGCTGACATGGTTGAATGAATGTCAGATATCTTCTCCCACAGAAGCTTTAATATAACGTGGCTAAGTATCAATGGAACCATCATATTTCAGTCGCGGGTAGCCTGCAGTGTGAGGCATCTCTGCGAAATAAACTCCCTAAGTGAAAGAACAAAGGAGCATAATATGTCTGGGGTTTGTGGGTTTGAAGCCCTTGAGGCACCTCTCCTTGCGAATTGTCACCCATCATGTTTGGGAAGAGTTGGTGGCTTTTGTGCTCAGCCCCATTCATTTCCTTGACATCCTTTGATTCTAGACCAGTCCCCCAGCCACCACTCTTCCTTGTCGCACAGGTGCTGTCAGGGCAACCCGTTCTGTAGCCATGATCACAGGGAATATACTCCAGCAGCTCCAGATGGAGGGTGGGGGTAAACGGCTCCCCTAAGAGTGTTCTCCAATGTGATGCCATCAATCACCCTGCAGCTGGGGCCGAAGAACCACTCAGCGACTTTGCACCAAAAGCAGGGCATTTTCTACTCTGCAGCTTCCTTCAAAAGAACTGCACAGCCTCATGTGTCAGCACTCAGAAACCCGCAGTGCCTAATGGTTACACTCTAATTTACGTAACCGCTACCATTAATATGTTTAACGTCTATCAGATATTCGATCTAGTATTATTCGCTTTTCCCTGGGGGAGGAAAAGCCTCTTGTCTTCTTGTTTCTTCCATAAATCATAATTTTAAAAAGCAGATTATTTTGCATTGTTAACTGGTACACTAAATTATCTTTGTGGTTCAGGTCCATAACTCAGTTAAAGGTTACAGCAACCTCGGGCACCTGGTGACATGCATCATTGGCACGTGGTTTGTTTTCCCTCTGAAAATAGCTGGGGAGGGGGAAGGTAGCTTCTACCCCAAGCCCAGACCAAAACTGAAAGTGACCATTTGGAACCCTGCACATATAAGCCTTGGCAAGATACTATAGACAAAATACCAAGATATGCTTGTTGCAGTGGCCACGGGGACACATCCCTTTTCCTGTAATGCACACAGAAGCACAACATTGTGACCTTTGTGTGGACTGCCAGGCAATGGGGCTGAAGGGGGGTTGTGGGGAGGGGCGGGAATCTGCTGAAATAATAGTAAGTTCTACGTATGATTATAGCTTCTACTATGAAAATTTCCAGTGTAAGTTATAGCATTTTTATCTTCCTGACAACATAATTTAGAAGAAGTTAATACAAGTCATTGGCTCAAGAATAAAAAGTAAAATATTAAAGGACAATAACCTTCCACAACTTATTTACAGAATCCCTGTTCTGTGCAACGCTATTTTTGTGCTGCAGTTTTCCCTCCCTCAGTGTCCTAAACTTCAGACAATAGATTTCTCCAGAGTTCTGCATGCCATCCTGTCTTTGCTCAATACATTGAATTCCTATTGTTTGGATAGATAAGAAAAAGCAGTCTACCTACAGGTAAAGAATGTCTATTTTTACCAATGCTTTTCTTATTTCTGCACATGTGGACACACACACACATACCTTTCTTGATGTACTCGCATACCTGTTTTTAGCTAATTTCAGCCTAAAAACTATAATGAAATTCCAGGACATCTTATACCCAGTTACATTGGAAATGCCTGTAACTCTATTATAGTGTATGAACTAAAGTAGTTAAGAAATCTGTTCATGGTGGAGCATGCCTTTAATCCCAGCACTTGATTGAATAGGCAGAGGCAGGTGGATCTCTGTGACCTTGAGATCAGTTTGGTCTATAAAACAAGTCTAAAGTGAGTCTAAGACAGCCAAGGTTACACAAAGAAGCCTGTCTCAAAAAAGAAATAAAAGAGCTGATGTATTCTATATATTAAAAAAAAAAAACCTGTCTATTCAGGTAATTAATTTTATTCCTTCTCAAGTCTCTGAGGAGGTTGAAGACCAGGTAGTTTACTTTTACAATTAAGCTTAGTTGTTGATGTCTTAAGATGTTGTTAGGTCTAGATAGATGTTTTAAGTTGATAATGACAAGATATGATAGATATTGATTTATATTCAGAATTTTAGATGCACCAAGATAGGAAAGATGTTTTCTTCAAGGCTGCCAAATATAAATAGCCAAAACACTAAGAATGTAACATTTACATAATTCCTGGTTGTTTCATGGTTCTTATTGTTGTAGGTAATTTATTGTATATGTGTATAATAATATAAATGTATATGTAAAAGTAAAAAAAAAAACAAAGAGTGGAGCTGTTGTGGTTTAGTGTGTAAAGGCACTTCTCATACAAACTTGATGACCACACGTTCACCTCTGAATCCTCACTAAAAGCCTGATGTGATAGCACACATCTGCAATCCCAGAACTCCTATGGAAAATATGGAACAAACAGATATAGGAGAAGTTTTCCGAGTATCAAGGACATACTAGCCTATGCTGGGGCAAAAAGAAAAATAACAGAACAGACTACCTCAAAAAGAGGCTGGAATGACTGAAGCCCAACTCTTAAGCTGTCCTCTTGCACACCCACATTTATACTTCATGTGATGTAAAATAAGTAAATAAATAAATATAAAAATAAAGCCTGGGGAGTGGAATTGAGATGAATGATAAGAAACCCAGAGGAGCTAATTTATAACACTCTAGATGGTAACTTGGGAATTGTCATGCCGGAATCCTTATTTTATGGCTGGAGAAACTGATGTACCAATTAAACTGCTAAATGGAATCACCTTAAACTGGCTAAAGAGTTTATATGATTTTTAGATGTGCAACAGTCAACAGCTAACAGGAAAACAGTGTGAGGTTATTTGTGGAAACACCACACTGTTGTGATCATTGGACAATTATTATAGTTTTCTACAAACATCTGGGGGAGCATCTCATATGTTCAAGTGATTTTTGCGAGTTATGAAAGTGAGTTCCTTTTATCAATGTAAAGATTGTTAACCATATTATGATGAAGACTTTAAGCACCGAAGCTATACATAGATAGGTTAAGCTTCAGTTCTTACTATTCTCACAGAAAGGCACCATCCCCTTTGCTAAGAGACACCATAAGACATGGGCTCTCCTGGGCTGCAGAGATAACTCAGCGGCTAAGAGCAATGCTGCTCTTCCAGAAGAACAGAGTTTGATTCCCAACACCAACATGGCAGCTCACAACCACCTGTAACTCCAGGTCAAGATCCGTTTGTATCTTCTAGGCTCCAGGGAAACAACATGAGGTGCACAGACATGCTAAAAGTCAAGTCAGTTAAGTCTGTCATCAAATAACACATTTAAGACCTCCAACAGTTTCCACTCTCGTTGTGCCATAGCTGAAACAATTACCAGGAAATATCCAGTATCTTCTATTTGCCAGATGTAATTATTGCCTTGAAGACTTACTGCTGAATAAGCTCACCCTTTCTAGTTCTTTCTGAACTCTTGAAGGCTATTTCAACTCAGTTGTTTTAGCTTAAAACTCCTCTCCAAGATAACTGACTCAAACTGGCTGTTCTTAGCTTCTCCTCAATTGTTCTGCTTCTGAACTCTATTAATTGAACAGCACCAGACTGCACAAACCCAACTGCACTCAACTGAGCTGCACTGAACTGCCTGTACTGTACTGAATTCAACTCTACTATACTATCTTCTCTACTGAACCCTCTTCTGTCCTCTCTCTCTCTCCCTCTCTCTCTCTCTCCCTCTCTCTCTCTCTCTCTCTCTCTCTCTCTCTCTCTCTCTCTCTCTCTCTCTCTCTCTCTCTCTCCTGTACCTACTGTTTACTCTCTCAACTCTACTGTACTTCTCTTAAGTTGCTTCTCTTTTCTGTCTGTTCTTATAAGACTTGGCTGTATCCCACTTCTAACTCATTCTGTCAAATCTTTCTCTGGTTCATCATTTTGTATGCCCCTCAATTAGACAATTACTTTCAAACATTAGTACTTCTTTCTACAAACTAACTTTACCTTCATTGTTTAGGATTAAAGGGCTGGACTAAGGGAATGTCTGTATTTCTGCCAGAGGGGTTAAAGATGTGTCATTCCAACCAGATCACCCAGTCCTAGGAGTTCTTTGGATGTGATCCCTTATCAGAGCTATAATGTTGCTGGATTAAAATTCCTCTACAACTATTCCTCACAATGAGAAAGGCACCTTTAAGATGGCACTGGACTTCTATGTGGTAAATTCTGAAGCCCTGGGTTCTGTCAGAAGAGGACTGGCCCTGAAAATTGACCCCTAAAGGAAAGCACTTGCTCTTTCATCTTTACAAAAAGCCTATAAGCATAAGATGCTTCAGAACATTGTGTCTTTTACTGCTTCAAAATGAGCACTTGGCTGAGCAGACAGGACATTGGATGGTCCACACAGACTATACAAGCAGCAGCTGCCGGCTGGAATTGCCTTGTTAGGAGGGTGTCCTGCCTGACATGGCAGGAAGCAGGAGGCTGTGCCACTCCTTTCCCAGCCACTTTTGCATTTGCTGGTTCACAGCACAAAGGCCATGGAAAGCAGATGTGTACATAAAACGCGGGAGTCTGGAGTCCCTTACAGACTGAGAAAAAGGAGTTAAAAGATGTCTATTTATAAAGTATGACATCCACAAGCTTGTTTCATCTTCACCCCTATCCTGTGAGGTGTCAGACAAAAATCAGAATCCCTGCCTGGCACATGAAAAAAGAAAACTCCTTGACTGTGGTGTTGAATTAGGCAGGAAAAAACTGGGGCTCAGTTGTAGACCTCATGGCTGCCAGGCCTTCTTTTTCCACCACAGAACATATGGAACAAAAGATAAATTCTGTTAATAATAATTTTTTTGCTAATTTGTAAAACAAGAAAAAAGAAAGAAAGAATCTTAAGAGACTGTGATGTGCCAGATTGTATCTGATTACATCAAATTGGTGAGATTGTAGGGTGTGTAGCATTTGTTCTCTTCTCAGCCAGAGTATCTTAATTGAGGTAAAGAGCCCAGAAATTCGTAAATGAAATCATTAGCAAAAAAGCAAATACGAAGTGAATTCCTGAATATAAAAAAGACAATAGATACTTTCTGAAAACAAATGAAATCTGAACTGGAAACCCCATGCCATGAGAGAATAGCCTGAAATATGGTAATTACTTGGGTTTTTTCACTTAAGGGGTTGAGAAGAGGATTAGAAGTGGGAAAGGCTCTAGAGACAGAGGCTGCCGCGAGGCCTGTTGCTGTTTGGTTTCTCAGTGCAGGAGCCCAAGGTAAATTATTGAAGTGTTCGGTCACTTCCTAAGCGGCTGGGATAGCCTGTCCATAAAATATTAACATGACATTTCTGCAGCTTGACAGGTCATCTGCAAAAGAAAGAGCGAAGAAAACACCATCCCTTTGGTGAAGATGGAGACATTTGTTCAGATAAAAACAAGCAAGCACGAGGCAAGTCCACATGCCAGCTTCCATGGAAAATCAGAAAGAAAACCTGAATGTTTAACCCTAACACTGAAATGGATTAGAGTTGACTGTTCACTACAGTATGAGCAGGCAGGAAGAGAAGCACGGGAGGCTTTCTGTCTCTTCTTTCCTCTTCTAACGAAAATGTGCTGAGCTACTCTGCCTTTAATTTATGCTTCTGCTAAGTAATTGAGCTGCATGTCCTCTGGACACAATGAATTAATGTATCTATCCATCTTGTCTAGAGGAGGATAAAAGTGTGTATGTGTACGTGTGCGTGCACACACGAGCGCATGCGCTCATGCATGTTGGTGTCCTCAGTTGAGAAAAGGGACCATTCCTTTTCCCGGTAGTCATTTTTCTTCCACACTGAGTTTCTAGGCAGGGCCAACCTAGCTTTAATTTAAGCCACCACTGGGGGACTGGAAAAAGACCACCTGCTCATTCCATACAAGGAAGCAAGTGGGTTAACTGCCAACTTTCACCTCTCCCTCAACTCTCTCAAAACCAACACCCTAGTCTTGTGCTCACCTATATTGCAGACCACCTGCTGCAGCCTCCCTTTCCCCCCTGGATCACACAGGTCTTCCCTTCCAAACTACCTTTCACCCACTCATTGCTTTATCCCAGCCTCCAACACCACAGTCATTCCTGAGAACCCACAGGCCCCTTTCACCAGCGAAGGTGGTGAGCTTGCTACAGACATTCACCTCTCCCTCCATTCCTCCACATCCAATTCCCCTGTCTCATCCCCCTACTCTGTAGCAGACCCTCTGCTGTGGTCTTTCCTCAATCTCTGTCTCCATTCCTCATGGGAGGAACACAGGATCACATCCCTCAACCCATCATCTCCCAATACCTAGAAGCACATTTTGCCTGAAGCCCCCAGTAGCCACACCTATCAGGATCCCAGGCAACACGCAACCAGGAGACTCTCTTCAGAACCAGAGAGGGCAGCAGAAACCAAGGAGCAAAACATTCATCTAGCAAAACAAGATGAGGTGTCAGCATGTAGAATTACAATCTTCCCAAACCCTAGACACCAGTGTAAAAACGAAAGCAATAAGAACACAGTGTGTACCCACTAGGGTCCAGCCACCCAACCATATCAGGCCCTGTGGGTACCAGTGTAGCTGAAGTACAAGTATAAGACTTTAAACTTTTATGAGTACAATAGAAGTCCTTTAAAAAGAAATCAATGAATGGATTAAAGGAATCTATGAAAACATGAAAAGTAGGGGGAAATGACTAAAATAGTTCAAGACATGAAGGTAGAAAGAGAATCAATAAGGAAAACCCAAACTAAGGGAAATCTGGAAATAAAAAAATTTAGGAATTCAAACAGGAATTTCAGAAGCCACTCACACCAACAGAATAGAAGAAGTGGAGGGCAGAATCTCAGGCATTGAAGACATTACAAAAAAAAATGGATATGTCAGCCAATGAAAATGTTAAAGATAAAAAAAAAATTAAGGCACAAAACATCCAGGAAATCTAGTACACTATGAAAACATGGAATGTAATAATAGTAGGAATAGAGGAAAGAAAAATGCAGGTCAAAGCCACAGAAAATATTTCCAACAAAATCATAGAAGAAAATTTCCTTAACCGGAAGGAGATGCCTAATGAGATACAAGAAGCATACAGAACACCAAATAGACTGAACCAGGAAAAAATACCCTAGGCACATAATAATCAGAACACTAAACATATAGAACAGAGAAATAACATGAAAATCTACAGGGGAAAAGGGCTAAGTATGTATAAATTTAGACCTATTAGAATTACACCTGACTTCTCAATGGAGACTCTAAAAGCCAGAAGGGTCTAGACAGATGTGTTGCTGACTCTAATAAACCACAGATGCCAGCCCAGACTACTCCGTCCAGCAAAACTTTCCACCTCAATAAATGGAAAAAAATAAGACATTTTGTGATCAAGCCACATTTTAAAAATATTTATCTACAAATGCAGCCCTATTGAAGGCACTAGAATGAAAGCTCCAACTTAGAGAGGTTAACAACATCCAAATATATACAAAGAATAAATAATCCCAGACCAGAAAATCAGAAGAGGATAAATACATACAAACACACATATACATACACAATACTACCACCACCACTACCATAAAAACAAAAACAGTAACAACCACAACAACGACAAAATGGCATGGACAAACAAGCACCTCTTATTTATAGCTCTCAATATAAGTAGTCTAAATTTCCTAATAAAAAGACCCAGCTTAACAGAACATCTGTGAAAACAAGACTCATCCTCCTGCTGCATCCATGAATTATACCTTAACATCAAGAAGAGATATATCAGGGTAAAGGAATGGAAAAAGTTATTCCAAGCAAATGGACATAGGAAACAAACTGACATAGTCTTTTTGAAAATATCTGACAAATAGACTTCAAATCAAAATTACTCAGAAGAGATCGAGAATAACACTACCTACTCATCAAGAGAAAAAAGAATATTTTAATTCATAGCATCTGTTACCCAAACACAAGGATACCTATGTTTTTAAAAGAAACACTTCAACAACTTAAATAGAATATTGACTCTCACACACTGATAATTGAAGACTTCAATACACCACTTTTGCCAATAGGTCATCCAGATGAAAATGAAACAGTCTGTTGCACCTAACTGATGTTATAAACAAAATAGACCTAACAGATGCCTACAAAATATTTCACCCAAATACAAAAGAATGTATCTTCTTCTCAGAAAGTCATGGGACTTTCTCCAAAATTGACCACTTAGACACAAAGCAAGGCCCAGCAAATGTAAGAAAAGTGAAAGAACACCCCTTCATTCTAACTGACCATCACAAATTAAAGCTGGACGCAAACAATAACAGAAAATTGTACAGACTTATGGAAACTGAACAACACACTACTAAATGAAATAATGGGTGAAGATAGAAATTAAAGACTTTTCAGAAATGAATACACAACATACCCAAACTTACGATGCACAATGAAAGTGATGCTAAGAGGAAAGTTCATAGCACTAGATGCCTACATTAAAGAATAGCAATTTCATATACTAGCAACTTAACAGAACACCTGAAAGCTCTAAAACAAAAATAAGCAATACTAAGAGGATTCGATGGCAAGAAATAATCAAAATCTGGGCTGAAATCAATGAAATAGGAAAAAAAAACAAATCACTGAATCACTGAAGCAAAAAGTTGGTTTTGTGAAATTCAATAAAATAGACAATGCTTTATCTAAACTAACTAAAAAGCAGAGCAAGAATATCTTAGTTAACAAAATCAGAAACAAAAAGGGGGACATAACACGTGAAACGAAGGAAATCCAGAGAATCAGGACATACCTTAAAAATTTGTACTCCAACAAACTGCAACATCTAAAGGAAGTGGAAACTTTTCTTAATACACACCACCCAAAGTTAAATCAAGATCGGATAAACAATTTAAACGACTAATAACATCTAATGAAATAGAAGCAGTCATTAAAAATTTCCCAGATGATTTTAGCACAGAATTTGCCAGACTTTCAAAGAAAAGTTAATATTAATACTTCTCAAATTATTCCATACAAGAGAAACAGAAAGGCCATTGTCCAATTTACCATATTAATCCACGGTTACCCTGATATCCAAACCACATAAATACCCAAAACAGAATGAGAAATACAGATGAATTTTCTTTATGAATACAGATGGAGAAATTCTCAATAAAATACTTGTAACCCGAATTCAACAAAATATCAAAAATATTATCTACCATCATCAAGTAGGCACCTTCCCAGAGATGTAGGGATGATTCTAAATATGAAAACTGATAAATGTAATCAAAACAAAAGAAAAAAATCACTGATCACCTTTGACAAAATCTAACAACGCTTCAAGATAAACATCCTGGAATTAAGGAAACAAGGGACATACCTAAACATAATAAAGAGAGTTTACTGCAAGTCCATAACATGAACTTAAATAGAGAGAAACTCAATGCAATTCCACTGAGAAGAGGAACAACATGGTTGTCCGCTCCCTCCATACTTATTCAATATAGTACTTGAAATCTTTTTTTCTTTTTGGTTATTATTAATTTATTCTTGTTATATCACAATGGTTATCCCATCCCTTCTATCCTCCCATTCTCCCCTCCCTCCTGTTTTCCTCTTATTCCCCTCCCCTATGACTGTTCCTGAGGGGGATTTCCTCCCCCTGTATATGCTCATAGGGTATCAAGTCTCTTATTGGTAACCTGCTGTCCTTCCTCTGAGTGCCACCAGGTCTCCCCCTCCTGGGGACATGGTCAAATGTGAGGCACCAGAGTATGTGAGAAAGTCACATCCCACTTTCCACTCAACTGGGGAGAATGTTCTGACCATTGGCTAGATCTGGGTAGGGGTTTAAAGTTTACTGCCTGTATTGTCCTTGGCTGTTGCCTTAGTTTGAGCAGGACCCCTTGGCCCAAATCTGCCTATCATAATGTTCTACTTGTAGGTTTCTAGGAACCTCTGGATCCTTCTACATTGCTTTTCTCCAATCCTTCTCTCATCTAGAGTTCCAATAGGATGTCCTCCCCTCTGTCCCAGTTTCATGGTAAGTGAAGGCTTTCGTGGGACATGCCCCTTAGGCTAGTATGCAGATATAAGTGAGTATATGCCATTTGAGTCTTTCTGCTTCTGGGTTAACTCACTCATTATGATCATTTCTAGATCAATCCATTTATCCACAAATTTCGGGAATTTCTTGTTTTTAATAGCTGAGTAGTATTCCATAGTGTAAATGTACCACAGTTTCTTTATCCATTCTTCTTCTGAGGGACACTTAGGCTGTTTCCATGTTCTGGCTATTATGAATAAGGCTGCTATGAACATGGTTGAACAAATTTTCTTGTTGTGTGCTGGTGCATCTTCTTGGGTATAGTCTAAGGAGTGGAATAGTTGGATCTTGCAGAAGCCCTATTCCCAGTTTTCTGAGGTAGCACCAGATAGATTTCCAAAGTGGTTGTACTAGTTTGCATTCCCACCAGCAATGAAGGAGTGTTCCTCTCTCCCCACATCCTCTCCAGCATGTGGTGTCGCTGGTGTTACTTGAATTTTTTATCTTAGCCAATCTGATGGTTGTAAGATGGAATCTCAGAGTTGTTTTGATTTGCATTTCCCTGATGACTAAGGAGGTTGAGCATTTCTTTAAGTGTTTCTCAGCCATTTGATATTCCTCTGTTGAGAATTCTCTGCTTAGTTCCAAGCCCCATTTCTCAATTGGGTTACTTGGTTTGGTGGTGTTTAATTTCTTGAGTTCTTTGTATATTTTGGATATTAGACCTTTGTCAGATGTAGGGTTGGTGAAGATCTTTTCCCAGTCTGTAGGCTGTCGCTTTGTTCTCTTGACAGTATCTCCTGCCTTACAGAAGCTTCTCATACTATATTGAAGAGATATGGAGAGAGTGGGCAGCCTTGCCTTGTTCCCGATTTTAGAGGAATTTCCTTGAGTATCTCACCATTTAATTTGATTTTGGCTATTAGCTTGCTGTATATAGCCTTTATTATGTTGAGGAAAGTGCCTTGTATCCCCGATCTCTTTAAAACTTTAAACATGAATGGGTGTTGGATTTTATCAAATGCTTTCTCTGCATCTAAAGAGATGATCATGTGGTTTTTTATTTTCAGTTTGTTTATATGGTGGATTACAATGATGAATTTCTATATATTAAACTATCCCTACATGCCTGGGATGAAGCCTACTTGGTCATGGTGAATGATATCTTTGATGTGTTCTTGTATTTGTTTTGCAAGTATTTTATTTAGTATTTTTGCATCGATGTTCATAAGAGAAATTGATCTGAAATTCTCTTTCTTTGTTGAGTCTTTGTGAGGTTTAGGTATCAACATGACTATGGCCTCATAGAATGAATTTGGTAATGTTCCATCCATTTCTATCATTTGGAGTAGCTGACAGAGTATCGGTATTAGCTTGCCTTTGACGGTCTGTTAGAATTCTGCACTAAAACCATCTGGCCCTTGGGTTTTTTTGGTTGGGAGACTATCAATGATTGCTTCTATTTCTGTAGGGGAAATGGGACTACTTAGCTTGTTTATCTGTTCTTCACTCAACTTTGGCAAGTGAAATTGATCAAGAAAATCGTCCATTTCCCTTAGATTTTCAAATTTTGTGGCATATATGCCTTCAAAGTAGGATCTTATGATTCTTTGTATTTCTTCAGTGTCTGTTGTTATGTCTCCCTTTTCATTTCTGATTTTGTTGATTTCCATACTGTCTCTCTGCCTTTTATTAAGTTTGGCTAACGGTCTGTCTATCTTGTTGATTTTCTCAAAGAACCAGCTCTTGGTTTTGTTGATGCTTTGGACTGTTTTCTTAGTCTCTAATTTGTTAATTTCAGCCCTGAGTTTGATTATTTCCAGACGTCTACTCCTTTTGGGTGTTTCTGCTTTTTTTTTCCTAGGGCTTCCAGTTGTGTCGTTAAGATGCTTATGTGCGATGTTTCCAATTTCTTCTTAAAGGCACGTGGTGCTATGAATTTTCCTCTTGCACTGCTTTCAATGTATCCCACAAATTTGGGTATGTTGTTTCCTCATTTTCATTGAATTTCAGAAATTCCTTGATTTCTTTCTTTATTTCTTCCCTGACCCAGGTGTCATTTAGCAGAGAGTTATTTAGTTTCCACATACGTGTAGGCTTTTTGTTGTTTCCGTTGTTGTTGAATTGCAGCCTAAGAGCATGGTGATCTGATAGGATACAAGGTATTATTTCAATCCTCTTGTATCTGTTGAGGCTTGCTTTGTGACCTACGATATGATCAATTTTGGAGAAGGATCCATGGGGTGCAGAGAAGAAGGTATATTCTTTCTTGTTTGGGTCAAAGGTTCTATAGATATCTGTTAGATCCATTTGACCCATGACATTGGTTAATGATGTTATTTCTTGGCTTAGTTTCTGTTTCAATGACTTATCCTTCAGTGAGTGTGGGGTGTTGGAGTCTCCCACTATTATTGTGTGATGATCGATGTGTGGTTTAAGTTTCTTTGGCAGATCTTTTACAAATGTGGGTGCCCTTGTATTGGGAGCATAAATGTTCAGAATTGTGATGTCATCTTGGTTGACTTTACCTTTGATGAGTATGAAGTGTCCTTCCTCATCCCTTTTGATTAATTCTTGTTGAAAGTCTATTTTGTTTGATATGAAAATGGCTACACCTGCTTGCTTCTTGTGACCATTTGCTTGGAATATTTTTTTCCAACCTTTTACCCTGAGGTAATACCTATCGTTATGGGTGAGATGTGTTTCTTGAATGCAGAAGAATGTTGGATCTTGTTTATGCACCCATTCAGTTAGTCTGTGTCTTTTTATTGGAGAATTGAGACCATTGATATTGAGAGATATTAATGACCAATGACTGTTAAGAATCTTAATTTTGATGTTGTTTCCAGTCGAGCGTTTGTGTAGTTGTGTTTTTGCCATGGTATAGTTATCTATTTCCTGAGTAGTTTTGGTTGTAGCTTGACCCTTTTGGGATGGAGGTTTCCTTCTAGTAATTTCTATAAAGCCGGATTTGTGGATAGGTACTGTTTGAATTTGTTTTTGTCATGGAATATTTTGTTTTCTCCATCAACGGTTATTGATAGTTTTGCTGGGTAAAGTAGTCTGGCCTGGCATCTGTGGTCTCTTAGGCTTTGCAGGATCTCTGTCCAGGCCCTTCTGGCTTTTATGGTCTCTGCTGAGAAGTCAGGTGTAATTCTGATAGGTTTGCCATTAAATGTTATTTGGCCCTTTTCCCTTGCAGCTTTTAATATTTTTTCTTTGTTCTGTATGTTTTGTGTTTTGATTATTATTAGATGGGCAGTTTTTCTTTTCTGGTCTATTCTATTTGGTGTTCTGTAGGCCTCTTTTATGTTTATAGGCATCTCTTTCTTTAGATTGGGGGAAATTTTCTTCTATGATTTTGTTGAGAATAGTTTCTGGGCCTTGGAGTCTGATATCTTCTCTTTCTTCAATGCCTATTATCCTCAGATTTCTTATTTTCATGGTGTCCTGAATTTCTTAGATGTTTTGTGTCAGGAGTTTTCCAGATTTGGCATTTTTTTTAGTGGTTGCTTCAAGATCTGTGATTGTATCTTCTAGACTTGAGGTTCGTTCTTCCATCTCTTGGATTCTGTTAGAAAATCTCACCTCTGTGTTGCTCACCTTCTTCTCTGAGGTCTCACGTTCTCGTTTTTCTTCTGTCTGTGTGTTTATCATTGAATCCATTTTCATCTTCAGATCTTGAACTGATTTTTTAATTTCTTTCATCTGATTGTTTGTATATTCCTGAGTTCCTTCCATTGCCTCTTTATAGGTCTTGAGAGCTTGAACCATTTTATTTATTTCTTTCATGTGGTTGTTTGCACTTTCCTGAAATTTTTCCAGTTCCACTTTATGTGCTTCTTTTATGTCTCTCACTTGTTTGGCTGCGTCTTCCTGCATTTGATTACGAATTTTATTTGTTTCCTCCATTATCATCCTCATTACTAAGGATTTGAGGTCATTTTCTTGTATTTCCATTGTATTTGAGTTCTCTGGGTTGTTTTCTTTGGGATAGCTGGAAACTGGAGACGCCATGGTGTTTTGGGTTTTTTTGCGTATGCTTTTATGCTGTCCTTTAGACATCTTGCCATCTTTGTTTTTGTTGGGTAGCTTCCAGAGTTGGATTGAGAGAGTCTGAGGATAGATTCACTTGTTTTCTCATGATTTCCCTAGAATGGAAACTCTGATGCTTCACTGGTATGGCTGTCAGGAGGTTAGCCCTGTCGTTTTGGACTCTCATAGCCAGTGATCCTCAGCTCCCCTGTGCTGTGGGTCCTGCAATCGTTCTGGGTCTCTGAATGAGTGTTGGGTCAGGTCAAGGCATCCACAGCCTTCTGTGTCTCCTGCCAAGTCCAGCCAGGGACACTGGGCCCGAACCACGCGCCGAGCTCAGCGAGATTCTCAGGGCCTGAACTGTCAGCTGAGCTCAGTTAGGGATTCTGGGCCCAAAATGCACACAAGGTCCAGCCAGAATTTTTGGGCTGGGACTGTGCACCAAGCTCAGCTAGGGGCTTTTGGCCCAAAGTGTGTGCTGTGGTCAGTTATTGACTCAGGGCCAGAACCGTCCACCAAGTTCAGCCAGGAATTCTGGTTTCAAACTGCACACTGTGTCCAACCAGAGTCTTAGAGCCAGGTCTGTGCCAAAAGCTCAGCTAAAGACTCTGGGACCAATCTGTCTGAAAAGTACAGTTAGGGACTCTGGCCCCAAACTGCACGCCGAGCTCCACCCGAGTCTCCAGGGCAGAATTGTGCACAGAGCTCAGCCAGAGACTATGGACCCACACTGCACGCTGAATTCAGTCCGGTACTCCGGTCCTATACTGCGTGGATAGTCCAGCCAGAGTCTTGGGGCCGCCAAGCCTGTGTGCACAGCTCAGGAAGAATCTCTGGGCCTAATCTGCCCAGCAAGTCCAGCTAAGGCCTCTCGGCTGAATCTGCATGCTGACCTCAGCCTGCATCAGCGCTCCAATACTACCTTCTGAGGAGAGCTAGTGTCTTGAGCAGAACTGCTCGTTGATGTGCGCTATCGCCTCTGGTGGGACTGAGCTGTCCGCCCAGCCTACGTCACAGCAGGTGAGCTGAGGCTGCGCTGAGATGGCGCCTAGGGTGGAACTGTGCTCTCCGCCCAGCCTGTGTCACAGCAGGGGAGCTGTGGCTGCGCTAAGCTATTGCCTTGGGCAGAATTGCCCGCTGTGCTGAGCCAGCATCTCCACGGCACTGCGCACTGAGCTGAACCCAGGACTCTGCGGCTGAACTGTCCGCTGGGTCCAGTTTGGGTCTCAAGGCACCACGCAACCCAAATCCTCTCCAGAGTTCCCTCTCCTGCAGCAACTCCCACTGGCTACTGCACCAATCGCCTCCACTGGAAGGCTCTGAGCTGCAAACCTCAGCTACTTTCACTGCTGACACTGGTGCCCGCTAGTGCCGCTGGTGCCACTGGTGCTGCTGCTGCTGCTGCTGCCTCTGCCACTGCTGCTCCAATCCGAGAAAATCCGCACTCCTCCAGTGTGCAGGGGCATGCAGGTCCTCCGCACCCTGATCCCTCCGAACCGTGGAGCACTCTTGCTGCCATGGTGTGGGGACCTTGGTGTTCCTGGCTCAGAAATCTGTGCAATTCCCTGAATTGTTCACTGGAGCTTCCAAATACGGTCCACACTGCTCACCACCATCTTGGATCCTCAGTACTTGAAATCTTAACTTGAACAATAAGACAACTGAAGGACATTAAAAGGATACAAATTGGAATGGAAGAAGCCAAGTATCTTTACTTGCAGAAGATATGATAGTATACCTAAGTGACTGGAAAAATTCCATCAGGAAACATCTACAGCTGATAAATACTTTCAGCAAAGTAACACTGGATACAAAACTAAATTAGAAAAATCAACAGTGCTTCTGTATACAAATAACAAACGAACAGAAAGAAATCAAGGAAACAACACTTTTTACAATAACCTTAAACAATATAAAATAGCTTGGGATAATTCTAGGCAAACAAATGAAAGACTTGTATGATAAAAAATATTTAAGGCATTAAAGAAAGAAAGAAGATGGAAAGATCATGCTTATGAATTTATAAGTTTACTATAGGAGTATAGACTTCCTATGAAAAGCAATCTACAGACTCAATTCAATCTTAATCAAAATTCCAACACAAGTCTTGAAATATCTTCAGAGGATAACTCTCTGGAAACATACACACATATACCCACACAGCAAAAAATATATATAAAACAATCCTGAATAATACAAGAACTGTTAAAGGTATCACCTTTCCTAATTTCAAGTTGTACTACAGAGCTATAGTAAAACCAAACAAGATGTTATTGGTACACAGGTACAGTGATCAATGAATTGAAGACCCAGACATAAGTCCACATACAGCTGATACTTTATTTTAAAAAGCCAGAAATATACACTGGGAAAAATAGCAACTTCAACCAATGGTGCTGGTCAAACTGGATGGCTCCAGAAGAATCCAGATAGATCCATACTTATGTCCCTGTTCAAAACTCAACTTCAAATGGGTCAAAAACCTCCACATAAAAGCAGATACACTGGATCTTATTGGAAAGAAACTTCAGAACTTGAAGCCTTGAATTCAGTGACACAGGAAAAGGCTTTCAAAACAGGACACCACTAGCACAGGCGCCAAGATCAACAAGTAATAAGTGAGACCTCATGAAACAACAGCAAAGCTTCTGCATGACAAAGAACCCCATCATCTGGACAAAGTGGCAGCCTACAGCGTGGGGAAAGATGTTTTCCAATACATGTTCAATATATAAGGAACTCAAAAAAACTTGACATCAAGGAAGCAAAAACCCAGTTTAAAAATAGAGTATAGATATGAACAGAATTCTCAAAAGGAAAAACTCAAATGGCTAAGAAACACTTAACGAAATGTTCAGCATCCTTAGCCATCAGGAAAATGCAAATCAAAACGACTTAAAGACTCCATCTTACAACTGTCAAAATGACTAGCATCAATAGCACAAGTGACAGATTAAGCTAGTGAGCATGTGGAGTAAGGGAAACACTCTTAGGTTGCTAGTGGGAGTACAAATGTGTACAATGACTATGGAAATAATTGTTGCTTTTCTTCAGGAACATGGGAGTCAGTCTACCTTAAGATCCAGCTCAGCTACTTCATCCTACTACAGAGACTCTTGCTCACCCAAGTTTATTTCTCTTCATAATAACCAGATACTGGGAAAAATTGAGATGTCTCTCAACAGAAGAATGGATAAAGAAATGTGATACATTGCACTGAGGAATGGAATATTACTCAGTCTTTTTTTTTAAGTGAAGTCATGAAAATTGCATGTTAATGGGTTGAGCTATTTAAAAAATCATCCTGAGTGAGGTATCTCCGAACCAGGAAGGCAAATATAGAATGTATTCACTTGTATGTAGATAGTAGCTGTAAAAAAATGATAACTAAGTTATAATCCATAAACCACAGAGGTTAGGTATACAGTAAAAGACTAGAGGGGACAGACAGATCTCACTAAGAGATGGAAATAGAATATGTAATTATGAATGGATGGGGGGCTGAAATGGGAGATCAAGAAGGAAAACAGAGAAAAGAGAAGGATAAGGGAGAGACCATTAAAATTAAAAGCCATTTGAGGGGGCAGTATAGGAACCTAATACAGTAGAAGTTTCAATATATACATATAGATGGATAGATAGATAGATAGATAGATAGTAGATAGATAGATTGATTGATACATGTGTGCATGTGTGCGTGTGTGAGTGTGTGCGTGTGTGCGTGTGTGCGTGTGTGCGTGTGTGCGTGTGTGCGTGTGTGCGTGTGTGTGTGTGTGTGTGTGTGTGTGTGTGTGTATAAAGGTGATCTAAATGAAATTGCCAAATAATGGAGGAAACAGAGTTCCAAATGGACATCTCATGTCACCAAATGAAGCGTTCAGTACCAGGAGTGGGTCTTACCTAATTGAATAACTGGCCAAAGAGGTGTCATGGGAATCCTCAAACAACACAGGCCGTTGCCAAGACTGTAAGATTCTCCCCCAAACTGTCACCAAGTCCCCATTTCTGAAGACAACACCAATACAACTCTTTGAACATGGAGAAGTTAAGCTGGAGCCTATATAAAGCCTTCACTTCTATGTTCTAGTGTCTTTTGTATAGGAAGGTAGTCTACAGTCTACCACAAGAGAAATGTAAGCAACAAGCCACTATAGAATCAATTCTAAATGGGATGTATCTATTAAATCCCTCCACTCAGGGCTCAGGGAACCCCATGGAAGAGGATGCAGAAATCGTGTTAGAGCCAGAAGGGATGGAGGACACCATGAAAACAAAACCCTATGAATCTACATGATTAATGCTCATATGAACTCACAGAAACTGAAGCAGCATACACAGTGTCTGCACAGGTCGGCACTAGGTCCTCAGCTTATTTATTATGGCTTCCAGCTTAGTGTTTTTATGGAATTCCTGAGTATTTGAATAAGTGGGTCTCTGATACTTCTGCCTTTTTAGACCTTTTTCCTTCTGTTTGTTTTGTCCAGTTCTGACCTGCCAGTTTTGAGGGGGGGTATTTTATTTTATTTTGTTTTGTTTGTTTTCAGAGATAGAGAGGGAGTGGATCTGGATGGAAGAGGAGGGGGAAATAGGAGAAGTAGAGGGAGGGGAAACTGTAATCATATATTATGTGAGAAAATATATGGAAAAATAAAATAATTTACAAAAAAGACTAGCTGGTACATAATGTGTCTTTCACAAAGTAATAACATCACAAGCCACAATTACTTCTTTGAATATAGGCACTATGGCGCAACATTGTCACCATTGTTAATGACGGCATACCCATCCTTGGAAACATGTCACCATGCTCTGAGTGTGAATCTGCTGGTCTTTGGGACAATTTCTGTATCAATACATCTAGGACAATCACAACCATGCTGTACTTTGTAAAAGAAAAGTTCTTTCTCTAGGATATTGCTTATGAAATTGTCACACCAGGACATTTATAGAAATAATTTTCAAGATACATGAGACAATTCGATCATTTGCCATGCTGGCATAAACATGTGCCACAGGGCAATGTAACTCTTCAAATTGACTACAAATGTGAAAAGTAAGCCGATTAAGAGAGATGAATATTGTAGTGGGCTAAAAGGAGATTAGCGCATGCAGTGCCACCATTCTATGGAGAATTTCTTTTCTTTTGTGTCTGTATTTTTCTCTTTATAGCACTGTGAAATTACAAACATAAATTTGGTAAATAAATAAATTGAATTTGGGGGATTCACCCATAGTGTGTTTTTCTAAGAGTAGAGGCTTAGAAAACACTACACCAAAGTACTGAAAACTTAGGTATTGGAACACCTCAAAAGACATCTTTCTGATATTTGCTTCCTGTCATCAAGTCTTCTCCTTCATTTGAAATGAGGTAGAAAACAAAATTTCTCAGAGATCAGTCATAGAAACCAAAACTCCAACTACTAAAGCCTAGCTTGACCTTTGCTTTTCCTCTTTAAATACCTGTAGTGACAGTACTCCTGCCTCACCCAGGAGGAAGGGATGCTACCCAGAGATGCCCAGAGGACATGCAGCTGACGAGCTCCCTCTGTCATTAGGATTTGGATTAGGTCTGACTCAAGCGCCAATGACCATTCTTCATCAAACCTAAGCATGAAAGTAGATGCTTTTCCTGACCCTTTGGTCTTCATTGCTGTAGAATCCCTTGTCACACAAAATTCTGATTTAAAAAAAAAATGTGTTATGCTTCTCTTTTTTAAAAACATCTTTTGTTTAGACGTGTCTCTGGTGCCTTTATGAACGAAAGTTATTGCACCCAACCTATCCTATATTGCCAAGATGGGCTCATGGCAGAAGGGATTGGTCCACAGAAATCAAATATACAGTGTTGAAGTTACAACTCAACTCTTGTCTGGGGCACCTAAGACACTGGACTCAATTCCTTTTACCACAAGCAACCAAAACCCAAACATTATCCCTTCTTCCAGAAGCTAAGTTCTTTGACTTTCCAACTTCTCTCATCCCTCCTTTTTTTTTTTTTAATAACAGAATGAGCAAATTGGTATGAAATGGTGCTGCTTCTGAATACAGCAGTGATCAAAGAAGTATGCATGGGAGTTGTGACACCTACAGATACATAATCACCCCTGTACCCCATGCCATTGGCTCCTTCAGCACCTCTTCTTATTCAGGAAGCACACGTAAGAAAGCAACCCCAATAGGATTCCTGTTGACTGAGATAAACTCTTCCCCTCGGGTAAGCAAGATGACACAAGGACTGACGTCCTAGTCTTAAAAATCAGAATCCAGCTAGCTGGTTCTCTCCTACTACTTGACAGCTGCAAATCAAGTAACCTCCCGGGATTAATATTTTAGCTATCACATTTGTCAAGAGTTCTCTTCGGTGGCTTCCTGTCCAGGTTGCTACTTGCGGGGAGGGGGCAAGGAAGGGACAGTAGGGGTTGGGGGGGGTAGGGCTGAGCTTTGTGACGGAGATGCCAAAGAGTAGATCTCCAAAATCTCGATAGCTTCTGCCAGAGGTGTAAAAGGGAAAGAACTGAGTTCTATTTCAAGGGGCGGGACACTAAAAAATGACTATATAGGTGACACAAAGTAAACTTTCCTCTTTTATTATTTTCCCTTTTTATTTTTATTGCTTTTATATTTTACTTCTTTTCCCGGGGCAGGGGCGGAGGAAGGTCCTAAGGAGAGGGAGGACATGGGAAGGGATTATGATGAGGTGCGTGATGTGAAACTCCCAGAGAACCAATAAAAATGTTCTTTAAAAAAAAGATTTTAGCCATCCGAGCTGGAGAGATGATTCGGAGGTTAAGAATGGTTGGTGCTCTTGCTGAACACCCTGGTTGGATTCTTACTACCCACATCAGACTGCTCAAAGCAGCTCCAGTTCCAAGGGATCTGATGCCCTCTTCTGGCCTCTATCGGCACTGCAGGCAAGTGCTACAAACAGACAAGCCTGCATGCCTACCTGCACAAAACCAAAGTTTAAAAGCTTTTAGCTATAAAATGGCACTAATTATTTTAATGAACAAATAATTTATGAGCTAAAGGCCCCTTTCACGGTATAAATTGTAGTTATTTAGCAAGTCAGCAATAATGAAATGATGAGTTTAACAGTGGTTTCCGAATGGAGTTCAATTTTATGCACTAGTGATTTTCTTGGGTCTTTAAGATTAATGGGAAAAGAAAAAACAAAACTGAATGTGGCTTATATTCACCACATTGAAAGGGTGAACATAAGAGTTATTGAAAAGAACTATATATCTCTCCAAATTTATTTTCAGAAAGAATATAGATAACAGGAAATCTCTGTTGTTAATTCATTGATCTCAGACTTTGCAAGCACAAGAATCCAGGTCAATAGGGCAGAAACAGTGTACATGAGAGGAAGAGAGTCAGAACCACTAAATTACATTCTTTGTTACTCATTAATATCACATCTTATGTGCAGGGTATTGCAGATTTTCTTATGAGTTAACACACACACACACACACACACACACAAACACAGACACACACACACCTCTAGTCTTGACTATAAAGATGCTGGTAATTAGTAGGGTGGCTCTTGCACAAGAATTGAACATATGTAAGATTGTGTCTAGTGCATTTATAATTATTCTCATCAAAGGAACCTGTGGTGACTCCAGCTGAGTACTATGAGAGACAACACCCTGCAGAGAGGTGACAGGAATTTGGATTCTTCTTCAGGGCAAGCAACCCCAGTTGGTACCAGAAAGGACCCCCTTATTCTTGTTTGTTTCTGCCTCCGGGACAGCGCCTTTCGCAGCCCCCTATGGTGGCCCTACCATCCTGCCACGAGCCATCTGGAAAGGCAAGGCCAGGCCTGTTCCCAATGGAAGTTGTTAGCTCTGTGCCACAGTTGGACCCTGGGGTTTCTGGGGACTTGAATTCTTCACAGGTCTTCTTGCCCTGATACAAGCTGATTGTTCTCTTCTCAAGCTACTGTCAGTTTCAACTGGATCTCTAAATTACAGAACAAATCTCAGAAGCAGACAGGAGTTTCCCAGGGGAATCTCAAGCTTCTATCTGAGACTTTCTTTACAAAGACTTTGTGGCAAAATTTAAGAGGAAAGCACTTTGTTTTATTGAGCGTCACTTTTATAAATGACTTAAAGTCTAAAATATATAGAAAGAATTAAAATCTTAAAAAAGCTAAGAGAAATCATTTTTTAATTAACAAGGTAAAATACACAGAAAGAAAACAATAAAAAATAATAAAAAAGGAGCCAGTAAATTGTCCAATGTAATCATCTAAAACTTAAGAGTTAAAAAGACTTTCTGCTGAATCATTGAATTTCAGTGAGCTCAGAGAAGTCATCTGACCCTGCTGTTCATATGCTGTACATCTGGAAAGGGGTGTGCAAATGTGTTTGGGGCAGGGGGAGTACAGGGGTGTAGATTCACAAAGACACAACTGGCAATCAGAACTGCTATGTATTAGCATAAAACACATCAGAAAACTATTAAATATTAGTACTCCTCTCCCAATTTCAATTGTAAAAAGAACTTATTTGATGTAGCTGTCAGGTAGCAAGACTTCACATTAGCTCCTAGAGAGAAAAGGCAAAAAAAAAAAAAAAAGTAATTTTCTTCTATTCAAAAATATTTTTTTCTTTGAGATGATATGAAGAAATATTAAAGCAGATTTTAATAGCCATTTTTCAGGGTTACTAACATTGGGACTATAAAGTACCCAACCATGTGCCCTATGTTTGGATTACTTCTCTTTAGTCTTCTTATTGGAAGAAACATGGATTCCTTCTCCATGACGAGATGATTCTGTATTTTGTATGCTAGTCCTTAGAGACACAGCAAGCTTCAAGAATACAATAGCTCCTTCATCCTTTGCTGCCTATGAGGTTCCTTCAGAGGCCTGCAATCAGCCTCCTTTGTAAATATCCTTTTTCCTTTCACATTTGCACACATTCAAACCCCCACAGCTAGAACATGAGGTCCCCTCTGCCTTTGTTGACTGCCATGCACAGCATTGTGATTAGGGAAGAGGACGTGATCCTAATTAGTGCTGTGAAAAAGAAAACCCACAATTCCAATATGCCAAAAATACAGAGGTGATGGTGCTTGTCATCTTTTCTTCCTATCTAGGTGATGCTTAAGAACACATGTCTGGGGAGAGGGAGGGAGGAGCCAATGTTTCAACAACATAGATGCGTTATCTGATCTGCAGGGAAGAGACCACAGATGCTAGCGGGAGCCACCAACCAGAGGAGGTAGGGATAACTGAATGAGAGATATCCACACAGTGTGGACCATGGGTGAGTCAGACCTCTGGTCATCCAGTGCCCCAGGAAGGATGGCAGATCAGTCCCCAGCACCTGGTCAGGACCCACCTTCAAGCTGCGAGCTGTAAGCTGTGGCCTTGCTTAGCAGCACAAACTCAGTATTTGGGACTGAAATCATGGCAGGGGGAGCATCAGACCTCCTAGCCTAAGGAAATCTCAGGAAAATGGGTGAATTGGTCCTCAGACCCACACACACACTGACACCATGCCAGTCCACAGAAAGCCCAGGTATCACATGGGGGCCCAGATGGCTGTGGGCACGTAGCCCAGCCACAACAGTGGGGTCTGAGACAGGGGACACACAGCCATAGCTGCATAATCTGAGACTGGAGACTCTGCCAGGAGTCATGGACCATAGCAGCCATCTGAGAAGGACTGGGCAGAAGCCTATCAACTGGCTCCAGAGGACTGTTCTGGCACAAGTGGTCACAACTGAACCAGCCTAACCAGGCTCCACAGCCAAGCAGGGACTCTCATGCTCTTGGGAGAAGCTGGGCAGGCCAGAGGAGATACAGCAAAAATCTAGCCAACCAACAACAATCAGAACAGAGCAGTAGCTGCTCTCTCCCTGGCATGTAGAACCTAGGCCCCACTACCTGGTTCGAGCAGGCAGAAACCTAAACAACTTCTAGAAGCCAAGCAGGGGATCAGGCACTCTAGGGTGATTTGAGCCTTGGACCCAAAGCCCCCGGGCCTGAGGGCAGAGTATTCAAAGCCCAGCCAAAGATAGGAAAACCAGCTCTACATACACTACCTCAAACCAATCCTGGAGCTGCAGAGCACCAGCACCTACCCCAGCTGACCCAGTGGGGATCCCAGGGTGTGGAGCAAAGACTTCAGGAGCCAAAACCAGGGAACCTGCCTGTCCCAGGGAAGAGTTCTCTAACCACCACAGGCAAAGGCCTTCAACCTATAATCACTCACCAAAATACTATGCTCAACAACCAGTGAAGGACTCCAGAAGCTACTTCCCAACATCAGACACAGCAAGATGACTAAAGGCCAGCATAGAACATGAACAACAAAATCTAAAACAATATGACATCCCCAGATCCCAGATATCCCAAAGAAAGCAACCCGGAGAACTCAAGCACAATTGAAATACAAGAAAATGACCTCAAATCCTTAGTAATGAAGATGATAATGGAGGAAATGAATAAAATTCATAAACAAATGCAGGAAGATGCAGCCAAACTGGTAGAAGACATAAAAGAGGCCTATAGAGAGGCACTGGAAGAAATTCAGAAAAATATAAAGAATCAGATGAAGGAAATCAATAACACAGTTCAAGATCTGAAGATTAAAATGGAAACAATGATAAAGACAGAGAAAGGAGAAAAAGGGGAAAGAGAAAGTTTAGAGAAGAAAGCAAACAACACAGAGGTGAGCTTCTCTAACAGAATCTAAGAGATGGAGCAACGAATCTCAGGACTAGAAGATATAATCGTAAGTCTTGAAGGAACCATGAAAGAAAATGCTAAATATGAAAAATTGTCTTGACACAAAACATCCAAGAAATCAAGGACACCAAGAAAAAACAAAACCTGAAGATAATAGGCATTGAGGAAAGAGAAGACTCCCGACTCCAAGGTCCAGAAAATATTTTCAACAAAATGGTAGAAGAAAATTTCCCCAATTTAAAGAAGGAGATGTTTATAAACATACAAGAGGCCTACATAACACCAAATAGAATAGACCAGAAAAGAAAAACTTCCCATCACATAATAATCAGAACACAAAATATACAGAACAAAGAAAAATATTAAAAGCAGCAAGAGAAAAGGGCCAAGTAACATGTAATGGCAAACCTATCAGAATTACACCTGACTTCATGGCCGAGACCATAAAACCTAGAAAGGCCTAGACAGAGATCCTGCAAACCCTAAGAGACCACAGATGCCATGCCAGACTTCTATACCCAGACAAACTATCAGTAACCATTGATGGAGAAAACAAAATATTCTATGACAAAAACAAATTCAAAGAGTATCTATCCTCAAATCCGGCTTTACAGAAATTACTAGAAGGAAAACTTCACCCAAAAGGAGCAAGCTACAACCAAAATTACACAGGAAATAGATAACTAACCCATTGCAAAAACACAACCACACAAACTCTCTACTGCAAACAACATCAAAATCAAGGGACTTAACAGTCACTGGTCATTAATATCTCTCAACATCAATGGTCTCAATTCTCCAATAAAAAGACACAGACTAGCTGAATGGATGCCTAAACAAGACCCAACATTCTTCTGCATTCAAGAAATACATCTTAGCCATAAGGATAGACATTACCTCAGGGTAAAAGGCTGGAAAAGATATTACAAGCAAACAGACACAAGAAACACCCTGGAGTAGCCATTTTAGTATCTAATAAAATAGATTTTCAATCAAAATGGATGAGGAAAGTCACTTCATGCTCATCAAAGATAAAGTCAACCAAGATGACATCACAATTCTGAACATCTACACTCCCAATTCAAGGGTATCCACATTTGTAAAAGAACTATTAATAAATCTGAAATGACACATTGACCCCCCACACACAATAATAGTGGGATATTTCAACACCCCGCTTTCACTGAAAGATAGGTCATTGAAACAGAAACTAAAGCAAGAAATAATGACACTAACCAACATCATGAATCAAATGGATCTAACCGGTATCTACAGAACTTTTCACCCAAGCACAAAGGATTATACCTTCTTCTCAGCACCCCATGGAACCTTCTCCAAAATTGATCATATAGTAGGTCACAAAGCAAGCCTCAGAAGACACAAGAAGACTGAAATAGTACCTGCATCCTATCAGATCTCCATGGTATAAGGCTGGACTTCAACAACAACAGAAATAATAAAAAAAAAAAAAAAGCCTACACACACGGAAACTAAACAACTCTCTACTTAAAGCCACCTGGGTCAGGGAAGACATAAAGAAAGAAAATAAGGACTCCTGAAATTCAATGAAAATGAAGGAACAACATACCCAAATTTGTGGGACACATTGACAGCAGTGCTAAGGAGAAAATTCAAAGCATTAAGTACCTTTATAAAGAAATTGGAAACATCCCATGTAATCAACTTAATGACACACCTGAAAACCCTAGAAAAAAGAAGCAGAAACACCCAAGAGGAGTAGACATCTGGAAATAATCAAACTCAAGGCTGAAATCAATAAATTAAAAACAAAGAGAACAATTGAAAGAATCAACAAAATCATGAGCTAGTTCTTTGAGAAAATCAACTAGACAAGCCATTAGCCAAACTAACTAAAAGGCAGAGAGACACTATCCAAATCAACAAATTCAGAAATTAAAAGGTAGACATTACAACACACATGGAAGAAATACAAAGAATCATAAAGTCCTATTTCAAAGGTGTATATGCCACAAAATTTAAAAATCTAAGGGAAATGGACAATTTTCTTGATCGATACCACTTGCCAAAATTGAATCAAGATAAGATAAAAAAAAAAAAAACTAAATAGTCCTTTTTCCCCTAAAAAAAAAGAAGTAGTCATTAATAGTCTCCAAAACCCAAAAAAAAAAAAAAAAAAAAAAGCCCAGGGCCAGATGGTTTCAGTGCAGAAGTCTACCAGACCTTCAAAGAAAAGCTAATACTGTTACTCTTCAAACTACTTCAAAAGATAGAAATAGATGGAACATTACCAAACTCATTCTACGAGGCTACAGTCACTTTGATACCTAAACCTCACAAAGACCCAACAAAGAAAGAGCATTTCAGACCAATTTCTCTTATGAACATTGATGCAAAACTACTCAATAAAATACTCACAAACCGAACACAAGAACATATCAAAGATATCATTCACCATGACCAGGTAGGCTCCATTTCAGGCATGCAGGGATGGTTTAATATACAGAAATACATCAATGTAATCCACCATATAAACAAATTGAAAGAAAAAAAAACACATGATCATCTCCTTAGATGCAGAAAAAGCATTTGACAAAATCCAACACCCATTCATGTTTAAAGTTTTAGAGATATCAGGGATTCAAGGCACATATTTAAAGACTATATACAGCAAACCAATAGCTAATATCAAATTAAATGGAGAGATACTCAAGGAAATTCTTCTAAAATCGGGGACCAGATAAGGTTGCCCACTTTCTCCATATCTCTTCAGTATAGTTCTGGAAGTACTAGCCAGAACAATAAGACAACAAAAGGAGATCAAGGGAACACAAATAGGAAAAGAGGAAGTCAAATTATGTGTATTATTTGTAGATGATATGATAGTGTACACAAGTGACCCCCAAAATTCCACCAGAGAACTCCTACAGCTGATAAACACCTTCAGCAAAATGGCTGGATACAAAATTAACTCAGAAAAGTCAGTAGCCTTCCTATATGCAAATGACAATTGTGCAGAGGAAAAAATTAGGGAAACTACACCCTTCACAATAGCCAAAAGCAACATAAAATATCTAGGAGTAACTCTAACCAAACAAGTGAAAGATTGCTTGAAAAAACTTCAAATCTCTGAAGAAGGAGATTGAAGATGAATCAGAAAATGGGAAGATCTTCCTTGTTCATGGATTGGGAGAATTAACATAGTAAAAATGGCCATCTTACCAAAAGCAATTTACAGATTCAATGCAATCTTTATCAAAATACCTACACAATTTTTTAAAGACATTAAAAGATCAACTCTCAACTTCATATGGAAAAACAAAAAAAATCCCAAAATAGTTCAAACAATTCTGTACAATAAAAGATCCTTCACAGGAATCTCCATACCTGATCTCAAGCTGTACTATGGAGCAACAGTATTTAAAACAGAATGGTCCTGGCATAGCAATAGGATGATTGATCAATGTAATCAAATCAAAGACTCATATGTGAATACACACATATATAGACACTTGATTTTTGACAAAGAAGCCAAATCTACTCAATGGAAAAAGGATAGCATCTTCAACAAATGGTGCTGGTCTAACTGAATGTCTACATGTAGAAAAATTCAGGTAGACCCATATTTATCACCATGCACAAAACTCAAATCCAAGTGGACTAAAAACCTCAACATAAAACCAGAGACACTAAATGTCATGGAAGAAAAAGCAAGAAAGAGCCTGGGACTAATTGGCACAAGAGAAAACTTCCTGGACAGAACTTCAACAGCCAAAGCTTAAGGTCAACAACTAATAAATGGTACATCATGAGGCTGAGAAGCTTCTGTAAGGTAGGAGACACTGTCAAGAGAATAGAGTGACAGCCTACAGACTGGGAAAAGTCTTTACCAACCCTTCATCTGACAAAGGTCTGATATCCAAAATATATAGAGCTCAAGAAATTAAACACCACCATACCAAATAACCCAATTAGGAAATGGAGCTCAGAACTAAACAGAGACTTCACAACAGAGGAATATTGAATGGCTGAGAAACATGTAAAGAAATGCTCAACGTCTTTAGTCATCAGAGAAATGCAAATCAAAATGACCCTGAAATTCCATCTTACACCCATCTGAATGGCCAAGATCAAAAACTCAAGTGACACTACATACTGGCAAGGATGTGGAGAAAGAGGAACACTCCTTCATTGTTAGTGAGAGTGCAAATTTGTACCACCACTTTGGAAATCAATCTGGTGCTTTCTCAGAATACTGGGAATAGGGTTACTTCAAGATTCAGCTATACCACTCCTTCAAATATACCCAGAAGGTGCTCCACCACACAAGGACATATGCTCAACTATGTTCATAGCAGCCTTATTCAGAACCTGGAAACAACCTAAATATCCCTCAGTAGAAGAATGGATAAAGAGACTGTGGTACATTTATACTATGGAATACTACTCAGCTATTAAAAACAAAATAATCCTGAAATTTGGGGGCAAATTTATGGAACTAGAAATGATTATATTTAGTGAGTTAATCCAGATTCAGAATCACATGGTATATACTCACTTATAATTGGACACTAGCCCAAAAGATATGTCTGCCTGAAAGTCTTCACTTACCATTAGATTGCAATAGGTTCAGGTACCTCCTATTGGGATTCTAGGTGAGAGAAGTACAAGAGAATAGGGAAATAGAAGGATACAGAGGGTCCTAGAAACCTATAAGAAGAACATCATGATGGTCGGATCTGGACCTAAGGATGTCTGCTCAAGCTACTGCACCAACCAAAGACAATACATGCAGTAAATGTTAAACCCCTACTCAGATCTAGCCAATGGACAGGACATTATCCACAGTATGTGGAGAGCAGAGACTGACTCTGACATGAACTCTGGTGCCCCATATTTGACCACTTCCCCTTTGTGGGGAGATCTGGTAGCACTCAGAGAAAGAATAGGAAGGCTATCAAGATGAGACTTGATAGGCTGTGAACATATGATGGAGGAGAAGGTCCCCTTCTGTTACAGACCTAGGGCATGGGAACAGGGTGAAAGAGGGCGGTAGGAAGGAACAGGAAGAGACAAGTAAGGGGATAAAAATTTAGATGTAATCTGAATAAATTAATAAAAAAAAAAAGCATACTAGCCCAATGGGCATGTCCCACGAAAGCCTTCCCTTACAAGGAAACTGGGACAGAGGGAAGGACGTTTTACTGGGACTCTAGATGAGAGAACCATGTGAGAATAGCAATGTAGAAGGATCCAAAGGGTCCTAAAAGCCTACAAGTAGAACATTATGATAGGCAGATTTGGGCCAAGGGGTCCCGCTCAAACTAAGGCACTAGCCAAGGACAATACAGGCGGTAAAATTTAAACCTCTACCCAGATCTAGCCCATGGACAGGACAGTCTCCACACTTGAGTGGAGAGAGGGATATGACTTTCTCATGTACTCTGGTGCCTCACATTTGACTATGTCCCCTGGAGGGGGAGACCTAGTGGCACTCAGAGGAAGGACAGCAGGTCACCGAGAAGAGACTTGATACCCTATGAGCATATACAGAGGGAGGTAATCCCTCTCAGGAACAGTCATAGGGGAGGGGAATAAGGGGAAAATGGGAGGGAGGGGAGAATGGGAGGATACAAGGGATAGGATAACCATAGAGTTGTAACAAGAATAAATTAATAAAAAAAAAAAAGCACATCTCTGTTTGAAATTCTGAGGCCATGTCCTTTCTACAGCATTGACATATAGTCATATTGCCTTCCCTGCCTTGAACAAGCAACCCTACACAGAGAACACATCCTTCTTTTTCTTTTTGTTATTATGTATATGAGTATTTTCCTTCTGTATTCATGTATGCTTGCCACATGCCTGCCTTATGCCTGTAGAGGTCAGAAGAGAGTGGCGGATCCCTTGGAACTAGAGTTAAGAATGGTTGTGAACAACCAAATGTATGCTGGGAATGTATGTTCTGTGCAATAGCAATAAGGTTAAGATGACTGATGGCTGAGTCACCTCTCCAGCCCTGAAAGTTCTGTCACCTATTCTCCCATTCCTCCAGGCCTTGTGTACTTCCTTCCTGATGAGTCACCTGACACTCAGCACAGCACACTGTAATTGTCCTTTTTTTTCTTTTCTTTTCTTTTCTTTTCTTTTTTTCAGACTTAGGTGATTTATTAGCAAAGTGTTTTAGGATGGCAGTACTTAGTCAAGGATAAACATATGTTTCAAGTAGTCTTAAATTTACACTTTTAATTTTTCCATTTAAGTATGTGTGTTTACCTACGATGTGAGTGTGTGCCAGTGTGCGTGTGTGTGTGCGTGCGCGTGTGGGAGTGCGTCCATGAACACAAGCACATGGAGGTCAGAGGACAACCTTCAGAATTTTTTTCTGTAATTATCCTCTTTTGGGAGTCTATTTCTGCCCCTCCCCTTGCCTTTCTTCCCTCTTCATCCCTTTGTTTCCTTATTTTAATATTAAACTCATGTATGCTGTTCACCAAGAAGCCAGTCATAAGTACTTTTGGTAAGGAAAACCTTATTCAACAATATGTGTTAAAGTGTGGTAAGGAAGCCTATGAGAAAAAGAGAGGGGATCAGTGCAGTAGACTCTTGAAGTTCAAGAGAAAGATTATACCAAACTTCACACACAGTACAGCCAGGTGAGAATTCACAGCCAGAGAACTTGATTTTTAAAAAGTTACTAAAAAAAAAAAAGTAATTATCAGAAGAAAAATAGCTGCCAATTGAACTTTCAAACAGAATTCTAGTCAAAGGCCAGCCATGATGATCTAGTATCTCTTATGAAGTGGAGAAAATTTCAGACCCCAAATGGTAATGGGTTCTTTCTAAACTAACAGAAAAAAAATATCTTTCCAAAACTGAGTTTTACAAGTTTACAGGCCTTTATGAGGTTTCAGAATTCTGATACAGCTTTAGCCAAGCAAGCAATCTTTGTCTCCAAATCTTCTCATAATCACCATCCTTGTCTTCTTGTTACTCTGCCAGCCTCTCGGTCTGGACACCACCACCACACCCATCACCACACCCATACACCACACCCATCACCACGCCCATACACCACAGTGGGACATATTGATGAGCTGTGTGCCTGTCTTGCTGACTCTCAGTTCAGTCTCTTAAAAGTTGAAGCTATGTCTGATTTGGTGGATAGTCTCAGCACCTGCTAAGAAATATTCTTCCAGTGCTCCTTGGTAGAATAGACTGTAACTTTCCTCTCCTTTAGCAGTCATTCATTGGCTCTTCTTTGATAGCAAGACTGACCTGAGCTCTCTTACGTGAATGACAGACTCTTAAGGCATATGTCACGAAATTAAAATATTCATTTATGTTTGTACATGCAATTATGGGACCGATAGTCACCTAGATGACAAATGTAATCATAGGTGTCACTGAAAGGGGCATAAAGTGAAATGGGAAGCCTGCTGCGGGAAGATGATAATTCAGATAGTGTACATGGATCTGTGCTCTTCAATTCTAACTTCTGTCCCAAATAATCCATCTCTTTAAAAATATTCTATACCCAGAAGATGTTCCAGCACACAACAAGAAAATTTTCTCAACCATGTTCATAGCAGCCTTATTCATAATAGCCAGATAATGGAAACAGCCTAAGTATCCCTCAGTAGAAGAATGGATAAGGAAACTGTGATACATTTACACTATGGAATACTACTCAGCTATTAAAAACAAGGAATTCCCAAAATTTGTGGACAAATGGATTGATCTAGAAATGATCATAATGAGGGAGTTAACCCAGAAGCAGAAAGACTCATATGGTATATACTCACTTATATCTGCATACTAGCCCAAGGGGCATGTCCCATGAAAGCCTTCACTTACCAGGAAACTGGGACAGAGGGGAGGACACCCTATTGGGACTCTAGATGAGAGAACCAGGGGAGAATAGCAATGTAGAAGGATCCAGAGGGTCCTAGAAACCTACAAGTAGAACATTATGATAGGCAGATTTGGGCCCAGGGGTCCCACTCAAACTAAGGCACCAGCCAAGGACAATACAGGCAGTAAACTTTAAACCCCTACCCAGATCTAGCCAATGGTCAGAACATTCTCCACAATTGAGTGGAGAGTGGGGTATGACTTTCACATGAACTCTGGTGCCTCATATTTGACCGTGTCCCCTGGAAGGGGAGACCTGGTGGCACTCAGAGGAAGGATAGCAGGATACTAAGAAGAGACTTGATACCCTATGAGTATATACAGGGGGAGGTAATCCCCCTCAGGAACAGTCATAGGGAGGGGAATAAGGGTAAAATGGGAGGGAGGGAAGAATGGGAGGCTACAAGGGATGGGATAACCATTGAGATGTAACAAGAATAAATTAATAAAATTTTTAATTAAAAAATAATTCTGAATTTAATGATGTATCCATATGTTCGTACAGAAGTGAAGTAAAGTGGATTGAGAAATATCATTCCTTTCCAAGCCTATTCCATCTTAAACCTACTTTTCTTAATTTCAAACTCCTCCATGCACATAAAGATAAATATGATTATATTTTCTTATTTCTCACACTTTACATAAATAAAAACATACCTATACAACTGAATGTCTTCATTTTCTCAAACATACATATCTTAGATATTTTTTAAATTAGTACACAGAGAGGGTCATTATTTTTCCTAAATGAAGAATACTCCATTATCAGAGCATACTATAGCTTATTAAATCAGGGATCCAATTAAAGATTGTTGACCATTCAAATTGCAGACAGTTTATATGTTACATTATGGCTTTGCTGTGCCAGAGCCTATAGTCTCTCAATCGTTCAGTCTAGGGATGCACTAACTTTAAAGCCGTCATCACACCATGCTGACATCATGCATACATCAGTGTTTTATATGCAATACGCTAGTCTTCTTCACGTGAAATGGTACTAAGTCATTTCCCTTCTATTGTGTATTTAAGTGATTTATTTTCATAGAAAGGGGAAACTCCACATTTGTCATTGTGAAAGTTCATTTTGTTTGTTTCAATTCATCATTCTCACATTCTAACATGACTTCTTGAATCTTGACTTATTATTAATCATACAGCTATTCTTCACGGTTAGGGAGCATTCACAAATTTGATAAGTGTGCTTCCATTTTTTATCTAAATAATTGATCTTCTTGGGCTATGTAAATAAATATCTTTCTTGAAGAATGAAATCTCCTTCCTTAGTCTTGTAATTTATTTTTCTTTGTGTAATCCTGACCTCATCCTCTCAACATTCCCTGGCTCCAAATCCGTGTTGCTTTCCACAACACCTGTACTACCTTCCTCTCTCGTGACTCCTCCCTTTCCTTCAGTCTTTCCTTTCCCTGTTATACCACATTAATGGATTCCACTGGCCCATGTTAATCTCTGTTTCATTTTCTTCCTTTCACAGATAAAGTTCTTAAATCCTTGGGTGTCTGCTTTCTCACCTCCTCCTTTGGCTACCATGTGTTCACCAGGCACCTTTAATTCACAAGTGTTCCTATATGTTCTGTAGATATTGACACTTAAGTGATTTGACAATGTAAGATGGATAAGAGCTTTCTGCTCTCCATGGAAACTCTGTGCTGCATTCATCATGCTTCTGATTGTCTTGCCTCCACCCAGGTGTACCATAAATGACCTAAGTGTATAACACTCAGAGAGTAAAGTTTGACCACTGACCTGGACGACCCCATAGTCTACCCAAGTTGATAAATAAAATTAACCATTACAATACTGCAAATTTATTTTAAGTTGGCGTAGATCAAATTGCATGTCAGCCAAAAAGACCCCACTCCAAGGGGGAAAAAATGAAAAAAATAGGGGTAAGTAAGATGGCCACAGTCCCCATTCCTCTGTGTAACACTATACTCTAAACTAACTTGATTTCCCTAACTGATCTCTGCATGTAGAATTTAAACTTGAGATTCCTGAGTAACGTCATGAAGAAGAATTTATGTTGGTCTTAGGAAGATATAGATTTGAATATGCTTTCACACATATTACTGATGTTACACAAGAAAACTAAGGTGCTCATACAAAATATATACAAAGATGACTCCTCAAAGGAGAGCTGAAATTGAGCTACACAGAGCCAACCCAATGAGTTACAAAGGATTTTTTTAAACCCTGATCCCCTCTCTCCATCTACTTATTACCCTCAATTTGCAGTGGTAAAAGCCAGCATAAGTGCACAGCTGGTTTCCTGTAGTATTACTACACTGTAGGAACAAAGAGCAGGTACTATTGGGGTATTATATCACACTATTCCTGGAAAGACATGAACAAACATCTCCTCAACTCAGACAGGAAAACAAGAGACCAAAGTAATGATACCACAAAAGTCAGTGAGTTTACTGGAGTTGTTTACAGGTGCATAGATCACTAAAACCCTGCCTGAGAATAGGTGACTGTTCATAAAAGCCAGAACTCTAGAGTTTTCTGCATGACTAGCTGGTAATTTAACAGATTGGAGTATTCTTCCATAGACTGGAATTGTCTTCGTCTCCTCTGTCTTGCTTCCATAGCCTTGGGAGGGAGAGGTCTGGAGTATCTGGTCAATTTCAGGAACTTCCTGTGACTTATAAGTAGTTTCCTCTCTGGATCTTAAGGAATCTCCCTTTAGAATTTCCTGAATCTTAAGCAGCTGCCCTCCTAGATGGAATGTTTCAAATTGGAGGCAGCTGCTATACAATGTAGGGAAAGTGCCTAAATCCTGAAGAAGCAACCCTTAAGCTTTGCATTGATTGAAAGAGAAGTGATTCTGAAAGTGAGTAAATACCAAAGGAGATCAGTAACTATGCACTTCTTTAAAACATTGATTTCTCAGTCCTTA
>OU015750.1:74410293-74439286 GCA_907169655.1 Acomys percivali
TTTTTTTTTTTAAGTTTCTATATATGAAAGAAAACTCGCCATCGCTGTCTTTCTGTACCTGGCTTGTTTGACTTAACATGGTGTCATCCAATTCAACCCATTTTTCTGCAATGACATAATTTCACTCTTCTTTATGGCTAAATAATATATTCTACTTTCACTCTCTGGTTTATTTCTAAATGGAATAAGTAATTCAAGTTATCAAAAAACACTCTTAAAAGAGGAAAAAGGAGACTCTGGGTTTGGTGATGCATGTCTACCGATACAGTACTCAGGAGGTGGAGGCAGGATGAGTCAAGGACTAAATACAGCTAGCCTGAGCTACATCAGAAACCCTGTCACAATGCATAGATAAATGAAGGGTAAGGAAAGACAAAACTGAGAAAGAGTTTAATGGCACAACTTAGGCAGTGAAAGATTGCACTGTAGACATTAAAAAAATTGCTGGGGTCAGGGGTTTAAAATATTTATAAAACACTTTCTGCCAAATTTTCAGTTTTGTTTTCCTATGACACTGAGTTTTTGCATCTTACGGATGATTATAGCCAAAGCTTCCCCTCAGTGATGTCAGAAAATACAAGAACCAACCATTTCCAGATGACTCCACTGGCCTACTAGCATTCTCAGTACATATTCTCACGTATGCAAAGCCAATTTACTGTAATACTACTTTAACAGTGATGGGAGACAGTAATGTAATTTAAGTAAGGTGTTCATTCATCACCATTTCAGTTGGTATACAATTCACCTCCGCAAAAAAAAAAATATATATATATATATATATATATACAAATATAAAAAATTATATATATATCCTATAAAAATATAAAAATAAAATATTATATATTATAAAACCACCACAACCAATGTACTAGCAAGGTAATTTGGCCCCAAATACTCTATGTCTTACTATAGCAAGAAAAGCATGATTGCCAGTCCATGGAGCACCACCTAGACCCTGCTTCCTTCCTGAAATTCTAACAGTAAGATTTACAAGATTTTTTTTCTTTTAGACAACTTGGGTCAAAAGAGCTGGTGTTTTTCATGGTGCCCTGGATCCACGTGGCTATCACACAAAAGCAGGTGTGGTAGTGCCTGTGAGTGTGGTAGTACCCACTACAGGCGTCTTCACTCATGTGCTGTCAGGTTGCCCGTTCACACCACTGTGGATTGGACTCTGTGTCTGACGACAAGACATTCAGCTCTGTGTAACTCCTAGGACTCCACTCTGTGCCTCTTTGACCTTGAGTAATTTAAACCTATTCCCTTCCTTATGTTCTTAAAAGGAGGCTTAATGGAATTTTGAATTTTCCTATCACAAAACTTCTTAAGGCTTTTGTCAAAAATGATTTGAAATACCACATAAAATGATGTACTTACATCCCTCACTACCACCTTCAAATAACTAGATTACATAAATAAAACATTACATAGAAAATGCTTGGCAACAATTTATGGGAGGTAACTTGAACAAGAGCTGGCTCGTTTGTAGGAAATTCAGCCTATCTTTTTCCTGATCCTTTTATTCTATACAGGGAGGGAAATTTATGTCAGTTTTTTAAAAAAAATCTATTACTGCTTCTCATAACTGAATCTATTATTTTTCCCCATGATCCATCAGGTTAAAAACAGGAATAATAGATCGCTTTGACAGAGCTTTGTACATAAATGTCCCCAAGAATCAAACACAGTGAGTTAAACAAGTTTCAGCTGGTATTCAAGCAGGAAAGGAGAACCGTTTTATATTTCAAAACCAGATCTTACTACAAATTTATTATTATCAGCTACCACATAAAAGTACATAGCATTTGAATTTGCACAGTTAAGTGGGAATACATCTTTTCATCTCTCCATATGCCCAAGATGAATCTGTCCCGAGAAATAAAATCAGGAAAAGGGGTCTTTTCTTTTTTTTTTTTTAACCAACTAGCTGTTGAAAATCTTCTCCTTGGTTACATTAGACAAGATAGTCACAAGTAAACAATTGAAGTTACCCTATGCTCGGCCAACTGATTAAAATATTAATGTTGACCTTATCTTACAAGTGTTTTTGCTTCTTGGGTGCTTCTGTAATTTTTTACACATGATCCAAATTAAAGGCTTCAGAAATGTCTGAGATGATTAAACAAATACATACGTGTACAAAAGATTAATTTTAACAGTGAATTCATCTTAAGCGGTTCTGTTAATGGACACCTACCCAGCAACTAATCGCTCGTTTTTATTTGCATAATCAACTTGTCTTAGAGAAGTTCATATCCCCAGCTTCAGTGCAGGCCTTCTTCTAGCCAATCAACACAGCATTCACATTCACTGTACTGACTGTTATACAGAATGGGGCACAGGCCTGTGTTTGCCACCCACTTCCCCCTAAAAAAACGAGAAATCTTTTTAATGAAGCATGGGATAATGCCTCAGAGTTAGGTGGCCCATTTTTCTCTTGTTGAATAAAGAGAACAGGGAGCCTCACTTACTATTGACAGTCCTCTGTGACCACAGGAACCCAGACGATATTTGCAGTCAATGGGAAATTTTGATAAGATACGAGTCTTAAGTGGCCTGATGGCTAGCTATAATTGACTATTTCACACAAGCTAGAGTCCCCTGGAAAAGGAGTTGCAAGGATGAATTGTCTATATTGGATTAGCCTGCAGGCATGTCTGTCAAGAATTATCTTAATTAAGTTAATTGATCTGGGAAGATCCAGCTCATTGTGTGACATACTATTCCCTAAGCAAAGGGGTCCCAGACTTTTTTAAGAGTGTAGAAGTTGACCTGAGTACCAGTAAGTAGGCAAGCAAGCCTTGTGTGTATGGACTTATTTCTCTCACCTCTTAGATGTGGGTGGGAAGTGGTGGACTGGCCCGGAACTGTAAGCTAGAATAAACCCTGTCTCCTCTATGTTGTTTTTTGTCAGGATTTTTACCATAGCAACTAGGCCAGTGACATCACCAAATGCCTAGTGGTTAGTCCCTGGTGCCTTGCCTCCTAGTTCCTAGTTGAAAGAATTTACTTTTTTTTTTTTAATTGCCAGGGTTTTTTGTGACCATCTCTGTTAAGGAAGGATGAAAGGTAAACTTGATATACCATGTTTCCTCTTGGAATGGACATTCAGTGCTGTGCATTAGGTCTTGGACTATATAGAGCTGACTTTGACATCACTTTGGAGAAGTCTTGCTCACCATCTGATGAGGCAGAACATTTAATACACTCATTGCCTAAGAAAACAGAGAAGTACTTTGCCAGGATTAGAAAAAAAATTAAGATATTAAAAAGCTTCGTATCTTAACAGACAAAATCAAGAGTTTATAACCACATTCAGACATTATTGCTAGCCTCGAGAGCTAAAGCAGGGCTTGGCCTGTTTTGCAGCCAATTTAAAACTGGTCTGTGTGCCAAAGGAACTTTTTATTATTACTTAGAAAGCTGCAGCAATCCTCCAGCTCTCTGCTAGCTTCCCTAAACCACTTTAATATCTATTTCTCAGACCTGGTGGGCAATGTGGTGGTTTCCTTATATCCCCATACATAACAAATTCATCGGCTTTGCAACCTGATTCCCGACATTAAGAGATTAAAACTAATGCAGATGATTCTCTGATGACACATATTGAGGTATAGAAAAACTCCATCATTTCCTTCTACAAAATGAGAAAGATTTTCATTCTTTTTCTCAACAGCTGCTTCATTTTCTTATGCATAGGAAAAAACATGTGCAATTACTTCAAGTACAATCAAGTCGTTTACCATGGCTTTGCCATCATTGTAGTTAAAGGATATTTTAAAAGAGAAAAAAAAAAATCTCAAAGCACAGGTCCTGCTGTGCGGCAAAGCAATCAAATTCCTTCATAATAACAAGCTGATGGGACTTAGAAATTTGAGGAATAATGACTAAGCACTTTAATCAGTAAACAGGAAAATGCTACAACAGTTACTGAGTAAACTCTATCATTTGTTGATTCTCTTTGATCGGCATTTCAAACAATAAATAGAAATGTGAGTAGCTCTTAAAAGGAAAAATAACTTCATTTCATGTGTTTGATTTTTATCAGGGAGTGAAGGGAAAAAATGACATATCATTGTATACTGTCCTGCAGTGTTTTCTAGTCAATAAAATACACAAATAATCTTTTTATATATAATGTACGCCTGAGTTCATCCTACCACCTGAATATGTCAAAATAAACTGATTTCACAGTTGGTTGATAAGACTATCTCTGGACTGATGATTTCAATTTTTTTCACATCTTCATTACTTTTCTTCCTTTTCTTTGCTGTTCATGTTGAGTAATTATTTGTATCTGAATATGAGGAGTCTGTTTCAAAGTAGTCTTCAAGTTTCCAGTGCAGGGTCTCAAATGTTGGCCGTTGTTTAGGCTCTGCATTCCAGCACTCCAGCATGATGCCATAGAACTGCTGTGGACAGTTAGATGGTTGGGGTAGTCTGTAGTTTTGACTCAACATCTGAATTACTTGAGCACCTGTCATCCCTAAGAAACACAGAATAGAACAACAACAAAAAAAGTGGACAATCAGAGTCTTCAATTTATAGACACTAAACTCTGGGTTAAAAGAGAATTATTTCCCTTGATGAAGCCATGAGACCCACCATCCACTTCCCAGGATGGAGACATTAAACTAAAACCTGCAGCAAGTCATGTCTATAAGACTGCAATTCAAGAGCGAAGGAGAAGAAAGCAATAAACCACCTCATTAATGCAAATTATCATCATCAAATTTTATCTACCGAGCTCCTACAGGCACATGGTATGGCCAGCCTCATAACTCTGTCCTCCGAGTCTAGGCAAAGCAGTTAAAGTCACATCTAAGCAAGTGACCTGCGGTGGAAAGGCCCCACTTCTGAATTAATCACTCACCGCTGTAAGGCATTTTGCCGTAAGTAATGATTTCATAGAGAAGGATTCCAAAAGACCACACATCGGACTTAATGCTGAATTTATTAGTACGAATGGCTTCAGGAGCGGTCCACTTCACCGGCAGCTTTATTTCGTGTTTGGATTCATAGATGTCTTCATTATCTACCTGTTAATGCATTGAAGATTCAAGCCAAGTTAGTGATTTGTTCTGCTGCCTTCATTTATTTGTAACCTATTTCACATGAGGCTGTAGAGGGAGATATTCAATATGTGCTTAGCTCAGTTTGTATTACAGTATCAAAGACTCTGAACCAAACACATAAGACCAGAAAAGTCGGTGGAGAACTCCTTAGCAAGATGTGTCTTGAGACCCGGAGAGGCATCATTCTCTTGCATGTAGGGTAATTTGTGATCATTTGGACTTACACAAGTCCTTTACAAACTGAAGAAGAGGGAGGCACAAAGGATGCCTGGCTTTATTTGCTGTTGGTAGTAAAGACCTACTGACTAATACTGAAGCTAGAGAGATGGTTCCGCAGTTAAGCGCATATGCTGCTCTTGAAGAGAATGCAGGTTTGGTTCCCAGCACACATACGGCAGCACACAAGCATCTTTAGTTCTAACTCCAGAGGATCTGGTACCTTCTGGCTTCTTCAGGTACTGCATGCATGCAGGAATGCACAGACAAACATGCAGGCAAAAGTGTGCATATACATAAAATAAAAATAAATAAAACTTATTTTAAAAGCTGGCATTGATTATTTTTAAGTCACTTGCTAGTACCAAAAAAAAAGTGGGATTTAAATATTTTAAATTAATTTATCAGCATAGTGGATTTCTAATTAATTTATGGGGAAAAAGGTGATATGAAAAGAGAATCTTTACCTGTTGTGTTTCATGTTCTACAGCCATATTTTTAGCGACCCATCTGGAAATCTAAACTTAAATCCAGATTTAAACACCCCATATGGTGTCTTATTATTAGTGTCCTTGGATTGATGTCATAAACCAGGGTGAGTATGAGGAAATGAAAAGCCAGTGATTTAGATTTGGAGAGATGGCTCAGTGATGTGAGTTCACATCACCAGAACCCACATAAAAACTTGGTGATGTGGTGCTTGCCTGTAACCACAGTGCTGAGAGTGAGGATGCAAGTGGATCTTAGAGACATGCTGGCTAGCCAGTCAAACCAAAATGATAACAGCAGGTTCAGTGAGAAACCCTATATGAAAAAAATAAGGTGAGGCCCAATTGGTCTGACTCAGTTTGTAGAGAGAGAGGACATGACCATGAAATTGGTTGAGAGAAAGATCTGGGAGAAGTTAGGAACAGGGGATGAATATGATCAGTATGCATTGTATGAAACCCTCAAAGAATCAGTAAAACCATTTTAATAAGATATATAAATGACTGAAGAAGACATCTCAATATCAACTTCTGGCCTCTACATATACTCAGACAAAAGCACACGTGTATACACATCTAGAAAACATTGACTGCCCAATGCACATACAAACACACACAAAGCTGACATTGTTACAGAATCGTGGTAGTGTGGCCTCAGTCTGTTGTCAAGTGAACAAAGCTAGATACAGTCTACTGCTCTCTGTAAGAGGCAGAAATGTGAAAGCAAATTGGTGCTGCTGCTAGCAGGTGAAAAGTAGGTCATAAATTCAACCATAAACTCAATTATATTTTTATTAGCCTACATGATCATTATTTTCCCTAGATGACACCTTCTCCAGCACATTTTGATGAAGAAATAGAAATAGAAATGCACTCTTTTTGTAAGATCCTACACTATTTGTCTTTATCAATGGGCCACAGATAAACAACATAGCTGTTTTGCTTGTTTGTTTTGTGTATGTGCCTTTTTTATTTTAGTTGTTACAGTTATTATTTGTGGACAGAGGTCTCATTGAGGTTCAAACTGACCTCAAACCCAATATCCTCTTGCCTCACCCTCTTGAGTATTGGTATTCTAAGTGTTTATTACCATACTAGGCTGAGAAATAGTTTTCAATGATAATTGTGAACTTATTGGTCTATGGATCTGTTTGGTATTTAACCTAGTATAAGAAATAATTAAAACAAAACTAAGTCTACCTTAAAAACTCTTGCAAGTCCAAAGTCTGCTACTTTGTAGATATTATGTTCCCCAACAAGGACATTTCTTGCAGCCAGATCTCTGTGAATATAGTTTTGGGACTCCAGATAGGCCATTCCAGAAGCTACCTGTGCCGCCATGTCTACCTGTTGAGTCAGGTGGATTTTTGACCCAGCATCATCTAGACAAAAAGAGAAAATGAGAGATTATTTTAGAAAACATTGAACTAGCAAAGTGAATTCTGAGAATTCTGATAAATCAATCCTATATGCTATGACTCTCATCTATTTACTCAGAATACAGAAAAATCATCCCGCCATGCCAATACAGAGGCCAGTCTGTGTTGAGAATCATACATGAGTGATTTGCCTCCTCATGGAAACCATCATCTGGGGGCTTCTGCCTTCTTTAAGCACTTCCAGCTTAGGAATATAAAGTTCAGTGAGTGAGAGCCTGCATTTTAGATCCTCAACACAGTTATAAAAATCCTGGCCATCGGTAACATGTGCCTAGGATCCCAACACTGGGGAGGCAGGGACAGAAGACCCCAGAACTTGTTGGCTAGGAAGTCTCATCAGTCAGTGAGCTCCAGACTCAAGTGACTCTGTCTCAAATAATAAAGTGGAGAGTTATTAGGGAAAGCACTCAATATTGACCTCTGACCTCAACACACACCATATAGAGACACTGGAATTTTTAACAGGAAGAAAAATAGCACAGTTTACTTTAGCCATTGAACTGATAAAGGGGCAATGATCTGGCTAAACCAAAGAAAAAAATTTCATTCCTTTAGCATATTTTTCTTAAAAATGAGATCACTGATCAATTTTAAGGGTATATCACTTATAAAATGTGTATGTTACATTTATAACCACATGCATAATCCATTTTTACTTTCCCTCTTGGCTTGCCATTCTCAGAACATGTCTTTAGGTATAGATATATCTGAAATGGACAGAAATCCACCTATTGCTCATTTTATACACCTAGGTACAGAAATTTGCCTACTGCAATGGGTTTTATCATTACTAGAAGGAACTACTGCTATTTTTAGAAACTCTGAAATTTCATGTCATCCTCAGGTTAAACTACCATACTGTTGGCAAGCATCTTCAGCTATCTAGAACAGTGGGGTTATTTCACAAAAGTGGAAATTCCTGTTCTCATTGAAATACTAGTCCCTATGGTCAACTGGACTTGAAGTCATTAGGCTTAGACACAAGCCCTGACTTCCACGGAAGTTCTAACACAGTAGTTAGGAGGAAGGAAATGACACCAGAATATAAGATTTTATGTCAGGGCTATTCTTCATATTGCACTGTAACTTTGAGCAATATGATTAACAGTCCTGCAGTATGGTGTCTTTGTCTACATAGTGATAACTGCAATTATCTCCAAGAATCCATTGTTAAAGGAGAATTTCAGATGAGTTAGTACATGGAAAGTACTTAACACAACGCCGAGAAGAGCCCAATAGATCCTAGATGCTAATATTATCATTGCACATGTGCAAAAGTGAAACAAGTTTAATTGCCTTGTGATGGATGTGAATGCCCCATGTGGCATTGGCTGAAAGACGAGGAGCATGTAGGTCTGGAGCTCAGAGTCGCAGCTAACCATACAAATTTAATGGCTGTGTTCATAAGCAGGAACAAGTGTGCTAGATACAAGCGTTCTAGATACCTGGGGAGAAACATGCTCATGAGAACACCAACACTTAAGTATTGACAGAGAAAAGTAAACCTGAAAGAAACCTGGGAAGAATCAGCCAGAAGCATGACAGACGAAGACGGCGTAACAAGTCAAAGGCTTTGAGAGCAAACCACCATCATAGTCAAACTTGATGAGCAGACTCAGGGAGATAAGGGCTGACAGGTTATTTGCTAGCTGGAGTAATGAGGAGTCATTGCTGACCATGGTAGCAGGAAGGACCGTTCTGCTAGCAATGGGGCATAAGGGACAAGGACTGCAGGAGTGGGAAGGGTGTGGAGACAGCCAGATGAAACAGCAAATTCCAAAATGCTCCTCAAGAAGAAGGAAAGACTAGGCCTGTAGTTCAGTTCAGAGGCAAAGCTCCTGTTTAGCAGAAGACAGAGTTTAATCCCCAGAACCAGGGAGAAAATATGGAGGCTAAAAGGGTATGGCAAGGTTAAGAGGAAGTAATTATTGGAAAATGCAGGACAGTGACTGGTTATGAACCCCAGAGTGTACCTACATTTCTGGAATGCCTGCTCTGGTCAAATTCTTGATTTGGGAGATAACTGCACAATTTCATATTTACTCATATTATAATTACATGCTAAGTTGCTGAATATGATTTATATACTTTCTGCATTTGTAGTTACTTTTCCAATAAAAAGGAAAATCAATAGAACTAAGAAATAAATAAATTGGAAATAGTTGGATATCACAAGCATTTGTATATTACATATGTATATATGTATACACACATGCATGTCCACACATACACACACATACACACACACACACACAATTTCTTGAGACAACCATTAATATGTGACTGATGTCTCATCAGTCATTTGGTCCCTTATTTCCTTCCACACAGGACACACACAGAAAATCACATTGACATTGGGCCACTTTTCTAGTTTGGAGCAACAAGATCTGTGCAGAGAAATCAATAGGATCTTCAGTCCAGGCCTTTAAATCTCCCTTGACTCTGAAACAACAGGGATACATTCCAGAATGTAAAGTCACACAGTGGGAAAAGCGTAAATCCTCATGTCACCTCTCAAAGAAGGACAGCTAAAGGACAATTTGTCTGTATTAAATATGGTGGTTAACTTTGTGTGTGTGCAGTCACAAGAGCTTTAAATTGTATGTTATGTAGTCTCTGCCACTAACTACTCATTTGAAAACCAAGTGTTATCATGAAGATTAAATAAAGCTCAGCATGATGCTAAGTGTTCTGATGGCCACACCAGCCAGACATTTGACATCAAATCCACTCAATATGGAAAGAAAAGTCTAAGGAAGAAAAGACAACAACGACCAGCCATACGTGGTAGCTGATTCTCCAATGGTTTCCACTGATCTTGTCTCCTAGTCACCATGCCATTCCCTTGGGTTGTGCCGGACCCAGATACATGCATTTAGCTGATAGAATATGAAAAAAAAAACTGAAGGCACAAAATTAAATCGTAAAAGGGTTTCATCGTATTGATGCTCACTGCCCTCTTGCTTTTCCACTTGGTCATGGTGCTGTAACACACTGGGAAGTTATGAGCCATCCTGTGTGATAGAGAGCACAGGAAAACTTCTTGCCAAAGCCCAGCAAGGGACTGCCTTCCTAAACTCAACAGCCCAGGATGAGCCAGCTCCTGACAACAGTATTAGTCAATTTGGCGATAGATTCATCCTTGTTAGAATGTTGAGATGATTTTGGCAAATGCTGGCACCTTAGCCATGAACTATGACTCCAGAGCTATGAAACCCAGTAAGCCACAACCACATTCCTGACTGTCTTCCTTGGGGTCACTATTGCTGTGATGAAACACCGTGACCAAAGGCAACTTGGAGGGCAAAGGAGTTATTTTGCTCACACTTCCATATCACCAAAATCAGTGAGACCAGAAATTCAAGCAGGACAGGAACATGAAGGCAGGATCTGATGCAGAGGCCTTAGGAGGAGGATGCTTACTGGCTTGCTTCTCATAGCCTTTTAAGCCTGATTTTTTATAGAAGCCAGGACCACCAGCCCATGGACAGCATTACCCATTATGGGCTAGGCCCTCCCTATTAATGACTAATTAAGAAAATGCCCTACAGGCTTCCCAATCTTATGAAGACATTTTCTTGTTTGAGGTTCTCTCCTCTCAGATGACTTTAGCTAGCCAGCACACTGGTGAGGCTGTGGAGAAAGGGGAATACTCCTATGTTGCTGGTGTGAGTACAAACTTGTACTACCACTTTGGAAACCATTCTGGCACTTTCTTAGAAAACTGAGAACAGCTCTACCTTAAGACCCAGGTATAATACTCCTGGGCATACACCCAAGAGATGCTCCACCACACAGCAAGGACATCTGCTCAACTATGTTCATAGCAGCATTATCTGTAATAGTCAAAATCTGGAAACAACATAGATGTCCTCAACCAAAGAATGGATACATCTACACAATGAAATACTATTCAGCTATCAAAAACAAGGACATCATGAAATTTGCAGGCAAATGGATGGAACTAGAAAAGATCATCCTGAGTAAGGTAACCCAGATCCAGAAAGATATGACAGGAGCCTAGCAGAGTTGTCCTCTGAGAGGCTCCACCCAGCAGCACTTAGAAACAAATTCTGAGACTCCTAGCCAAACATTGTTTGAAAGCACAGGGAGTCTAGTGGAAAAGTGGCAGGGAATGGGGGAAGATAAAGGGACCTAGAGGTGACAAGAGCTCCACAAAAAGACCAAGAAAGCCAACTAACCATAAACCCAGAGGTGGCTGTGGAGTCTGAAGCACCAACTAAGGACCATGCATGGACTGGACCTAGATCCTCTACATAGATGTAGCTGATAGGCAGCGCAGGCTTCATGTGGGCTGTCACTCACATGGTCTCTGTTGCCTGCTTTTCGATCACTTCCCCCTAACAGGACTGCCTTGCCATGCCACAGGCAAAGAGTATGAACTCAGTCCCGGTGCAACTTGGTGAACTGGGGTGGGTAGATAGGAGGGCTCCCTTTTTCAAAGGAATAGGGGAAAAGGGATGGGGAAGGAGGACAGGACTGGGAGGAGAGGAGGGATGGGGCTACAATCAGAATACAAAGTAAATAAACAAATAAACTAATAAAAAAAAAACTAGCCAGCACACTGATGATAGCAACTGACATAATGTTTGCAGAATAACAACAGACAACTAATTCAGGTTAGAAGAACAGTATCGGCACTATCCATGGCATTAAAGCAGAAACCATGGTCCACATTAAATGAGTTGTTAACCTTCGCATGCCTTTTTTTTTTAATTGTAAAATGAGAGTATTTCCTCATAAGAAAATGAGTCAAGTTCATATTTGTAAATAATCTGAAAAAAACACCTGTCACAAAGAAAGTACTATAGTTTTGTTTGTTTGCTTGTTTTTAAGACATAATGTACATGCTCTCTTCTGTTGCTATCTCATATATTTAATTTCCATTAAATCACCTATTTAAATGCACAGGCCAATATGTGAACTTTTGTTTACATGATTTCTACATCACAGGGCTTCTGACCACCCATAGGAATAGTCTGTAGACTAGAGAGTCTAATGCAGGAGTGTTTGAGTCTGAAATGTTATGCTCTCTGGAACTGGTCTATGCTGCCCACCTCAACATGCCTTGCTGTGACTCTTCAGGACACAACAGCAGGGAATTACTGAGACATTCTGAACACAACAGTTATGCAGTTACATTTGACTGAAGGGGACAATGATGAAACTAATACACCTGCCTGCTTCAGTCTACTTCAGCAAACTGTGCATGAAAACCATGAACCAAGTGTCAGGACCTAACTTATGAAAACAGAAAGTGCTACTCCTTAAAAGAAATATCAATGCTTGATTTGTGTTAGATGCTCTGTAATTACGGATTGGGGGAAAAGTGAAAGCTCAACAAACTAAACCAAATTTAGATATGCTCTCCCTTTAAGTTTCAGTAAGATGCTATTAGTGAAGTATGTATGTTGGTACCCATAATCCTCTATATTACCTGAATTACTCAGGTTTTCTTTAAATGGTATATATTGAAGCATCAATAAGTCAGCTCATAAGTATTTATTTTGCCCCAAAATGTGTGTAACATGTTTGAGTTTGTGGGTATCTCATATGAAGATTCTTTTACAAATATTAATTATGACTGTGTAAATGAATGTTTTTCACCTGCCTCTGAAATGCTTGCAGGCAAACATTGGAAGGAACAGCCAAACTCACATCAGTGCTGCACTGTACTGTCACACTGGACTGTCTAGTTTCAGTTTACAATGAAATCTGCACAATTTAGAATACACCCAGCAGATAATTTCAGTAGAAAGCAATATAAAGCTAATATACATCATAGTTTCATTGTTCACAGGCCTGTATAAACCATCCATGTTTATTTAAGACTTGCATTACTTGGGTTGGGTGAAAACAAAAATAATATCTTTTGCCCTGAGTATTTATCAGTAGAGCAATTTGGCTGCTTATACTTGAAGCCAGATATCTGCTTCCCCCTTTTTCCTCTGCATGGCTCTTTAATAATGCTACCTTGCAACAGAAGCATTCTCACTTCATCATAGTGTGACTGTGTAGTCTACACCTTTTCCCTTCTTTTGGTTAAACATTCATGTTTAGAATTAGGATGTCCATGTGCTTAGAGAATTTTTAAAATGAGCCACATAAGATATTACAGTAGATTACACTGTAATCTTATTACAGAGGGTATGGAAGGTTTTCACCAACAAGCCAAATCCCAGAAGACTGAAAAATTTGCTTTGCTATTCTGAAGAGCACGTTGGCCTAAGAACCACTTCATGTCCCAGGGCTCCCACAGACCACCATGCATCAAAACTAGAGCAAAGCTGCAGCAGGTTATATCTTCTGAAGGAAATCTATCACACTCTATCACTAAAGAGTCTTTTAGCTCAGCAACAGTTATGACAATGGGCTACATATGAGTAGCAGAATCCTTTCATGGTTCTTTTATTGAGGTTTTTACCTCTTGGTTGATAAAGAATTGGATGTAACAACAATACATTTATCAACGCTCCTATTTGTAAGGTATCTGTGAAGATAAAGGCCTCAGTAAATATGCCCCAGTGGCCTATACAGAAGGAGACAAGGTTCATAGCCCTGAGGAAACCACAATAACAGGCTAAAGAAATTCTCAGAGATGAAGTGTCCAATGTACCAACTAAGTCTTTTCCACCTGGGGCCTCAGTCTCAAAACCAGCTAACTCCAAATGCCAATCTTATTCATTTATGGGTGATCCCAACTTAACTATTCAGCCAGTCATCATGAATTAGTGCACCCCACTGTGCACCAGACAAGGCTGGGACACCAAAACAGAGACAGCTTCCTGTCCTCGTGGACTTACATTTAGGCAAGATAAATGACTCAATAATGCTCTAAGGTGATTACCAATCAAGGGGTTAAAAACAGAGGCAGGAAAGAGGATCATGAAAAATTAAGGGACCAAGAGAGAGATTACATTTCAGAACCTGACAGTCAACCAGCCAAGGGCTCAACTAAGATGGAACTGAGAAGTAAGCAGAATCTAGTCTCATCTAGCAGAGGAACACGCAGAGTCCTGGGCACCTCCCTCAAGTAGCAAGGTCTGCCCACACTGGAACCCAGACTTCAAGCTTTAGCCACTTAAGGGTTACAGGGAGCCAAGTGAGCCTGCCCCAGTTAGCGACACGCATCACCATCACAGCCTCAGCCCCAACCACCTCAGAACCACCATAAGACTTGCATTGCTTCCTACAAGGAGCACTGCCCACTCCTACTGTGACCTCAGCCTCGACCACCTAAGGACCAGCTGCATCATGGTGAAAGCCTTCCATGGACCTGTGAGTATCTTCAGCAAGCACCTGCTAACGCGCTGCAAGGTCTGTTGCTGCGCTCAGAAGCTACACCTAGCCCTAGCTGAGCTTGTACCATTTCTGAGACCTCGTTTGCATATCAGCACCCTAGTGGCCCTTGCATTGAATCTCAAACACCAATCATCTGGTCCATAACCAGGCAAGCTTGTGTCACAGCCAACAGTAATCTAAACAGCCACTGCACAAAAGTGGGACAAATATACAGACCAAAAAAAACCAAAAAACAAAAACTCAACTCTGGATGACTAGATCCTTTTACAGAAATATAATGCAAAAAACAAAAACAAAAAAAATGTATTTTCTCCAAAACTTAGTACTACCATGGTAGTATTTCCTGGGAAAATAACTTAGATGACATACAGGACAATGATTGAGAAGTAACAATATAAGTGTGCTCAAGAAAGTAAAAAAAAGGATACAGATAAACATGAGCTTTTAAACACCAAGATTAGATGAACTTAACAAGAAAATAAATTATGTCAGGAGAACATCTTATTTGGAACCTCGTCTTGCTGAAAAATCTGAGGATGGAAATCACAGACTGAGAAGAACCAGACAAGTCAGAGAAAACAAGTACCAACTCAATGCTCAGGACAGGCCTAAAACTGGGAACTCACAATTCTACCTAATATGGCTGCGACGGGTGATATTTGCAAAGCACTTTATTAGATATGACAGAGTCACTCTTTTGCATTGTCTTAGAAACAAGACAAGAAGCATTAGTGGCTGATATTAATGCTTCTACAGTGGGTCACAATTCTGAGGCTGCGAAGTGTGGTGACCACAAGCAAGAGATCTCAGGACATTTCTGTTTTCACAGCACTAGGTAGGACACATCATGATCTCTATTCCTTTTTTCTCTTATCTTCCGGAACCCTTCGTTCCTCTTTTCTCATTGCTCACGAGCCTATCAGTCCTGCTCTGACATTGAAAAACCTAGAGGAAGTCTCTATTTTTCAAGCATAAATTACTCTTGTAGTGATTTCTCTCAAATCTGAACATCTGATTTCAACACTTATTATTTTATTATTTTTTGAATGCGTCATTTGTGATAAATATCACAGTGCCTTTACTGTGACTGCTGGAATCAAATGGAGGAATACAAAAATACTATATTTCTCCTTTTTTGTCAGAAAATTCTAATGTTGCCTAGCCATGGAAGTAGCTTCAAATACCACCAGCACACATGCATGCACATGCACACACACACATACACACACACACACACACACACACACACACACACACACACAAGTAAAAACAGAGAGCCTATGATATATTTCTTTTTTTGTCATTATTGAAAGTATTCCATGTCCACAAACTACCCCATAGAAAATACTGGTTCATGACTAATAATATTCAATTAGTTCATGAAAGAAACACACAAAATAGACATTCACCAGCTTCCCACACTACATTTAAGTACTCTGATATGTCTAGTGTGAACAATTTGATCTTCCACTACATAAATATTTCCCCTCTTTTGAGAACACAGAACATATTCCATTAAATAGTAGTTGAGCTGGTCAATGTTACAACATTCATTCTCACAGATGCACACATTGGAAACATCCTTTGGGTTATAGAAGGCTTGCTAAATTGACATTTATGGGATGAGCTACAGTGAATTCCACCGTTTCTTCCTTTTATTAAGGCTTCAGCTTACTTTGGAGATATTCTTGCAGACTTCCATGTCTCATCAACTCTGTAATAATATAAATTGGATCTTCTAAAGTGCAAACAGCATAAAGCTGGATAAGCTTTGGATGTCTTAGGCTCTTCATTATCTGTGCCTCCCTCAGGAAGTCATTTGGATCCATTGAACCTGAAACAAGAAGAGGAGGAAATCACTTTATGTCACTGAGGCACTCCTATCCCCAAAGCAGCCTGGTGGGAATCACCAAGCAATCTCTGCGCCTCTCAGTAATGTAAGATCCTCAATGCCACAAATCTTCAGAGTTATCAAAGAATGGAATCAGTTCAGCTGGGGCAACCTAATTACTACACATGCGCCACTGTGTCAGGAGTATGCAGTTTATGTGCACCGATGTCGAGATGAAGAGCAAGTGGATTCAGGTCCACATGACAAATGAAAGGGCAGACAGATACTGACAGGGTAGCTGCTGGCATGAGACCGGCATCTTCAAACAAAGAGAGAGTGCCCATGAACACAAACACAGGCAGACATAGAATTTTTAATTATTCCAGCCAGTGCTCTTGGTCTCAGATCCAGAGAGGACTGACTGGTGCCCTGTACTTGGTGCCCACTTTGGGAACAGCTAAAAAAAAAACACCTAAATTCAATGACTTTGCCATATTATTTTCCTTGATTTTATAGACATATAGGCTGTAGGCCAAGTAAGAAATATTCAGGGACATTTCCAAAAGCTAACAGTTGTCTTTCATCATTTTATATGTTTAATGTGAAACTGGTGCCCAACGTTTTCACCTGTGTTATCCAGTTCCTCCATCAGAACCCTAAAGGTTTGAGGCTCTGATGCCTCCTTTAAAAACTCATTAATACATAAATTGATTTTAAATGATCCAACTGTAACTCATATGCAATGTATCAAAGAGTTAATATCAAATAAAAAGGAGACAGAAGCATGCCTGGAGTTTACATCTCAACAGTAATTTTTAAATCTCCTGTTTTTAGTATATAATGTTCCAGACAAATTACTATAATTGATCATATCTTGATATTCACTCAGGACACCACTCCATTCATCACCTGCTCCAGGTAAAGACTTCACAGTTGATATCTGAACCCAGATATGGACACATTTTGACACTATAAGGATTGCACTTTGACTTATTTTTCAAGGTGATGTTAATTTACACTAACTAGTGAAACATTCTACCCTTACAAAGTGTAGAAGTTAAGCCTCCAGTTTCCAACTTGAATTCTGCAACAATTGTAGCTCTACTACTAGCTCCCTTTGTAGTCTTGAACAAGTTGGCTGATCTTGAACAGGCTGGGCAGATAGCATTGCCCAAAATACTTGGACCCAAACTGTTGCTCCTGATACTACCAATGATGATGATGATGATGGTGATTTTATATACTCTTAAGAAAATCAAACACTTTAATTGTTTGGTTTTTTTTTTTTTTTTGTTGGCTGAGAAAAGGAGACAAGGTCATAAAGAGGAAAAGAAATATACCTACTCTCTTTTAATATATTTTATTAATATATTCATATTACATCTCAATGGTTATCCCATCCCTTGTATCCTCCCATTCCTCTCTCCCTCCCTTTTTCCCCTTACTCCTCTCCCCTATGACTGTGACTGAGGGGGACCTCCTCCCCCTGTATATGCTCATAGGGTATCAAGTCTCTTCTTGGTAGCCTGCTATCCTTCCTCTGAGTGCCACCAGGTCTCCCCATCAAGGGGACATGGTCAAATATGGGGCACCAGAGTTCGTGTGAAAGTCAGTCCTCGCTTTCCATTGAACTGTGGAGAATGTCCTGTCCATTGGCTAGATCTGGGTAGGCGTTTGAAGTTTACTGCATGTATTGTCCTTGGCTAGTGCCATAGTTTGAGCAGGACCCCTGGGCCTAGATCCGCCCATCATAACATTCTTCTTGTAGGTTTCTAGGACCCTCTGGATCCTTCTATTTCCCCATTGTCGCATGCTTCTCTCACCTAGAGTCCCAATAGGAAGGAAGTCTTCCCCTCTGTCCCACTTTCCTGGTAAGTAAAGACATTCATGGGACGTGCCCCTTGGGCTAGTGTCCAGATATAAGTGAGTATATACCAATTGACTTTTTCTGCTTCTGGGTTAACTCACTCAGTATGATCATTTCTAGTTCAATCCATTCGTCCACAAATTTCAGGAATTCCTTGTTTTTAATAGCTGAGTAGTATTCCATAGTGTAAATGTACCATAGTTTCTTTATTCACTCTTCTACTGAGGGACACTTAGGCTGTTTCCATGATCTGGCTATTATGAATAAGGCTGCTATGAACATGGTTGAGCAAATGTTCTTGTTGTGTGTTGGAGCATCTTCTGGGTATATTCCAAGGAGTGGAATAGCGAGGTCTTGAGGAAGCTTTATTCCCAGTTTCCTGAGAAAGCGCCAGATAGATTTCCAAAGTGGTTGTACTAATTTGCATTCCCATCAGCAATGAAGAAGTGTTCCTCTCTCTCCACATCCTCGCCAGCATGTGGTGTTTCTTGAGTTTTTGCTCTTAGCCATTCTGATGGGTGTAAGATGGAATCTCAGAGTTGTTTTGATTTGCATTTCCCTGATGACTAAGGACATTGAGCACTTCTTTAAGTGTTTCTCAGCCATTCAATATACCTCTGTTGAGAATTCTATGTTTAGTTCTGAGCCCCATTTCTCAATTGGGTTATTTGGTTTGGTGATGTTTGATTTCTTGAGTTCTTTATATATTTTGGATATTAGACCTTTGTCAGATGAAGGGTTGATGAAGATCTTTTCCAAGTCTGTAGGCTGTCATTTTGTTCTCTTGACAGTGTCTCCTGCCTTATAGAAGCTTCTCAGCCTCATGAGGTCCCATTTACTAATTGTTGACCTTAAGGCCTGGGCTGTTGATGTTCTGTTCAGGAAGTTGTCTCCTGTGCCAATGTGTTCCAGGCTCTTCCCCATTTTTCCTTCTAACCAACTTAATGTCTCTGGTTTTATGTTGAGGTCTTTGATCCACTTGGACTTGAGTTTTGTCCATGGTGACAAATATGTGTCTAATTGCATTTTTTTACATGTAGACATCCAGTTAGACCAGCACCATTTGTTGAAGATGCTATCCTTTTTCCATTGAATAGATTTGACTTCTTTGTCAAAAATCAAGTGACCATATGTATGTGGATTTATATCTGGGTCTTCGATTCGATTCTACTGATCAACCAACCTATTGCTGTGCCAGTATCATGCTGCTTTCATTACTGTTGCTTTATAATACAGCTTGAGATTAGGTATGGAGATTCTTCTGGAGGATCTTTTATTGTACTAGATTTTTTACTAAATTTATTTTTAATTTATTCACTTTACATCCCAATTGTAGCCCCTCCCTCATCTCCTCCCCGTGCCACTCTCCATTCCTCTTCCCCCTCCCCCTTCCCTAGTCCTCAGAAAAGAAGAGGCCTCCTCCCCTACCATCTGACCCCAGCCTATCAAGTCTCTCTGGACTGCCTGTATCCTCTTCCTCTGTGGGTTGGCAGGGCTAGCCCACCAGGGGGAAGTGATCAATGAGTAGGTAACAGAGTCCATGTCAGAGGCAGCCCCTACTCCCAGTATTATGGGATCCACAGCCTATTGACTATATCTGAGCAGGGATCAGTCTTTGGAAGGCCCCCCTGGGCCCAGATCTGTGGGCTCTGTTGGTCTCCTTGTGGAGCTCCTGTCCTCTCCAGGTCCTTCTGTCTCAGAACTTATTCTCTTTTTCATCGCATATTCATGAAGGTTAGAGTGACAGCAGTAGTTATAATCATCATTCAGATGATTTCTATAGGACACATAATATTCCCAAGTCAAGCTATCTATAAGTGCTAAAGTTGGAACATGGTGGGAGCCCTGTGAGGGTCACTCAGAGCACCCCTTTGTGGCCAGGCCTGCTATAGCTGTAAGGGAGTCACAATCTCAAGTGATCTAGTAATGCGACATTAAATATTAATTTTTGCCTGTCAAAGCTAGTGTGGGAGTTGATTTCAGGCTCATCTTTATTGTGTAGTAGTCTGCTAGGCAATAAATAGCTGCTAAGATTGATTAATGGCCCCAGTAAAGTGAAGACATTTAACCAATTGCCAAAGCTGTTTGCTGCTATTACACTGTAAATCAATAATAATTATTCCTGTTGGGGAGCAAACCATCATGGCTGGGTTTTTTTGGTTTTTTTGGTTTTTTGGTTTTTTTTTTTTTGGCATAAGAAATATGACATTTGTTGTTGTTGTTGTTGTTGTTGTTGTTGTTGTTTTCTTTTGACCTCCAGGAGGCCTCCCTTAGAGAGCAATGTTAGGACAGATAGCTTGCTGTTTATCTTTGGAAAAGAATAATTAGATCGTGCAATAAAGTTTCATCTCAGTTGTCAACAAGATTAGCATGTAGAATTGTACTGCATGGTGACTGCAAAAACATCAATGCTGGAATAGATCATCCTCACCTAGAGCCACTGGGTGGCATCTAGCCACATACAAGTGTCTCTCATATGGTGCACCCGGCAGAAGTGAATGCTGGGACTGATTTCCAGTAGGATCAGGCATGTGCTTGAGAGTTGCATCTGTTTGGAGCTGGAAGCTAAGACTCCATTAAGAACTTCTCGCATAACCTTTGTGTCCACTGACTTAATCTGCCCTCATAAAACTCTAGCAATGAGGAACTGTTAGGATCCCCACATCCCAATGGGGAAGTACAGAAAGCTCAGTGAACTGTCCAGAGGCATGGAAGGACAAAGCCAAGTTTGAACTCAGGTTTATCTTATCCTGAACTTCTTGCTCTTACCTATTACTCTGTAATACCCTGACATTTTCAGTTCATAGCACCCTTGATGTCTCAGTTAGATTTTTTCACAATGCCCCAAGCCACAAACAATATTTAACCCTTCATTTGCTTGCTAAGTTAGATCCAAGCAACTAAGTGATTTCCCTTGGAAGCTAATGGCTATCTAAGAAGGCAATACAGAGGTGTTAGAAGGAAAAAAGAATTTACATTTCATTCTTAACTACAATTCCTTTCTAAAGTAGCACAATCAACGTAGAATCCTGCGTAACTTCTCAAACGTTGAAATCAGATGGAGCGCTGCTGCCCAGGAGCCCTAGTACATGATGATTTTTGTGTGGCTTTTGCATTTGATGAAAGCAGCCATCAAAACACAGCATAGAGAAATCAAACTGGGACTAAGCTGGAAGCCTTCCCTCCACTCAACAGCTTTCAGTTTTAGGGATATGGAGAGGATGCAGTGCAGGCTGCTGGAGAAGAAAGCCAGCATTGACTGTGCTCATCTGTAGAGGCTGCATGCTAGAATACTGGGCTGCCAGGTAAGATACATCTAGCTGGTGGTTATGACCCTTGCCGTGTTGTCAGGGGTGGTCAGTATCTCATCTTATGCTTCCATAGAATGACAGTGCCACTATAGCAATAGTGGCAAGATTGTTGTGGGGATAACCAGATGCTTTTTTTTTTTTTAATTGGATTTAAGGTCCTGTATATGGGAGGAAAACTGTGCCTATACTGGGAACCTGGTTAAAAAAAAAAAAGCCCTAAAAAAAAAAAAAAAAAAAAAAAAGCCCTATGGCTAGTAGGGTCATAGGCCTGAGGGAGAAATCTACTACTCTTGTTTTACTAAATGAACATATTGTCAAGTTTCCTTATAAATGTTTGTTTATGTTCCTAGATTAGTGCTGCTCTCGGCTTCTTTATGTGGTGGGTTAATGTAGACACCCATAAAAGGTCAAAATACTAAGAAATAGTGACTGTTGAGAGCTCATACCTAAACAGGACATCCATATCACCTGCCACTCCAAGGCTCAGGGGACAATCCAGAACAGAATAGAATGAAGAGTAGAAGATATTGTAAGAATTGAGGATAGGCAGGAATTCTGTGAAACACTATCTTCTGAACATAGCATGGCCCTTGCGGCACTCACATGTTCATAGCACCTGTGGTGCCTCTATAAGACCTGATCACAGTTGGACCTGTCAATGTTCTATTATGGATGGGGAGGAGCTCATGAGGCCCCACCCCTTCCTGGGGAGCTTCTGCAACTTAATGGCTTCTAATGGAAAGAGAATCGTTTTCTTCAGTGGTATAGCCTCGGATAAGTTTCTCATGTTCCAGGAAATATCACCCACCCAGACTTTTACAAACAACCCTGATTCAACTTAGTTGATCATTGGGAGAGACAGACAGACAGACAGACAGACAGACAGACACAGAGACACAGAGCTAGACAGAGAAGGAGACATGAAATGAGGAGATGTACTTGTGAGAGGAAGAAGAAATTCGGTGCTAGCAAAGCGGAAAATGAGAGCATAATGGAGTGTGTTAATATGATTAAAAAGTACATTATATTCATGCATGGAACTATAAAAAATATAAAAAATGTTTAACAAAAATATGGTGTCAACAAAAAAGAATGTAACACTATCAAAAGCTGAAAGTCTGAAATAGTTAAATGCAGCAACTTTGTGTCATAGTCAAGATGCTATTTCAAATGTCCCTCGGCTCCTCTTGCCAATTCCTTTGGGTTCCTAAAAGTGCCTTAGCAGAGAATTAGAAAAAACATGGTACTATACAGACTAGCATCTAAGGAATGCCAAATTCTCAAGTCCCAGTCAGCAGGAGGCTTCTAGAATCTTTAAGCTCTGTGGACTAGGAAATAATGAAGGTCCACAGAGCACTGCAGCCCAGCCTGTAGTTATGATCCTTGAAGTATTATCAGAGGTAGATATGAGGTGGCCAGAGCCTCATGTTGTGCACCCATAGAATGTCATTTCTATAGAGTATAAAACAACAATGATAAATATAGGTCAGAAGCTCTGCCACTTACTAACATTGTAATAAAAATAACAATATACTTTTCCATTACTGACTTTGAACCAGGCACTATACAACGCATCTCTGCTAATGACCTAATTTAGTCTTCATAATAACTTTGCTACAGTGGCCTTAGCATTGTCACTATTTTAATTATGTACAGTTCATCTTTATTTCTTTTCTTTTTTTAAATTTAATTACTTTGCAGCCTGATACTAGCCCCCTCCCCACTCTCCTCCTAATCCCACCCTCACACTCCCCTCTCTCCATTCTCCCCTCTCCTTCTCAGAGAAGGGGGGATTCGAAGGGATAGCAACCCACCCTGGCACCTTAAGTCACAGCAGGACTAAGTGCATACTCTCCTATTCAGACAAGACAAGGCAGCCCAGCTGTGCAACAAAGATCCAGTGGCAAGTACTCACTTATAAGTGGACATTAGCCACAATACGCAAGATAACCATGCTACAATCGACATACCCAAAGAAATCAAGAAGGGCTCAAGGGAGGATCCCAGAATCTCACCCAAAAGAGTTATTCATTCAGTTTATCTTTAATAAGGAATTTTATTCCTTGAATAATACTAGCTTATCATCTGATTTTGTATGCACATGCATATGTGTTCCTATACATGTGAATGCATGCGTGCATGTGTTTGTGTGGGTGTGTGTGGGGGGGGGTGTCAGAGGTGAACATCAAGTGTCTCCCCCTATCACTTTAAAACAAAATCTCTCACCGACTTAAGCTCACAGAATGAGCTACCCTGGCAAGCCAGCAAGCCCCAAGAGCACTTCTGTGTCCACCTAGCCATTGCTGGGATTGCAGGTGTGTGCTGCCATATCTGCCTTTTCACACGGGTGCTAGGGGTCAGAGTAAGGTCCCTGTGCTTGTGTGTCAAGTATTTTACAAGCTGAGCAATATCTTCTGCCCCTACGTCTGATTTATAAAGTATGTTTAGTCAGTAAATTACAAGGTAAAATCCTAACTTTTCAAAATACAGAGCTGGCAGCATTTTAAGCTTCCCTGAAGTGAGAGCATGCCCTTGTCTTTCTATTTTAAAAACTATCTATTTCATAGTCACCTGGTGTAGAATGATGCCACCCTCAGCTTGCTCTCCACACTGACCGTCCTATGACGTCTATGGCATTTACAATAGGAATTTGTCATAAAAAGAAAACCAATGGATGCCATTTAACCTTTGATGTTCTCATACCTGGTTTTAACGTTTTTACGGCCACTGGAGTAGTGTTATTCCACAGGCCTTCCCAAACTTCTCCAAACTGGCCAGATCCCAGTCTCTTCAGAAGCTGTATGGAGTTGCGATCTATCTCCCACTGGTCCACCGTCTTATATGACAAATCAAAAGGAGTTGGGACCTGTACCTGTTTCAGAGAACAGCGAGAATTCTTGTCAGAACAAAGATGTGGGGCTAGCTTAGAGGGCAAAGATGTTGCCCACGCAAATCTGATGGTATGAGTTTGATTCCCAGAATCTCTGTGGAGGTAGAAGGAGAGATGTGACTACATACAGCTGACCTTTCACCTCTCTATGCACACTATGGTATTTAAGTGTACACATGCACAGGCACGCATACACACACACACACACACACACACACACACACACGCACACACACACACACGCACACATGCACACACACACCATTTTGATTGAAAGGTCGTTTACTTTTTAAGAAAAATACTGACTCTAAAAATCAAATGTGGTAGATTAAAATCTGTACTGTTGACTCTTTAAGCCAATCCTCTCTCATGCTGCAGCCCTATGTCCATCTATTCCACCAGCACTCAGTGTCATCCAGCCTCCAGCCTCGCTGGAGCCTCTCAAGGTGAAGCTGAACTAAGAATCTACTTCCCTCATGTGTCTTTCTTACAGTCTTTGGCTGTCATATTTATTATATACATCAAATATATATACATATATATATTTATTTGTAAAATGAAACCATCACTTTTCAGTTTTATTTTTGTCATTTTATTTTTTTAAATTCACTCATTTACTTTAGTTAATAAGTAGTATTTTAGGCATGGACTGGGAACAATTCAGTAAATAAAACTGGCATGGCCATGATTAGCCAACTTGACTGGATTAAGAAATTCCCAAGACAGCAGTTCTCAGCTTGTGGCAAACTTCTGCCTTCAAGAATATTTACATTCTGATTCATAACAATAGCAAAATTATGATTATAAAGTACAAAATAATAATTTTATGGCTGAGGGTCACCACAACATGAAGAACTGAATTATAGGGTCACAGCATTAGGAAAGTTGAGAACCACTGACCTAAGAGATTAGTTTAAACAAACCTCTAGCTATGTCTCCTGTAACATGTCCAAAGGGTCAATTAAGTCCCAAGAGCTCTGGTATAATCGAAGGCTTGATCCTTGGTGCTCTTACGAAAGGATGGCCTTCCTAGGCGTGCTTAAAGGAAGGACAAGGGTCTATTGGATGGTAGTGGGGGTACTTCCTGGGAGCTGCATCGCTCATCCTAGCCCCCTCCTATAGTCTCCCTTTTATATACTTCCTGTCTACCATGAAGGGAGAACCTGCTCCATGACAAGCTCCTGCCACCGTGATGCTCTGCCCCAGTGTGCAGCCAAAATAAATGTTTCCTCCTTGGTTGCTTTGGTCTGTTTGGTCACAGGATACTATGGCTAGTAGATCTCATTGCCAGGTTTATTACACATATTATATCTCTATTGCAGCCATCAAACTCTAATATAGTGCTTCTCAACCATCCTAATGCTGTGACCCTTTAAGACAGTCCCTCATGTTGAGGAACCCCCAACTATAAAACTATTTCCATTCCTACTTCATAACTTATGTTTTTACTGTTATGAATTTTAATGTAAATATCTGTGTTTTTTAATGGTCTTAGGTAACCCCTGTGAAAAGGTCATTCAACATACCCCCCAAAAGGGTTGAGAACCACTGATATAATATCAGACACAAAACAGCTAAAGGTAGAAAGAAAGAAAGAAAGAAAGAAAGAAAGAAAGAAAGAAAGAAAGAAAGAAAGAAAGAAAGAAGAAAGAAAGAAAGAAAGAAAGAAAACAAGACAAGACATATTCTTTAACAATGAACATAGGATAGTACTGACTCATGGGCCATAATTTCCCTATTCCTGCCCTAAGTAACCAAAATGACAAATTCTTGAAGTCTGAGAGGAAAATGTTAAGTTTAAAGATAAATGAACTTAGCTGGAATAATTTCACCTTTAAGCATGGCTTCTCCAGCTTGACACACAGGCCATCGCTTGTCGTAGTGTAGTAGCTCACAAATTCATTCAAGGTTGAAAAGGCTTTCCTCCTGGTGAGGAAAAAGCCACCTTCAGCCAGTCTTCTTATCCTGTAGTGTTTCACAACACCTTCATCCAAAACTAGAACACAAAACAAATCCTGTCAATAAATGCATCACTAAACCCAAACCTCCTTTGTGGTTGGTTGTCACTGTATGAAATGAAATTTTCACACACACAAAATCAAATTTGTCACAATAAAAATATGAAATTTACAAAAGAGATACACACAAAATTTGTGGTGTGGAAGCAGGGACACTCAAGAGATCAGACTGAAGGAAAGAGAGAAGAAAAATGAAGGATTCAGGGTAACACTAAAACATGTTAAGCTTGGGAAGCCAGCACATGTCATTGAAGAAAACTATAGAACTGAATCTGTTCTAGCAATGGAAGCAAGAAAATTCTGGTCTAGCTCAAACATCACAGCATCCAGAGATAACAGCATAAGGTCTTCAGACAAGCACAACTCACCCTTCTCTCCCCCTCCCCCGAGGAAATCTAATAATGGGAAGACTGAAACAGAGTAAAAGGATTGGTAGATCTTACAATATTATAAGAAATCCCACCGCACCAATGCCACTCACTGTGGAGTTGCCCTTCAGGCCCTTCTGTCTGGACTCATAGGAGAAAGATCCAGCACAGTGCAAGAAAAAAAAAACAAAAAAACAGCTCCACAGAGCCTAGACTGTGGCAGACATGTGCAATTCCATGATATTACTTAACCCAAAGGCAAATCATACAGCATCGTTGGGGACAATGAACTGTATTACTTTCTGGTAGAATGACTTACATGGGAAACTTTGTGTTCTCTTGTTGGTTACCAATCACTTTCACTTGCTAACAGCAGTCTCACTGTCCCCAGAAAGTCTTTGCTTCTCTAGGATGGTGAGATAGAGAAAGATGCCAAGCCCGCCCTGACCTCAGGAAGGCCAAGTCAGAGAGAGTTATTTAGAAGTTTCAGTTGTGGGACATAAAAAGGCATCCAGGAAGACGAGAAGAATTTTGTTTTTTGTTTTTTGTTTTTTCTGGAACTGTTTTGGTTTTGGTTTTGCTGCTGGAGGTTTTGAACTATTGCTATAATTTGTGTGTCCGGCAGGGAGGAAACTGACAGGAGAAGACACGCAGCCCAGTGAGAAGCAGTGTTGATTGAGAAAGTAAATCTCAGTCCTTGGAATCAGCCACGCATGGCTTTCTAACCTCAAAGGTAGGGTTGAAATTAATTTGTGTCAGTTTTTCTGCACTTGTGTTCAAAACATTGACCTATACAATTGCTATCTTGCTTTCACTTAGCGAAGGCATTGGCAACTATTAAAGAAACATACAGCTCTTCCGAGCTGGTTCTGGATACAGGAGCTAGGCTTTGAAACATCAATCAAGCAGCAGCAACTTTCTCCTGATAGGACAGAGGCTGAGGAGCATGGACGTGTGCTGAAGCCTTTACAAGCTGAAGGGCCCTGGAGCAACAGTACTCATCTTCATCGTTAGCCAATTCCTTTGTGAGGACTGACTATAAGAATCTGACTTTAGAGTTTTACTTATATTTTACCTGACAGCCTGTGTAAAAAAAACAACAACAACAACAACAAAAACAAAGTCCATTTAAACATCCTAAACATCCTGATACAAGCACGTTTATTGAGTCAATCACTAGGGTAAGCTCTATTTTACATTTTCAGGCAGGCCTCCAGTGGTTCTCAACCTTCCTAATGCTGCAACCCTTTAATATAATTTCTCATGTTGTGGTGACCCCCAACCATAAAATTATTTTTTGCTGCTGCTTCATAATTGTAATTTTGCTACTGTTATGAATCACAATATAAATATCTGCTAGGCAGGATATCTGAAATGTGACCTCCAAAGTGGTTGCCACACAGTTTGACAACTGCTGCTCTGTACCACTCGGTTTTAAATAGAAGATCCAATTGTCTATGTTGATAGCAAAAATACAATATGGTAATAAAAAGACACCATCTGAATTTGGGGAAACTTACTTCCATTTCTTTTTATTAAAATACAAAAGGCAAGTGCACAATTAGCACTCTTAAAGAGAATATCAGTATCTTAAATTGTAATTTTTAAGTGTATAGTATACTCCCTGATACCCCCTTATCTGTCAAATTACCAGTGCTACTGTCTGACTCTTGGGTCATGGTTAATTGGCCTGCATTATAATCTCCAAGTAGAAGGCTTTTATTACCATGGAGAATTTAGCTCATAATAGAGTCCTGTATCTGGATTAAAAGGCTAACAAAAAAAAAAATCGAAGAGAGCTGTAAACAATACCACGTCAATCCCAATTCATTTCTCCACAATGTAATAAAAAATTCCAGAAGTAGAAGCAAAATATAAAGTATAGCCACGATTTATATAAGTTATTGGCCTGAAAATTTAAGCTTTGCCATTTATCAAAAAGAAAAGTGCATCAATTATAGCTGCAATGTCTAGTGAGCCAATAGATCTGTAATTGGAAATGATGAAAAGCAATTCTTTTAATTCCCATTTTTAAACAAGATGGACCATCTCATGGCTCCAAATTGAAGTGGACTATGTGTACATTAAACACAAATTTATGGATTTCTCTTTAATGGGCCACAAAAGATCGAAAGGCTTCCAAGCAAGAGATTTAAATCAATAG
>OU015750.1:74443981-74481260 GCA_907169655.1 Acomys percivali
GGTCCGAAGCTTCCTGAGGGCATCCAAATCTCCTCCAGAGCTCTGGGGAAAACCTTCCCCACAATGGGAGATTCAGGCTGATTCTCATCTGCCCTTAGAACCCAGACTGTTACTTACTCCCTCTTTCCTCGCCTTGTTTCATTTAAACAGAATAAACACAAAAAGGCTGAGGGAAATGCAAAGAATAGTAAGAAAAACACCTTAAAATCAGTTTGGATCTCTTTAATAAGTGTTTCTATCTGCTGAAGTTTAAGTATGGAGGTTCTCCCAGAGGCTCATGTGTTAAATGATTGAACCCCAGGAGGACAGTGTACAGAGGAGACACTGAGTGGCAGCTAGTCATGAGGGCCCAGACATCATTAGTGGATTAACCCTTGAGGAGCTACACTGAGGGGATGGCGAGGTGGACAGAGTAAGTCACTGGAAGTGAGACTCTGAGGGATGTGTTCTGCGCCATGCCCCTTTCTCGCCATTCTCTCTGATTCTTGGGTGTCATGAGAGAGGCAGCTTTCCATCCTCTGGCCCTCATGTGCAGCCTCACCACAGATGGACTGAAAACTATGAGGTCATGAAACAAAACTAGCTTGTCCCTCATTATGCTGTGTTTCTGGTGTGTTTTTCCTCATAGCAGGAGAAGAACAAATGCCACCTCGTTTCAAATGATTCGTTTTGCCTGCCAGCTCATTTAGTTTCACACTAGACTATCGTCTCCTTCCATTTCCAACCTTGATTTTCCTATATTAAGGATAACTGTTGGTGATTTCTTAGTTATTCATTTTTATTTCTAAAGCCATGTGCTTTCATTCCCAGAAATTTTATCATATATATATATATATATATATAAATATATATATATAATATATACAATATATACAAATATATATATGGCACCAGAAAAATTAATTACATATTTAAACTTGCGTGAACTAAAGGACTCTCTGGGAATTGGTAATAACATTATTTATAATCAAGTCTTTAGAAGATAGAGCCAAACCAAAGGGAGCTAAGTCACTGGGGCCCTTGGAAAAAAATGTGCTGGGTCCTGGCTTCTTCTGTGCTTTCTTTGCTTCCCAGATGCTATAAAGGTAGGCAGTTTGCTCCAGCACATGGTCCCCACAGTGATACTCTTTCCTGTAAAAGGCCAGAAAACAATGGGGACAAACATCCATGCACTGAAATGCATGAAACCAGGAGCCAAAATAAACATTACTTCCTTTAAGTTGGTCTTTCCCTAGGGTTTTACCACAGAGACAGAAAAAATAATTCATGCAGACAGTAAGTAACTTGCTTCTATATCAAGGGTGGCTTAAAACCAGACAACTCTAACATGCACAGCCTTAATCCACACCATCTTGTCCTATTGAAAATGGGTCAGGATTTTATGTTGCTTTCTCATACGACTACTCCAAACTTAAAACAAGTAACCTTTGAGCTCTGTGTGCTGCTTAAGAACGAGACAGTGATAAGGTTCATTTCTACCACTGATGCCCCTTAAAGGAAAGGAAGGGGTCCAAGCTCAACACTCTTTAAAACATTTTACATCTAATACCAGGATTCTGTTCTTTGATTAGCATCTCGGGCCACTGAAAAGCTGCCCTCATTCATCTTCTGTATCCCTTCAGGGACCTCAAATCAAACAGGTAAATCTTTCTTTTCTTTTTTTTTTTTTCAAACAGGTAAATATTTCATTCAAAGGAACTAATCTACTAAAGAGACAGCCTACAGAATGAAAAAGATCCCTGCCAACTGCACAGCCAACAGGGAATTGATATTGAAAGCATATAAAAACTAAACACCAAGCAAGCACACAACCCAGCCAATGAGTGGACTAGTGAAATGAACAAATAGTTCTCAAACAATGAAATACAAATGGCCAATGAACATGAAAAAAAAACAGTCAACTTCATCAGTCACCAGGGAATTAGAAATTAAAACTACATTATGTTTTCAATTTACTGACTCAGAATGGCTATCACTAAGAAAACAAATAAGAGCAAATGCTAGTGACTATAGAGGTAAAATGACACATGCAATGCTGGTAGTAATGTAAACTAGACCAGCCATGGTGGGGAGAAGGCATGAAAACAGGACTAGTACATGACCACCTTGAGGACAGTGACTCAACAGATCACAGAGACACTACTTGCACACTGATGTTTACTACAGCTCTATTTAGGTTATGTGTCAGTAATAAAATTTTATTGAGCCTAAAAGAATAACAAGGTTGCATTAGATTCAGGAAAACAGAACCAGCCATAGATTGTCAATGGTAAGTACATGAAGTCAGATTTAAGAAGACAAATGCCACATGTCTTTCTCATTGATGGTTTCAGATTTTATATGGATACATAAAACCATATATGAATACTTGGCATGAATGTAGAAATTATTCAGAGGAGTGAATGCAATGGACAGGAACGGAAAGCGTGAAGCAGAAGGGCAGACGTGTGGATAGGAACATGGCCAAAGTGCTTCATATATTTGTATGAAAACACCTTTTGAAATTCATTCTTGGCTGGGCGTGGTGGCACACACCTTTAATCCAACACTCAGGAGGAAGAAGCAGGCAAATCTCTGTGACTTTAAGGCCAACCTAGTCTACAAAGTGAGTTCAGGTCAAACAGGGCTATAACACAAAGAAACCCTATTTAAAAAAAAAAAAGAAAGAAAGAAAGAAAGAAAGAAAGAAAGAAAAGAAAAGAAAAGAAAAAACACAAAACAAAACAAACAAAAAACAAAAAGAGAAATCCATTCTTTGTACAGTGACCCTATACCAAGAAAAAAACTTCGTATTTTCTTATTCTCCAAGTATCCTCTTAGCTGGAATCCCCTATGATCACCTAAAAACTAAGATATTCAGGAGACACAGGGAGCAAGGCTCAAGCTAGACACAGGGGATCATCTTTGAATCCTGTTGCTTCCTGACCTTGTAATTCAGTGGGCACTATGTTCCCTCAATCTGTCCTTCCCACTGCCCTGCTGAGGGCTCATTGGTCCTTTTTCTTGGGTCTCTCAGTAAGGCCAAATGCAAGTTGTCTCCAGCGTCACAGTCTGTCTGCAATCATGAACACAGTGGTCCTTCCCTCCTGTACACACTCTTTAAGGTTCAAATGCTTACTATAATTCCAAAAGGCGATATTGTATTCTGTCCCTGTTCATTTGTAAAAACTATTAGCTATAATGAGAATGCCTTCTTTATATATGTATATATATAATATGTTAACAAATTTTTCAAGTCTAGGCCCAGGTATCTCTTCCTTCCTTAAGCTCTGTAGCTAGCCTAATTAAACAGAGTGGCTCCTTGGCCGCAAGTCCCACATAGCACATTAGCCTCTAGGGCCTACAGGATAGGTATTCCACAGTGTTCCTATTATCTATTTTTACTTTACCTGTCCTTAAAGGCTCTGAGCCATTTGATTGTGAAGACCATGTCTTCATTACTTTATTAGCCTAGTAACAAGCGCAAAACTGTCTCATCACTGTCACAATTATTGCTTATTGGGCTTTTATTATATCAAACTTTGTGCTAAGGGCTTTATATACATGATCTCAATGAATCAACCCTGATGTGGAAAAAAAAGAAGCTAAATTGACTTTAATGATGTGCTCAAGGTCATTCAACAATTATGTGCCAGAGGTGAAACTGAAATCCAGATAGATTCAGATTGGTTGATGTCTTAAGTCTTGCATCTTATTAGACCAATCAGGGCTCTTAGGGAGATTCTTCTGGCCCAGGCTCACAAGTACCAGGAATACAAAGGAATGCACCACACCTGGGAACTTTACTCTAAACTTTATGCTCTAAACATCAGTTACACATTTTTTAAGTGACTTTATAACTTGACATACTATTAAAACAAAGAAATGAGTCATCAGCACAGTTGAGGAATAGGTAGCTACAGAAATGATGAACCTATAAAATACTCAGGTGAGTTCTTATGTTTATTATTCTTTGTTCCCTGCAGTCCCAATAGGAAACTCCTATGGCTATTACCTTGGCGACTCAGAGAAAATGTAAATGACAAACATATTAAACCGCTGCTGAGTCAGACTCCAAATCACATGGCCAACGCCCAATCCTACTGTGGATGTGCTGAACACCAGTAAATGCTTTCCGTCTACTTTTTTGAAGAAAATTGTTTTAATATGCTCACTCTGACCCAGTGGTAATTTAAAGGTCCTCACAGAGAATGTTTTTATATTGTGGTTCAAGAAAGCTTTGATAACTCATTCATTGGCATTTGTAAGAGGAGCACTACTTGGTGATAAGGAATTCATCTTCCTTGTAAGGTAGCATAGGCTACAGAAGGGCCTGGGTGTGGTCTCAAGAGAGTTGGGGTGGAAACCACTTTCTCTGTTACCTTGTGAAGCAAGTGCTTCCTCCTCTGTAAAGCAGAGTAGAAGATTCTCATAGGACCACCCATTGTAATAGATTTTTAAATTTGAAGAGGTTTCTATGCATAATAGCCACTGTACTGCTTCCAAAGGCCCAGGTGACACCACTCAGGTTGCCCCTTAAGTGGGCACTTCAAGGCCCTTCCAGAAGAGTTTGGGGGGTGTTGGGGGGCGGCAGTGGAACACTGATAAAATAGGCAGTGCTTGCTTTGCTAACATTTAAAAGATGACAGATGGAATTTCTACTTTATATTAAAACTGTCACACGTTTTTGCATTAAAAAAAAAAAAAAAAAAAAAAAAACATGGAGTAGATGTTGTAGAAAGCTCTGAAGCCAATTGCCTGTTGGGAAATGCTGCTGCTAAGGTTGCAGTCCACCAGGACCGGAAAGCCCTGAGCTTAGGCCCCTGAAGTGGAGGGCTGCCTTTGTCAGCGGGGCTCCTTCTTCTCTGCCTGGGAAGTCCAGATCCTCACACCCTCTACCTGAGGAATGTCACGTAGTCCTTAGGGAAACTGCAAGTTCAACTTCCTTTCTCCATATAAGAACCCTCCAGGTAAGCACCTGGGATTCTTGGAATGCCTTTCCACACAAAAGAGGAAGCCTTCAGCCAATGATGTATACCACCCTGGAAATCCCTGCCCCCTCCCCAGAGTTCTATATAACCCTTGTTCACTCCAATAAAATTGAACTGCCTTGCTGAAGCATCTTGGCCATTTGAACTCTGCCCTCTGCCTATGCTCCTTTCGCCCTCATGGACTGGTGGCCCTCAGTCCTGGAGAAAAGGGGACGGCCACAATTGTCTGGCTATATATACCTCTCATATTCTTTTCTTTCTACCTATGTGACCTGGGACAAGCTTCTTCCGTCTCTCCGTGCCTCGGTTTCTCCATCTATGAATTTGTGAGGATGTGCACTTCACAGAGCTATGAAGACTACCTGAGTCAGCACATAAACTATTCAAGACGTGTCTGCCTCTGGGCAACTACCATGGAGCTCACTAGCCGGAAAAGCAACTCTACCAGTGGCAGGATTGGGATGAAGAAGCTCTATGGTACATATCCTTTCATATGCAAGCATCCAACAGTTCTGCTTTCCAGTTTCGTCCAAATTCCCAATGTAAAGAAGCAATCTCCACTTTTACTCCAGCTGGGTATTGTCATGTAGAGAAAAATAACTTTGCAACTTCGGCAATTTTCTCACTTAGCTAACAGCCAGAGTAGCTCAACAAATAAATGGGTATCTTTCCTACATGAGCACGTCTTTCTATTTAGTTTGCATCTCGCCTCTTTTGCTAACCAGGGTGTATGTTCAGGAGCCAGGGGCAATCTTGTTTTCTACTGTAGCCCAGCCCTCTGAATGTCTACAGGGACATGATCAGCATTAAACAAATATGTGATGAATGAACCTCAAGTTCTTTAAAGCCTGAATCATCTCTTTGCTCAGGATTAGGCTTACAGTAGAGATACAGAAAATGCTTCTCGCTATAATTACACAAAAAAATGGAAGTATAATTTTTGCTTATTTATTCTTCTGTTATGTTTTTGCCTTCTTCGTGTTTCAGTTTTCATCAAACTTTTTTTTTTATGAGCATCTGCAGGTGGTGAGGAGATAGCTCTGTAAGGAGAGGGGACTGAAAGGAAGCCCCTACCCTGCTCAACAACCAGGGAAGTAAATTTAGTTTCTGTCAGGCTTAGGCTTTTAAGGCAGCAAAAGGATTTCTAAGAATCTAGTTCCTGTGCCAAAGTTTCTGGCAAAGTTTCTGATAAGTTAATGCAAAACATGTTTGTAAGATGCATTAGAAGTTACTTCCTGGTTGATGGGATGTTAATAAATAGCAATAAATGATCTGATACGCATGTATCACTTCAAATGCACGTTTAAAATTAGAACTACTATATTATTACATTGGATTGTATTTGTTCAGTTCCCTTTTCATATAATGAACACATTTTGCATAACGATCACCACATAGACACTAGATGCCATAAGAAAATGTAAACCTTTGTCAGTCTTTTGAGGTCAATAAAAATAGCATTGTTGCCAATAGTTGTGTTTTCATTACAGCATACATTTTTAGAAATAAAGTCAGATAATCCTAGCCTTCCTATAAACTACTGGGTCATGAAGATTGAAAATGTAAATAAAGCACTCAATAAAAAACATCCATGCATGAGCATGTGTGGGAGTTTATGTATTGGAGTAAGAGCGACTTTTCAGTACCTGTACCATGGAAGAAAATAAAACTAAATTTAACAGGTCATACATGCACATACAAAAAGTAGTAAGGGGTTTCTGGGAGAAAGGAAGAGATCCAAAGGAAGACAAGGGGTAGATGAGACTGACGCAGCTGAAAACATGAAAATTAAAGGGAAAAATAATTATTAATTTAAATGTCATCTGGGAATTTTATTTCAATAAAAGTATAATAACTTTGTAATTTTGATAATTCTCTGTTACAGTTTACATTATTTGCCAACTATATATGTGGATTTTTCTCATTCTCAGAATAATGGAAGCATTTCAGGAAGTAAAAGAAATGATAAAATGTTTCCATTTTCTTGCTTCATAGAATGTTACTTCCTGGCATACCACAAGAGGGAGTATGTGGTCAAAAGCTGACCAATGGCTGCGTTTCAGAGGGCAGCTGGGGAAGCTTGCAGTTTGTGGGGGTTACTTCTATTTCTTCCTTCCTTCCTTCCTTCCTTCCTTCCTTCCTTCCTTCCTTCCTTTCTTCCTTCTTTTTTAATGCAGTGTTCTCCTAGATTGCACACATAATAAAGGAGTCACTGGATGCCTGCAGTTACCATCTCTCCTTTAATTGTTCTTCCTTTTCTTTGCCTCTCTCCTCCAACCTCTACTCGAAACTGCTCATTCTCAGTCTTTTTTTACAACCTCGGGTCATTGAGCTCACGATGTGATGTGTGCCTCCAAAGTAAGGAAACCTTCTAGTTTCCATTTCCTCTTGCTGTTCACAAATACAGGCCACACTGCACTCATCACATCCACGTTTACAATACGCACAATGCAATGTCTGCGTCTGTTACTGAGCGAGTCCAGGACAGCCAACGCTACACTGAGAAACTCTCTCTCTCTCTCTCTCTGGAAAAACCAAATAAAAGAATATGTGAACAAGCACTAAAACAGACAGACCACAGAAATAGGGGGAAGAGAGCGTACCTGTCTCAATGTCCCCAGCTAGAGATAAAAGGTGAAAGTATGCAATTTATCAACTTTATTAATAAAACTAGGTTGAAAAGAGGTGCTTTTATTTTTTAAAGGTGTGCTCTTAAAGAGCAGAATTTTTATCTTTATCTCCTTTTTATTTTTTGGTATTTAATGATATAAAAGAGAATTCTGATGTTTTTTTTTTTTTTAATCCTTTCAGATTTTTCTCCTGGATTCTCATAAAAACATTTTTTTTACCATTTATCTTTGATATCAAATTATTCAGAAGAGACATCATATATAGAGATGTTTCCACATATTTTATATGTAATACTGAATCATTTCTCCCTTAAAGGCTGTTTTGGGGGGTGTGGAGCCAGAGTTAGTTAGTTAGTTTGTTTGTTTCATGCTAAGAAACATTTCCTTCTGCTACCTGCTTACCATGACTTCCATTTAATGTAGCAGCCTCCGAAGATGTGCCTGCTTAATACGTGATGTCTGTCCTCACAGCTTCCATCTGCCTCCTTCTCTTTCCACTGGGCTCTTCCACCAGACGCGTGAAGCCACCAATTGCCATCCACAGGGACAATTGTCTATCTGTCATCTACCACAGTTTCCTGGTGCTTTTAAGGCCCTGTTGCACAGAACTTATGCTTTCTTCTATCCCACTATTTCAAATCAAATGCCTTCACATTTTTCTTCTATTCCTTTTAGTATTTTCTCTTTCTCTTCACACCATTGTTTACAATCTCATATGCTACTATTTTTTTTTCTTGAACTCTGTTTCACATAAAAGGAAATTATTCTGTGACCAAAAAAATTTGAAAATCTTTATACTGAAAAAGTTGAATCTTATTGCTAGAGATGCCCCCTCCCCAAAGGCAGTTATTTTTATTTGAAGCTGCTTTGCTGCTTACTTACTGTCTTTCTCCTCTTTCTTGAGTTATTTTTCTTTTCTTTTTGAGGTTACAATACTATTATATCATTTCTTTCTTCCCTTTCCTCTGTCCAAGCCCTCCCATATATTTCTCCTTACTCACTTTCAAATTCATGGCCTCTTTTTCATTAATAGTTGTTCTACACATATGTTTATGAATATCTATCCATCTGTGTTCCTCAGAATATCTCACTCAGTCTGTATAATGTTACCTGTACCTATGCATTGGAACTGGACAACCAATTGTTGTGCTTTTCCCTGAGGAAGAGAATTCTTTCCGCTCTCACCATTCCTTAGTTGCCTGTTGTTCTTGGTGTAGGGCTGAGGCCTTGTGGTCTTTTCTTTCCCCAACCCATTTTGGCAAGTCTACTGTTCGGCCCTATGGTTAGGCTGTCAGTCATGCCGGTGAGGCTTTATGGGTTCAGCTTCTGACATCACTAGGAGACACAATCTCACATCAAACTCCCTGATCCTCTGGCTCTTGCAATCTTTCCACTCCCTCTTCTGCAATGTTCCTGTGTGTGCCTCAAGTGCTGGACTTGCTTTGTAGATGGCTCCACTGGGACTGGGCTACACAACTCTGCATTTGGACCGACTGCAGTTCTTGTAATGGTCTCTTCTATTGCCAAGAGAAGTCTCCTTCATGAAGGGTAAGGATCACTACACTTATCTGTGGGCATAAGAACAAATATTGTGAGTGTAGTTTGGGATTGTCCTGGTTTGGTATTCTCTGAGATTTTTAATAAGATCTGTCTATCCAGTAGAGAGGAAATATAATATAGGGTGATTTAAACACTCATAAATGCTGATCTATGCTCAATATGAGAGTGTTGGCTAATCAGGTATTAGAACAGAAGTTGGAAAATTCTGTTATAAGTAGTAAGAATCTCAGGCAGCTATTGCTACAAAGTGAATAAAATTATCTGAAATTTAGGCAGAAATAACATTGACACACTTCTGCCTTCCTTTTTCCATTGGATGAGTGTACAGTTCCGCCGTGAGCATACACAGCAGAGCCACTAAAACACAACCTCTAAATGTACGCCAATGGGGTAAACATCTACCTTCCCTCTGATGATGGGCGGGTCTTCTACTTTACCAACCTGCTCAGTAGAAATTAGAGGAGCTGGGGCATGGGGTGAACAGGATCAAAACACATCATATAAGACTCTTAAAAGCTAATGAAAAATTCAAAGGAAACATAATTCAATAATTTGCAACAGATATGACCTGAAGGTTTATTCCAAAATAAAAAATCCACACGTTGAGGCTCTAAGTCCCCAAATGATGGATTTGGAGGTGAAGCCTTTGGGAGATAATTGCAGAAACTAATGAGCATGGGGTCCTTAAATGCTTTGGTAAGAAGAACTCAGGCCCTTCTCTCTGACACAGGAGACAGCCATCCATACACCAGGAAAAGAGCTCTTCGTACACACTAAAAATCCCAGCACCTTTATATCAAATCTCCTAACCACAAGAACAGTGAGAAACAAATGTCTTGTGGTTTGTAAACCACTTCAAACCGACTATGATAGCAGTGCTCAGTGGTTAATGTTCCACCACACGAACGTGTGAAAACAATCCCAAGAGACTATTGTTCTTGTTTGCTCTTCTGTTGAAGGTCAGCTTCTCAGACCAGTAGGCACTGCTCTGTCATCACCCATCTGCCTTCAACTGGAGTCACGTTGGTGGGGATGAAAGCTGCTGTCCCACTCGGACATGGGAAATGGAGAAACTACACATAGACAACTCCAGGGTAATGGAGTTGCTGTCACAGAGCAGAGTAACAGCAGCTTCCTGCTCTTGGCAGTCCAATGTCTTTGCTCTCTAAGGCAAGGGCACATGCCTAGCCCAGGTCAAAGAATCCTTCCTCCTTCCTCCTGATTAACCCTCATCTGCAGCCGCTTACTTATCAACTCATCTACTTTGCCGTAAAAGAGGGTGTGGGAGGGAATCATAGGAATTCAAACAAATGACCACAAGTGACCATAGTTTACAGGGCTCCTAAGATTCTGTCTCTCTTCATGGGTTCCTGAGTAGACAAATAGAACGCAGGGAGATGCTGCCTTCAGAAACTATTAACTGGTTATCACTTGTGAAGGCAATGTGAGACAAAACCTAATAAAAGATGAGTTTAATTTGCCAGAAGTAAAAATAAAAATAAAAAAATGTAAGCAAGGAAGTTCATTGTATCATGAATCGCAAAAACATCGAACTCATTGACTTCCCTGTGACATCAGTATCTACTTAACTGAAGTTGATTTTTATAGCATTCCACTTAAAGAGCAACAGTGCGGCTCAGTTCTTGTGCTTTCCTTCAAGTAGCTCAAAATGACAACACAGAGAGTGTTTTAAATAAACATGACAGGGTATTCAAAACAAGAAGACTTCAGTGAATCTACCTTATGCCATCACAGAGAAGCAGAAAAGGAAATATTAAAAAGGCCTGTAAAGAATACCATAGCATCTAAAAACACAAGCAATGAAATGAGTTTCAGTAAGAGCTTCATCCAAGAATCAGCACCCTAGAGAGGAGAGTGGTGTTCTGCCTGTGTATCTGTATGTGTGTGGATACCCACACAAGCCCAGATCCACAGAGTACATAATAAAATGTTAATTTAACTTTATAGAGTATTTAAAACATTTGAAACTCAACTTCTGGGTAGTAACGTTAAGAAAAGACAGCATATACCATAGCTCACAGAAAAGTCACTAGCTATTACAGTCAATGATATTTGCAATTAAGCTGAACACAACTAAATTACGACTTTAATTAAAAGGCGTTTTCTAAGATGGCACCAACATGTTTAAAATTTAATACATTCTATATGAGATAGTGGAGTTATTAACAGACGATTCCCTTTCTGCAGTGTGTGCACTTTTGAAAAAGCAAAACATCTTTAACCAATATGAAACGTTCCCCAAATCCATCCAAGTTTCATTACATAATAAATTCAAGGAACATTTTTCCCACAAGTCGTTTAATACTTGTTCATGCTCTGGATATACAATTCTATTTACGTTCATGGTTAATAGTAATGGAATTAATGACAAACTCTAGTGGCCACAAGGTCCACATTAATTTTAAATGAAGAATGAAAAGATGACTCAGGAAACTGCTAATGAAACACAGAGCCTTTTGCCACTGGGCCAGAGTCAGACTTGAATGACTCAGCATACCTGGAAAGTTTGGGAGTAGCAGCGGTGGCTGAGCAGGGTGTGGGAAGTGGGCTTGAGTTTGAACTCTGGACTTCACAGTAGTGGGATGCGAGGCAGGAGTCACACTGAGAAATGACATTTTCCACTTTGTCTCTTCTAGCATAGCCATATTACTTGGGGGGGGGGGGGGCAGGGACTGGCCCATTAGGGTAGGAAACTGTTTCTGAAACCATCCAAAGCATAAAAGACAAGAGGATTAAGTGTGACCTTACAAGGGCCAGTCTTCCTGCTTTAAGGAAGTGTCACTGGCCTTGCTTCTCTTCGTTCCTACAGATCACAGCATAAAGAACAGAGTGCTTGAGTGTCTACTTTGTAATCCACTGGGGGCAACCCTTATATATAGTGAAAGGGCTGCTCAAAAATAAGTAAAGCTTTGCATATATAAATTCACAGTGACAGATGCACAGTAGGACCAAGTGAAGGATGCAGACGAGGTCAATGTGAATGATACAAGGGCAACATGAACAATACACACAAAGTCAGCAGAAAAGATGCGCGTCTTTTCTAAGGAAACTGTCCTTGTCCTCATTCTCTTTAAGTTGTATTTACAGTTAAATTATGAGGCATGTGTAAATATATACTACATTAGAACTCTATAGCATCACTCAGATCAATCTTTTATTATAGCTAATATTCAGGTAGTAACTTTGGATCATGATGGCAACTTCCACATGTAAACATTATTCTTGATGAACATGTGAAGTGACACTCTTCTCAAAAAAGGCAGCTTTGCCATTTATGTGATACTTCTAGCAATGGTGATCAAATACTTTAAAGGATCAAAGCATTCTGTTCTGAGACTTCTGGTGCATATACATTCATGTACACACACACACACACACACACACACACACACACACACACAAATATTAAAAATAGGTACGCCCTTAGAGAGGTACATCGTATACTTCCACAAAAAAAAAAGGCTTCATAGCAACAACAAATAACTGTTATGAATCTCTCCCATACACCATGGAACCCTACATGATCAGTAAAATGACAATCTATCATAGAAAGGGTGTTACAATTGACTTTTTTTTTTTTAAGTCTGAACCATTTCTGGTTTTGAAAACTTCTCACATATTCTTTGTTCAATCAAAATGGGAGAGCTTTTAAAGAAACAAATAAAAGAGAGAGAGAAAGAGAGAGAGAGAGAGAGAGAGAGAGAGAGAGAGAGAGAGAGAGAGAATGTGAGCCGGAGTGATGGCTCAGTGGTTGAGAACACAGGGGACTCTTCCAGAAGACCCAGAGGCAGTTTCCATCATACGCAGGACAGCTCTCAACTGTTTGTAACTCCAGTCCCAAAGGATCCAATGCCCTCTTCTGGCCTCTCCTTGGGCATCAGGCACACAAGTAGTATGCAGACATACATTGAGGAAAAACATCCCATACATAAAATAAAATAAAAAGTTAAAAAAATTTAAAAGATAACGGCTGCTACCAAATCCACCCAAAATTGTCCCTAATACCTCTGAGGGCATCTTCCTCTTTCTTTCTACTTTCTCCCTACAAATCAGCCTTCCCGGAGCAGGAAACATAGGGATAGCTTGGCAAGCCATCACTCTCCCACTCACAGCCCTGGCACAACAAATTACTTAGAAACCTGGGACTCACACCTGCCTCAAACTGCATGCAACTCCACTCAAACAAAATAGCTGGCCACTCCAATGTATAGCTGCCTGTAAATCCTTAGTAGCTCTCCTTTCACTGCCAGTCCTGAAACATATCCTAAATGTGTTTGAGGTGTGCAAGCTGTAAGGCCAGCTGTGTCTTCTGAGTGAACTCTTAGGGAATATCCACAGTTTATCATCTTAAGCCTAGGAATGCCTATGGATACATGAGCATACATATCCTTAAAGTCAGGTGCATTGTGGGAAAGAACATACATGATGAGCAATGGTTTACATAACACAAGCTGACCAATCACAATAGGGACTACCTATACTGAGTAACCACTTCCGGCCTGAGTGACCTCTTCCTCTTTCCAGATACTGTGGGCAGTGATCAGATTCTCTTGAACCACATGCTTGCTCAGGGCCTCCAGCTCCCTTGAGAAACATCTATCATGCACTTTCTCTTTGCTTCAGGATAAAAGCCATTTGCTATTCTGCTGTTTGGGCATGTTTCTTCAACTCTCTGAACAAAACACCAAAAACCTATAAATAGTCCAGATGGGGACCAGCAGTAATTCTCCTATAGAATTTACTTAGCTTGTCAGAGATCTGACAGGGAATCTTCTTTCTCTTTTGCTCCATATCTGACCAACCACCAATTCCTGTCAGTTCATTTTCAGATAGATGCATTTCCTTGTCTCTACTTTTTCCAACTATCCTGGTTCGGGTTGGTATTTGTGGAGACAAAGTGAGATGGCTGAAGAGTTCTTTCTAGATATCATCATAAAGAGCACACTGGGCAAAACGCAGCATCAACACAGGAAACACTGGAACTCGGCTTCCTATGGCCACATGCCTACCCTTTGTTAGCCAAGAGGAACTGATACTTAATAGTGACTGTAGGTTCTGGAATTTTAAACAATCCTGGAAATAGTTGACACTAAATAAGACTGCTTAACATCAAAGTATTTTTAATTCCTAGTTCTAGGTCCACTCCGATACTCTCCCTACAAAGAAGGAAAGGAACACGGGGAATTTGTTTTTATAATACTACAGCTCAGTAAGTATAGGGTATGTCACCCACCTCTGCAGGATGCTAGTGGCCTCAGCTGGCCTTCCACCTGGGACTTCAGATAGTAGCAAATGATGCCACTGTTTTCACCTCTCTTTTCTCCCCAGATAGCCATCTATAATGATTTCCCTCACAGTTCTCATCAAATCATCTGTGATGGTTATCTTTCATTGACAACTGGGCTGGATTTAGAGTTCACCCAAGAAACACACCTCTGAAAATGTCTGTATATCTTTTCCAGAGATACTGAACTGCAAAATAAAGACACACACTGAAAATGGACATAGCACCATCTCATAGGCTGAGACCAGATTAGTCAAAAGGGGAAAAAGAGAAAGGGAGCTGAGTGGCAGAAGGCCTCTCTTTCTATTGCAGACATAGTATGGTCAGCCACCTCACACTCTGGCCAGCAGGCTTTCAGCACCATGAGGCACTGCCCCTTCAAACTATAGAGAAAAATAAGCCCTTCCTTGCTGAAGTTGCTTCTTGTCATATATTTTTGTCACAGCAATGAATAAAGACCTTAACACACTATCTATACAGATCAGATCAATCATCTGACTAAATATCTGACTGAAACATCTCTCTATAGATTAAGGCCCAAAAGTCTTCAGCATGGATATCTAGAAATACCTTATAGGAATAATCAGCCAAAAGGTAGATTATTATATCTACTCTTCAACTTAGAGATACTGTTATATTTAAATAAGGGGTTTTTTTTGATATATTGATACAAATTCAAGTTTACTTTGTCACACACACACACACACACACACACACACACACACACACACACACACATTCTACTCTGGTATGAGGAACTGTGCCCATACAACTGATTTATAATACAAGACTTACTTCCAGTATTTTTAAAGCTGCTGTTACAAACTTTTTAGTATAATTAAATAATGCAAGTTAATTGTTAGTTGATCACCTCCTGGTCATGTCAGATACTAGTCTAGTTTATCACAGGAATAAACATCCTAGGTTTAACAGATAGATATGATTCTATAAATAGATTACTTAAAATGAATAAATACATGGGTCTTCAAAAAACCTCAGAGACCTACAGAATATGGCATTTATAGATGTTTTTATTATTTCAAAGATTCCTTGACAATGCAGGTCAACTCCTGGCAGCATCCAGCCTACCTCAAAAAGTATGATGAGCATCGAAGAAGTCCATAAGAGATGACTTCAAATTGGCAAGATAGCCACCAGAACAAAGAAAAAGCCCTCATTTCTACCATAGACAGTTCAAAAGGTTAATATCTGCTCAGGCCTAGGTAAAATAATGCTTACTCTAAAATACAAAAAGTGCCTGTGTCTTTTATTGGTTATGATAGCAAGTAAGACAATAACACCATAATAATTATAGGATAATCTTATAATAAACATGATTAGATGTGTTTATAATTACTACAACATGGATACATGATTCTGAACTTGATGGTTCTATCTACACCACACATACATACACACACACACACACACACACAGAGACACACATACACACACACACATACACACACACACACACACACACACACCTGTACTATCCACCCTTCCTACCACTCCAAAAACACAACTCTGGCATCTGCCAGGAATAGTCCTTTCAAAACTGCCACCTTTTGATACAAACAGACACAGAGCACAAGGACAGCCTCTGCTTTGCCTGACTTTCTCTGGGTAACTCGGCCTCTGTGCCCCCTTTTCTCATAAGGCAACTATATTACAATCCTCTTCCAGACTGAATTCAAGGATTGCTCCTTGCTGAGCTCTGTCCCCCTCACCACCACCACCTAGTAAAGAATCTGGAAACCAGTGTGCACTGTCAATGGGCCCATTTAAAGAAGAAACAACAACAAAAAAAAAGCATAAATAACATTATAAATAATACAGAACAATATATGAATAAATAACACCAGCTTCTGATTACCTTGATGGCCTTCTGCCTTTATATCTATTACAATTTTCTCTTGAAGGGATTTCAAAACCAGTGAAGCCGATACTCTGTCTTGGACCTTGTAGGTTATTATATACAGATACCAAAAGCAAAACTACAATGTACAGTGAAGAATCTATTCTGAAAAACTCATCACAGCTTGGTACTGGCCCTCAAAGCTCACATTTCTTAAAGAGCACATCAAACAAGACTACAAATGCTTTATAAGACACCAGACATCAAATTAATATTAATGGTAACAGCGATAATCATTTCCTTTTAAGTAATTGATTGATGTGGAAAAATAACCGAACTAGTTGACATGCAGTGAGAATTCTATATTTTTCATCAGAAAAACAATTCACCATCAATGACAAATAGCAATAGGGCCACTAAAACTACCTGTCATGTGTCTAATGAAGACAGATTCTCTGGCTACCACGTACAACGTGTAATATCCAAAAGTGCTGCTGTGATTCATAGCTAATTAGCGTCTTGCCTTTATGAGACGTGTCATGGCCCTAAGCCTCTTTGCTGATCTCCTCACACCTCATAAGATCCGACAACCATGCGTAGATCACAACAACCCAATTAGCACTCATCTCAACCTTGGGCCTCTCCTTCCCAGAGCTGCCCCCAGCCTCAATAAATCAGGCTCCCTCAGGAAGCTCTTCCCTGACAGCTGCAAGCCATTGATGCCCAAGGAATAAAGACAATACTTGTAAAGAAAAGTCATGCAGGAAAGACAGCAATAGAGAAAGGATTTTGTTTGCCTCCCTTTAATGGCACAGCAGTCAGCAAAATTGAAGACCATCAATTCAGACTGATTAAGAAGACAACTGCACTAAGAAATAAATCTATGAGTGGTACATCTGATGCTCCTTAGTGATAATCAACCATCAGCAATTGGATTGTTTGTTTGTTTGTCTTATGTGGATCTATTGAAGCCCCCCCTTTTTTTCTCTATTTTTCCATTGCACAGCCTTCCCTCTGACTAATAGGAGAATTTCCCTTTCAGCAAAACATAATCAGATGCATTTACTTTATCCCCGGTGAATACACAGCAATCAGATAATTTGTTTGAAAGACTCTAAATTGTTTGACTTCATTGAAAAAGAATCTATAATGATTTGCTGGTCTCCAAACCACTTCTCCAGCACTTCCTAAGTCCATAAGCAAACTCTGGAGTATTCACAGCTCATAGCAGCCAATATCCTTGTAATTCTCTTCTAAGCCTGTAAAGCTGTTTTGTCCCATAATACCCGGTGTAGAGAATGTTCTGAATAGTCGCTCTAGCCCCAGCATTATTCAAAGATATGCATGGATCAGGTGACTCTACTTTCAGATAGCTTCCCCCTGGAGCTATTCCTCTATATTTTATGCTAATCTGAATCATTTAATCTAGCTTTTGATAAACAACTACGAGCAAATTGAATATATAAATAATAAGAACGACTAATAAACAAATATGGATGTATCTAAACATGGAACACTCTTATAGCTCTTTTTATTAAGCATCTAGAGTTCAAAAAGATTTGATTTTTTTCCTCCCATAAAAATAATATTCTCACAGAAATATTAAAATATTTATCTACAGAGATTCCCAGTGCATCATTCTTTATAATAGCAAAATAATTATAAATAACACCAATGTATAAAACACAAAATAAGTCAAGTAAAATAATTCCCCTCATGCAAATGGAAAGTTAGCTTCTAAAATGGTAGTGTAGCATAAATACACGGCACTGCAAACCAGAAATAAGAGAAATGGAAGCTAGCTTCACATCACACACATGTGTGTCCAAATGTTTATGTATGTACATGTTTATGTTATAAATATAGATGTACGTAGGTATTCACTGATTACAAGATAATCTGTTTTATTTCCTGTGTATAAAGGTATGCATGTAGAAATGCATATACATCAATAAATATAGATCAATTATAGAAAGAAGCCAATAGAAAGTTTTTCAGCATTAAAAATCTCTCTCCAATTAGTGACATTCTAGATTTTTTTTTTTTAACTTGTTCTGAGCCAGGCATGGTGCACGCATTTAATGCCAGCACTTGGGAGGCAGAGGCAGGTGGATCGCTGCGAGTTTGAGGCCAGCCTGGTCTACAAAGCGAGTCCAGGACAGCCAAGGCTACACAGAGAAACCCTGTCTCAAACAAACAAAAAAAAAACTTGTTCTATTTGTGAAGATTTGTTTCATAACCAGAAGAAAAGCCATTGTATAAAATATTGACTTTCATCATGTGGATTTACACAGGCATATTCTAGTGTGAAGTCACAACTTTTTAGAGTATCTATTATGAGTGGCCAACCCCAATATTAAATAATGTTATTACTACTGTACATGTCAGTGCCATCTCCAAAATCAGGGATGATTAGGCACATCTCAAGAATGAAAATCAAAACAGCATTTTTGTCCTTCTATCCATGGGGCTGAGCAGCGATGATGCTGGGTCCATCTGATTCTAGAATATCATACCAATTCAGTGCCAGAATCATCAAAAGCGGAAGTACAGACCCAACGCAAAACCTGTGTGTGCACCACTGCCCTTGATTCTGTCTAGGGTCAATTCACCTTCCCAACCTTTGGCACCACAGGCTTGTGGAAGAATAAAGGGTGTCAAGTATGCACAGCTTGTCTGGGGTTGCTAGTCAAGTTCCTAAAAGGTAAGCTCAGTGTGGCCTTCTGAAGGTAACCACAACTTCTAGTGAGCCAACAAGACATCATGAAATACACAAGATCATGATTAACATACAATAGGGAGATAGAAATGGAGGCAAGCAAAATCCCACACTCTCCAAAAGGTGTAATCTAGTCAGAGAAATATAACACATGCTTAAAAGGATGATAATTGGGAAAAAAAAAAAACAGACTCATGCTAGACATAGAGATACAGAGATCTAGATGAGGCAAAAGTCTCTCACTTAGAGGTGGGTTGGTGTAGCAACTCTAAGCAAGATATTCTGCATTGCCACAAACGGATTGGAACACAGACTTGAGAAAGCAGATTTGCATGTTTACCACTCTTAAGGCCCTAGCCAAGGACAATACAGGCGGTAAAATTTAAACCCCTACCCTGATCTAGCCCATGGACAGAACAGTCTCCACACTTGAGTGGAGAGAGGGATTTGACTTTCTCAAGTACTCTGGTGCCTCACATTTGACTATGTCCCCTGGCGGGGGAGACCTAGTGGCACTCAGAGGAAGGACAGCAGGTCACTGAGAAGAGACTTGATACCCTATGAGCATATACAGAGGGAGGTTATCCCTCTGAGGAACAGTCATAGGGGAGGGGAATAAGGGGAAAATGAGAGGGAGGGGAGAATGGGAGGATACAAGGGATGGGATAACCATAGAGATGTAACAAGAATAAATTAATTAAAAAATAAAATAAAATTAAAAAAAAAAAAGATGCCTCTCACATCCCCTAAGCTTCCGTTTCCTTAGGGCAGTGGAGCAATGCCCCTTCCTGTGGACTGTATTTAGCAAAGTTATGCATCCAGTAGGTCTACTAAATGCATTTTCATTCAACATTTTTTTTCCTAGTTATCCGATAAAGGTAAGTGAAGACACAGAAGGAAGAAGAGGGGACGGAGGGAAGAGAAAAGAAAATTGCACTCTTGCAAATCAGTTTTGAGAATAATGCAATTTTTGCTTCTTTTTTTATCATTTCTCAAAAGAACAGTGAGGTAAAACAAAACTCAACCCCATGATTCCTAGACTTTTCATTTTATATCCACAGTTCACATATTGGGAACTGTTTGTTGAAACTTCTAGCCATGGGAGAGTTTTGTCGAATTTTGATGTTATTCCTGAGTAGTTCCATAGGTTTAATTTTGGAGAAAATGTGAATAAAAGAAATCAGGAAGTTTTAACATTAGCATACTCAGGTACACACAGGAAGTCCGTGACTGCAAACTTTCAAATGCATATGCCAATCACAACAAGCAAGACCCGCACCTGAGAGGGAGAAGTCCCCCTTCTGGCTTTCACTCTCTCTGATGAGGAAGGCGCCCGTCTGGTTTTCTGAAAACAGTAGTTGCGTTTCCGCATCTGCTCTTTTGATTGCACCAAAGAACCACCTAAAAGGAGAGAGAAGTAAACCTCAATTAACCAATCAGAGCTCATTGGGAAAAGAACAAGAGGAGAACATTCCAACATCAGAAACATTTTATTTTCTTCAGTAAAATCATCACATATACAAATGGTGGCTGTTGGTACTTGCAAGGACTTCTCAGGATCTCGTCTAGATCTCTATCTCTATGTCTAGCATGAGAAACCTACTCCAGGATTCCTAAAATGAAGGTACGAAGCAGAAATCTGATTGGTGCTTGCTCCATGCCCTTCCTCACCATTAATTCTTTCTGAGATCTGATGCTTGTATGAGCATGCGCACAAAAGACTACGTGTTACACTTCCCATTAAATTTCCCACCACCCTTAAGGTGAGAACAATTAAAAATACTTTCTTCATTCATTCATTCATTCTTTCTTTCTTTCTTTCTTTTTCTGCCTCCATCACTACTGAAGCCCTTGGTAATGTGGAATTGTTTCATGTGCTTAGAAGAAATTTATTAACCTAAGGAAAACTTTGATCCATGAGCAGACTATAAAGAGTTTTTCTGCCTAGCAATAAGTCATCTGTGTTTGCTCCCCTGGCCATGTACACACTTTTGCTCCCCTGGCCATGTACACACACACATATGATCACAGAAATATAAGTAAGATGTTGAATAAACAAGTATGTGAGTGTAATCAAACCAAGAATTACATATCTTCAATGTCACAGACACTCTAATTCTAAACACAATTGTAAAACTTCATACTCCAAAAAGCACATTGGTGCTAAGAATTCAGTGAATGACATTGGTGCCATTAAAAAAATATAGACACATATATGCTGCCTCCCAAATATCCACTGATTTCACAAAGAGCTCTAATATAAAAGGTGAATTTTAAAACTTTCTTAGGATATTGAGCCAGAACAACAACCAAAAAAAAAAAAAAATCTACAAAACAGACATGCAATACTAACGGGAAAAATCTCATAAGATTTTGAATTATTTATTACAATACACTTTAAATTTCAATTCCCAAAAAAGTATTACAAAATAAAAGGCACAAAACTTTGAAAATTATTTGCAAAGTATATAGCCAAAATATGATTGGTATTCAAATTGTACTGTGGAGTCAATAATCAATAAAAGACAAACAGGAAAAGCATGGGAAAGGCTTTAAGTGGACAATTCACAGAAATAAGAAAGTCAAGAAACTAATGAAATATAAATAAAAATATAAAATATAAAACTAATAAAAATAAGCACTATGGCCAGTTCCTATGCCATACATAGGTCTTATATATAAAGTAACAATAAAATATAATGTCATACTTTACAATTGGATGAAGCTAAAGTCCTCCTATTGTCAGGTGTTAGGAAGATGTCAAGCAACATTTAGGCAATTCTAGTAGCAACAGTTTAAAATGACCTATTCAGAGACCAATCTGGCACCAGCTGGTAGAGATGAGTATTTCTGTGCTGCTCAAAGTCAATTCCTGATTCTGTATTTTATGTCCTCAAGGATATGCACCAAGAAAGCTCACCAAAAAAATTTTATCACTGGCACACAGAAAGCAAGAGCAGGGAGTTTTGTTCCATGGTAGAATGTGTACTTGACATGATGTAGGGCCTAGGTGGGATACCCAGCACCATAAAAAAAATAAATAAATAAAATAAATTTTAAAAAGACAGAAGATTACTATCCATCATAGGGAATAAACAGTTACAGGAATTAAGTGGAATTTTGCATAGAGGTTAAAACAAATATACCGAAAGTGCACAAAAGGATGTTGTGGTCTCATTTGTACAAAACTTAAGCAAGCACATTTTCCAAAACTGTACATATTTTATAGATATGTACATGCTTATTGAAAATGAATAGTTAAAATAGCCAAGTGTTTCCAGAAATGATAAAAAAAAAAGTCTATCTATTTCCAGCAAGGAAGCAACAAGGATGAAATATAGTGATCATCTTTGTGCATTCTCCTGATTCAAAGGGCATTGATCATGCATCAATTTCTCTAGCAAGTTACATTTTTAAAAATTATGGTATCTCCTAGATTTTATTCTCATGTATAAATACTCCATTATATAAGTCTTATGTGCATACATTACATTTGTGTTTGGAATAATTGTCTGTGAATGATGTTTCTTCTGCCCATGATACATAGAAGTGAGAAGTTTGTCTAAATCCAATGATTAAATATAAGACAATCTTCGCTTGCAGAGAAATTATTTACTAATTTTCAGAACTTCTGTTTGGACAACTCTGGACTTTCCTACATAGATACAATTTGACTGTTTGACTAAGTGTATCTGTTTATGTAATACTTAGAAGTCTGCTTGGCTATAGTCCCATCAGGAAGGAATGAATATAAATAAAAAGTTATTTTCTGCTTGCAGTCACATTATAATGCTATCCTTCATACTCAAAGATGACGCACCTGCTGTGGATTGTAATCCTTAGAGCATGTGATACTGTCAAGTCTGATGGGGAAATAGTGTTTCATGTACCCTTTGCACCTGTGGAAACTCTTCCTTAATTTGAGGTTGACTCTCCTGCCAGGACGGTTGCTCTCATCGACTCTGACTTTTAGAGACCTTGGTGGCACCATTCTGGAAAGAACCGCACACTTCAGGCCTGGCTGTCCAACAAAACATTTCAACCATTCCCTGAACTGCTGTCCTTCTGGGCAATGAACGAACAGTGAGGGCCAAGAGGGGCCCTCTAAACATCAAAGGGGATGTGAAGTGCTACACAGAATCATGTAGATCTATGGTCCTCACAATGTTGTCTCTAGGCCAAGAATATCAGCTTTGCATGGAACCATTACAGTGGGAACTCTGCAGCCTCACTCCAGACCTAATCAAGCAGACATTCCAGGCCTGTGGTTCAGCAATCAGGAGCATTAAAAAAAAAATCTTCCAGGTGAATTTGATGTACACTAGAATCTGAGAACTATGGGTGTGCAGAAAAGCCAAGAAATTAGAAATTTGTACATGACACCTGAAAATAAGTCAAAGTTTGACACTTAGGTGTGAAAAGGAGTTACCCAGTAAAATGACACCACATGCATACAAATGCATATGCTTTACTGACACTTAACAAAATAATATTTCTATTATATCATACTCTGACATATAGTAACCAAAAAAAAAAAAATAACTTGGATACTGTGAGAAAGAAATGCTTCCTTGAGATGAAAGCAGAGAGAATAAATGCCCGTCGTGAAAGTAAGCACATATGACCAAAGAACTGTCAGGTGTCTGTCATACCAACGTAGAAATATCTGCAGGTCACTGTCAGATGAAACCGCTAAACTACAGAGCGATAGGAATGCTACATTTGTTTATATTTTTAAAACAAGCACCTGTATGCATGTGTATGGATGTGTACACATCTCCACGATTAGTGAGAGACAATGGGGATAATGGCTGAGGACCTTCAGTCTTCACACCATATCCTTCTCTCTGGTGTGAAGGTTTGTGCTAAGATGGAATTGCAGAACAACTTAACATCTACTCAAATACAGATGATTAAAAGGAGACAATTAATAATATGCTAGAAAAATCTACACATTCCCAGGTCAAGATTCAAGGTGTTGACAATCAAAACTGAAAGACACAAGAAAAATGCTGGTGGAACCATGTACTTGTTTTGGATAGTGTTTTGGATATTCTGGATTTGAAATCGTGACGGGACCCAGCTTAACATATGAGTGTGATCTTACACCACTAATTGTCATGAGTGACCCTCCTCTCTTGTCCTTCTTGATAGACGCCATCTTATTAATTCAAAAAGACTAATGGAATCTGTATTATGAGTAGCAAGGGGTCATCTATTTTTAAAAAATGACAGCATTAAGGAAAATAAAGGGACTCAGTGGGTCAGAGTTGTTATTGTACAAGAACAAGGACCTGAGTTCAAGTCTTTAGCTCCTACATGAAAATATAGATGTGACAGTGTTACACGGGGCAGGGACAGGACAATCTCTGGGGCTTACTGCTTGCCAGCCTACCTCCAGTTTCAGTGGGAGACCCTATCTTAAGGAACGGAACAATTTTTCAGATCGACACATGCTAAGCACATACACCACACACACTGCTCACAACTCACACACACACACCAAGAAAAGCAGCATTAAAGCATATCACATATAAATACAGTAAATAGCATCACATCTAAATACTATCTTTATCCATAAGACATTATGCCACTATGAAACAGACAAGCAAATAGACGTTAAACTACAGTCTGAGCCACACCATCAAGTGGTTAAAAAGTAGGTATCTAGGTCACACATAATTCTGAACAGATGTATATAATTTCCTCCCTTTTAAAGGAGGAAGAGAAGCACCATGTTCAGTAAATGCTGAGTAAGATTGAAAAAAGTTGACCTCTCATAAATTATTCTGTCTCCATAAAAGCTAAGGCAGCTGGTCTTCAGACATCATGGGCAGTGGAGGTAAGGGAAGAACTGTCTCCTGAGAAAACAAAGAAAGGAATGTGCAGGTCAACTTGGCAAACTCCCTACATAGCAAGTAGGTTAGAGCAACACAACAGTGGAACTGGGGCTGGGATGTCTTTGCTATCATCACCTATTACAGCACATATCACAATGAATAAAACCAACTACTGTCCCATATGAGCACGGCTTGGGAGGCTTCAGTGGCTCTATTACAAAATGCGTACAGTTAGCAGGGTGCCCTCATCCACATCTAGTCTATCCTACATAAACAAAAGTCTTCCACTTAGAGTACCCTGGAGCTATTGTGGTTCCCTATCTCTGTATCACTCCCTTGCATCTATGTGTCATCAACACTACCAGGAAGGCCTCTGTCTAGTTCCTGTTCCAGCTAATCAGGTCCCTCCCCTTCGATGAACTCTTCCTGGGCTCAGTGCCTCCTTGACTAAGGGCCAGCTACCCTTGCCTCTCCTTCTCTTCATGTGGCCTAATTACAGCAAAGGAAAGACAGTAATTCTTGAAAGGATTATTTGTTCCTTCCTTCCTTTCCTATTTCCCTCACCAAGACCTTTCTCTAATTGGTCCACGCACAGATCGTGGCAATAGGGCACCATCTCTTCTCTTTCATCTTAATCACTTATATTGTTTTCATCATATGCAGGAGCCTACCACAGCTGTCACGAGTCTCATATATAGCATCTGTCTGCCCCTTCCCCAGGGGCAGACATCCCTGGATTTGTCCTCTGAAAGCATGTCCAGGTACATCTCACCACATGGACAAGGTCGTTTACTGTAGTTGTTGGTTGGGGAGTTGGTTGTTTTGTTTTGATTTGGCTGGCTGTTTTGTTCAGACTGCTTATGAAACAAAGCCTACTGGAGTGGGATGTCAGTCCTTCCGCCATGTGGACATCAGCCACTTGTCCAACTTTGTCTCACCTACATCTGTTAAATTTGCACTTAAACTTGCATCCCCAAATTCCTACACTATTCAGTGTCTGCACTTCAGATTTGACACAAGCATGACAAAACAGTGCACCGATTTTTAATTTACTCATTTATTTTTGGTAAGTCACTTTTTGCCAAAGACCTCTCTAGACCAAGGACCACATATGGTATCTTCACGGATCTCTAATGGCAAATATTGGTCATATGTCCTTTGAAGCTGTTAACTAAATACTTGATAAAACTATTGATGTGTTGAACCTTGACATGGCCTTTATAGTTCTGTTGATCCTGTACATTGAACTTTAGATAATGTGTTTTCATTTAATCTTCTGTGCTTGTTGATATCTTGCAGTATAAAATGCCTATGTGCTAGCAGCCAGTTGCAGTGCAGGTCTGATATTAATTAGTCTTAGACTATATATTCCTATCTGACCTCCTTTTTCTAGAGAGGTGGGTGGGGACAGGAACATAAAGAAGGAAAAAGGAGGCTGACTTCTCCATCTGTTAGAACAAAAGCCCATTGTCTGCACACAAGTAAAGAATTTTACACAGATGGCATCACTCAAGGTGAGTATTTGAGGTAGGACATGTAGTCACATTAGAAACCAGGAAGCTCATTCTTGGATCACTTTATAAAGCATTTTTTTGTTGTTGTTGCTATTGCACACCTTAATAGCTCAGATGGGGAATTTTGAAGGAACTAAACTGTGGTTCCTCATTGGAAGAGGTGACTGTTCATTGAGGAATCCTGTTATAATAACTCAAACCCACTTCCCTCGGTGGTTTTCAAAGGCACATGATTCATCACACAGCTCATCATGGGAGAAAGTACAGAGACTACAACAAGGTTCAGATAGACAGTCCATCACAAAACAGGACTTCACTTCAGAACCTCCCTATTTGTGTCAAAGGAGAGGGAAGCCGATGTTGATTTGTCTTTGAAATAAAATACAAACAAGCGCGAGTATGTAATGATACACCAATAATTAGCCCCCCCCAAAAAGGTAAATGTTAATACATCTGCTTAGTTTTTGTATATTTGTGGTCCCGTTTACCCTAGAAACTAGAAGAATAGGTCAAAAGCAGTTATCCATAGTTTCTTCCTTATGTTCCATGAAAGCCAAAGACAACTGAGCTTAAGATGTCCTCAATCCACTATTTCACAAAGTATTGCAAATGTTTATTTTCATTGTCTCTGTTAGCCTTCTCATAGCATTATGTTTGTTAATGGGTGTGTGGAATACTAATTTCTGAAAGTGCAGTGCCACTTAGCTTCCTAGTCCCCTTCCTGGATGATGTTTATTTCTTATCATGAAAAAAAAAACCAGGAATTTTTAGGGGCCACGTGTGTTTGTATATATAAGTGGAGAGGTGTGCTTAAATGCACGTTAACATTTGTGTGGTCACACGTGTGTACAGGTACACATACATGTGTGCGTACATGGAGGACAGAGGTTGACTTCAGGGGTCTTTGATTGCTCTCCACCTAATACATCAAGGCAGTATGTCTGCTCACCCCAGTGGTCCTCAGTGCAGCTACTCTATCTGGCCAGCTTACCTTAGGATTCCCCTCACTCCTCAGATTTCTGTAATTACAGAGATCACCTAGCTCTTTATTGGGAATCCAAATTCTGACCCTCAGGCTTACTTATCAAGTGTTTCACCCACTCAGCCATTTCCCTAAGCTCTCAAAGGATGTGTTAATCTGCTCAATTTTAAGAACTCCCAGTCTTGTGAATGGTATCATTCCATTTTACTTAAAGCACTGAATAGACTCGAATGATATGCATGATATCCTCTTCATTAGGAATTACCACTAACTACACTGGTCTAAAAGTTGAGTTGAGTGAGCCAGTTAGCAAGTACACACCTACCATGAGCTCAAATAAAAAGCCCCGAGGCTTTCAGATCCTGCAGCGGTGCCCACCATGCCATCGCTAAATGACAACAGAATTCCTGATCCAAAATGAAGTATTGCAAAGAGCTTGAAGGCATTGTAACCTTTTAAAACCTAATATAGCTTGTTACCTACATAACTAGTAGTTGTATCATTTTTTTCTATGTAGTTAATATGCTGGAAAGTCATTAACATCAATTTCATACTAACTATATTGTGAAAAGATGAAAAAAGCAAACAGCCTGGTAATCATTGCTTTGAGACTCTTCAAGTGCCAAGGAAGAGATAATAATTTAAGTAGGAAGTCAGGACGGGGCAGGGAGCATGCAATTGTAAGTGTACACAAAGAAATACACAGTCAATGTATAAGGCAAGTTGCAGAAAGGAATAAGCTGGAGGAAGAGAGGCCAGTTAAGATTCCTCTGAGACGGGGCTGGAGAGATTGCTTGGTGGTTAAGAGCTCTGTCTGTTCTTCCAAAGGACCCAGGTTCAATTCTCAGCACCCACATGGCAGCTCACAGCTGTCTGTAATTCCAGTTCCAAGGGATCTGACACTCCCACATCAATGTACATAAAATTAGATACATTATTTAAAAAAAAAGAGAGAGATTTCTCCAGGATAGTATAGGGGAGAATTTTCTTTTGTGTTTTTGTTGTTATTGTTGTTTGTTTTTTGTTTGTTTGTTGAGACAGGGTTTCTCTTGTAGTCCTGGCTGTCCTGGACTCTGTAGACCAGGCTGGTTTCAAACTCAGAGATCTGCCTCCAGAGTGCTGGGATTACAGGTGTGAGCCACCATGCCCGGTGAGAATTTTCTATTTAGTGATGAACTGCCTGTCACTCAGATGGAGTTTTTAAAAGTTTGTGGAATAAAGAAAAAGGACAAGTGAGAGCAGACATAGGTGAAAGGAGCAGGAGTGAGTAAACACTCTGTAAACAGACTGAGCACCAACTGAACAGCACAGTGTATTTGAAGGTGATGATGGGTACAAGAGAGAGAGAGAGGGAAAAAAAAAAAACTCAGAAAGGAGATGAAGTCTTTTAAAATTCCTCTCCATGTGCAGCAGAACATGATAGGAGGATTCCGAGAGTTGTCTTGTATGCTGCTCGTGTCGAAGCAATCAGAAGAATAGAAAGAGCTGGGTGGGAAAAAATGGATGGACTCTCGCAGAATCCCAAACGAGTGCTGACCTAAAACTGAAGCCCGTAGCCAGGATGCTCAGCCTCAGCTTAGCCAACATCTATTAGCATTTGCTTCCAACTGAGACATAAACATCAGCCACCAATTCGTGCGTTTCCCATCACTGATGTGTGTAGAAACACAAGACAACAGAAGCTGTGAACATCCTCGAAGGAATTCCTTGGGCTCTATGATTCCTTAACCAAGGGGAAGAGAGATATCTGTTTTAAAGGAAGAGGAATGTTTTATGAAAACTAAATGTACACATGAAGTATATTGAGTTAGAGTGGCATATTTGAAGTAGGATTTTTTTTCATACATGTCCCTTAAACACATAAAAACCAAAATATGTAAATTAAAATTGTATGTAGGTGTAAGGGTTTGTGGTGTTCGTATATGTGTATGTGTCTATATGTGTGACATATGTGGTATGTATATGTGTATGCATGTATGTATGATGTCTATAATGTGTGTGTATTTGTTTACTAATGTATTGTGTGTATGTGTGGTATATATGCGTTATAAGCATGTGTATGTTTATATGTATGCATGTGTTCATGTATGCAATGTATATATGCATATGTGTTTGCATGTATATCTCTGGTATGTTTGTATGTACATGTATACATGGTATGTGTACATGTGTGTTTATATATTTGCATGATGGTGTACGTACATGTGTATGTGTATGTGTTTGTGTGTGTATATAACTCCCATCATAAATGCATAGGTGTATATTTTTTTCACTGCTCTTTGAGAGTAAATTCATGCTTCCAGGCAGCAAAGAAGCCAGACACAGAATTCATTAAACAGCAGAACAGGTTTACCCATTCTTTTTTTTTTTTTTTTTTTTTTTTTAAAGCTAATTTGATCTGGAGCAGCCAGATAGTCACTAAACATCACTTAAGTAATAACTACCAGTTCTAAAGCCATCATCAGTAATTTAAGGTCATTTATTTCCCATGAAAGTGCAGCTCCCAGAACAGTCAAATGGCAGACACTAAACAGGCCCACACACCCTCTTGTCCCTCCCTGTCAGAGCTCAGACAGAGCCAGTGCCGCCGGAAAGTGCACCTTCTGTTGTTGGTGTAGACAGGCTGTTTGTCAGGAAACAAAGGATGACTCCAGAGCACTGGTGGTTTTTCCTGAAATCAGAAATTAGTTTTCTGACTTTTTTTAAAAACACAGAATTCATTGAAAAGGCAGATTCACAAATATAATATCCCCCACTCCTCAGAATTACCTTGGAGAAAGCACTGTGGAAAATGGGCCACGCCAGTCCCCTGTACTGCTCAGTCAGGGATAGCTGTCAAAAGCTAACATCCCCCAGGACTCAGTTCTCAAACTCCAGTTTCTAAACTGTGTTCTCAGGAACAGTGTGTACAAGGCAAACACTGCAAACTGGTCTGAGGTGGAGCACAAGGGATGCTACAGGTCCCAAGAGCAGTGGGACATTCTAAACCAGGTCACCCAGGGGCTGCATTCTGACAAGCACAGCCCTAGCTTATGGAACAGAGGACCACAGGGATAATTTCAGGAAACAGAAAGCATCTCTCTTCAACAGCTGTAATTAATAATTACCAAACCATAAGTCAGTGAGATTTGATTCCACAAATTTGGCAATTGATAGAACAACTTCCGTGAGTACTAAAACGTCATGTTAACCTCTTCATCGAAGACAAAAAGGACAAGCAGTGGGGCCCTCGGGAGCCTACATAATAGGGTTTGACCTTCCTTTGTGACCCATGAAAGATATTTCTAAATCTTATAGTTTTCAAGCCTACTTTTTGGAATGTGGGCACGCAGAACCCGAGGATCCAAGAGCTACAGGAATCAAACAGTCCAGGGGAACAGATTTCTGCAAGGTAGATGATGATAGATTAATTATAAAAGAACACTTCTTTCCCACAGACTTCCACTCACCACCAGGGCTACAACTTCGAGCTGTGTACAGAAAGGATTCATCCCTTCAGATGAGGCATGGCTGGGCACTGGGAGCCTTCCCTTCCTTTCACACTCTTCGCCTTGGTTTACTTCAATTGGTGCATAATTGATTAAGTTCTACTCTTTCCTACTACACTTGAAAGCTCAGATCAGCTATGATTTAAGGCTATCACTCCAATCCCTGGGCCAAGGGCACCACCAGTCACTAAATACATTATCAATACTGTAAAATGAATCCATGAATGATGAGTGAGTGGCTGTTCAGGGGCATGAGTCTCGTACTCAGAACCTAAAGCTGACTCAATACTTTTAAGACTGTAGAAGCTTAACCCAGAGAGAAGCATCCCAAGTTTTGTTACAAAGCAAAGCAACGAGGCAGATCTTGCTAGTCATGAGTTATCTCTGGTCAGTCTTGTGATCAGAGGCACACAAGCAAGGGGACAAAAATAGTCACAAGAAGAATTCCACTTCAATTTCAATTCCACTTTAGACTTCATCATCACTTTGGCCTCATTTTTGGGGTGAAGCACATATAGGGTAGTCAGGGCAGGGGCCTCAGTCTCAGATATTATGGAGAGGGGAAGTGAATGAAATGGAACAGAATTGTTTGTCATACAAATAGTAAGCAGAGCCCACGTTGGCACACGCACAAAGTGTTCCATGTGATCTACTTAAACTGTGCAGACTGGGGACTAAGAAATGTGGGTTTGTTCTCAAGCTTTCCAGGGTAGGTCTGAAATAATAAGCAGTTATAAGCTGTGGAGAGCAAGCCATTGGGTGTAAACATGGTCCTGGAAAATAACACAATAGGATTTTATGGCCCTGAGCATTAACTTCTGTCTACTGTTTAAGAGGTTCCTTTGGGTGTACGCAAAACTAAATGTAAATGGAGAAAGTGAAATGGCATCAAATAAATGCCTAAGGGATCTGAAAGTTACAGATGATGCTACATATGATGGGTACAGACATTTCAAGAAGCCTTTCTAAAGTACTAACAGTAATTTATTAAAAATCAAACATTTCAAAGGTAAAACTAAACTGTTCTTTTATCTCTTGACTTAAAAAATGCTAGTGTGATTATACATATATATTTCTACTCTAACTTGAGGTATTGTACCCATAAAACTCAATTATAATACAAGATTTGCTTCCAATACATTGAAAGTGCTGTTGCAGGCTATTTAGGATAAATAAGTTATATGAGTTGATTATTAGCTGATCAGATCATGGTTATGTCAGTTGCTGGTCTACTTACATCACAAGAATATACATCTTAGGTGCAAGAGATAGATATTATTCTATAGAAAAGTAAGGTAGGATAGTTAGATAAGGTCTTCAAAAACCTCAGAGACATGCAGAATATGGCATTTAAAAATATTTTTACTACTTTAAAGAGTCACTGGCAATGAGACAGGTTAACTCCTGGCAATACCCAGCCTACTTCAAAGAGGATGATGAGCATCAAAGAACCTCCTTATGGAGATGGCTTCAAATGTGGCTAACAAGCCACTGGGCAAAATATCCTCATTTCTACCACAGACAGAATTCTGCCTAAAAACGGGCAAGTTTAGATGCAGGTAGAGTCAACCGCCAAACTCTGCCAAGACGGTAAGCAAGTCCTCAATAGTTCCTGCCTCACAAATATGTCTGTAAGATATATCAGGCCAGAAGGCTGAAGAATATGCTTCAACGTTATAGAGAGTTTTGGGTAAGTATTCAGGTAGAAAACTGTGTCTGTTATCTTCTCATTTGGAAAGCTACTAACCTGCACTCCTGGCATATCAGGTAATCAAGTTTATTCCTTCTCAAGTCTCTGAAGGAGTTGAAGACCAGGTAGCTTAGTTTTACAATGAAGCTTAGTTGTTTAGGGGTTAAGATGTTTTTTAGGTCTAGATAGATGTTTTAAATTGATAATGACAGGATGTGATAGAGATTGATTTACATTTAGAATTTTAGAGGCATCAAGATAAGACAGATGTTTTCTTAAAGTCTCTCAAATACAAATAGCCAAAACACTAAGAATGTAACATTTATGTAAATCCTGATTGTGTCATGGTTCTTCTTGCTATAAGTAGTTTATTGTATATATGTGTGATGATATAAATGTATATGTAAAAAATAAAAAAATAATGTTTAAAAAAAGAAAACTGAATATGAATTTCAAATGAGGAAAAAACAACCATAAAAATCAAAAAGAAAAAAAGAAAAAGAAAAACCATGATAGTGTGAGACTGATGAGTCAGCTCAGTGGGCTTGCCAGGGCCTATATGGTAGAAAATGAAGCCTTATTCCTTATAAGCTTGTCCTCTGACCTCCACACATGTGCCATGGCTTGTCACACTCACAGGCACACACAAGCACACACAAAATAAGTTAAGTGTTTAAATAAAAAGGAAGATACTCTGCTATGTTTGCAGAGAGGAGCCTAGTGTAGCTGTCCCTGAGAGGCTCCACGGAGCAGCTGATCAAAACAGATGTTGAGTCACACAGTCAAACACTGCGCAGACTGCAAGGAGACTTGTGAAAGACTGGCTGGAAGGATAGATGGGAGGGAACAGGAACTCCATGAGAAGACCAACAGAGCCAACTATCCAGGGCCCAGCAGGGGGTTACAGACACTAAAGCACCAAAGAAGAACCATGCATGGACTGGACCTAGGCCTCCTACACAGATGTAGCCCATGAGCAGCTTGGTCTTCACATGTGTCCCCTAGTAATGGGAGGGGGAGGGGGCTGTCTCTGACATGGATTCTGTTGCCTCCCCACAGGCCACAGGAGAAGAAGAAGCACTCAGTCCTGATGCACCCTGATGTGTTGGGTAGGTTGGGGGAGAAGGGCTTCCCTTTCCTGAGGAATAGGGGAAGGGGAGGGAAAAAGTAGAGAGGTGCATATGCTTACCACAAACATTTGTAATCAATGTATCACAAGAATTTTTTAAACATATTTTAAAATTAAAAGTAATATATACATGTTTTGGGGCTGGAGAGATGGCTCAGCCATTGACAGCACTTGCTGTCTTTGCACAAGACCAGGATTCGGTATCAGACAGCTAACAACTCCGGTTCCAAGGGACCCAACACTGGGGGCTGGCCTCTAGGGGGTCACCTGAACAAAAGTAGCATGCACGCACAAACACATTCTCACATGGAGGTACCTGCACGCATGTGGCATTCACTCACACAGACATTCACATGAGGGTGCTTGCACACACATGACATCCATTCACACAGAAGCATGGGGACATTCACACACACAAGGCATTCACTAGCACAGACATTCACATGGGGACACTTACACTCACACATGGCATGCACTCACATTGACACTCACGTAGACACATAAATAAGAATAAACACTTCTGCTTTCAATCGCCCTTCCCCCAGCACCCACATTCAACAATGATATCTATCAATCCTTCTTCTCATAAATGTCCTGTAAGTTTGGTAAATATAACAAACCTTCCAGAGAAAACTGTAGAGAACCGAGATGAGCTAGGCCATGGCAAGGATCCCAAGAGCCTCAGACCCATGGAAGAATGGCAAAGCTTTCCCCCAGCGTGTGGCTCAGAGGCACCGCAATACCATCCTCTGGGTCCAAGTGTGGATGTTGACAGTGCGGGGCAGAAAACGCCCACCATAGCTTTCTTTACTTTACCCTCCATCCTTATGTACAGTGTGAAGAGGACTCTCCTGCAGAAACTGCTCCTACCAAGATTAGCTAAAATGTCTTCCTGGTCCAACTGCCCATCATAACCCTCTCTCCTTGTTTATCTGTATGAAATAACCCGCCTCCTTGATTGAACTGTATGCAACAGCTGTGCCTGCCTGTTCAACTCTATAGAAACAAACACTGCGCTTCCAGAGGACTGTGGCTCTGCCATCAGAGAAGCCAGACCACTGGATCCCTGCTCCTGTCCATTTGTCCATCTCACTTTTCTTTATTTCCTCACCACCCAACATCAGCTCCAGACCCCTAGGAGCCATGCATGGACTCCGCAGAACAGATATTGCAGATATAAATATTCATTGAGGTTTACTGTGGACTAGAATAGTAAAGACAAGACTGTGCTCACCCTATGGTAGGGAAAACATTCTTGTAGACTGTTTAAAAAGAAGGGCAAAAAACTCAACTGTGCCATTCATCATTTTGATGCCAGATAATTGGGGAAATACATTTTCAGAGGAATGTGTCAGGAGGAAATGCTTCATAATTGACGTGTATGATCAATACGTCAATGGTGTGGACAAAACCTCATGCAGCAACTGGGAAGGCAGAGGCAATGCGAAAAGTCCCGTGAAGGGCAAAGAACAGGCTGCGATGCATGACTGTGCCTCCGGTTCCCATTTACGGTGCTAGTAGAGTCTAGTCTGGCAAGAAAAGAATAAGGATTTTTTTTTTTCTGCCTTGTGATCTCTCTAAGCTCCCTGAAATCTCCATTCCATTGTTTGTAATCAGTTAAATTTTAATTTATAGCCATGGTCACATTACTTTCTAAGAAAAAAGTTTTGAAAGTAAAGATAAGAAGGTGGGGAAATTTGTGCGGCATAAATGTGCTAAGACAATCACAATGCAACTATTTCTACTGCTTTTTGAAAAGCCATTACAGACACATTGCTTTGAACAAATCGAAGAAGGGAAAGGTAAAAGTTAAATATAAAAGAAAAGTAAAATAGAAAAACTATGATAACAATGAAAAATGGTCATACAGAAAAACAAAGGCCAGAAGATGGAAGGATGGAAAGCTCGAGTTAGGTAGTGATGCAGACACAGTGGCAAGCAGAGGCGCAGGAGGAAAGAGGCACAGCAGGTTTCTGAGGAGATGACAATGGTTTACATGTTAACCATGTGCACACACATGGTATATATGTTTACCAAACTCTACTAAAAAGCAGCTGAAGACCTGTGGCTTTTACTGTAGTAAACTGTGCCTTATAAAAGTTAGTTACAGGGGTGGAGACAACTCTGTAGTTAAGAAAGACCCTTAACTCGGGTTCTGGCCCCAGCACCAACATCTGGTGGCTCACAGACGCCATTAGCTCCAGTTTCAGGGGATCCCATGACCTCTTCTGACGTTCATGGGCACCAGGAAGGCATGTGCTGCCATAACCGTACACACGTGCAAACACTCACACAAACACATAAAATAAAAGCAATTATTTTGTAATGATTTCTTTATCTTAATTTTATGTGTGTTGGTGTTATCCCTGCCTGTGTGAGAGTGTCAGATCCCTGGATCTGGAGTTACAGACAGTTGTGAGCTGTCATGTGGATGCTGAGACTTGAACCTAGGTTCTCTAGAAGAGCAGCCAGTGCACTGAAACATCTCTCCAGCCACCAAAGTAAATATTTTTAAGATTACTTTTGAAAAACTAATTTGGGGGGGAGAAACCTACATTTTGGTTGAACATAGAACATTGTTACATCTATTCTTGGTGCGGTCACATTCTCTTGAAAACCATTGCTGCTTTTTGAAATTTGGACAGTGAAATAACTTGTACTTGAAGTGTAAATTTTGCCTCCATGTACTTAGTTACTATGAACAGAGAGTAATGGGAAAATATGTATGCTGTACATTATATATTATAGTCATAGATGAAAATGTCATGATGAAATCAATTATTTTTGCATATTCAATATATACTAATAAAAATTTAAAGCAATAATACTCTGCTGTGGTGGGGTTTTTTTAAATGGTTTTATTTATTTATTTTATGTATATGAGTCCTCTATCTACATGTACATCTGCACTCCAGAAGAGGGCATTAAAGGTTGCTAGGAATTGAACTCAGGACTTCTGGAAGAGCAGACAGTGCTCTTATCCCCTGAGCCATCTCTCCAGCCCCAGCAGCTTTCTTATTAACCTTATACTTCCTTTGTTTGGGCTTAAAATGAACAAGACTGGGCTCTGTTAGTAAATGTCTTCAGGATCTGACTTTAGGAAACTTCTTCCTGCCACTTGTGTCCCTGCAGCTATGAGCATCTGAAGACCTGTACACGGAAAAACACCATTGCATAATGCATACACTGTCCTACTTAAGGTTTCTATTGTTGTGATCAATCACCTTGGCCAAAACAACTTGAGAAAGAACTGGCTTGTTTTGCTTACACTTCCACATCACGTACTCCATCAATGGAAGTTGGAGCAGGAACCTGGAAGCGGGAACTGAAGCAGAAGCAGAAGTCATGGATGAACACTGTTTCCTGATTTGTTCCTCGTGCTCCATAGGCCAATCTTGTGGGAGCATCTTTCTCAGCTGAGGGTCCCTCTTCATAACAACTCTAGCTCCAGCTTGTGTCAAGTTGGCATAAAACTAGACAGTGCATCCACACTCACACACATCATCACACACAGAGACACTGTCTCTTACACTTCTCATACACACCATCACACACACACACAGTCTCTCACAAATACCTCCCATACACTGTCTC
>OU015750.1:74487408-74511245 GCA_907169655.1 Acomys percivali
AAAGAAAGAAAGAAAGAAAGAAAGAAAGAAAGAAAGAAAGAAAGAAAGAAAAGAGAGAGAGAGAGAGAAAGAAAGAAAACGCCAGCTGTGGTGCATTACAGGGTAATCCCAAAGCTGAGAAGGCAGACATGGTAGGGCTTAGTACCCAGCCAGCCTAGCCTATTGGCAAGGTCCAGGAACACTTACTGTCTCAAAAACTACAGTAGACAGAGAATGAAAATCAATAGATAAGGTTGCCTCTGGCCTACTCACAGACAAGTACATACATGGGCACATACACAAGCACATACATGAACATGCACAGAGATGTACGCACAGATATACATAAACACACAAAAAGTCATATGGAGAAAAATGAAAATTGATCAGTATAAAAAAGGTTTTCCACTGTTAGAAAAATAGAAATAATTCCAAACAGTGATAAGTTTTATGAACATATAACTACCCTGTTATTAAACTCTTTTAAAAAAAAACATTTGGCAAAAGCAGTAAGAGCCTGAACACTGGCTGCATATCCCTGGGCTTATTCATTCTGATTCTGGAAATAAATGTTAACAAAATCCTACAGACCATCGGGTGGGGAGGGAATCTTTACGTAGGAAGATGGTTTCTGTTTTACTATTCAAAACACTGTAAATAATAAACAATGCCCCGGAGCTTAAATGCTGATTGTCAAGACAAGTTCCAATAAGCTATAATACACTCACTTGACAGGCTTATAATGCAAATTATAAACACTGAGATGAAGACGAAGTAGCGGCTTAAAACAAGATGAGTAAAATTGTAGACAATGTGCTCAGGGTTTGATGGAGAGGACGCCTACATGTAAACAGCAAGGAAGGACTCTGTCTGTGCAGTATTCTTGATGCAAAACACTTGAAGATGTCTTAACGATGCCTTCGAATGTCACCATAGGACAGTATAGAATAAAGGATGAAAAACTTTTAAGCCAATTTCCGAGGCACAGAAAATCATGTGCAGAGGCAGTGGCTGAGGGAAGACATAATACAACTTGAATTTAAACTTGGACTTTTAAATTTTTAGATAACAGAGTAACTAGAGCAAGTATGCTCAGAACAATACTTTGTGCTCCTTTCCAACAGTCATTCCAGTGTGGGTGAGTAAGAACTCACACAACTGGGTTAAATATGTCCAAACCAATTATAATTGCAGTTCCAGGATGGTCCTATAGTCAGTCCCTCCCCACCCTCCACCCCCAAATCAAAACACCTTAGAGTCATCTACAAGCAGATACAACCTATTCTTTTTAGAATGAAATTACTGTGAAATTGGTCAAATTCTCTTTGGTGGGTTTAGCTCCAAAATACAATTCAACAGATTAAGTATAAAGTTCATTTTAAGAAATGAGATGACTTTTTAAAGGAAAATTATACCATGCATTCTATTCTCAATTCCTGCAGTAGTCACATTTCTCAGGGTTTCCTGACACTCTCTGTAGTGGACATCTACTGGTTTTTAGCATAGGTAAACACCTATTTTTTAAAACACCCAACATTGACTTAAGTAACACCCACACAGGAAGGCAGTTTTGTATCCTGCCAGCACCACCTCCCCTCCAGCTACACCCTCACCTTGAGAAGGGCTTTCTGTAAATCCTACAGACTGACATCACATACCAGAGCCTGTCTCCAGTGCCACAACATGTAAATAAGTAATGATACCTACACACCAAGTGAGCATAGCAGAACAATCACGTGCATGTGATAGGTTTAGCAAATTCAACGACTCAGCATTGAAAAAGAAACCTTCAGTAAACATGAGGTAAGCTGATGACTGTTCCTAAGCATGGCTATTGCCATCTATATTTAAACAGTTTACAGTGCTAATTAATGTTGGTTAATGCCAGAGGTATTAATAAGTACAACTAACATGTCAAGTGGCATTACAGCAAACACATATCCATTCCTAGTCCATGGTCGTGTTTAGTTTCTTAGGGGAGGCAGACACATCTTTCAAGCAGCAATTTTGTGGTAGCACTGTGGAAATGCTTACATTATTTTTGCCTTGTTCAAATCTGTTTTATAAATATGCATATTGCATTGAATTCACTATAAAACCAAATCTTTCTTTAAACATATAAATATTTTTAAATGTCTGGTATAAAATGTACATGCCTGCTTATTGATAACATAGCATTTTGTCTTGTTAGAAACCCTAAGGACTATTACTCTTCGATACTCAAAATTTCCCCTTTATGATTCAAAAAGAATCAATGAGGAAAAAAGACTGTTATTGAAACTGTGCAATGAATCATGGGCAACTGGCATTTAATAACAATTCGTTTGAAATGTCAAACATAGATGAACCCTCAACACAAACTAATTAAAATTTTTCATGAGAATATTGGGCTTTCTTCGTATTATCAATAAAATTTAAAATTGACTGGTTTCTAGTATTTTACAGTGAACGTATGCATAAAAAGACAAAGAAAGACACTGCCTTCTATTATCGAACATTTGGGATCATTTGGGACCTGCCATGGTAGGTCAGTGGATGAAGATAAGCAAGGTCCCTTGTCTCAAGACCACTCTCAAAGTTTTCCAGCCATCAAACTATATTTGAGCCATGTCTGCTTTTCCATTTCTTTGTGGTTTACTGAACAATAGAAATCAAGTATGAGGCTCCAAACAAAATGTTACAAAATGAATATTTAACTAGGTCTCTGTGGTCACTGCCAAAAAAAGGGGGAGGGGAGGGGGGGGGACTTGTGGCAGAAGTAGGAGCCAAACTCTAGTGATGAGAATAAAACTCAAAGAGGTAAATAGAAACAGAGGGTCCTCAAGGCCTGGTAAGTAACCATAGCAAGATTGGCTGCAGGGGTGGGGTGGGGTTACCTGAACAAGACAGAGAGCTGCAAGAGAATTTGGAATAGAAAGGAAATTTTAATTTTCTGACATTTCATGTTAGGTTTGGTATAGATTTTGTAAAGCATGGGCTAAAGCAAGGAAATTGGTGAATAACTAGCACACTAAACCAGACTGAAAAATCAAAGGGATCTTAAAATATGTAGTAAGAGATGGTGGGTTACAAGTACATATTAAAAGAAAATGCAATATGGCGTAATGATTGACTGGAAGTGAAATAGGAAAGGAAAATGGGAGACAGAATGACTATATCTGTCCTTACGTAGCAAGAGTCATCCCACTTGCCATAGACAAAGCTGGGCAAGACTGTGGAGCATCCTTACTAAGTAGGTCATAAGAGGTAGAATACATTATGTACATTCATGAAATGTGCTGGCTAGTTTTATGTCAACTTGGCAGAAACTATAAGTCACCTGAGAAGAGAGAACCTTACCTGAGTAAATGTCTCCATAAGATTGGGCTGTAGGTAAACCTGTACAGAGTTTTCTTCATGATTGATAGAGGGCCCAGCCCATTGTGTGTGGTGACTACCATAGGTCGATGGTTCTGGGTTCTATAGGAAAGCAGGCTGAGCAAGCCATGAGGAGCAAGCAAGTAAGCAGCATTTCTTCATGGCCTCTGTATTAGCTCCTGCCTCCTGCCTCCTGCCTCCTGCCTCCTGCCTCCTGCCTCCTGCCTCCTGCCTCCTGCCTCCTGCCTCCTGCCTCCTGCCCAGCTTGAGTTTCTGCCTTGGCTTCCCTCAGTGGGCTGGGATTTAGGATATAAATCCAATAAGCCCTTCTCTTCCCAAGTTGCTTTGGTCATGGTGTTTTATCGCAATTAAGACCCCAACTAAGACAACTTTCAAAGAATTAATACAAATATTATATTTTAAAAGATTTCCATGTGTTGATAGCTTTTGAAGTTAAGTGATGGATTGGAGGCACTGTTTTCTATAATTTTGCAAGTGTTTTATTTTTCACAATAAAAATAAATAAATAAATAAAGGCAGCGCCATGAAGATGGCGTAGTGGATAAAGGCAATTAATTACCCAAAACTAAAAAACCTGAGTTCAATACCTATAACTCACATGGCAGAAAGAGAAAACCAACTCCTACAAGTTGGTTTGTGACTTCCATAGGTCATAGGATGCTAACACACAAACACACACACACACACACAAACACACACATATACACATAAACACACACACACACTAAACATTTTTTAGGAGTTAAAACTAAAATGTATATGTTAAAAAATAAAGATAATAATTTTTAAAAAGAAGTTAAAACTAAAAAGAAAGAAATAGAACTCCTTGTTGAGACAATTTTTTTCAGAGCTCTGCTGTTTGAGAAAAGCAGTTTCATAAGCAGTAGCCAGAGGGGAAATGGAGTCACAAATTGCTTTATAAGAGGCAAGAATATTGACTTTATTTGTCTGCTACTATGTGGCCTTCCAACCAGAATTTAAATTATAGCAGTGAACTTACGAGCAGTCAAGAATTTTTATAAGAAATCAATACCCACATATCACTTCAATTGAGCCCAGAGAATGCTTCAGAACCACGTACATCGTAACCATGCTAACAACCTTATTCTTCTCCAATTTAGGCACAACTATGATGCCCTCCTACCCATCCACTTACAACACACTTCCAGAGCCCTCTAATAAAAACTGATTGAAGACTCTTTTCCAAAGAGAGAATACCCTATTAGACTTGACTAGCAAAGTGTTAGTGCCAGTGGCTAGAGTCCTCAGACTGTGTCACTGGGGGCCTGCAACAAGAGGGAAGAGACATGAGAGATGACGTGAGCTACTCCGTAGAATTGAACGCTCAACCCACTCAGCCCTTAATAGGGTCAGTGTGAAACATTTTCTTTAATCCCTACTGCACTGATTTCTTTCTTTTTTTTTTTTTTTTCAGTATTGTTGGCTGAGCTTACTTATCCAGGTTTTCTGTGTTGTTACAACTACCTGTGAATAAGTAGCGAGCAGGTGGAATCGGTTGCTATGGTTTCTATTTATAGTAGAGCATGTTCATGGTTAATGGACACTTGCCACTTTGTAATAGAAACCTGAGCATTGTCTTCCCCTCCCTTATGCCTTCCCAGTGTCTTAAAAGTCCCAAATTCCTGTCCTCGCGCCACCTACTTGGTCCCTCCCTCTAGATCCCTTTCTCTATCAATGATTATGTGTAAAGTGTGACTTAATTTCCCTTTTCAATCCCAGGAGAAGCATTTGGGTAGAACAGAAACCACAGAGTGAGACCAGCCTACTATTTTTAGAATAAATTCGAGCACAAGCTTTGTTTCTGAAAATTAGATCAGTTGGCTCCCTCGGCTAGGCAAAAGCCTCTTTCTTGGACAAATCACAGCAATGGACGACCTGGCCCTTGGCCCTTCTCTCTCAGCACAGTCTTAAATCCATAGAATCTGCAAGGCAGGGAGCTGCCTACTCCTATTGCTTTCAGCAAACACATTGGCTGTCTGCTGGACCAAATTAAACCATTCGTCACTTATACCGCCCTTGACTTCTAGTGGCACAAAATCATGGCAACCAAAATTTGCTAAAACATATCAAATGGCTAGCTTAAAACATAGGCTGGAAAAGAATGAATTGAGATCATTCTTTTCATAATGCCCACTGTTCAAAACTCAGCCACCAAGCCTGCTTCGTGGCCAGCTAGGATGCAATGACACAGTTAGAGATGGGAAATACAACATGCTTTGGGGAGGATTTTGTCTTCACAGGACTGCCGAGCAAACAGTATTTCCTAAAGACATTCTCCCTTTGTAGCTGGAGGATATCGGCTTCTGTGAGGTTACTTTCTAAGTCTAATCAGCTGGGGACATTTATTTGAATAAAGAGACAATTGTATTTTGTGCATTAAAGAAGAATGTGAGAGCATTAATATCCACCCATTTCATTGTAAACATATGAGCAGACAGCTTGCATGTTGGGATTTTGTAGAAATGTGTATAAATCACCTCCAATCCATGTTTAACGTCTCAAAAACCAATTTCCCAGCCTGCTTATACAAGTGGTTTCCTTACCACTTGCATAGCATTTCTTTGAGCATCCAGTCACTGAATAACATGGATTTCCTGTCTGTCCCAGTGGGGATGATCAGGCCCATCTTAGTGTATTTGTGCTTCCCGTGCCTCATTTCTTGAATCGTTGGGTGCCAAAGTAAGGCTATTAGCTTACCTTAATTTCCAACAGAACTCTCGTTTTTAGTACCTTAGTTCTACAGCCCATTTTCCATTAGCCAATAGAAAGAGTTATTATAGCAACACCTATTTGCTTTAACCAGTATGCACGCTGTATAGGCCAGTGTGATTTTCAGCACTTCAAGGCACTTGTTATCATTGCCTACGCCATAGGGATGAGAGCTCTGTCAGTGACAATGACCTGACTTATACATATATATTTCACTTTAGATGTAGCAACCAAACACGGGTTAAAATTTGCTCATCTCCTCGGTATAAATGCTTACATAAAATGAACACAAAAGCACCCAGGGTGTTTTAAATACAGTTAAAATACTTAATCATCAAATCCTGGGCTTCCCTCCATGCCTGCATCCTCCTAGAATAACCACAGTTGTCAGACTCAGCTCCTTATTTGGCGTAGATTCCTGGACAAGTCTTTTGAACCACGAACCAGCTCATGCTTTTATCTGCCTATTGATCGTTCTTTTAATCTCTCCACTTCCTCATACACTCTAGCTTTATTTGCTTAGCTTAAAGGTTAGCTTATCTTCTTTTAATTTGCTTACACTGCTGTGGACCAGTGTCCTTCCTTTACTTTCACATCTTCATTCCATCAGCCCTTCCCGTCAGCCACCCATCACCTGCGTTTCAATCCACTGTGTACCCTTCTTTTCTCAGCCTCCTGTTTTCTTCGTGCCTTGCCGGGTTTCATGTAACAGACCTGGCTCTTAATGAGGGTTAACGTCCCTACTAAGGACACCTCCCTACCTGATGCTGTAGTTAAGAGACAAGTCAAAGGAATATAATACACACATGTACAAACTCACAAACAAAGAGAATGGTGAGGCTACATCAAGCTCTCCAGCAGACAATGGTGTTCCCAACTGATACTGCAAAGGTGATGAAGGAAACACAGGAAGAAGCAGATGAGGCAAAGCCAAGCAGCTCAAGGTCAGAAAAGCAGAAGGAAAGGAAGAGAAGGCTGCAGCTCCAGGCTACAGGCAAACAACCTGCCCTGACTGGTTCAGGACTAGTCTCTCAAGTCAACTGAGAAAGCCAGTTTTTTATTCTGCACTTTGATTAGTATACAGATTGGCATGGAAAAGTTGTTTTGGTTCTAAAATATATATTACGTCTATGACGATAATTGTTATTTATATATTAAAGTAGATTACAATTCAGACCACTACCAAAGCAAAATCCTTAACAGGTATTCTTTATTGATGAGGAATTGTAAACGTATTTTTAGAAGAAAACAAGTGGGACCAAGAATAAACCATGCTAAGGCCAAATTCAGTTATTACAAATAGGCATGCAGTTGGCCTGAGTTACTTGGCAACTTAGAAGACCATGGGACACAATAAAGTTCTCATGCCTAATATAAATAAGGAAATTAAGTTTTCAAGGGAAACAAACTTCAAACTTTAGCCCACACTAATTTCAGAATGCAAGATCTTGTACTTTTAAAATAGTTTCTTAACCCCCTCATCCTCAACACATTACACACATAATTTCAGAGGCTCATGAACTATCTCAAGGTGTATAACTGGGCCTTCAGAATCTTAACACAGTTATAGACTACAGGACAAGGACCTTTGGCATCAGAACGCAAACATGGGAATCTTTTAAGTCATGGAGTATAATGACTGCAAAGTCTTCTGACTTTAGGTCTTTCCAACTCATGTTAGGAATATGATATTAAAGACTACATTGGCAAAACCAGTATTGTGGGGAAGGTAGAGTCATGTGCTGCCTGTGTAGTTACAATGTCTAAGTTTGATTTTATGGTCACCAGACTTGCCACCCTTTGATTTTATGCATAAGTTAAATTTGGATTTTGTTGTTGTTATTGTTGGATTTTTTTTCTCCCAGTGCTATGGATTGAACTCAAGACCAAAAGTTTGCAAACCAAGTGTTCTATACCACTAGGCCACACACCCAACTCCAATATCTAATCATTTCCTTAATCTACACTACTCAAAGGAATAAATCAAACAGCAATCTACTCACTGTGCCTTCAATTTTATTTGCACTTTTTAAAAATACACATCCCACACAATATATTATTTATTTAATGACATTAATATATATATGTGTGTATATATATATATACTTATATACATACATAGTCTCTTGACATTTGTTCTCACACGTGTATATGGGTGCTATGAATGCACGTATGTGGGCACACATGTGTAGGTTCATATGCACGTGTGTGAGTATGTATGCAGAGCCTCGTGCTAACACTTAGTATCTTCCTCACCTATTCTCCATGAGTTTCATGGAGAGTCTCCATGAGTTTCACAGAAACAGGGTCTCTCCATCAACCCAGAGCCTGTTACCTAGCCATCTTGCTCCAGGGATCCCTGTCTCTGTCTTCCTCACACTAGAACTGCAGGTGGGCCACCACCTTCATTTGTATGCAAGCCCTTTAATCACTTGCCCATCTTCTGAAATATGTTTTAGCTCAATGTTATGCTTTCAAAGCTCTTCCCTATTGTTGTATGTCATTCAAGTCATTACTTTTCACCAGTGGGTGAAAATAATGTTTCATTAAACAAATAAATTTATCCTTCTTTCATCAGTGGACATTTGAATTGACATTTTCTTCCCAAAACTGAGGTGCTATTAGCATTTTCTAGGGAAACCAGGTTTTGCTGTGGGTCTGGGAGGAGGAGACCCTTAAGGAGCTGCTGTTAGTAATGATTTGCATGTTGGACATTCTGGAATGATATTTACCAATTGTAAGTTCAAAACTTCCCCTAAAAGTTACACATATTCTTTTATATTTATTGGATTTACCTTAAAAGACAAAAACATGTTATTGTTAATCAGAATATTGTATAATACTACATAACTTTGGGGTGAACTCTTGGGCTTCAGAAGGGATCGGGAGTTTCTCTAAACCCCCAAGTTTCTTTCAGTCTTGAAAAATCATTTACTGTGATTCTTTAGCCTCAAATAACTGTCCCGTACATCTTTTGCTTCCTATTGTCTTACAAGAACCTAAGTAGGTGCTGTGACCTCTCATTTTTGTAACCTACTGCTTCCCTGAGGCAGCACTCTGCTAAGACAGAGCCCAGAGTCCAGTGACTCAACCTCAAAACCAGTTTGGCCTGTTTTGTTATCAGCTATTCTATAACACAGGAATTGAAGCTACTGAGTCAGTCTCTCTCCTCTCCTCTTCTCTCTCTCTCTCTCTCTCTCTCTCTCTCTCTCTCTCTCTCTCTCTCGATTTATTTATGTATTATATATACCATATTTTATCTGCATGTATGCCTGCACACTAGAAGAGGGCACCTGATCTCATTTTGGTGGCTTTGAGCCCACCATGTGGTTGCTGGGACTTGAACTCAGGACCTTTTGGAAGAGCACCCAGTGCTCTTAACCTCTGAGTCATCTCTCCAGCCTCTGAGTCATTCTTTATATTGTTCTTACCTGAAACACCACCGCTTCTACTGTATCATAACTGTCAAGGCAGTGATAGCATGCCAGAGCAGAAACCAGGGGGCACCTAACTCAGTCCCCAGGGATTGCCAGAAAGCAGAGGCCCACAGAAGGTTCCTAGAATAAGAGACTCGGAGTGCATCCTTTTGATTTAATAGTGTTAACTAACATGTCATAGAAAGGGAATTATTCTCATGTACAAGCAGTGTATATTACTACAGAGTGAAGCATTTTTAAAGTTATTAACTTGACTGAGTATTTTCAAACAAACCCCCATCCCGACATCATCTTAATCTAGTGCCAATCAAACATCTTTCAAAGTGATGCCTGTTTTTGTTGTCTTCTCTTCAAGATCTAGTGCCGAGGGCACTCTTTCTATAATATGGACCCTAAAGAGGGGCTGGTATACAATCAGAAAGCCCTACTGTGTTCTAAAATGGCTTGGGGACAGTCAAGCCCGTTGATCTCTCGACTGCAAAAATACGCGCTCCACTAGACAATGCTAAATAGCTCCCAAGATACTCTAGAGACAGGACACAGGCTGTAAACCCTATCCAAACAGTCCAGTAAGATGCTGAAAACTCTGCTTAGAGGTGGAGGCAGCTGGATTCCACTGACCCTGTGCCTCCTACATTCCCTAATGCTGACTCTCTGGATTGACTCAAGTCTGATACTTCTACTGTGAGTCAACAGGCCTAAGCCACCCAGTACAGAGTCCCAGATGGAACCCGCAATGCTACTTTTTAAGTCTATATTGTTATTGCACGCTGTCACCACTCCATGGCCATCATCTCTTTTTCTCTTGTTCCCTCAACTTTTCTTTAGCAACAGACCCAAAACCTTTTGTTTGGAATTCTATTAACCTGTTCTGAGAAAGATGACTTTGGTTTTCATCTGCTTCAGTGAGCCCATTGTTTCTGGTTTTTTCTTTCTCCGTTTGTTACACTTGATTCATAACAACTATTTAGTTAGCTCACAAACTAAAGGTTAGTTACATAGAATAGGCTCCACTCATCGTCACTGGGCTTAACCCTGGGTCTTCAGTCAACTGGCAATGCAGGTTGACCACAAGGAGCTTTTCACAATTTTTTTGTTTTTTGTTTTTTGTTTTTTGTTTTTTGTTTTTTGTTTTTTGTTTTTTTTTACGTTCCTGGAGGTTGGCTTGTGTTTTGCGTGATAGCTATAGAACTCTAAGTGTAGAAAGCAAATACTAACTTATAAACTCTTAAATCTGTACTCCTGCCACATTTGCTACTATTCCATAGAGCAAAACAAGTCAGCTCAGCCTGATTGAGGCAGTTGTTAGTGAGGCAGGAGGTTGCCTAAGAGTGTGGGCATATTATACACAACCCAGAAAGGGATTTTGTTAAAATTTTGCACATCCCTCTTGCTCAGCTGACTATAGATGTCTCTAAAGCTTTGATTTTTGTGTCCCTTTTGTTTCTTGAGTTTTTACTGTGTAGTCCTTATAAAGGCTACAGCACTCCACAGTTCTGACATCTCTGTCATGTTATATTTTCTCCATTTGAATGACTTCAAGGTCCAGCCCACCTGTCTGGGTGTTTCAGTTACTAGAGTTCCTCTAGATATTTCCATTGAGATATCTTACTGTGACTTAAAAGTTGGCATGTCAAAGGGAGATGGGAAAGAGATGAAATTATATTCCAATCAAAAAGCATATCTTTTAAAAATAAAAATTCTGCACACAAAATTGATGTATGAAATGAAATTACTATACAAAATTAATATTGCACTTAATGTTTAACCTGTTTCCCTTTCTCTTCTCCTTCATCTAACCTAGTTCCTCCTCTACTACTCAGCAGATAAGACAATGTATTTAATTTTAGTTTCAATTTTCTAGCCCTAAAAACAGTGATAGGAAAGCTTTGCAGACAGAGCAATCATGTCAGAATTAAATTGGTTATGTGTGCTTAGGACTTTGAAGATGCACAAAAATGTTCATTATTTCCTTTGCCCTCAAGTCCTACATCAAGCCATAGGATTGCTCACCTCTCGACTCTTCTATTTTAATTAGTCCTAGAAATCAAAATTCCTAATAGCATCCTGCTAAACAGTTTACTTAAAACTTTATTTTCCACATTTAAAAAAATGGTTATAATAGAAACGACCAACTGATGTGGCTGTTCTAAGATAAAAGCCAATACGAACTAAGTTCCATTTGTTTGGGGTAATACAATGGTAACCCTTCTCAAACGACACTTATTATAACTTCTTGCTCTATTAACAATAAATGCAAAATTATAGGGAAAATCGATTATGAATCTTTTCAATAAATACTTTCTTCTACAAAGAAAATTGTGTGAATAGAGCTTTAAATGGTCTGATTCCATTCCAATCAAGATTAAACTCTTTTTACCTATACCTATTCATCCATGTGTTGCTTTCTTCATTCATGCACTAAACAACAATTTTTTCAAGTGTGCACAACATGACAATTTGTGCTGTTCCTGTGGCATAAATCAGCGTCTGTCTAGCTCAAAACAGTGAGAAGAATCCCCCACATTCAGAAGCTAGCCTACCACTTACGGCTAGATACTGGTGCTCCCTGTTAAACATAAACAATCTCATGGACCATCAACATTGAACAAGATCACTTTATGATCATTGACAGATCACAACAAAAACAGGATCAAATCTCTACATAACCATAGCATAGACATCGTCTACTGACACAAACAACCACATACTCATGTATCCTGGCTCTCTTGGGTGACCACTGCTTCTTTGCCAATGGCATCTTCAGTCTCTGGATAGTCTTGCCTCCTCAACAACATTCATTGATGCTGAAATATATATGCTCAAACACACTTCTCGATAGAGCAATCTAATCCACAGCAAAGCATCTCTTCTTTACATCCTTCCCAAAACTGCAACTCAAGTATAGGAGTCTTTTGTAATGCCCTACTTCTGAGACGATCCTTTCTTCACTTTAGTATGTCCTTTCTCTGCATACCACTCCAGATGTGCTACTGGTGGGCTTTTGCTAAATGGAGTTGGCATAACTCTCTTTACTTATTCTTCTGACTTCCTAAAACTGGAAAATTCTCTAAAAAAGAAGCGGCACTGTCTTAGTCATTTTTCATAGCACCCACATAGAAATTTTAATACAGCGAGCACACTCCCTTAGAAATTATTTCCTGCGATAATCAGAAATGACGCAGAGATTAAGGAGAAAGCATTCAAATTGTACCACTCAGAAACCCCACAGCCCCCTCCAGAAACGATTCCTGAGCAGCAGCTTTGAAAAAACAGAAAACATTCTGGCCTCATCGTATAGCATGTCAATGTGTTATAATTAATATTCAGAAATGTGGGATCAGAAGAGCATTATAATGACCTTACAGCCACCCATAATACTGGTCCTTCAGAAGAACCATATGAGATTCCTCTGAGCCATTTAAATCCAGCTGCCAGTGACCTATGCAACACTTGGGTTAGTAGAAATATTTTTCAATGTGATTCTAAATTCCTTTCAAATTACTATGTACATGAAGCTCAGAAGCTCCTAGTAACTGCATTCCTTGAATTATGCTTTTCATTCTACCTTCAAAAAGTCAGGGAAATCATGAAAAAGTCTCTTATTAATTTTTTTCAAAACTTGAAGGCATTCTAAGCCATCATATGGATTATAAAAATACATAACATCATTAAATACTTTGACATGCAAATTAACTCAATTTTTAAATAGAAAAACATCTAACTAAAAAAAATCTCTGTAGAAAAAGCATGACATAGCAGAAAGATCTGAAATTTAGCTAAATAAGCAAAAAGGTAGGTAATAGAGGTCACATGATGTATATTTGCATCTATGCATTTTAGCAAAATCCTGATGTTTCATTAATCTTCAAAGAAACAGCCACATAAACTAACACTAAAGTTGCAGGCTTTGGGGAAATCGCTCTAAGGAGCCCTGAAACACCATTAAAGCTGCTATTAATCTGCATAACTACCTTCCCTGGAGAAAGCAGCTCAGTGCTTCCGGGGCTAGGAAGTGCTAAAGACCCCATTAAAAATGGAAATCGGGGAGAAGGCTGGAGAGAAAATCGCAGTTAATTAGCAAGAAAATTAGCAAAAAAGAAGGTAGAATTATTTGGTTTGATAATGTTTATAATGTAACAGTGAAACTATTACTACCCACTGCAGTCAACTTTCAGCATACATAAGCTAAAAAATATTTCACAAACATACTAATTTGAAATTATATACGTTGGCCATAAAAACTGAAATTACAAGTCTAGCCCACAACATTAATTTTGTAAATTGGGTTTTGGTTTGCGTCCCATTTTAAAGCTCTGCTTGGTAATTCCTTTACCTTGAATATAACCAGGATTATATTAGATGCCATCTCCATGAGAGTCATCGTTTCTTCCTGATTTTATATTCATTCTATGTTATGAAAAATACTCTGTCAGTCTGAGGATAGATCATAGCAACTTTTTGGTTTGGAGGTTAAAGATGATGCCACTATGTCTGTGAATCTAGCAAAAGAGTAAGGTATGAACAACTCACAGAGATGGTGCATAGGGTTAACGCCATTGAAAAATGTCCTAATAGGTTTAAAAAAAAAAAAAAAGTAACTCAGATTGGTCACTCTTTTATCTGCTCTTTAAAAAAGACCTGAGACTTGCAGTAGTCATTCACTGAACTAGTCATTTGCCCAAATAGTCTTATTGCACACATGCCAAGCTCAGGGCCCAGGTAAGACAATGGCTCTACTTCTTACCACCGAGGTCCCAAGTTCATAGTTATGCTGAAAGCAAAGTGTCCATAATGGCAAAGGATGCAAAAGCCAATAAGCAAAAATTCTTAATGTACTCTATGGTAGGTCTGGAGAGGAAAAGGCATACAGCAAGTTCCACCTCATCAGGAAACGAAGAGGAAGGGGAGTTATGGGAAGACAAAATGGAATAATCTGTCTGAAGACCAAACCTTCAGGTAAGGGACAGCATTGGGCTGTCTAAGACCAAAAGGTTCCCAGTGTAGGGCTCCTGGACCAAAACAGTGACTTACAAAGAGTGAACCATTGGGATAGAAGTGGAAAAGAAGTTGCCAAGTCAAAAATACATAACACGTATTAAACCCTTACAATAGAGAGGTTCTTCACACTGCACCTGTTTGAACAGTATCATGTCATAGAATCCTGAGGAAAAGGTGTCATTGTTCCCCGTGTTCTAGATGAGAAAGTGAGATAGGCTATCAGTGGTTTGTTCAAGGTTACACAGCTGCATGATAACGGCCATACTGAAATCCAAATCCTGTGTCATGAGGCATACAAGTAGTGTAGGTGAAAAAGACCAATACTTGTATTAAAATTCTATGCCATTGGTGCTTTAGCCCCACTCAGATATTTGCTAGAGGAACCAAAGTATTGCTCTAAGATTTGTGTATAATAGAGATTATTACTGTTATATTGGAAGCTAAATAATCCAAAAGGAATTTTTTTCAGTCAGGTGAGACAAATTCTTGTTTGGTTTTTTCCTTTCTTGGTAGTCACAAGATAAATCAAAAAGCATGGAAAATAGTTAGCCCTTATGTTACTGTGTACAAGGTTCTGTATGACTGACGTGTTTACCTTTTATTTGTTAAAAATAAGAAAGAAAGAAGGAAGGAAAGAAAGAAAGAAAGAAAGAAAGAAAGAAGAAAGAAAAAAGGTCAAAATAACAACCCAAGCTCTCAAATGATATCATCTGGATAAAAACAAGCTACCTAGGAGCTTGTTAAACCATTAACAAGCCATTGTTATCAAAAAGTAAATTCAACCAAGTTGAAATTTAGGTCCTACTTTTCAATACTTGAATCTAACATTCATAGTTTATGATTTATCTCATTCTCATAGAATTTTCCATTGTTTGTAATTTGCTGAAAATCTGAAAAGAGAAAAAAAATCAGCCAGGTATGGTGGCCCACGCCTTTAATCCCAGCACTCAGGGAGGCAGAGACAGGCAGATATCTGTTTGAGGCCAGCCTGGTCTACAAAGTGAGTCCAGGACAGCCAGAGCTACCCAGACAAACCCTGTCTCAGGGGGGGAATCAACTTTCTTCATAAATAGAAAATAGTCCTGAATGAAATACTGTAAGTGGCATTCCAAAGTGTTATTGATTGTGTCACTTTTTGTAGAAAAGCCAACTCCAAACTTATCATAATGATTCTAAACCATGATTCTTCAGTGCTTCCCAATGATATAATGAGATGCATAGAATCCTCTATTAATTATGTAAGACCCTATTAACTCGATTTTCAACCGTGATTTCCATGCAGTTTAATTCCTAGCACTCCTTACTACTTCATTATACCTTTCTTTTTTTTTCTTTTTCTTTTTTTATTTTGGCGGTGCCTAAACAAAAGCATTACTCACAGTTCTGAATATTTAGCCATCCTTCCAACACAGATGAAACCAGTAGTTGCTTGTCATTTTTCTTAAAGTTGCAGCAATTATATAAACACTTATTCTATAAACCTTAATATAAACAGCTTTGTGAACACAAACAGTACAGTGTTAACATGAGAAACCACATTAAAGCTGAGATAAAACTTTTGATAAGCTAATTCCTTCAGCAACACATTTGTCATAATCTTGATTCAAGCCACAGCAAGAAGCAGAAGAGAAGGAGTAAGAATCCAGGGATGACACAATCATTTAGGGAATATACAGTCCCAATTGATTTCATTGCATCTAACTACTTATATGTCTGATTTGAAATGTTGGTCCTAAATTATTATCTTTGATTCATCAAAAACACTTTATTTCATAGATAACCATATGTATATTTAAGATGTATTTTGCTTTTCAGCATATAAACTTATGTTTAGTTGATTTCTAGAATTATAATATTTAAGTGTTTTATTTGGGGTAGGAGCTACATGTCTATTATTTTTTATGTATACACTTAATATTACACAAAGGTAAAGAAATAACCTAGACAAAGAACAATTGCATGATCAGCTGCCTGTGGGGATCTTCTAGTGACTTAACTGCTCAATAGGACTGAAGTTTATTATGCCAGTGTGCTTCTCACATATTCTGAAGCCTTTTTCCTCATTCATTCATTGATAAACTGTTTATTTTTGAAACTATACTGCTTATCTTCAACTAAGGTAATTTTCAAAAGTTGGCTTCATATCCCAACTGAGAGAGAAATGAACTGACACCAGGGTTGAAAATGACTTAGAGCACTGCATAGATATTCTATTGATAATTACTAAATTCAACAATATTCAACTAAACAGTGAAGCCTCACTCTGTTCTAAAGTGACAACATGAGAATATTTCTGAAAATATCCACTGTATGCCCCCAGGCTATTATCTTCAAGCCAGACATTGGCAATGGCCTTAGATTCTATAGCACTTTAAAAGATCTCTCACTCAATACTGTAAAAAGATCACAAGTAGTAGCATATATCTTGAAAGGACAGAGGGAAAATTCCATTATTTGTGGACTTCAACACATCCTAGTATTTCTATCCTGTAAGTGTCAACTACCAAGGATCACAAATTACAAGTACTGGGGCTGGAGAAATGACTCAGAAATTAAGAGCACTTGCTGCTCTTTCAGAGGATCAGAGTTCTATTCCCAGCACCCACGCAGCATCTTATAAACATCTGTTTCTCCAGTTCCAGGGGATCTAACCCTCCACAGACTTATAAAGGCACCAGGCATGCTGCACTTGAATACAATGCAGACAAAACTCTCATATACATTTAAAATAAATTAATTAATATTAAAATAGAATACTTGCTTTCTTGTTCAAGGTAGACTCTAAAATAGTATGTAGGCAACAAAAGAAAGGTGGGAAGAGAAGAAAGGGAGGGAGAAAAGAGCCTAGCTTTAAGAAGGAGGGAAGCCAGCAGCCGCCAAAATGAAGTTCAACCCCTTCGTGACTTCTGACCGGAGCAAGAACCACAAACGCCATTTCAATGCCCCCTCTCACATTCAGAGGAAGATCATGTCTTCCCCCCTTTCCAAGGAGCTGAGGCAGAAGTACGACGTCCGGTCCATACCCATCCAGAAGGACGACGAAGTGCAGGTTGTCCGAGGACACTACAAAGGCCAGCAGATTGGAAAAGTGGTCCAGGTATACAGGAAAAAATACGTCATCTACATTGAATGAGTGCAGCGAGAAAAGGCTAACGGCACAACTGTCCGTGTGGGCATCCACCCCAGCAAGGTGGTCATCACCAGGCTAAAGCTGGACAAAGACCGGAAGAAGATCCTGGAAAGGAAAGCCAAGTCCTGACAAGCAGGAAAGGAGAAGGGCAAAGACAAGGAGGAAACGATCGAGAAGATGCAGGAGTAGAGGCCTCTAGAGCACAGCTCTCATTAAAGACTGTTTAAGTAGGAAAAAAAAAAAAAAAGAAGGAGGGAAGCCGAGGAAAAGACAAGGCTTTCCACATAGCGTTTTGTTTCTTGTCCAGGTGATCACATGAGATACAGAGACTTTTCTGTGCCCGGGGCTCCTCTACCCATCTTGTGCACTGAGGTAAGTCATCCTCAAGCTCAGCAGGGCAGAGAGAAACTTCATATGCTTCGTAGACACTTAGGAACGTAAAGGCAAGTTATATACCTCACAAAGCAAATATCAATTCTTCTGGCATTTGCTAAAGCATTCTTCTAGTTGAACATGTGGCCACAGAACACAGCAGTTGATTCTTAGGTACCAACACACACACACAGGAGTATGAGACAAAAAGATGGAATTTAATTTTAAAAATAACACTCAGAAATCACTGTAGTGATTTGATTTGTTTTGTTGTTTTGTTTTGTTTTTGTGGCTGTTGAGTTTGCTTTTTGTAGTACTGGTGGGACCCAGGGCTTTGTAAGCATGAAGATTGGGTCAATCCCTAAAACCTATGTGGAAAATAGTAGCATTCACCAATAACTCAAGCTCTCAGGAGATAGAGCAGGCAGCTCCCTGGCACTTGGTGGACAGCTAGCCTAGCATATTTGGCCAATTCCAGACCCGTGGAAGATCTATCTTAAAGTCAAAGTGGACAGTTCCAAAGATGTTGTCCTCTGACCTCCACATGCAAATGTATATGTGCACATACACACCTCTATACATACACAGGTACACAACATGCATATACATGCATGCACTAAAGGAAAGGTTTTAGTCAGCTGGTAATTTTCTAGGCTCCAGATCAAGTTGACCCCAATGCTGCGGACGTCAGAGATAGCATGTTAGCACAAGTGGGGGCATAGTAGGAAAAAAATACTCAGATGGTAGAGGGAAAGAGAGGGAAAAGACTGAGGCCAGTCATCTTAGAGGACACACTGCCAGTGACCTAAGGACCTCCCACTAGTCCCCACCTGGGGAGCAAGCCTTTAACACATAGGAACCAAGGTAACAGAAGTCTTTAAAAACACCAACTAGCAATTTCTAAAGACACTCTGAGTAAGAAGACCTTAAAGTATAAAGTTTTTGATGGATTCTGGATTGAAAGTGTGGAAGAAAAGCACTTATCTATAAGAGGAGCTAGGAATGAATTTGAATTTTAAAGATAATATAAATACAAGAGTTCTTCAGAGAAACAAAGTTCTTTAAGAACTGGGCCATTGTCTCACTTAATGTAAGATTCAGGAAACCTAAAGCATGTTCAAGTGTTGTAATAATCCATTAGTACAATAGTTCATTTTAACAATAGTGTGGTTCTTGTAACATCTCAACTTCCAGGTATCAAAAAGTTGGGGATGGATGTTCAACAAACTAAAATCTTGAATTTATTTGCCCCAGTAGTAATAATTGCAGAAATGGCTACATTGTTTTCCTACTAATGAAAGTTAAATAAAGACATAAACACATAAGCACTACTATATTTTAACTAAATAATTAGAAATTAGATGAATCCTTTTAAATTGGCTTCCCATTGTGTATATATAGCCACTAAGTAAACACAGACAACAATCTCTCTCCAGTTCTATTTACTGAACTCAATTAACCACATTAATTTTTAGTGTTCAAAGGGAAAATTTAAATATGGGATGAAAATGTCAAGGAAGATACTGAAACTTTTCAATATGATTCCTTTGTTAATAAGCACTGTATAGGTGTCTTGAACATCCTTCTTCTGAAAAACGTGAAGTTAAAATCACTAGTTAGTAGAGTGGACATACAGCAACCTGCAGCATTCAGCCAAGTGGTGGCAAGAAACAGGTATCTAGGTAAAACTTCCATGTGTATCTAGAAGGAAACAGGTATCCTGTCCCTTTGACATCCCATTTCTATTGGAGAGTGCATAGAGAAGCATGCTCTGGAGACCTGAGTGAGCAGTGACATAAACAAAGTTGACAACAACCCCAAGAGGAAAGAGCTAGAGTTAGGTGGAAAGTGAAAGAGTATTCTTGGCCGGCGGTGCACACCTGTAATCCCAGCACTCAGGGAGGAACAGGCAGGAAGATCTCTGTGAGTTTCTTGGCTATAGACCATCCCTGTGAATTGGAAAATAACCACAATACTTTAGCTGCTTCATTTTGGGTTCATAGACAGACAACCTAAACTAGTCCAGATACTGCTCCTGGCGTTTTAACCATGTTTACCTTGGGAAAGCTCATCTACTTTCAGACCACTAGTCAGCAGCATTTGATCATATTCACTCCCCCTCCTCTCTTCTAACTGTCCCAGGAAACAGAAGACAAGGAGCAGCCAAGGGCCACTTAATATTTCCTCAGGAAGGACAGTTTGGACACCACATAAAAACCATAAAAGATTTCATTCATGAGCAGTCATGAAATGAGGGAATCTACAGGGAGGGAACCGGTGTCTAAGTTAACTGTGAGTCAAATATGTTTAAACATTAGTATACCATGAATTCAAGGCACTAGATATTAACATTAAAGTGTTTGTTCTGATAATGTTACACTGAATGTAAAATACACACAATCCTTGACACAGAAACAAAGCATTTGGAAATGCATGCAGTTCAGCATTGAGTAGTTGAGAAGACACTTTTTTTTTTCTGTCTAGATGCGCCTCAAGTATTATTCACTTTCATGTGAGATTAAGTGAGAAAAGATATAGACTACCCCAGAAAGAGAGTCATTTGATCTTAATTCCTTCTTTTCATTCATTCATTCATTCATCTACTCATTCATTCATTTTTTCATTTCCTTGAAGCAAGCTTTTACTATGTATCTGAGACTGGCCTTGTCCTCACTGTGTAGCTCAGTCAGGCCTCAAACATGTACCAATCTTCCTTCCTCAGTCCTCTGGGTTGCTGAGATTACAAGAGCACACCACCATGACTACCTAGGGAACCTTCTCACTTGATCATGTATCAATTCTGCCCACCAAAAGTCTAAGTCAGTTAATGTCTAGTGATGCATAAATTATAACCTTTTTCATTTTAAAGGCTCTTGATGTTAGGGGGGAAAATCCCAAACTGTCCTTCCAGAGGAAATATTAAGTGGCCCTTGGCTGCTCCTTGTCTTCTGTTTCCTGGGACAGTTAGAAGAGAGGAGGGGGAGTGAATATGATCAAATTACCCAGTATATAATTCCCAATGAATTGGTAAAAATATCATATTAAAATAATAATAATAAGAGAGAGCAGTCAGAAATAAAGTCTCTGGATGAGAACATGAGGGGATCTCCTGTGGTCTTCCCTGTAAGGAGCCTCTCTTTACCATATGCCCACTTCCTGGAAGCTCTTCCCTGTGTTAGAGTTCATTGGAACTCATCACCAACCTCGAATCTCCTCCTCCTCCCTAATCCTGCTCCTACATATCCATTGTCAAGACTTCATTTGATCCATTTCCTCTTCACAGAGCCCAAGCATGCCCACAACTACACCTGCTCTTTGAATGGACAGATGGATGGATGGATGGATGGATGGATGGATGGATGGATGGATGTGGGTTTAATAAATTAATACTTTTTTCTTATTTTATGCGACATTAAACAATAAGAATTATTCAAATACTAAGATTCCCTCCCGTCTCTCTCTCTCTCTCTCTCTCTCTCTCTCTCTCTCTCTCTCTCTCTTTCTCTCTCTCAGAAATATTACTTTTTGGCTCATCATTTCTGAAGGATTTCATCTATCATGGGAGAGCAGGCCTAGTGGAGAGAGCACATGACAAGACTGTTCATATTATGGTGGATCAGTAAACAGGAGTAAGGTGGAGAGTAAAGGCTGGGTACACTCTGCAAAGGCCTGCCCATCACACAGACACCACCGCCTGAAGCTTCCACAGACTTCAAACACAGCACCACCAGCTGGAGAAAACACTCGAAACCTAAGCCAGTGGGGTACATTTCTGATTCAGGCCATTCAGATTCATTCAGCAACCTTTCATGGTCATGTTTACAAGGTTGAGTGATTGTTTAATCCCAATCAGAGACACAGAGCCGGAACTAGACAACAAATAACAACAGTGGGTAAGTTCATCAATCAGGCCCCCTTATAAAGTCGTATTTTTTTCCAGGATGAAACCTTTATCTACTGTTCTGAAGAAATATTGACCCTTACCTTTCTTGCTCAAATCCTTGCCTATCCCTGGCCAGTTTTTAATCCTAACAACCAAAAGCTCTCATAATTTGAATAGTTACACCTCAGGATCCAGGAATTCCAAGAAAGATTTCTCTGTCACGATTTCACCAGAAGAGCTACTATTGTGTAACTGTGTTTACATCTATGTAAGTCAGTAGGCCCACTTGTGAGCCTACCAGAATGGAAATGCCTGTAGTTAGCTGTAGGGTGTGTAGCATTGGTCTGGAATGCTTGGAAAGTTAGCAGTAACTAAGCAAAAAGCCTCAGGTTTTAGATTTGAAAGTTAGTTTAGGGGAAACTACAACTGCCCATAAATGAAAATGTAGTTGTGTTTAAGGCAATGGCCTGTAGGTTCACACACTGTAATTAAAGTCTTTTTTAACAGTAATCACCCGCCCTGCTCTCTCTCATCTTTTGATTAGTGGCTTCTGAGGAGTGCTGCCACACACCTGCTGATGAGTTGAGTGGCCGTGGGTAGGAAGGAGGGAGAGCTCAGTAAACAGCCCCCAGAGAATCAAGAAACAAAGTGTGGTCTGTGCTACTCACGGCTCTGCCTGGAGACTCCGGTCCTCCGCCACGTAATTAGAAGGAATGTAGCCCTGCAGCTGCTGACCCAAGCTGGGTTCCTTCTTCTCCAAGTGTCTGGCCAACCACCAGCCCTCGTGCGAAGTGTCCAAGACTTGGAGTTTGTCGCCTGCCCGGAAGCTCAGGTCCTCCGCAGTACGAGCTTGGTAATCAAAGAGAGCCACAAAGTAAGGACCATGGCTTCTCTTGGGCTCCTGGGACCTGGGAGCCTCCGGAGGACTGAAGGCCCCTGGATTCTCAATCACCACTGACTTGTCTGCCTCTTGGGACCAGCAGGGAAGAAAAGGCTGCAGGTATGCCCAGAGCCTCACACAGACGCTGCCCATGGTGTCCTGGCTGGGAGGAGGAGAGAGGATAACCCTCTCCCCACACGCTGTACAGATCCACTGTCTTCCTCCACCAGGCAGCCAGCCTCCAGTTCAGTTGCGACTCACCATACTGAGGAGAGCGAGCATAAAGAATTCCAGCTTCGGAGGATCTCTCCCGCAGATCAGGGCTTGGCCAAGAACAGACTCCCAGCTGGCTTTCTGTTTGTAGCTTGCCGCCCTGGGGCAAAATCAAGAGGGGACTGGGCCTGGGCGGGAGGTCCAGTGGGAAGGTGCTTCTTCCTGACTGCTAGGGCACCCAAAGATAAATAAAATAAAAAGGCTTTTCTTTAGAGGGACAGCTGAGAACAAAGAACAGCCACCTCTCCCTCCGTCCCAAGAAAAAGTTAGCGAGAGACTAAGACTAACTCCCCGCCAGAGCCTGCTCCAGCTGCTTGCACTCTGCTTCAAGCCTGCAGCTGCACCAGCGCCGCGCTCCCCCGAGCTTTCCTTTTTGCTAATGAATAACCAGGCCGTAGAGGTTATCGCCTTTAACATCCTGAGCTGTACAGACTGTAATAATTCCTCCTTACTTCCTGGTTTCTTTTTGTCTGATCTAAAAGGAACTCCCAGGCCAGCTTTACCCCTCCCTCCTCCCACACCCAGGATAGACCAGCCCCCTTACCAAGAAGTAGTCAGGTTCTTAAAGCAGCCAAAGTCCATGCAGTAGAGAGACAGGCTAGCCCAGATGGCTCTCTGTCTTGCTCTATTCACTACACAGAATGCAGAGCAGAGATTTATTTCCCCACAAATATGAGCAGGATTGTTTTGCTCCTGGACAAGAAAATTAAAAGAGAGAGAGAGAGAAAGAGAGAGAGAGAGAGAGAGAGAGAGAGAGAGAGAGAGAGAGAGAGA
>OU015750.1:74511255-74561260 GCA_907169655.1 Acomys percivali
AGAGAGAGAGAGAGAGAGAGAGAGAGAGAGAGAGAGAGAGAGAGAGAACTCGATGTTTTGGTATGTGTTGCCAGACATGGGGCAATTGAGAAAGAGCCATGGAGTCCCTACCATTTTTTTTTAAACCACCAGGAATAGAATTTAATAGCCTCAGTAGTTTCTGAAGAAGTAGAAAAGCAGCTGGTAAAATGCTGAGAACCTGAAAGGCTGCCTTTTCCCACAGAGACCTCTCATTCCCCTGTCCCTTGCATTGCTATTTCGGTAGCACATGCGCCCAGTCACTCGGAGGAAGACTTAGGTGCCTGGCTGCTAAAGGCATTTTAGAGAGATTTTCTGCTGAAGTTAGACTTCAGGCCCATACTAATTCTGACTTACTTGGTGGCAGTTGTGGCAGGACCTTAGAACAACTGAGGCTGGGGTTAAGATAGCCAGTGTGAGGCCCCTGGTTCGAAGGCCAGTGTCTCTCCCTAGACTGCAAAAGCAACTGTGCAAACTACCTGCACAGACTCTGCGCTGGTAGAGAACATCACAAAATTTCTCATGATGTGTCATTTGATTGAAAATAAAACATTTTATTTGTTTTGTGTAAGGCATTTAAAAAAAAATTCTTTCTTGGGATTTGGGGTTGGTAGGCCTTGGCTCCAAACCACCAGTATACCCCAAAAGCCTCTCTCTTGAAACAATTGTTCAGTTTATCGACAGAGTCTTTAGGCTGGCTAACCTAGCCCAAAGACAATCTCAAAACTCCTGCTCTTTATTAAATCGCACTCAGGTGGCAGAGGCAGGCAGATACCTGTGAGTTTTTAGGGCAGCCTGGTATACATAGTGAGTTCCAAGACAGCCAGAGCTATGTATAGAGATCCTATGTCAATCACTCAACTAATAAGAAAATATCCAACTCAAATAGAAAGAAAAAATGAAGAGAGAAAGAGAGAGAGAGAGAGAGAGAGGCCTGTGCCTCAGTCCCATATGTGGTTCTAGTATGCAGATCATCTGGTTACAACATCTTGTATCATACTTTAAGATTCTTGAACTGTCCTCAAAATCAGAGTAGAAGTAACATTTTGCAGAAGCAGAAAACCTACACGTACGGTTGCGGAGATGGCCCAATGGGTAAGACATTAACTGAAAGTAGATCCTAGCTGCCAAGTGAAAAAAGCAAACAAACAAACAAACAAAAAAACACAAAAAACAAAAACAGAAAAGCAGCTCTGATTACAGCCCTGTAAGCCCAGCGCTTGGGAGACAGGGGCAGGAAGCAGCTGCCAGCCTCCCTCCAAGTACAACGCGAGACCCGTGTCTGAAGGGCACAAGCTTGAGAGCGTCCTCCTGTGCACTCCACATATATGAACCCCCATACATAGGCACATAGGCACCACACGCGCCATGTACATACAAACACACAGCGAAAAGGCCAAACACTGAGCTATATTTTGTTGTTTTATTTTAATAGCAAGAGACCTAAAACAGAATGCATATAAAACTCCATATTTTATACAGAAACAAAAATAGTGATCCTGGGATGCCAATGAATTGCAACAACTATTCTGTGCTAAACGCTATGAACTATGAAGGTATGGCATTCTCTTGAGACCTTTAAACAAGGTTGAACGTGCTACAGTGTTTCCTGAGACACCCGCATGATGTAGAAACAGACAGAAAAAAAGGTTGGATGGTCCATGAAGCCGAGGTGGACCCAAACCCAATTAACTGTAAGTGGATTCAAGACTCCAAACCTTCTCCTATCCTAAATTTAAATATGCCTTCACTGTGACTAGGTCACAACTTGTGGGAAAAGACAAAGTGACAAACAGCACAGCATAGCCACCGAGCACATGAAGACACTGAAGTAGCATCAACCACCCAAGGATGCCAGGAGAACAGTGGCCTGAGAAACTGAGCCCGGTGGAGAAGGTTTTGTCATGTCTGTGACCCTGGGGCTCTCCTGGGCACCCAAGCTTGAACCCTGACAGGTGGCTTTTACTCACTCTGGCTCCCTTCAGCTGGTCAGTCACGTTTGTTTGCTCAGTCTTCCTTTTCATTTATTCCACAAACTTTTTAAAACTCCATCCGAATGACAGCTGGCCACTGAGCAGAAAATAGAAAGTTCCAGAGGTGTCTTAACTGGCCTCTCTACGTCCAGCTTATTCTTATCTCCAGCTTGCCTTGCACCCTGAGGTGGATGGCATTTCCAACAGAGGGTCTTTATGATAGGGGCAAGAGACCGCAGGCAGCCACGTCAGCATTGAAGGCTTTTCTGTGTTCCGAGAACCAAACTGGGAATGTTGTAAAAGATTCAGTATTTAACGAGCAATGCCTACGAAGAAGATAAATGTTTTTGGTTTTGTTGTTGTTATTCTTGTTGTTGTTGAGAAGAAACTGAGGTTTAGAGAGGTTAGGTGCCCAAGGGCTCAGAGACACCAAGTGGTTGAACCATGCGTCACATCCTGTCTCAATCACTGCAGACCCTGAAAATGTAAATCCTCAGCTTTAGAAACTCAATCAATCAATCAATCAATAACTGATGCCACTGTTCAAGGGTAAATTCTCCAGTAGATTTTTGCATGTTTGGAAATGGTAACCAAATTCCTAAACACGACACACAAAACCCTGGTAACTCTTCCAACCTTGTGGTCCCTCACTCCTGTACATAAGACCTGCTACTCAGTTCCCAAAACTACCCGCTACAGATAGCTCATGTCCCATGCTATGCCACAGCATCCCTCTTCTTACTTCCCCTGATGACTTCCTTGTCATTTTTCCATGTTGGATTCAGCATCATCTCCTCTGGCATGGTAGATTAGTACTCTGACACAAGCTTGTACTTGGCTGCTCACTGAGCCTCCTTTGGCTCTCTTATTATTTGTTTTTCTCAGAAGAACAGAATCGGCTTCTCTGAACCTTTGATGCCTCACATGGTGTCCAGAATGTAAGTGGTAGAGAATAAGTAAGTATTCATAAATGACTTAATTAACAATGACAGAAAGTGAGAGAGACAGGGACAGTGAGAGAGGGAGAGGCACAGAGTGAGGGAGGAAAGGAAAGAAGGAGACAGCAAGGGGGGGGTGGAGGAAATGGATTTAATAGGTTTGACATAAGAAAACACTTATGGAAACCCACAGAGATTTAAGTCCAGGGGGTGAAAACTGCCTCAAGCACAGCACAGAAAGTGGCTTTTTAAAGGTACCTCTCTTATGTCAGGCCCTTACTGAACCAGCTGCTGAGACCAGCTTTCCTTCCTCTGGTCACTGTCCCCTCTCATCCCTATACCAAGCTTCCAGAATGCATTAATAATGTCCCTCTCTTGCACAATAACCTCAGGAGATTCTTATTGCCTGAAAAAAGAAAAAAAAATGGCTTGCAGTCAAAGCTGAGGAATGCACGCTCTATCCAAGGCCCTTTATCAGACAAGGCCTTTCAACATCCCGCTCCACTACAGCCTTGTCTCAGTCCTCCAGCTCAGTCAAATTGGTTTATTGAGGCTCCCAGGAAGCCTTATCTGTTCCCACATCTGCTTCTGTCTCCTTGGACACTGTTTTGCTCAGCATTCCTTCTCCTCCCAGAAGATTCTGGCCTGCATTTCAAAGTCTGAATAAAATTCCTCCTTCCTCCTCTAGGCCTTCTCTGTTGCATCCCTGCCAAAACCAATTTCCCTTCCTCTGAGACTTTTTCTAGCTCTGCACCCTCCTGCTCTGAGAACCCACAGCCCTAAGTGGGTCTAACCCTGCTCGTGGATCTGGTTTTCAGAGTGCTGTGACATCAACCCCACAGCTGTTTCTGTGCCAGCTGGTGGGTGTGTCCGTTCCGGTTAATCTCTCAGAGCACTGTTAAGTCACTCTCCCATCTGCTGGACTCAGTGGACTCCACCGTCTCTGCTGATCTTGCCACAGAAACACACTGACATTCTAAACCTGCTTGATGTCATTTCCTCTGCTCGCATTAAAGACAATAGTGAAATATCACGTGGCTAACACATGCATGGTTTTTCCTCTAGGTACAATTATTTCTACTGCTTACCCAATGCCTATTTTCTTTCTTTCCTTTCTTTACTGATAATGATACATTTTTTTTAAAGATTTGTTTATTGTATATGAGTGCTTTATCTGCAGAAGAGGGCATCAGATCACATTATAGATGGGTTTTGAGGCACCATGTGGTTGTTGGGAATTGAACTCAGGACCTCTGGAAGAGCAGGCAGTGCTCTTAACCTCTGAGCCATCTCTTTTTAAAAAATATATAAGTAGAATTCCTTAGGTACCTCAAGCGAGTAGACTCTACTGAACAGCCTACTGTTTTCTCCCTCTCTAATCTCTTTCCTCTTGTGTAGAAGAACTCAGTGAAGATGGGTTAGAGTAGAAAAAAACTCCTGTCCAAGAGAACTGAATCTTGGGCCAGGGTGGAGACCTGGTATTGCAGGTAGATGGGTCAATCGCTTTGGCTAAGGGGCCATGCCTAGGAAGACAGGCTAAAGCAATGCTAAAGAGACAAGTATACAGGTAAAGAAGAACGAGTTATTTGATGAGATAGTGTATGTTTCCTCTACAGAATCCTTGGCCCTAGCAAGGGACAAGAATTACACAGATTCCCTAATAGACAGATAGGGAAATGGGGCCATAACAAGGTATTAAAGATCTCGAACTTCCAAAATGGCCGCCTTCCTCTTTTCCTGGGGGCAGTGAGGGGGGGGGGGGGGTGGGAGGAGACTTTATTTTTCTTCCACCAGTAGGGATCTCCTCCTAAATGACTAGCCCAACTAGTTCAAGGCCAGATCACGACACGTTTGCCCCAAAGTTGTGGGCAGATCACCCATCCTGTCTTTGTTCAAACTAAGCAACCTTCAACTGGGGGAAGAAAGATGTTTTAGAGAGTTTTAAAACTCCATTCCTCATGGAGGGGCTGGATCTGGGGCTCCCTGAGTAGGCCCTCTGGAATGCTGACCGTCTCTGTCTCTGCATGGTTGCTTGGTGTGTGCACATCCCCTCGCTCCTAGTAAATGTCCTTCTTCACCAGCTGGCTCTGTCTGCTCCTGTCTGTTATATTAGAGAATGCCCCTGCCCCCAACATCTTCTTGTCCTTTAATTCTTCAACTAGCTGAGAAAATGAACCAAATCAAGACCCACAAATGGTAACATTGATATACAAGCTAATAGGCTATAGCCTTGTAGGGTTGTAAGTCTGCCCATTTTTCTTAATAATTCATAATGGTGTAACTTCTTTTTTCTTCTATCTCTTTTCTAGGGACATTTTTCTTAACACTTTAGGTTTGCCACCCACCCCCAACATTTTGGGTTTCTTTACTTCTTCTCTAAAGCCCCCTCCATCCACCAAGTGACTGACCTCAATGCCATCTTAAACAACATGACTTCTTTTTTCTTCTTTTCTACACTTTCCTCTTTCAAGCGCCTGCTGAGGCTTACAACTTGCATGACTAGAGTTCTTTCTTTTAAACACTAATAAAATTTTCATTGAACTTGCACGAGGCCATTCTTAAATTATCTTAGGAATGAGACTAAGAACACTAAAAGGGAACCTTAACTTCCGGTGAATCAATTGCTAACTACAATCAGACATATTTTGGGTTGGGTTTTTTTTGGGGGGGGAGGTTGTTTTGTTTTGTTTTGTTTTGTGTTGAGACAGGGTTTCTCTGTGTAGCCTTGGCTGTCCTGGGCTCGCACTGTAGACCAGGCTGACCTCAAACTCAAAGTGATCCATCTGCCTCTGCCTCCCGAGTGCTGGGATCAAAGGTGTGCGCCACCACACCCTGCCAATCAGACATCTTGAACCATATAGTGGCCTGAAAAAATGGAAACGCAATACAGGGGTGGGGGTGTACACAAGTAATTGCAACACTCAGGAGGCAAAGGGAGGAGAATCAGAATTTCAAGTCCAGCCTCAGCTATCCAGTAAGTTCAACACCAGCCTGAGCTATATGAGCCCTTATCTCAAAACACACAACACACACACACACACACACACACACAGAGAGAGAGAGAGGTAAAATATCAAAGCAATCTGTGAAACTAAAGCCTAAAAACATCTATATTCAATCTTATTTGCAATATGAAAGTTAAATTATCTTCTATCTACATAAGGTATATTTTTACTGTATATGCAAGCCAGGTGCTGTGGTGTAGGCCTATAATCCCAGCACTTGGGAGGCAGAGGCAGGTGGATCCATGTGAGTTCAAGGCCAGGCTAGTTTACAAAAGCGAGCCCAGGACAGCCAGGGCTACACAGAGAAACCCTGTCTCGAAAAACCAAAGAGAAACAAAAGACAAAAATGTATGTGCAATAAGATTCATCTTGCTGACCAGTGTTGGTGCACACCTTTAATCCCAATAGTAGAGAGGTAGAGGCTGGCAGATCTCTGTGAGTTTGAGGACAGCATGGTATGCAGAGTGAGTTTCAGGACAGCCAGGTCTACACAGAGAAACCTTGTTTTGAAAGAACAAACAACAAAAACAAAATTATTTTTTCCTCTTTTCAATGACAGAAATGACACCTAGATCTTGTACCTACACTCTTTATCCCCTTGGGCAACTAGTTCCATTCAATTAGCTCTCATCCTGCTTAAAACACTGTAGTCAAGTTCAAGTGTATTGATCCATAGAAATAAAAGAATAGAATACACAAAGGAAAAATAAAGCAAAATGATGACGAGTGGAGGGAACATGTTTGAACCCCTGTTCCAACTGAAGCTGTCACCCCAGCTCTCTGCCTTTCACCTCTGGGCAATACTGAGTTTGCCTTCCATATTTCTTTGAAGCTCTTTGAATGAAATTTGGTTTCCCTTCATGCAGTGAGGCTAGCCCCCAGAATGTCACAAGTAGTGTGCCCCTTGCAGATATCGGCTGTCCCCAGCCGCTTTCCTGCAGCTGATCCTCAGTGGCTGAGGGAGGCTTAGAGCTGCCTTTGTTTACTACTGTGTTACCTGCCACCCAGGTGTGTGTCCCCTCCCAGTGTCCCCTGTTGAAACACTTTGCTGAGCCTTTTCTTCCATGCTTTTTGCATTTTCACTTTCATTGCTGATACTTCCCCCAGCTACGCTTTGATCTGTACTGACCAGCTGAGATTCCAACCTTTAGAACCTGTGATCAGACATCACCTTCTAGAACAGTGGTTTTCAATCTGTGGGTCATGATCCCTTTGGGTGTAGACCGACCCTTTCATGGGGTCACACATCAGAAATCCTGTTTATCAGATACTTACAACTTATAACAGTAGTGAGATTACAGTTATAAGTAGCAGTGAAAATAATTTTATGGTTGGGGTCACTACAACATGAAGAACTGTAGTAAAAGGTCACAGTATTAGGAAGTTGGAAACCACTGTTCTAGAATATCTCACAAGGACCGTGGGTTGAAGTATGGCAGATTCAAAATAACACTGGTTATTATTCTTTCAAAATTGTCATTGTCATGTACTCTGTCTTGAAGAAAAGCATCCTAAATGTCCACCTTAAGAAGCATCCTGAGTGAAAGCAGAAAGACTTTGAGACTTGGCATCAATCATCTCTTTAATCTTCCAGTTTACTTCTAGATAATACTTGAGATAAACGCCTTTTGCTGTAACCTAACAGAGTACCTGGGAGCGCTCCATCTGTTTCTTCTTATCTTTCACCAGCTCCTTGCTTAATTGTCCTCTGTAGATCTTGAGATGAGCCTGACAACAGAATCTGTTAGAAGAGCTGAAAGGTATGAAATACATAGTGGAGATATCAAAACTATATTCATTTTATTCAAATTATATATATATATATATATACACACACTATATATACATAGATTTATATTTACATATAAGTTATGATGAGAAAGAATAGTCTTTTGACAACTTATTTCTAAGTTTGGCTTAGTTTTCTTGGTGATAGGGTATAATGTCCAGACTCAAAAAAGATCTATCTAACTTCTCTGAGTGACACTTGGAATTAAGAGAGAGTAGTGGTGACCAGGAACCAACATGAACTAAAAAAGTAAAGAAGTTTGACAAATTAAACTTCACGTATTTTTTCATGAAGAAATTCTATCAAGAGCATGCTTAACTGACAAGAGCACTCAGAAGATATCAATATCAAATGCTGCTTTTAGCATACCTGCTTTTATCTAACCAACTAAATGTTGAAGGGCATGACCTCTGAGGCAGCTTAGCATGTCAGAGCTCTCCTGTCTATAATCACAGCATCTTCTCTGGCCAATGACCACACTGGACAATCAACACTCAGACAGAACTCAGTATGGACGCAGTGGGTTCTTTGGTACTTAAAGAACCTAACCATGAAACCTAATTTTTAACACTTGAAAGCTCATGAATTTTCCCCATAGTGACTACTCACTGGGCTTCTTTACTGATAGACTTTTACTTGATTGCCATAAATCAATTCAGCTTTTGTTAAGGAAAAAAGCAGGGGGAGGAGAAGGAAGAAAAGGAGGAAGGAAGGAAGAACAGGAAGGAAGAGAGGGAGGGATGGAGGGAGGAAGAGTGGGAGAGAAAGAGAGACAGACAGACAAACAGACAGACAGATAATACTGTATTGAAATTTTTGTTTTGTTCTTTGACACTGAAAAGGCGTGGAATAGGCATAGAGTATCTAGTCTTGGGTAAGATTTTTAAAACAATATTCTATAGCTATTTACTCAAGATAATGAGTAAAATTTACTTTCAATGGGATTAGTGAAAGTTTTTCTATATAGAATCTTTCAGAGACAACGGATTGCTTTTCCAAAATGGAGGCTGGCTGCCATGCCAGGCATGGATGAGGCCCTGCCTGGATTCTATACCTAGCATGGCCAAAATAAATAAAAATTTTAAAAGAAATAGAGGAGATGGTAGGCTGATGAAAATTTCAAGGTCATTCTCAGATAAAGGCCAGCCTGTGTTGCATGATAAACTATTGAATAGAGACAGGTATCTACAATCCACTCAAGTATGATCTATTCTTGCCCATTAAACAGACACTTCCTTTATCAGTGTTCACGTAACTCAAGCAGCAAAGTGACTTAGTAATGCTAAGTACCTAGCTATGTGTTAGCAACCACCACAGATGATATGAAAATTAAGCACCTGTAGAGTTCATAGTCTCTCTCTCTCTCTCTCTCTCTCTCTCTCTCTCTCTCTCTCTTCTCTTCTCTTCTCTTCTCTCTCTCTTTCTCTTCTCTTCTCTCTCTCTTTCTCTCTCTTTTTCTCTCTCTCTGTACAAGAGAGAGAGAAAAAGAAAGAGACAGGGAAGGAGGATCTGTAAGGAGTTGGGAGAGAGGGAAGAATATGATTAAAGTATATTGTATGAAAAAAATAATAAAATCTGTAAAAGAAACCAGGCGCGGTAGCACATGCCTGTAATCCCAGCACTCAGGAGGCAGAGGCAGGCAGTTCACTGTGAGTTTGAGGCCTGACTGATCTACAAAGCGAGTCCAGGACAGCCAAGGCTACACAGAGAGACCCAGTCTTGAAAAACAGAAAACAAACAAAATATCCTTAAAAGATATGCTTGCTCCAAAAGTGGGGTTATTATATTAACATAATATATAATTATATATTTTAAATAAATATAATGTATATTTATATTATGTAAATTTTATATAAATATATATATATTGCTTTCAAAGACAAAATCAGTGTCAGATATGTATTAGCAATCACTAACATTTATAAGAAAAATAAAACCAGGCAACTAGGAGGCATGGGGCATCCCATGCATCATGAAGAATAGCCACAGAGAATGGTTTTATTCCCATAATCCATGTAGAATTCTCCTCCAAATGCAAACATTCACTCTAGGAGGGAAGAGAAGCTCTGAGATTCAGGAGTAAACAAGATACCCTGTGTCCAGGGCAGCAGAAAATTTCTCAAAGGCCCCTCCCCCTTTTGGAGGAGTAAACAGCTGCTGGGGGTTGAGACTGAGCAGCTGGGCTGCAGAAGGTCTGGCTCTTGCGCCATCAGCAGAGAGCTCCAGGCTGGAGTATTCACCTTTGTTCGGAATCCTCACCTTTGTTGGAGTGGACTTCTGAGTGGTGCAGCTGATGTTTTTGAGTCATCTTTGTCTGCTCCAGTATGTAACCCTTTCACCCATATTTTCATTAGTTGCTCCAACAACAACAAAAAAGAAGCAAAACAAGAAAACAAACAAACAAACCAAAAAACCAAACAAACCCCTCATGGCTCACCAAGTTTGACTTTGGTGCAGTTGTTACTTTGGTCTTTGGACTCTATAGGGATTTTTGTTTCCTTATTTTCTGTTTGGTATTTTCTGTCTTATTAGTTTGAGAAGGGGGGGTTGTGTGTGTGTGTGTGTGTGTGTGTGTGTGTGTTCTTTCCAGGAAATGTTTGTCACGTAATCCTGTATTATATCTTACCCTATACACATGAAGGAAAATCCATACCGTGCAACCAGCTCCTAAATCCTTTCCAATATTGTTAACCTATGGTTCTGTGAGCATGTGGAGCATCCTGTGCCGTCCAAAAAGAAAAACATCCCTGACAGAAATGCTTAAACTTCTCTGCTTTTCCCCAGAATTTATTTATAAATGAATAATAGTTATCCCATCACTTCTTAGTTCCCAGCCTCTCCAGCTACAGTCCTCTCTCCATTTTTCCTCACCTCTTCATCTGTATATGCTTATGTAAACTAAGTAAAATATTTGACCCTATCTTATTTGGTAATTCAATTTAATTCAAAGATTCTGAAATGCATTGCCAAAATTTAAGAGCTAGAATTGTTTTCCTTAGCACTAAGATACATCATGTCCGAGAGTTCCCAATGAATCTAATAGTCAGTATGGTGACCATAAAACAGCTGTTGGTCACCTATTGTCCTCTGGGGAACCAATGCCTCCACCACTCTAAGTCAAGGCAAGGAAATTCTCTAATAACAGGAAAGTGCTTTTAAAATGGCAGTCTTGACTGTTAAGAGTGTTAGAAATTCCTATACCAAAAACATTAGGCCAATTTCTCTTCTCCCAGAACTCTGTGGCTCTGATGTAGCAGATATGCACTAACCCCGAGGAGAGGTGAGTTTTCCTGCTTTGTTTCCTGTATGTCAGGGACTCCTAGAAGTGTGAGAGTATGTCTGCATGAGCCACAAAGGTCAGCGGTATCATTCACAATTAGATTAGTTACTAGTTTGTGTATAATCCATAATTTCTCTATCCATGAGCACGGAGCCCTTTATTGATATACCTTAGAAGATCTAGAAGAAAAGTTTCTCAAGTCACATGGCCACTAGAAAGTAGTTAGAGGGTGGGGGGAGTAATGTCTACAGGATAATTATGAGCTAAAGTTAAAGCAAACAAACAAACAAGATACCAAGTGTCCCAGAAAGAACAGAAATAATAATGAAACAAATAGCAATGGAAAAACTGGTACACTTTAGTGGCTAAGGTCAATTTCACCTGGTACTCCCATAGTGTCTTATCCAGACATAAAACTAGCTCAACTCTGCACAGTTTCAAAGATGGATAGGAAAGGATTCAGCCTAGTGAGACTTGGAGATAGGAGATAGCATGGGGATTTTACTGGGGGTCTGAGCTACCTCAAGTGTCCCTTTGAAAGTGTCCCTGAATTGGCACCAACATTCACAAGCATGATCCAATAGGTTCTTCTCAAAGTTTAAGAAGCATATGAACCACATGGGCATCTTGTAAAGTAAATGGTTCAGGAGATGTAGAGTGAGGTCTGAGTATCTGTACTTCCAGCACACAAGGACTTGGGATGGAAGGAAAAAAAATGATATGGTTAAGGGGAGAAGAGAAGGAGGTTGCCATAGAAATCGTTATCCAAGAGGCCAAGATTAAAACCCGTCAGTTCCCTTTCCTGGTCTGTGCTCTTATTGTGGTAATAACAAATTCCTTCAAATCCTTCTAATTAGGATTGGCCCCGAACATACAGCCTGATGCACAGACTTCCCTTTCCTGTAGTGTGTCTTCTGCAAGACTTCTATAAAATTAAAATAATCTTAACCTAAAGGGAAAAAAAGGATATTGCTACAAAGCTCATCAGCGTTTTCTTACTTAAAAAGGTATATAATAGATTTATCTCTTATGCACAAACTTTCAAGTGTCTAGTCATTAGCAATGATATCAGCATCAAACACAGGTTCTTTATTTATACGTACCTGGTTTTATATGGAAACAAAGAAAAGAAGCCCTATACTTAACTTCCCAGATTTAGAATTTTCCACTGTCCATGCCAAGCCATTGGGCAGAGCTCCAAGAGGTCCTGGCTGAGGCCTTTCCTTGAGTAGTATACTTGGCATTTTTTTCTTTTGATGATGGACTATCTCTAGGTAGCCACATTCAGATTTCAACTGTTCATATTACTGTTTAAATGCTCAAATGTTTTTAAACACTTCTTTTCTTTTTTTCCTTCATTTTTAAAAAATGTTCTATTTTTCTTATAACTTTCTATCTCTGAAAGTCAAGGTTAATGAAATAGCGTGCTTAGATACAGTAAATACATTTAATACTTCAAACCTAGTGAAAGGCTCTCAAGAATGGTTAGGTGTTTGCTATGTGCCTGGCATTTTATTACCTAAATTCATAATAATGATTTCTTTCAACAAGGTTTATTTTGAAAGAAAAGTATGCTAAGCTGTGTTTGTGGAGGTTGCTGTGTGTGGTGCAGCCATTCAGAGAGTGGCGATTCTGTTTTGGACCTTGAAAGTTGGAGCTGCTCATTTTGAGAAAGGAACAAAGTCTCTGGGGCTTAATGTGCCTCGGAGTATAAGCAAAGTAAAAATGCTCAGAAGTAATAAAGGCCATTTGCATTTCTTGGCTTGTAGTGAAACTCAGCATGCTTTGTCCCAGTGAACATAATGACATGTGTGTCTGTAGGTGCAGCAAGTCTGTAACCTGTGTCCTGTGCTCTTCACTTTGATTGTGAGCCTAGCCTTTAATGGCTGAGCCATCTCTCCAGCCCTCACGTGCTCTCCTTTGTAAGAACGTTACAAAGTTGACTCTGCATGTTTCTGTATGTTTGGTTAAGGCAAAGTTCAGAATGTAAAACCTTAGGAGGGGCCAGAGAGATAGCTCAGTGGCTAAGAGTACTGGTTGCTCTTCCAGAGGACCTGGGTTCAATTCCAGGCACCCACATGGCAGCTCACAACTGTGTGTAACTCCAGTTCCAGAGGATCTGACACCCTCACACAGACATACACGCAGGCAAAACATCAATGCACATTAGAAAAGCATTTAAAGCCTTAGAAATATGTGGAAGTTGTGCAATAAATCCATCATCCTACTGTTCTAGGGCAAAACTGGTGAAAGATGGAGCTGCTCCCTCTCTTTTTCATTCTCTACTTTCCCCTCCAGCAGAGGGTCCATTGTCAGCAGACAGAGTCATTCGCTGAAACTCTGTTGCCTAGTTAATGTCAGAGGCAATTGAGATTTTTCCCAACAACAGAAACACTTATCGGCTAGTCTATCAAAAGCAGTTGTGTGTGATCCATCTATCTTAGAAGATACGGCTTAGTGCCACATATCGGTGCAGTGGTAGGAAATGCACTATAGTCACCATTATAAAGTGCTGGCCTTTTTACCGCTATCTATTTTCATAGTCCTTGAAGCATATCTCCTTTGCTTCACTGACTCAACAAATACTTGCCGTGCTTCTGTAATGTGTAAGACATTGGGCTGGTGTTGGGAGCATGAAATTAAATAAAATGACCAAAGTATCCTCTATGCAAAAGAGATCATCACAAATCAAAAGTGTAACTGAATCAATACTATTGATGCAAAGTAAGGGATAAATCTGCTTAGAAGTAATATCTTCATCTTTGTCTTCCATTTCTCCCTCTTTGAATTCCACTTTTTAAAAAAAAAATCTGTCCAATGCCTGGCTATCAAATATCACAGGGCTTTTCATTATGTGGACATAAAAATATGAGATCTATACTTTATATAAAAGTTACAGACCAAAGAGGAGACAATATTAGACAAACTATTTCTGAAACAATGCCCATCTTTTAAAGAGCTTTGAAACAAAAAGTATCAAGTACTATTAGAAAATTATAAAACTCTATTTTACACAAAAGTCCTCGGCTTTAGACCTAATTCACCTTTTTATCATCTCCAAAATTTGGAATAGAGCACTGGGGGAAAAACGACTCTCAAACAAATATTTGTTGAGTTATTGAACTCTGAACGTGAGGATGGGATCAAGGAATGTAAATATTTAAAATCTGAAATATTACACCAATAAATTAGAAATTTTAGAGGCAAGACATTTGTGAACAAATGTAATATACCAAAATGGGACCTTGAAATCACAGAAAATCCAAACAAGGCAATAATGATTGATAGAATTAAATTGATAATTAAAAGTCTTTCAACAGAAGGTCCTAGGTCCAGATGGCTTGTCTTCTGTGTTCCAGGAAACACATAAAAGACTTACACCAGGTTGGAAGTGTTCTCCAGTGACACATCACTTGTCAACTGTGCCAGAGGCCAGGGGCTCAATGCTCAGCAATTAAAAAAAAAAAAAGCAAAACAAAAGCCTAAAGAAATAACCAAGTCATCTCAGAATATTTCAAAAACTTTAAAAGAAATCAACATTTTCAAATTCATTATGAGGCTGGCATTAATCTGATACCAAAACCAGTCAAGAACATAACAAAACAAGGAAACTACAGGTCTGGGTTCACAGCTCAGTGGTGGAGCACTCGCCTGGCGTGGAGTCAGTCCCTAGTTGCACAAAAGGAGGAGACTAAGACCAATCCCAAGATGTGTACAATGAAGCAAAAAATCGTAGCTAAAATACAGACAAACAAAAGCCAGCATGTTGTAAATCAAGGAGATTACACAAGCTGGCCTACTGAGATGCAACGTACACCAATCAATAAACATATCATATTAACAAAACAAAGGACAAAAATCAATATAATAATCTCAATAGGAACAAAAATATTCAGTAAAATTCAACATTCTTTCATAATTAAAATCAACAAGCTGGGTATACAAAATGAACAAATAATATATGACAAACTTCATAATTAGAGTGAATAGGGAATAGGGAAGCATTGAAGTACTTCCTCAAAGGAAAAGAAACAAGAAAATGGTGACCACATTTACCAATCTTACTTATCACGGCATTAGAAGACATAGGCAAAGCAGTGAGTCAAGAGAAAGAGAAAAAAGCATCTAAACAAGAAAAGTAATAAAATTATAACATTGTACTATTTTTACATATTGAAAACCTAAAAGTTCTGCAGAAATCTGCCAGAAATGATAAATAAATTCAATAGTCAATAAAATTGCAAGATAAAAAAATAAAAATACAACATTAATAGCATCTTATACCACTTTACACTAGTGGTGAGCTTTCTGATAAGAACATCAAGAAAGTAATCTAATTTACAAGAGCTATAAAGTAAATAAATAGAAGTCTGTGTCTGGGAATAAATTTTACCAAAATAGTAAGGGATCTGTACAATAATATCTGTACAAACCATTGATGAAATTGTTGAAGAAAAACTAGGAACTATATTCATAGACTGAAATAATAATTATCTCAGAGATTTATAGTCACTTTGCCAAATCGACAAATTGTCATTTCGTTATTGTAAATTAACAGTGGAATAATCCACAGAAAGGAAAATGATCAGAAAATTTACATGGAAAAACAAAATACTCCAAGAAGCAAAAACAATCTTAGTTAGAAAGAGCAAAAACTAGAAACATCATATCTAACCTCAGAACACATATTAAAACTATAGTAAGCAAAGCAGCATGGCATTGGCATAAAACAATGAAGCAGAGCAGAGAGTCCAGAAATAAATATGTCCATTAGCATCCAACTCATCTTTGATAATTACACTGAAAGTATATGAATAAATTAAACAAACACACACAACCATTTCAATAAATGGTCCTGAAGGTAGCTATATATGCATGCATACACACACACACACACACACACACACACACACACACACACACACACAGAGTACTAATGAAATTGTTAGAAGAAAATCATTAGAAACTATAAATCCAACAAAAATAAAAACAGAGAGGAATGCTTTCATGACATCACTATAGGCAATGACATCTTTGGACAAGATCCCTAAATCATGGACAACAAAAGCAAAAGTAGACACATGGAATTGTATTAAACCAAACAACATTTGTAAAACAAAGTAAATGACCAACATAATGAAGAGAAAGTTAGAGAATGGGAGAAAATATTACAACCTGTTCACCTAATAGGGGATTAATTCCAGAATATGCCAGGAATAACAAACAATATAAAGAATATGAACAGTGAACACTGAATAATCCAATTTAAAATGAGCAGTTACTTCAATTTTTAAAGCCCTTTATAGAAAATATAAGGAAATCAACATAAATATATAGTTCTTAAAAAAGGATATACACAAAAACAAGAAGTATGAAAAATGGTTAACACCAGTAATCATCAGAAAATATAAATCAAAATTCCAATGCAACATCATCTCATTGCAGTTACATGGCTGAGTCAGATGCCAAAAGGATGTCGTAGGAATATACATTGTGTTGAAAGGATATGGTTGGGTATTCACTGGAAGAGCCAGTTGTAGTCAAAGTTTTGGTTCCTTTTATGTGTTTTTCCTCCTAAATGTGGGATGTGGAAATGTTTGTAGTTTATCCTCAGTTAAAAGGAAACTCATGAGGGGGCAGGTGATCTTGGTCAGCTGGAAACAGACTCAGGAGAGACATGTGCTATTTGTTGGCTGAAAACAGGGGCACAACAGGGCTCATGATGTTTTGCTGGTAGCTGTCTCACCCAAGGAGTGTGGCTTTTGCCAGCTGGAAATACATCCCTGTGAGGACTCAGAGAAGGGATAAATTGAAGCCCACAGACAGTAAGACAATGCTTTTGCATCGCTACGCTTTGCAATGGCTCACATCATTTTGCTAGTCTCTGCTTTTCTATGTTTCACTTGGCAGAGAGAAAAATGCCGGAGAACTTCTTCTGGCACTTGGCAGAGTCTTGCTGTTTCTGCTGGATCATGCCACTTCTGCTGATGTTTGTTGTTGTTTGGTGTTTGCTATTTGATGGACTGCTGGTATCCTGATAATAAAGAGTGGAATCACCCCCAAGGAACCACATCTAAAAAGATCCATAACCCCCTTTTCCTACTGACCTTTCTCCTCTACCTTTGGTTGGTGGGTTGGAAGAAATATAGAGAAGTTTAAGAACCCTACATAAAGTAGGTTTTTGAAAAATCTAAGCCTACACCAGGGTAGACAGAAGTATGGTAGTTTTAATCTCCTTGCTCAAAGATATACAATGAGCAAATCAAAGAGATCCATACACCTCCAACTTATTACAGCACTATTCACAATGGCCATCGTTTGAAGTTACCACAATGCTTACCAAGGATCAAGAAAACATATGTACACAAAAACAGATTATTCTTCAGACCTAAAAAAAACAATGAAATGAACATCAGTGTGACTAGAAGACTTTATGTTAAGTAAAATAAAAATAAGTAGCCCAAATGAAAGGCAGTAGCACACCTTGTTTATGCTCAGAAGAGTGAAAAGTAGATTTTACAGAAATGGTGGGAAAGTGATAACCAGAGAAAATTAAGAGTAAGGCAGAAAGGGCGGTAGAAAAATGGACAGCAACTGTAGCTCAGGAGAAGGAGGAAAAAAGAAATGTTCCTGTGCAGTATGGAGAGCTGACTGTGATGCTCAGCAATTTCCTATTGGATTTTTTCCTAGGGAGTTGGAGGGAGATTTAAGAAACTACTGCCACACAAGGGCGCTGAATGTGCCGTGATACTCAGGAGCTGACACTCTGTTGTGATCACGTCTGTGTGCCAGTTTGCCACATGACACCTCCTCATTCAGATGGTGATTATTATGTAAGTGAAAATATTTTTTTAATAAAAAGATTCATCTAACTTATTAAATATGATACGTAGTATTATCATTGTTCAGTGGATTTCCAGTTTTCCCCCTTTCAATGCAGATTGATCATTTTCTGTTTGGGAAAATAAGCACACCCATGTGTTTTGCTTTGCCCAATAAAATGTAATTAGAACAGCTGCCTATCACTTCCAGGTAAGAGCCTTCCAGGGGGAGGAAATGTACACTTGAATGGGCTTCCTTCCCCTTCAATGAGTGATGGCAGCGTCCCAGGGAAGAGTGACACACTCACCTGCATCCATGATCAAGCAGACCCTGAGAGGTCCCTCTAATAGAGCAATGACCTAACTAAGAAATAACCTGTTTTCAGCCTCATAGATTTATGGGTTATCTTTGAAGGAGTTGAAGCTAACATTGCTGATGATGTAGATAAGGTTAAATATCTGTGCTAAGTAGGAGAAAAAAAATCTTTTAGGATTTTAAATAAACTGATGATGTTGGTAAGGTTGGTGTTTCCTAAATTTCTGCAAAAGGCACAGGGCATCCTCAAAAAAGGAAATACTCCTAGGAAGTTGGGCCTAGATGGAATAAATTTGTCATGACGAAGTTCACTAGAAATTAAAGAGGGATTTTGTGTGGTTGATTAACAAATATTGAAAAAAAAGAAGGGGTTGCATAAAAATAGCATAGCAGTGTCTCTAATGCACTCTGGTTTTAATTACCAGATATTTCTGTGGAATTTTGGAAAGACTGAGAAAGGGTCATACCCCAGCATGTGTTAGGATGAGATCATCTGCTTCTTGGAAACATCTATTCTTCTTTTTCAGAGTTTCTCTTCTTTAAGTGACTTTTGCTCTCTATGTTAGACTTCTGAAAACACCTCCTAGTTCTGCCCAGGATATACTTGTTATTAGCAACTAATACTTTAAAATTGTGTTTAATCATCAGTTTATAAATTTTATCATCTAGAGTTTATTTTGTAAATATGGTAATCTCTGGGCAATCTAATGTTCACAAATATTCTAACCAGGCCCTCCATCAGGATTGATTCTATGAAAGCACTAATACAGTAGCACACTAGGTCTGAGACAGCCATCAGCCTTAGGTGGAACAACGTTTTGTTTGGAAACATCATATAAAACATATATCTGTCTCTACTAATGCAGCCAATGTGTGGAGCCAGTTTAGTCATGAGAAAACATGTGCAGTGGTCATTTTAATTTAGACATTGTATAGAGCTTACTAAATATTAAGATATTAAAAACGGCAGCTACCTCACCACTAGGATAGCATGGGTATGAATTTTTCAAGTAATATTTCTACCCAGGCATGGCAGGGAATGACTGTACTCACAACACTGAAGAATAGGTGAAGACAGATGAATCAGGAGTTCAAGGTCATCCTTAGGGACGTAGGGAGTTCAGGCTAATATGGTCGTCAGGAGAACCTGTCTCAAAACAAAACAAAAATGGTCTTGATCTGTGCTAACTCAAATTTAGTATTGTTTTTTTAAAACCTGCTATTGTTAACATGGTGAGGCTTATTACTAATATGTTTCATGAGAAAAGTCTTATTTCTTTTATATGAATTGCAAGCCTAACCAAACACTTAAGTATAATTTTATTATACTCAAAATCCCATTTTTTTCTATCCTAATTTTATGCTTGCAAATTCAAGAATGAAGAAAGAATTTACAAGGCAGAAATCTTATATACAGTAAAGCTAAGTAGAGGCATATCTGCTCTCTTCAGCAATGCATTTCAATACCCATTCTTAAGTGATGACAAATATCCTGAGCATGCTGGACAAATTTCAAAGCAGGAAAATCATAGTCAATGATTTACAAACTAACTGGAAATAGAAAGATGCGTTGAACTTAACAGGAAACAAAATACATCAAAGCGTGGCAACAATACAAAAAATAAATTTAACAGAAATCATTGTTGAAAACATTAAATCACAAAAGCACTAAACGAATAAAAGATGAAAAGGCGAGCACAGATAACTGATCACCACTTAAAAACTGTTCCAAGAACACTACAGTCTGTGGCTTATTTTCTTTGTGCATCATCCTATATAGGAAACAATTTTTTAGTGCATGCAGTAATATTTATATTGCACTTTCTCACTTAAATGTGTTCATAAATATTAATCAATTCCCACCACAACACTATGACATAGCTAAGAATTATCCAGAGCTGACAGACTAACAGCTTAAAATTACATTTGGCTAAGATGTCAAGGACATGAGGAAATTCCTGTGAAGGCTAGCAACAGAATCCAAAGTCTGGGCTCCCGGCTGCCGCAGGGTGAAAGGAGCTGTCTGAGAGTCAGCTTGTCTCTCTCTCTGTCCTCCATCTCTGTCTTCCACACCAACACACAAGAGGAGGCAAAAGCAGAAGAACACTTACTGCACATCAGACCTGCCTGGCCAGCAGAGCTATCGCGGAGGACAATTTGTAGCTAAGCATCTGGCTTCTTCTTAGGACAGATTACCAGCATTTGAAACCACCAATTCAGAGATCTAATGTACAGGATCCTTCTCTAGATTTGCCTAAGACAAATCAACTCAGAGTTTAGGAAACAGTGTTGTTACATTCTGAAAAAGGAAAAATCCAGAAGACTGGGGGGGATTGACCCAAATGAACTCTTGAAGACAAGCACCTGTGTTCATTTGCTTTTAAGGCTAGCAGTCTTACAATCTGTCAATGACATGATAAACAGTTTGCTTACCAGAGAACAAGGGCTTTCAATGTTAAAACTGGGTAAACTCCAAGCAAATTCAAGCGGTACATAGCTCTGGGAAATGAGAAATGCCTTTACATAATTGCTGAAATGAAATCAACCAATTGTGTTTTCTTAAGTATTCAGATACACATGAATCAAAATTAAATTCTATTTTATTTTATTTTTTGTAGTTTAATTTTTTATTTTTTTATTTTTTTTATTTTTAATATATTTTATTAATTTATTCATATTACATCTCAGTTCTTATCCCATCCCTTGTATCCTCCCATTCCTCCCTCCCTCCCTCCCATTTTCCCTTTAAATTTTAAACACTTGATGTGTTTAATGGTTTGAGGTTTGTGTGTGTTGTTGTTGTTGCTGTTTTGTTGTTGTTGTTGTTTCTTATATAAAATTTCCTGCAAAACATTAAAACTTCCATGAAGTAGGGTTCAGCCACTCATCTCTCCATATCCATGGGTTCTGTGTAGCAGAACCTAAGCAAGCACCAAGGTTTATTCTATTCTTCCTGTCACCTGAGCTCTTTCTCCTTCATGAGAGACCAGAGCCTCTCACACACCAGCAGCCACTTGTTTCTCCACTGTGAAGCAAGCGGTCAGCTCTGTGCTGGGTCCTCCAGATGTTACCTTTTCCATATCTACTTCCTACAAGGAAGGTGTTTGAGGTGTTCCCTTTTGATCCTGTTATGCGCAGTTTTTCTTCTGCCAACGGAAGAGAAAAGAATCTACACCATTAAGATCACTGTTGTGATTAAATGAAGTAGTTGTTGTAAAATGCTTCTAAATGGTGACACAAATTTAGTTGATATTTTTCTTTATTTTGATCTCCTTTGGACATCTTGGGGTTCTTTGGTATCTTCTATTGCTGGGGACTTAGGTCAGTCTTTTGTTCTATCTTTAACAATTGGAGACATTGCCCTGCCACCTGCAGATAAAGAGAAAAGAAAATTACCACAGCGCTATTAGTATTTTGTGTGTGTGTCAGATCAAGTGGCTTCACTTCTGAGCCTTTGGGAATCTTCAATTATGACAGAGGGATAATAATCTCAAATTGTTTAGCATATTTATTTTTGGGTTTATGCGCGTATTGCCTGCATACATGTATGTGCGTCATGTGTGTGTGTGGTGGCTGCAGAGGGCAGAAGAGGGTGTCATAGCTCCTGGAACTGGAGTCACAGACAGTTGGAAGCTGTCATGTGGGTGCTGAGAACTGAGCCCAGGTACTTGGAACTGAGCACAGGTCCTCTGCAAGGACTGCAAGTGCACTTAACTACTGAGTTGTCTTTCTAATCTCAGTTATCCCAAGTATTTTACGCTGCATAAAATGGCAGTGTATTAGCTATTTTCTCATTGCAGTGACAAAACACTATGAACAAGATAGCCTATGGAAAAATGAGTTTGTTTAAGCTTATATTTGCAGAGGGAGACTGAAATGATCCACACAAGATAATTATTGACAACCATGCTGATTAAGCCAATTAACGGTTTCTTTAAGTTCTTTTTATTGATGGCCAGACAAAGAGTGGGCCGTGGGCCTCTGAAAAAATCTCTCAGTGCTCAGACTTAGCCGTACAGTTTTTTGTTTGTTTGTTTTGGGTTTTTAGTTTGTTTGTTTTTGTTTTTCGAGACAGGGTTTCTCTGTGTCGTCTTGATTGTCCTGGACTCGCTTTGTAGACCAGGCTGGCCTCGAACTCACAGGGATCCACCTGCCTCTGCCTCCCAAGTGCTGGGATTACAGGTATGGGCCACCACCACCCGGCAGTTGTATAGTTTTTAAAGGCAAAAAACAAAACAAAAAAACATAATGAACATCAAAGTTAGATGACACCCAAAGTAACCTTGAAGTATTCATTCCCGGAAGAGTAATTATTTTAGACATAGCACTGCATGCCAATTATTATTTTATGTATAATGTTTCTATTTATTTTAGATTACTTTAATTATTTTGGTTAATACAGTGGAATCAGGGTCAAGGCCATGGGAATCTCAAATGGGATGCCAAGAAAAATACAACCATGAGGGCAGGGGCTAAGAACTGTCTAAGCAAATACCTGTTGGAGTTGTCGATGTTACATTATTTCAGGAAGTCCATGATGATGGCGCCAAAGGCTGCACGGAAGCCAGAAGCAGGCATAGTGTCAGGGCCATCAAGCTGAGAGCTCACATCTTGAACCATAAGCACAAAGCAGAGAGAGAAAACTGAAGTTTCAAAGCCTGCTTCCTGTGACATACTTCCTCCAACAAGGCCACACCTCCTAAGCCTCCTCAAACCGCAGCACCAACTTGGGGAGGATGTGGGGGTGGGGTGGTTTTGCGGGGTGTGGTGGAGCATGCCTTTAATGCAAGCAATTGGGAGACAGAGGCAGGCAGATCTCTGAGTTCAAGGCCAGCCTGGTCTACAAAGAGAGTTAGTTCCAAGATAGTCAGGGCTATTACACAGAGAAACTCTGTCTCAAAAAACAACAAAACAAACAAATAAAAAATGTTCAAGGGCCGGGCATGGTGCCACACACCTTTAATCCCAGCACTCAGGAGGCAGAGGCAGGCAGATCATTGTGAGTTCGAGGCCAGCCTGGTCTACAAAGTGAGTCTAGGACAGCCAATGCTACACAGAGAAACCCTGTCTCAAAAAAAAAAAAAAAAATTTTTTTTTTAAATCCCCAAGACTAAGGCAAGCATTTCTCATTTGGACCACTACAAGTGTCTTTCTCTACCACTCTCTGCTTATTTTGTTGTTATTTGTTTGCTATGGAGCATGCTCCCTCACTGAACTCTGAGCTCCCCAAGTCCAGCAATACTAAATGGCCAATGCGTCCCACATAGCCTCATCTCTATGTCCCCAAATCAAGTGGATGAATGCTCTACAGACCTTTGCCAATACACACACAAAATGTAGATGTTCAAGCATATACATGCATTTTTTTTTATTTGAACATGCAAATGTGCCTGTTTCTTTTGAGGCTACAGGCATAGGACAGCATGCCCAGCTTCTTGCATGCGTGCTGGGAATCCAACATCAGAGCCTCATGCTTTCATGGCAAGACTTTAACAAGTGAGCCTTAGTCCCTGATTTTAAATCAACTCTAACGTGTTTTTCTCTGCCTACCATGGTACTGCGATCTGGCTGTGCAAATGATCTCAAGAAAAGGTGGTATTGTCCTGTGAGGTTTCTCTAACTTAAAATATAACAATAACAATGACTATAAAAGGCCTTTTACTTTTCTGGATACTTTAATCTGAACTTCTCGTAAAAAAATGTTGGGAGTATTAATTTTAGTATGTTGCATCTGCACTTCTAAAAAATTTATCTCCCACTTAGTATACTTTTCAATCACTCAAGGATAGTTCCAAGCCATCAGTATAGTCATATATTCTTTCTTGTTTTCATCTTTACCATAAGCATATATTCTAACATGAAAGGAATGAAAACAAGAATTTTAAGTGATTCCCACATTTAAATTAAGGCAACTCATACAGAAGTAGAGGCAAATTAACATTCTATTCTATGCGTTTTCACGTGAAATACTGTGACTCACCTTATCAGAAGGCTGGGTGGAGCCTTGATGAACTTCCCCCAGGAACCAAGGGAAGGGACATTCCAAGGTGCCTCATGCAGGAAGGCTTGAAGGCTCTATGCTACAGTTGGTTAAAGTATTTCCCCTGCGGGACTCTGCTCTCCTGCCTGGGAACGTCTTCTCTTAGACTTCAGCGCTCCTCATCCCCTTGGACACCCAGGGTTGCTTTTCCTTTTGTGATATCATCACACTCCCCAGGAAACATGGCAAGTTGAGGAACTATAGCTTACCAGCCAAGTCATTTATCTCAGAGCTGATACCGGATGATCTTTCTCTAAATTATGACCTCTAATGCTCCTTCGGTTTACTTAAATGTAGTTACTCATTAACCTCTTTCCTGGTGCTTATGCTCATGAGTCTATTCCCTTCCTTCTTGGAGAAGCAGAGCCCAGCCTCATTTCCATGACAGGTAAGAGTGCCCAGAGGAAAGTAGAGAATCCCAGATGCCTTGTGCCTTATACTCAGAATTGACAAACCCTTCCTTCCTGCAGCCTACTGTCAGCGAAAGCAAATCACAGGGCTACATCAGTGCATTTTTGCTTTTTAAATTGGAGAAACCAAGTATCTGTCAATGACAAGAGGTTCAGAGTTAAAGCAGACATGGAAACAGGAAGAAAAGAATAGTGCCTTTTTTTAATTGTGATTTTTCTATAGAGTATAAAGAGGTGAGAAATTAAGTATATATCAATGAAGTGACTATAATGATTTCCATGAATATTCAGAAAGAAGTGAGAACTTAATAGCAGTGAAAGATAATTTTTAAAAGTAAGAATTGTTACGTTCCAGATACCACTGGCTTTAAAGAATTGCCAAGTGCCTGAAAATAAATTGGTTTATACCGTGGAGGAAGTAGAAATAAGAATGCTGATGTTTACCTTGCTTATCCAGATAATTCCCAATGGGATATTAACTGAGGTAGTGTGGACAGGAAGATCACCGTAGATGAAGAATTAGAGGATCTGAGAGGTAAGGACAATGGAATCATTAAAACGAAGCAATATATGAAGTAGTACAATCGTGAGTATTAAATATCAACCTGCTACAACTTAGAATCACCGGAGAAGAGAGACTCAATTAGAGGGTGTCTGGACCACAGTGTGTGACTATGTCCATGGGAATTTGCTTTCAGGATAGGTTAATGTAGAAAGATCCATTGTGGGCAGCACTATTCCCTAGACAGCAGATCCTATATAAGACAGGAAAAGGCTAGATAATGGCTAGAAGCAAGTGGTAGCATGGGTACGTCTCATTTCTGTCTGCCCTTGACTGTGGATATGAAGTGTGAAGTCCGTGCCTTGACTTCCCCTCGATGATGGATCATCATCTTGAATTATAGGCCAAACTTATTTACCATCTAAGGCATTTTTGGTTGGGGTGTTTTGCAACAGCAAAAGAAATAAAACTAGAACAGATGGAAAAAATTATAATGAAAAGAAGCTAAAATCCTCAATAAATGGAAAATGTGAAGACTTGAAAGAGACTGTGGTAACTTGATGTGCATTTAATGCACGCACACACAAAACCCACAAAGGAAAAAGTAGTATTTGTATGTTCCAATTTTTTAAATAAACATATATATGTTTGTACACATATTTGCCTTTTTGTATTAGAAAAAGTCTATAGAGCATTCATCCAGTTGCCAGAAACAGTTACTACTAAAACCAAAAATAATAAATGTGTAAAACAGATGACTTATGCATTTATTTTCCTTTCTCCTTTTGGGATCAAGAAATGCCTGTACATACATAAACAATTTTTAAAAGAAAGCTCAAACTAAAAGGCAAAAAACACCTTAAGAAAGTGTCAGACTTCTTGTTGTATAGTTTGTTTAATATATATGTAATAATATAAATGTATATGTAACTTTTTTAATTTTTAAAAAGCAAAAAAAAGTGTCAGACATTTAGACAGACAGTAGAAGTCAGTTCATCTGCATATTCTGCATATTTTTCATGTTGTAGTAATATAGGAATGAAGTCATTGTCTAATGGTCCTTATTAAATTAATTAATTGTATTTATGTGTATGAATGTTGACCCTGCACATATGCCTGTGCACCAGGTATGTGTAGTGACCAGGACAGCCAAGAGAAGCCATTGAATCTCCTGGACTGGATTTACGGATATCCGTAATCCCCCCATGTGGGTGCTTGGAATCAAACCTAGGTCTTCCGGAAGAGCAGCCACATCTCTCCAACCTCTTCTAATGTTCTCAATATGATTTCTTCTTTATGGAAAGAGCCCAATAATCATTATTATTACTCCATCATTGACAAGCCTCACCTCCACACAATGCATGTGTTTGGGGGAACGTGTGTGTCACAGAGAGATGAGCAGGGAAGGAAAAATGAGCACAGGAATTCTGTAGCTCTTTGATGTGTTCCTTAGAGTGATCTCATATTTGATGGGGAAATGGAGAAAATGAACATATTTGTATTTACAGTGCCTGTCTAATTTCTAGAACATGATTAGAGATTTTGCATGTATCAATGCCAGTTAAAAACAGAATTTATCGTTTCTCTGGGTGCCACCAGGCCTCCCACCAAGGGGAAGTGGCCAAATAAGGGGCACCAGAGTTCATGTCAGAGTCAGTCCCCGCTCTCCAGTCAGCTGTGGAGAATGTCCTGTCCATTGGCTAGAACTGAGTAGGGGTTCGGATCTTCATTGCATGTATTGTCCTTGGTCGGTGCAGTAGTATGAACAGAACTCCTGGGCCCAGATCTGCCCATCATGATAAGCAGGCTACCAAGATGAGACTTGATAGCCTATGATCATATAGAGGGGCAGGAGGTCCCCCTCGGTCACAGACATAGGGGAGGGGAAAAGGATGAAAGCAGGAGGGAGGGAGGAATGGGAGGATACAAGGGATGGGATAACAATTGAGATGTAATCTGAATAAATTAATTAAATAAAAAATATTAAAAAATTAAAAAAAATTTAAAAACAGAATTTATTCAACCATTCTCTTCAGGAACTACCTCTTATTCAAAGGAACATTAGTATATATGCTCTTAACAACACGAATAAATTACAGAAGTTTCCAAAGGACTATTAAGAAGGCAGTTTAACCAGTTGCAGCCTCCCCACAGGAGCAAAATGCATTCGTAAGTGACATGTTCTGTTTTAAATATGTTAGCCCCAGCCACCTCAATATTACCTGTATGTGAGCTCTTTGTGTGGGCAATGAAATATACCAATAGTTAAATGAAAACTTAGTAGCTTGTGCATTTATACTAGTACTTAACAGAATGAAAACGTTATGGTTGTCAAAACATTGTGCCTGTTTTGTGGCTCTAAGCAATTAAAATCTTTGTTGTCTGTGACACGTAAACCTCGACTGATTACTGGAAACAGATTTTGGAGCTTCTGTAAAACATAATTTATCTTCCCCTAAGTAATGGCTTTTTAAGCCACTCCAGATTCACAATGGATAAGACAGAAATGAAAAAATGGCCATTATTCCATCCAGCAGGCGTTGTGAGCCAGGCTGTACAGCTAGTTACTGAAGTCCAAAGACAAATGAGGCAAAGTCCCTAGTCCAAAATAACTTACAGCTGGTGGAGAAGGCTGTCATACAAACACATGCTGATGTACCAACTAGGAAGTAAGGACATCTTCCTGTTCCCACAGCTACACCTCACTCATGTCTAACAGTAACGTAAGAGATGGAGACAAAGGAATAAAAAGGAGGTGGGATATGTTGTGAAGATCACATAATATTAAGCCTAGATTGCCCAGGCTACTTGTTCCTTCTGTTTTATTCATTTGAGTGCGCGCGTGCATGTGTGCACGTATGCATGTGCGCATGTGTGCACAGGTATGTGGAGGTCAAAGGTTAATATCGAGTGTCTTCCTCTCTCTGTCAGTCACTCAGCTCAGAGTTCAGTGACTGGCTAGTCTAGCTAGCTGTTAAAAAGTTCAGGGACCCACCCGCCTTTGTCTCCCAAGTGCTTGGATCACAGGCACCACATTTGGCTTTTTAGGTGGGTGCTGGGGGTTTGAACATAGGTCCTAACGCTTGGCTGGCTGGCATTTCATCTCGTGTACCAGCTTCATTGGTTCTTTTTCTCTCCGTTTTTCTGTGCAGTATTTTAGTGGGTTTGTCAAATCATGCAGCACTTCCTCCTTGAACTTCTATAGAAGCCGCCATGTTGTCTGCTGCTGTGTTCTAGTTAACATGCCCATGTATCTAGCCCATAATAGGGATATATTAAATAGTTACTCATTTCAACTAAGAAGTTAAAACTCCAGAACTTACTAGTAATTAAAAAGAGAAGAAGAGAGGCCCGCCCACTGCTGCGCCACCCGGAAGCGAGAGCCACTACATTGTGCAAGTATGTGGTGGACAGATGGGACAGGGAGGGAAGTAGAGCAGTGTGAGCACAATGAAGAGAGGCAGAACTGGAGACTAGAGGGTGCAGAGGACCAGCCTGATGTCAGCAGCGTGTCCTGCCACCTGAGGCCATGGCGAAGTCCCAGCCCGTGCCACCACCGAGGCCCATGTCTGGGTATGTCGCCATGCAGGTAGCGGCAGGTGTCTGTGGCTCATATCACCCCTGAAGGCTATGCTGATGTCCCTGGTCTGGTCTGCTGCCTGGGACCATGGTGATGCCCAAGGTGTTAGGATCCTGTTCAGTCTGCCTACTTGTGATGTCATTTCTTACCTGTTACAGGGGTGTGGCCCTGCCCAGGGCTATATAAAAAGACAAACCATCCACTTGGCGGCCCTCTCTCTCTACTCTTTCTCTAACCCCTCTTTCTCCCTTCCTCTTCCTCCTCCTCTTCCTCTCTCTCTCCTCTCTTCTGTCTCTGTCTCTCTGGAGTACCACTCCCCCATTTCCTTCTTTCCCCATGCTCATTTAATAAACCTCATACAACATAATATCTGGCATCTGGTACCTTATTACCTTATATCTTTGAGCCCTAATTTTTAATCATAACATTGGTGCCAAAACCCAGGATCAAACAAGGAACATGCTGTGCAGAGCTGGCCCTGCTACTGGCTGTAGCAGTGGGCTCTGCTCCTATCCTGGGCAGCACAGTAGAGCTTGCCCAGGTGTCAGGGGTGCAGGTGAGCCAGCCCCAAGGGTGTGAGCTCCAGAGAGATGGACCTGTCACTCGCTTGCTGTGAATGGCGTGGACAGGAGAGATGTTCCCCCCTGCCCCTGACAGACACACACACCTGCAGCAGGAGGAAGAGCTGGTCCAAGGGTCATGAGAGCAGAAGAACTACCCATTCCTCCTCACCAGCTGCAGCATTTGGGAGAGCGGGTCCTGTGCCTCTCCTGGGCAGCACAGTTGAGCTGGTCCTGATGGCACAAGTGTGAGTGAGCCACCCCCAAGGACATGAGAGTGGGAGAGCTGGCCCTGCCCCTTGCTGGCTGCAGCATTGAGTGAGCTACCCAGGGCAGAGCTGGAGAGCTCTCCCTAGTGGTGTGGACACAAGAGATCTGGCAGGCTGATCAACTCAGCTTCCACCCAGGCTCAGATATAGGGCTATGAGTTGGCCCGCCCCAACATTTACCTCATCCTTGAACTGCTAGAGCACGTAGAAGGGTCTGTCCTGAAGATCCAAAGCTGCAGGATCTCCATCACATAGCAGCAGCAGGGTCTATGAGGAGTCCTGGTGAGACAGAAGCCAGAGGCCACAAACCAGACCAATGATTCACTGCAGTGACTATCTGGAAGTAAGGACCTGTGGACTAAAGGGTATACTGTGGGACACACTGTGACATACTACAGCTTCCATGATGACATTTTTTTTCTTATCTTTTCAAAAAAAATTTTTTGGGGGAGATTGCAAGGGCAGAGGCTGAATACAAAAGGACAGGGAGACAGGTGGGACTGGGGTGCATGATGTGAAACTAACAGTCAATTAAAAGTTAAAATAAATAAATAAATAAATAAAAAGAAAAGAAGAAATAAGCAATGTGTTCAACCAGTGTGTCCTGTTATACTCAGTTATATTTATAAGATACTTATTGGCCCTTTCCTGGGGTCTAAACAGGATGACCAGAACTCCATGAGCCTTGGATGCCCCGCCTAACAGGATCAGGTTTTCCATTTGCCCCACTATATTAAATAAACATGAAAAAATAGCCAGGTTTCTATGTACCCATGAGATGAACACTTTGGAAAGCAGTGGGCTGAAACATTTGTGGTCTCTTCCATTAAGTTTTATTACTTTCTATTTGGAGAGGGAGCAAAGAAGAGACAGAAGGAGGAGACGGGATGGACAATGGGTCACAAGCCGACTGACCAGCAGAGGGAGACACCAATCCCAGCTAAATTCTTAGTGAAATACATTTTTTGCAAACTAGGTTGAAGTGATTAAGGTTTACAAGAACGGCTGGCAGAGCAGATGGCTCTGGGGCCCCAGCCTCAACCTTTTAGCCTGGTTCTGACTTCTGCCACAGTTCATAGCACACAGGCAAGAACCTCCCTCAACAGACCTGAGAGGCCCTTAGTTTTGGTGCCCAGGGGCTAACTGAGGCCACAGGAACCCAAGGTCATGTACAGCCCGGAAAGCTGGTGGGTAGGTAACTCTCAGTGGAGACAGAAAAGGAGTCAGGAGATAAAGATTCAGCCCTTTCCCCTTCCAGCAATGGTTCCAAGGCTTTTAGGTGTTTCCTGGGACATCCTAGCTGTGTTGAACCATTGCTATCACAGTGACTTCGGTATTGATCTTATATTGGTTTTGTTGTAATTTTTCTCTCTCCCTTTATTTATTGCTAGTTTCTAGGACTGTTTCCAAATATATGACCCATAGCCATGTTTTTTTTTAAGCTGTGGTATTGGAAGCTCACTCACGAAAATGATGCAAACCTCAGAGAAACGTTTAAGTATATATTTTATGGACATCTTTTTTTTAAAAAAAGACTTATTTATTTATTATGTATATCTTGTTTTGCCTGTGTGTGAGCCTGTATGCCAGAAGAGGGCACCAGGTCTCATTATAGATGGTTGTGAGTCACCATGTGGTTGCTGGGAATTGAACTCAGGACCTTTGGAAGAGAAGCCAGTGCTCTTAACCTCTGAGCCATCTCTCCAGTGCCTTATAGACATTATTATAAAGCAGACTTGAGAACTTAGCATCTTGGTTCATGATGATGGGACAAAAAGTCTTAAGTCAGCTGACTCTAGAAGAGAGAGAGGAGAACATTGTACCTACCAGCCTTCTTTTCCTGTAACAAAAACTTTCCAGCAGCTTCTGCAGGTCAGAGAAGTTGGAGACGAATGCTATGAGCCATCACACAGCATCTTCTATTTTGTTTCAGGAAACCGTGCACGTAGCATGCATGCTGTAAGAATCCGACATTGGTTATGGCATTTCAGACATGATGCTTAGTAACATCCTCAAGACAGTGGTCCAGCTTTCCTCTTTGATGTGGCAGCTCTAAGGAGCTTCATTCTCAACTCCAGCTGACATGGTAGGTGGGATCCCTGTGCTCCAAGTAGTAGGCAAAGGCAGGGGCCATCCTTGACAATTTCAGTAAGAGTTTATAAATGAACAGTTGATTGGTCCTTTAATGTGGCTTGCTCTCCTACTATGCATTCAGTCACTTAAGTTATGAGACTTGACTTCCTGCTCAGAAGGTTAGGAGACAAGGAGGTACAGACTCAAGACTGAGTTACAAGAAACCAGTTTATAGCCGGGCGTGGTGGCGCAAACCTTTAATCCCAGCACTAGAGAGGCAGAGGCAGGCGGATCGCTGTGAGTTCAAGGCCAGCCTGGTCTACAAAGTGAGTCCAGGACAGCTAAGGCTACACAGAGAGACCCTGTCTCATAAAATAAATAAATAAATAAATAAATAAATAAATAAATAAATAAAATAAAAATAAGAAACCAGTTTATAATAGATTTTGTAAAGGATTTTAATTATTTATTTTATCTATGTGTGCTTTATCTGCATATACATCTGCACACTGGGAAAGGTCATTAGAGGGTATAGATGGTTGCAAATCACCATGTGGTTGCTGGGAATTGAACTCAGGACCTCTGGAAGAGCAGATGGTGCTCTTAACTGCCAAGCCATTTCTCCAGTCCTTACCGCAGATTTTTAAAATAAACCTCAACTCACTTAAATATTTGAAATTTTAGAATCAAGACCTAACTGGAAGAAAAGGATGTAAGAAGCATCTCGGTGTCTCACATTTTACTTGCTACTGTTATCATCAAAACTCATCAGACTCCAAACCATCTCAGAAATCTCCCACAAGCCCTTAGGAATGGCAATCTTACAGAGGAAGGCCTGGTATGTTCCCATTACTCTCTTGTTTATAGACTGCTCCTGATGTATATAATATTAAACTGTTCTGTGAGCTCTTCATACCACCCAGCCAACAGCACTAGTGTGTTCTCAGCCTAGCCCTCTACGGGGGATTTCCTGTAACAGAAAAGAGCGATGGCTTTTGGTTTTGTGTTTCAGAGTGGTGGTGACTCTTGCAGTAGAATTGAAGGTTGTGTGGCTTAGCTAGGCTTTCATAACAAAATGCCAGAGATGAGGCAAGGTAAAAACAAGACACCTTCCCAAGGCTTCTAGAGACTGGGAGTCAAAGTGTCAGTACATTCTGACTTCTGAGGCCCACTCAGCTGACAGATGTCATTTTCCTGTGTCTCTTTACCTAACTTTGCCTCCCTTCCCTGCTGTGTCTTCACGTGATCCTTCCCTAAGCATGTTCAGTGTGTCTTCATGTGTCTAAATTTCATCTTGTAAGGATACCGCCAGACTGGATTTGTGGCCACCCAAAGCCCTCGGTTTAGCCCTCCAAGGCTTTATCTCCAACTATAGTCACATATGAACCCATAAACGCTAAGGTTTCAACACATACAACAATTTAGCTCATAGCAAACAGTAAAGCACATTTGACTTTAAATTCTAAACTTTGTAAAAAGGGTAAATTGGAAAGTCTGTTTCCAGGGCTGATAAAGTGGCTCGTCACCGATAAAGCTTGGTGGCCTCAGTTCAAGCCCTGGTACCCAAGCAAAGGGAGGAGGAGAGGATCATGCCAAAGAGTTGTCACCAAACCTCCTCCGCATGCACCACATCACAGATACACACAGACACACACACACATGCACATTCTCACGTACACATGTGTGCACATGCACCCACACTCCTACATACACAAACAGGTATGCGCACACACGAACACATGCACACACACATGCATCCATGTGCACACACAGACAGACACACACATACATACAGACACACACACACACATACACACACAAAAAAAATGTAGGGTCTGAAGAGATGGTTCATGGGAGGAGGGGTTAAAGTCAATTGCTGTTGTGGCCGGGCGTGGTGGCGCACGCCTTTAATTCCTGCACTCAGGAGGCAGAGGCAGAGCAGGTGGATCACTGTGAGTTCAAGGCCAGCCTGGTCTACAAAGAGACTCCAGGGCAGCCAAGGCTAACACAGAGAGACTCTGTCTTGAAAAACAAAAAACAAAACAAAACAAACAAACAAAAAAAAAAACAACCAAAAAAAAAATTCACTTGCTGCTCTTTCAAAGGACCTAAGTTTGGTTCTTAGCACCTACATTCAACAGGTCACAATACCTATATGACAGATATATTCAAGCCTAATTAGGGTATACAAATGCAGGGTTATTGGGAGGCATCTCTACTTGTGAGATCAGTGAAGCTGCCATGCAGGCGGGTACAGAAAAGTGGGGACAGAGAGAAAAGAAAGAGGGAAAGCTGGGGGAGGGGGAAGCCAAAATGTCTGGATTATATAGTGAAGAGCCTCTGGGGGACAGGAAGCCCCCGCCCAGGCTGCAAAGCTGAGGGTGGAGATTGGGGTATGCCAGCCATGCCCTGTAACAGGTAGGGACTGGGGCATGGTAGGGGATCCTGGGGACCTCATCTGCTTGTCCCAGCTCTGAATCCCAGCACTGTACGGCTGCAGCTCCAGGCATCTGATGTCCTTTTCTGACCTTCACGGGCACCTGCACTTACATATGCATACCCACACGCAGGCACATAATTAAAAATAAATCTTAAAAAATTAAAAAATAATAATAATACCAACTTTTTGGCCAAAAACTTGATCATGGAATGGACTAGAGCTGCCAGATTTCACGAATAATAACACACACACACACACACACACACACACACACACACACACAGAGAGAGAGAGAGAGAGAGAGAGAGAGAGAGAGAGAGAGAGAGAGAGAAATTGTTTCGATAGAAAGCTCAAGAATACAGTATGTAATTTTTTAGTATTAATATGCCCCATGGGATATTTTCAACAAATATAATTAGGCATGATATATTCGATCTAGCTGTGGAGTCTTGGGGGGTAGGCTAGTGACCCTCAGTGAGCTGCTTGATGAATTTCACCCCCTGCCTGTGCAAGGTCTCCCCCACATGGGAAACAAAAGCACCTTCCATATGAGTTTGGGAGCCCAGAGCAGGGGGAATTTCATTTTTATTTGTCTGGGGAGTCTAAGAGGAGACAGCCTTTCACAGAGTTCCGTGACAAAGAGGAAAGTGATTCGAATATGAACCCAGCATCTGAGAATGGGCCTGCCTGCAATAGTTCCTCCACCATAGCGTTATCCTTCTCTACCTCATGTGTTCCAAAGCCGATGGTATTTTAACGAGGCAGAAGAAGGGTATAGGGGTGGCTGATATGGAGTGACATGCTTGAAGTGTTCGCCTGAGCTCGGTTAAAGGTGTGTGTGTGTGTGTGTGTGTGTGTGTGTGTGTGTGCTCCAATAATACCATAACTAGAGGTGCTTTGTAGTTTACACAACAGGGATTTGCTACTGATGACCAGCTTGGTCCACAGCAACAAAATACACCTCGGACATACATCATTCAGTAAGAGTCATGTGCTCTGACGTCATTAACCTTTCCCCAGACTGGATGACTATCTCTCCTTAGCTCTTGCGTAATCCAGAAGCTTTTTATCTGACAAGGAATCCAGAAGCAAGGCGAAGTTGCTGTCAGTTCAAAAGACACCGAGTTCAAACAGAAGGAATTCACCTTGAGTTTACCGACATGTCTTTTCCAACTTTACGCGGCCGGTAAGTCAAGATTCTGCACAGTGTTGTGTAAGTCGGTCACTTGAACATCCAAGTAAAACTTAATGTTTACCATTCAACCAGTTGCTTCACTCTTTGGGATCCCTTTGAACCACAGTTCTGTCTTTTCATGTTTTATCTCTCTCAAGCTAGGCTCATTTCATATTTTAAACACCATAATCAAAAGTAAGCACAAACACTAAAACTTCAGTAAAATTTCTAACTAAGTCTCTCGTTTTGTTGCAACATCAGAACCAGAGTCCCCAAGATGAAATGTTTTTTTTAATTAAGAAATGTAAAAAATCTAAAGATATGAAAGAAAAAATAAATAAATGGAAAACAGTCCCATGCTGAGCTACTGCCACCTAGTGGCTTTGTTCAGTATTACAAGATTGATTTTCTACTTAGCTGAATACCTAGCATTTAGATGACATAAAGATTAAGAAGTAGTCGTCAATTTTATTATTCTTTGTAAATAAAGTTCGCTAATACAGTTTAATTGAGCTATGTGTTCCAGAGAATATGTGTGTTATTCTTGGGTATATAAAATGTTTAAATTACCAATGTTTAATTAGGGGTAATTAAAACAAATACATGTTAAACTAATCAAAGACCCAGCACCTCTCTGTGCAAAATAATACTTGCACAAATTATGTGTGAAATGTATATGTTAAGAGACAATTGTAAGCACATAAATGGTCATTTAATGAGTTGTTTCATAACCTAAGACTTATGCTAACTAATCAGGTAATGAGGAGCAAGTAAAAGCCATAGGTTGCACTGGCTAAAAAATACTTTTATTAAAAGGCCGGTGAGGTATGGTCTCTTAGGTACAGGTCAATAATTCTAGTAGTCAGAATCAGCCAGGAAAATTATCCATGCGAAACCAGCCTTGGCTACATAGCAAGACAGAGTCCAAAGAAGAAAGGAAAGGAATGTGTTTTAATGATGAAAGTCAACTCTAGAGTATCGGCAATATTTCCGATTGTCTCTGACCATTTTTGAGTTACTATTTAACTGTTCAGCAAATGGAACACTTTTTCTTGTTTTGTTTTGGTTTGGGTTTTTGTTTTTGTTTTTCCAGACAGGGTTTCTCTGTGTAACCTTGACTGTCCTAGACTCGCTTTGTAGACCAGGCTGGCCTCGAACTCACAGCAATCCACCTGCCTCTGCCTCCCAAGTGCTGGGATTACAGGCGAACGCCACCACCACCTGGCTGAACATTTTTAAAGCATCTAAATTTGTAAGAATGGACAAATGGCGTAAGGTTCCTTGTCTTCGTGGATCTTTGAAATGGCCTTATACGTAACACTTCAGTATTGCTTAGAGACTAATCACATTATTAACACTTCAGTATTGCTTAGAGACTAATCACATTATTGACTGTTGTGGTCTCTTTTTAGACTGTCTTTAGAAAACCATGGGCTAGGTGGGTCCTAACAACAGAGCAGCTCCTCATAGTTCTATGGGCAACCTCTAAGATCACAGAGCTGTCCAAGTTGGTTCCCACGGAAGCCTATCTCCTGGGCTTGCAGGCTGGCCCCGATTAGATTCTCACAGGGCATTTCTGTGCTTGAGATCTCTGGTGTCACTTCATTTTGTTGCAGGACAATAAGCCTATCTGATAAGGGACTCTCCCTCATTACCTTGTGACTTTATTTAACAAAATCGTCTCCCTATAAGCCCTCCTCTAATACAGTCATGTTATATGACAGGGCTCCAATGGATGGCGTTGAAGGTACACAACCCACTCTATACCACTGATGCTCAACATGTTATTCAGAGAAACAATTCTTACATGTGATGGTGAATATTGCCTGTCAGTATGACAGGATGAGAGATCACCTAGGAAACAAACCTCTGAGCATGGCTTTCAGGGTGTTTCCAGAAAGGTCCCATCAGACAGAAAGCCCCTCCCTGAATGTGCATGACACCACCCCATGGACTACGGTCCTCGATGGGAGGAAAAGACAGAAAGAAGAGCTGCAAACCAGCATTCATCTCTTCCTGCTTCTGTACTCCTGTCACCCCAGCTAGATCTGCTCTGCCACCGTGCCCTGCCCCCCATGATGTGCTGTACCCTCAAACACTCACCCAAGATGAGTTGCTTTTATCACAACAATGGGAAGAAGTAATAATACAATATTTAAGCTGCAGATTCAATGGTCAGTTGATGAGAGGAAATCTGTGTTATTTGTGTCGAAGTTTAATGTGTAAGAGGAGGAAATATTGTCATTTGAAAACAATAAGCTTTATGAACCAGAGCACCGGTATTTAAGCTTAGTGTTCAGCATGGAATGGAACCACAGGAAGGAAACAAGTCCTTCGTCGGGAGCTGAGATGAGGTTTGAGACAAAAGACAGCAAAAACGTGGGGGGGGGGGGACTCAAGAAACTGAATAACTGGTCCAATTCTCTACTGAGTAAAATGGTGTAGGCCACAGCACGAGGCCTCTCTGTATAGACATGAGGAATATAATAAATAAAATGCTGGTTGATCAGCAAGAATAGGACTGTTGCTGAATACACTGAATTGCCAACTCCAGCCTGAAGCCACCTGCTTACAGATAGGGACATCTTTTGTCTGAAGAATGACTTGTGCTCCGTCCTCCCCCGAAGAACTTCCTGTCCCTGGCTCAGAACACCCAGGGGAGTTGTAAAGGGAATTCTCTGCTAAGTCATCAAGAAACTTCCTTTTAACACTCTGGGACCTAAGTATTGATCACCATAAGAGAATCTCTAAAGTGTCTATCAACAAGCATACCTCCAACACATGCACATATGCGCATGTGCGCGGGCACACACACACACACACACACACACACACACACACACACACGGTCTCTTAGAAGATCTGTGGCCTTCAAGTTTAAACTAACATGGAAGTCACATTCTGGAGGCCTTGCATTGAAGATTCAGAGAAGCTTCCAAATGGAGGCCAGTGCTTCCAGTCATAGCTCAGAAGGGAATGTCCGTGGATAAGAATAAGGGATAGGAACTAGTCCAGCAAGGACCTCAAAAGAGGTCCCTAGCCAGGTGTAAAAACATCATTGGTTCTGTCCCAGACAGGGGCCAGGGATATACAAGTTTCTGCTCTGCCATCTCTGTACTACGTAAGTGAGCAACAGTGCCTAGACACCATAAATGACGACATGACTCAAACTGAGCAGCACCTGGACAGCTCAAGGGTGGTCCAAATGGACAGAGCAACTCGCCTTCCTACGCCTCCTCCAGCTTCTGCCACCAGATCTATAATAATCCCCTAGACTAGCATCCCTGGGACCTGCTCCATCCCTGGGACCTGCTCCATCCCTGGGACATGCTCCATCCCTGGGACCTGCTCCAGCCACACAGGGATGCTGCCTCCTTCCTGTAGAATAAAGTATTCTAACTTGACCTCCCTTCTCCTTCCTCTGAATTTGAGAGACAGGAACCCAGAGCTACTAAGTCAGTAGAAGTTTTGTTTGACGGTGACTTTGTGGCACCCTAACCCCTGAGTTAAAGCTAGGATGCCCTGGCCTACTCAAGGACCCCACTTTTACACTCATGGACCCCACTTGGCCCAAATCTGTGTGATCTACAAGACAGCAGACGATCTCTGTGGTCTTTAAGATCTTACTAGTGAACTGCTCAGTTTTCTAGAGATTTGATCCGCTTCCTAGTCCAGATTTTTTTTGGAGCTCATTTTTCCCAGAAAAGTTGTCAATTTGTTTTCAAATGAGTCCACTAGGTGTTATAAGCAACATAACCAATGCACTATCTATTGGACTAATTAACTGATAGACCTCGATTGGTCTTTAGAGTTAGCACATGTGAAGGTTAAATGTAATTCTCAACCAGTTATGTCATTATCCCATGCCAATTCTCCTTTCTCATTAGATGAAGAATCCCTTTAAATACAGAGTAACGGTATGAAGATAATAGATCTGTATTTTCTCTTTTAAATGAAAGGCTGTGATTAGAAATCATAGTATATTAGTTTTACCACACACAGAGGCAGGGAGAGTTAAAGGTCTCTGACATCCTTTTACCCAACTGGACTGAGTTTTCTGCATCTAAAATAGTATCTGTCTGTCTGCCTGTCTAATTCCGAATGGAGAAAATCATCACTCAGATCACCCTGTGCTTCCTGCTTGCAAAAGGTTTTCTTGTGTAGTATAGTTAATTCATCTATAACATTTTTTATGTCTTCATTAAAAAAAAAAAAAAAGCTCAATTAAAAGGAAGGCCATCAGGGGGCTGGAGAGATGGCTCAGAGATTAAGAGAGCATTGGCTACTCTTCCAAAGGTCCTGAGTTCAATTCCCAGCAACCACATGGTGGCTCACAATCATCTAATAAAGAGATCTAGTGCCCTCTTCTGGTATGCAAGTGTACATGTGATGTAGGCAAAACACTGTATACCTAAATAAATAAATCTTTTTAAAAAAAGGGAGGGAGGCCATCAAATAACCACTTTTGGCAAGGTGGTCCTTGTCTCGTGTTAAGGGATGAAATGATGCAAGGAGCGTCTTTCACATCTTATTAGCAAACTACGGAGTAAAAAGCTGTTGATTTAACACACAAAGATCACCTACCAAACTATATGCAAAAGGGGTCCAACAGCTATTTGTGCATAACATTTTCTCCATCTCACACTGTTCCACACTTCACTAGGATCCCTTAATTATGTGGCTCCTGAAAGATGAACGGAAGTTTCGAGTCATTCTGTGTTACTTTAAGCAAGGGACATTCAGTTCCAGCACACCCGCACTCTAAGCCACAGCCTGCAGAACTGGGGCGGTCCAGGAGGTGGGCGGGCCGCAGACTTGAAATGAGGGAGGGGCGGGGCCTGTGGCCGTGGGAGGGCGAACGCCGCCAGGATTCAGCCTCCGCCCCCTCGACTAGCCCCGCCCACCACACCACGCCCCCCACGCCATCAGGCCCCGCCTCCTGCATGCTAGTCCTGCTAGTCGGGTCTTGGCAACGCCTGCTCGCACGCTCCAGCAGCCTTCCGGTTTGGGCACCAGTCGCTACGCAGCCATGTCTGAACACTTCTCCCTGGCCGCCTGTGACGTGGTCGGCTTCGACCTCGACCACACGTTGTGCCGCTACAACTTGCCTGAGAGCGCCCAGGTGAGTGGCGCGGGCAGCACCAGACGCTAGGCCTCCACGGCGGCTGCGCAGAGTGTCTTAGGTCCCGGGGCGCTGGGCGGAAGTGTGCTTGCAGGGGTCCTGTAAACCTGAGGAGGAAGCCAGGGGCAGAAGGTTGTGCCAGGTCGAGCTGGGGAGCCGGCTTCTAGGGTACTGGAAAGGCGGGGTCGGGAGCTTCGGGTGTCATTTGCAGATCCCAGGCCCTGATATTTCTTTCCAACTCCTCTGGGCACCAGCTGAGTGGGTACAGCTACTTGTTTTGGACTTCTAGAAAACATGGCTGCATCTTGTCTTTTGCAAGCCCAAATACTCACCTGTCAGTTTAAGCACTGCAGTCAAGGAGATTGTGTAATAGTCTTGTGAGCAATACCAGCTGAAGTCATTAACGTCTTAGACCTACTTTTGTCTTTACCACGAGAAGAAAGAGGATTTACTGTGCACCTCCTACTTGTTTTGTGCAGTTTAAAATAAAGGAGTCCAGGACAGCCTGGGCTACACAGAGAAACCATGTCTCGAAAAAAAGAAAGAAAGAAAGTTGTAATCCCAACAGAATCTACCCTGACTGTGAGGGGAGTAGATCGCTTTTTGTGTAGACTTGTACCCTCATCTTAATTTCTCTGTTTGGTTTCACAAGAAACTGAAGAATTAAAAATACTACAGTGAGAGATCTAAGTAGAACCCTGCAGCCAAATCTACCAGGTTCAGGACAGCAGCCCCAAGTGTCTAGCTCTATGACACTGGGCAAATAACCTGGGTTCCTTCTCAGTTTCCCTGGCGGGGATTAAGTGGGCCGTAGATGTGTGGTGCTTTAGAGCTTGTCCCCGTTAAAAGAACAATTGTTTGCTGTTTGGGTTTGCACCCAGAGTATTTGAGTAGACTAGATCATTAGTGCAGACAACAGCCAAGGCTGGTCAGTATGGTCCCGCCAGTGTCCCAGTTGGTCAGGTACTCCAAAATCAAAATTGAGGCTCCTGAATCACTCCTATGTATTTTCTGCATACAGATGCTAAAAAAAGAAAGAAAGAAGAAAGGAAGAAAGAAAAGTGTTCCCAGCTGGCACTCAGTTCCCTGCCAGTTACACAGATCTCACTCACTTCCTTTCTTGGCAATTTGAAGCTATTTCTTTAAGTCTCGGTCCTTTGGCTACTCTTTTTTTTTCAGGAACATATACCTACTTTTATTGTGCAATGCATGGGCAGGTCATGTGGCACTTGCAATGATGCATTTGAAAGAAAGGAGAAGAAAAGCAAAAAGGGATAGGTACTCAAGTGGGCAGCAGATGGTCTTTCTACCATCTGAATAATATTGAGGTATCACCAATATCTGGGGCATCTTTCTGATGCCTTTGGCTACTCTTTCACAAAGATTTTCGGATGTTATTTTCCTTCAGTGCCTTTCAGATTCCTGTCTGGTGCATGTTTTCTCATGCACTTCATGATCTGTATTAACCATCGTTCACGGGGAATATTGTTGGTCATGTGAGGAGCCAGTTTCGTGCATGTGTGAGCATAAAACTTGAGGATATAAGATCCACAGCATACGCTATTGCAAGTTTTGAATTGCAGTGCTGTTTTTAAAGGTTGAAAACAGTATCCTCGTGAATCTCGGGCTATTCTTAGTGTGGAAATCCTCACAGCATGCTGAGCACTGGGACATAGTTAGGGACACAGAGACCAACCACACATAGGTAGGTGCCTCTCCACCGGCAGCAGCCTATTAGTAGAAAGAGAGTGTAAAGTTCTTTGCATCCTATGGTGGAGGGCAGTATTTGCTAAGGCTTGCTGCATGCTATTGCCTGTCCTGGAGGGTCTTGTTCCTTCCTCACAGTGTCTGTCTTCATCATGCGGGGTCTTATCTTAAGTACGATTCCTTTAGGAAAGCACCGTCCATCCTTCCCTTCCCACCTATGACTCTTACGGGAGTCACCACTTTCAATTTTCCTCCACCTGACTTCTCCAAACACTCACTATAAGGTTTAAACATTTCCTATGTACTCTTTCAACTCCTCCCCAGAGCCTCCGTCTTCTTAGCTCCAGCCTGATTGACTGTTTTCTGTGTCCTGAGTGTTAGCACTGAGCATACTGGGCTCAGTACTTGACCATGTGGTTGGAACTAAAGAACTGTAGTAACTGGATATGACACAGTCACTTTTTCTCTGTTTGGTATGGTGTATGTATGTATGCGTATATGCATACGTGGGTATGCTTCCCATGTGAAGGTCAGAGGTCGATGTCGGATGTCTTTCTCACCTGCTCTCCACTTTTCTTTTGAGAGTGCAGATTTCTGCTAGACTGGCTGGCCAGCAAGCCCATTGGATCGGTCTGTCCCTGTGTTCACCGCCCCCATTGGGAGTACAGATTCATGGTACTGCACTGTACAGCTGCTATTCCAGTATGCATTCTGCTTAGATGAATAGGTTGAATTTGTCTCAGTTACTTTTCTCATTGCTGTGACCAAATATGTGAAAAGAAGCAAGTTAAGGAAGGACTTCATTTGATTCATTGTTTCTAGGGTTCAAGTCCATCCTGGCAGTGGAGGCGTAGAGACAGGAACCTGAGGCAGCTGGTCACATCGTATCAACAGCCAAGAAGGAGAGAGCTAAATGCTGGTGCCCTGCTGGCTGTGTGCATGTGTGTGGAAGTCAGGGCACTGTGTATAAAGAGTTGGTTATCCCCTTCCACCATGTGGGTTCTGGGAATTGAATTCAGGTTGTCAGACTTGGCAGCAAGCACCTCTACCCACTGAGCCTTTTCTCCAGCCCCTCCAGCTTATTTTTTATGAATGGGTCTCTTCACTGAACCTAGTGCTAGCTCATTGTTTCTGCCAGGCTGGCTGGCCAGAGAGCTTTGGGTAATGCTGTCTCCACTGAGCCATCTCCCAGATCCCTCTACTGGCTTTTTATTCCACTTTCATTTAGTCTCAGCCTTCCACCCTGGGGGTGGTACTACAATCATTCAGGGACAGTTATACCTCCCCCACCCACACCCACCCCGCCTCCACCAGGTATATTTGTCTGAAAACACCTTCAAAGACACGCCCAGCCTAAAGGTGTATTTCCTAGGTGGTTCCAAATCCAGCCAAGATTCAAAGTATCTGTAGCAGCATTACAGGCCTCCTGGAGGATTTGTAGACTGTGAACCACAAGAGATGGTAGGTAGGTAACCAACAAGGTACCGAAAAGGTTAAGTCCTTAGCAGAACTGGATATCTTTGGGTCACTCAGCATGGTGCTGACACTGAGTTTCCATTTCTCACACCCAGGCACTCTTATAATGCAGAGAGGCCCAGGGCAGGGTGTCCACACTGAGTTGCAGTTGGAAGGGTGGTGGGGGAGACAGGTGAAAAGGAGCATGCGCAGTACAGCGGAGGTGGGTGTTCAGAAGGTGTAGACTGCAGAAGCTTTAGAGAGATCAGGGGTTTTCTAGGTGAGGGCATTTAACAAGTACGTGGTGTTGGGCCAATGTGGATCTGTACGTGTCCCTTCCCCCAGGCCTCAGGAATAGCATCCCAGAGGACATGATGACACTTGACACCTGTATTCTCTGGGCTTGCAGAACTGAATGGTCAAGTAGCAGCCCCTTCCCTCTTATCTGTGGTTGGGAGAATGGGGTGTCTGGCACTGACAATGCATGCCCCATCTGAAAGAGTAGGCACACACCAGTCTTTCCAACAGTAACCAAGAGGCGCTCCGTTCTGCCAGGTCTTCTAATTCATTTGCAAACGCTGGATCTCTGAACTAGTTTGAAATCTTTCCATTTCGGGGAATCACCTCATTTTCCGATATAGCAGGATCATAGGGTTGCCAGACATAGCAAATTAAAACACAGGGCACATAGTTCAATTTGAGTCTCAAATTACAGAAGCATTCCTAGTTTTTTTGGGAACGCCCCAACTGTTCTATGGAACATGCTTATCAGAAAAACAACAACAACAAACCCTATTTGCTATTAATCTAACATTCAGATTTACCTCATCCTTATTTGGAAACACTAATGGCATCCAGCCCTATGTTGTAGGCTGGCAGGATGGGAATATTTATAACAGTGGAAATGGGCAGGTGTTAGATTCAATTGTGTTCTTGGTTTATAGCTAGCACAGGACTGTTAATAATAGCAAATGCTTGTGTTGGATTTGCCTGTGTGCCAAGTATCTCTCAGCGCTTTGTATCTGTTAACCCTGTGCTGGCAATTGGCCTTGCAGGCAAGATCATGACAGATACATATTTTTTACAGTTCATAGTACTTAACTTTGAGCCTTGGTATGATCCAGTACATTAAAAAAAAATTTTTTTCAACATGTGTACCTGTGGTCCTTAGGCTTAATGACTCTTGTAGGAGCCGAGCATGGTGGAGCATGCCTTTAATCCCAGCACTAAAGGGGCGGAGGCAGGTGGCTCTCTCTTAGTTCCAGGCTAGCCAGGGTTACATAATAAGAGCCTGTCTTAAGAGAGAAATAAAAGAATCATGTAAGAGTCCACCAGGCCTCTCTCTCCCTTAAAGTCTAGTGGCTTGAGAAACAGTGCCCGTTCTGAATTGTTGATATATAGTGGCACTGCTGGCCTGGATGACAGTCACACTGCACTAGATGGGAGTCATACTTACAGTATTTTTAGTTGGCTTTTCGACAGAGAGCAGCTCTATTTGACGGGAGTCTTTCCTTTCTCCGTACTCATTGCCCAGCCCTCAGCCCCCTCCACCCCAGCTGTAGCAGAGTGCCTGCCCTGGGTATCTGCACCTGGCTGACTCTCCATGTCCCTGGGCTCACCCAGCTTGGCCTTGTCTTCCAGATGTTGGTGTGTCACTAAACTTGGCTCACAGACCCAGCCAGATTCTCAGATCAGCAAGCTCTGGAGAGCCACCTTTCTCTGACTTCAGTGCTAGGGTTCCAAATGGGTGTCATGCCCAGATGTTACATGGGTGCTGGGGATTTTAACCCGGGCCTCATGCTTGTGCAGCAGGCACTTTGCCCACTGAGCCATCTTCTCAGTGTCAGGTTACTTAAGATAAATGGGTATTTTAATTTAAAAAAAAAAGTTGAATGTGGTCTCTTCCCTGGGTGGGAATGTGGTGGCTGTTGGCTACCAACCCATGAGGGCAGGAGGAGCAAAAGGGGGTACAGGGCTCCCGCCTGCAAGGCCAGTGAGAATGAAGGAAAATGACCTCCAGGAGACCACTTCAGTGAGATAGTTCAAGTTTATACAGGGAGAGCAAAGACTGTATAGTCCTTGGGGAGTGGGAGGTGGTTCACAGGAAAGGGGTAACTAATTAGTTGAGGGTAGGGATTCCAAGGATGCTTCGATTTTTATTTGGCAGCACACTCCTATCATATGAACAGGAACACAGAACCTAATTATCCTATAGGCACAGGGAGGGGAGACCTAGCAGGGAACTGTGCCAAAGGCCATATATCAGATGTGGTTAGAGACATCTGCACCTAATGACGCTCTCCAGATGAGGTGAGACAGTACGAGCACCTGCTGGGGAAAGAGCATCCTTCATCTACTGCGCAGCTTAGGAAGTCTATCTGGCCTGAGAGGCCTGCAACCTCAAACAGCAGGGTCCTCCAGTAGTTGAGAAATCAGGTCCGTCCTCAACGATCAGCTTTGCTTTATCCTGCATTTGCTTCCAAAGGCTCTCTTCCTCCTTTGTGCTTAGTTATTCTCTTTGCGTAGAGACTGCGAAGAGAAATAAGAAATGCCCGGTGTCTGATAGAGACCTCATGTTTCCTCCTAACTCATCAGCCGAGTATCTTAGCCCAGCCCTGATGGACCCAAGATAGATAATAGTGAGAGAGTGGTCAGCGTGCTTATTGTCCTGGTAACCGTTTAGTATGGGGCTTCTCGGCCTTCCAAGTGCTGCGACCCTTTAATACAGTTCCTCCCCTTGTGGTGACCTCCAGCCTTAAAATTATTCTCATTGCTACTGTTGAAGACTATAGAGTAAATAAATACTTTGGGGGATAGAGGATTGCCAAAGGGACCCACATGTTGAGAATCACTGGTCTGGTGGCTACAAAGCAATGTCAGGTCTTCTCCCCCCGCCCCTTCCCCCAGTTTTTCGAGACAGGGTTTCTCTGTGTAGCCGTGGCTGTCCTGGACTCACTTTGTAGAACAGGCTGGCCTCAAACTCACAGCGATCCACCTCCCTCTGCCTCCCAAGTGCTGGGATTAAAGGCGTGTACTACCACACCTGGCCACACATTGTCAGGTCTTAATGAGGAGCTCTAATCCATTAGGCCCTGTGTCTAAGATTAATACCTGTCTCTGGTTGTGTACTTGTGTTCTGATGATATACTTTCAGGGCTCTTCGGGGCTGACAGATCACCTGGGAAGAGGGCTAAACTGCAGAACTTCACAGTTAGAGACAGTCGTCTCCTACCGGGCCCCATCAGTGATTCGTTTTGGTTTTCAGGTCTATGAAATTAAGAGTGACCAGTGAACTTTATAGTTAATCTCTCTTTTTGCTTCCCTTATTTGCAGCTCATTTATAACAGCTTTGCTCAGTTCTTAGTCAAGGAGAAAGGCTACGATAAGGAGTTGCTCACCCTGACCCCAGAGGACTGGGATTTCTGGTAAGTCCCCCATCCCCTTTTTCCATCTACATCCCCTGTGGCTGCTGATACAGTCTCACTTCTTACTCTCTGTGAAGGTGGGCAATGAAATGCGAAATTAGTCAGGGGACAAAATAACTTCTATTCTAAAAGTTTTGTGTTTAGTGAATTATAATACTGTACTTTAAACATGTTTAGACTTCTTTTAATATGAAAATGAACTTTCAGCTTGTAACTACTTGTAGGATATTTTTATGGAGTTTTCAATTGGTCACAGCTAGGAGCGTGCAAGATTACTAAGAACTATAATTTATATGTTTGCGAAAAAGGTTTTTTTTTTTTTAATATTAAGAACTATGAAAGAGGAGTCATCATGGTTAAGTGACTGAATTAGGACATTTTAATAAAATATTTCTTTCTGATTCTTACTGCTCATTCCCTTCCTGATTTATGATTTTCAACTTCACAAAGGGCATTCTTTGCCTTTTGTCCTCATTTAAACAACAAAAAGAAGCAAGAACACTTAATAAATTTAAGTTGTTTGGTTTGGACAGGTGTGGTAGCATACGCATGCTAGTATGAGGAAGAGTCTGAGGGAGGAGGATGCTGTTCAGGGCTAGCTGGGCAGCATCGAAAGTCCTGCGTCTTAAATTAAGATTGGAAAGATGGCCCATCAGTAATGTGCAAGCAAGAGGACCTGGGTTCAGTCCTCCAGAGCTGGTGCCTCCCAAAGCTCAGAGATCATTGCAGAAAGAGAGGGTGGAAAGATCATAAAATGTAGGGGTAGTGACTGACTGCGAGGGAGCTAACTGTTCTCAGGACGGAACAGGGTAGTTGCACATACGAACTCACACAGGTATTGACAGCATGCATATACCCTGGCTTAGCTCGAGTCAGATAAAACCCCAGTGTGGAGCAGGGAGATGGGCAACAAATCTTAGTATTTGACCTTTTTTTTTTTTTTTTTTTTTTTTAAACTGGTTTTCAATAATAAGCCTTGCCCAGAGGGTAAGTCTTTATAAGTTAGGAGGGAAGTATGTTAGAAACAGTGTGGAAAACACCCTAGCAAAGATCTTAGCTTGTGCTTTGTCAATGTCTGTGGATGTATCTATTCATGAGCATCTTTTTGTTTGTACGTGTGCATGTGTGTGCTCATGTGTACACAGATACACATGTGTGCTGCTGTGAAAGTCAAGAGTCAGCTTTCAGAAGTCTCTTCTCTCTTCCACCATGGATCTGGGGGTTGAAGTCAGTTTGTCAGCTTTGTTCAGCCATCACTTTTACCCACTGAACAATCTTACCTGCATGTGCTTTTAGATGGTGGAAAACATTTCTATATTTTAACAAGATACAAGAAAATCTTCATTTAGTATTTTTAAGTGATACTTCATGTTCTTGGATGTCCTTTCTCATTGGTTAATGCATCCTTCATTTAGGTGGGGGGAAAATTTCTTTAACATTATAACGTCTGATACTACAGGTTTTTGTCTACTAGAGGAGCTGATTGATAATCAGACTTTCCCGTTTTAGTTGCAAGGGTTTGGCTCTGGATCTGGACGATGGGACCTTCTTTAAGCTTGCGGCTGATGGCACTGTGCTCAGGTAATCTGATGTAATGGTGATCAGAGTCTCACGCCTTCCAGGATACTCGATTACTAGTGTATAGTCCTTAAGCTGCAGGTGGGGTCATTGTTCAGTCAATCAGATGAGAGATAGTATCTCCGTATTACTTTTAACTTCTTAGAAATACGTGCAGGAAATATAGTAGAAAATAACATGTCTTGTGTCACTGCCTCCCTGCCCTTTTTAAAAGATCATGGATGCTGCACTGTTCGCCTTTTATCAGGCACTTAGAATACCATCAGGGACCCTGTGAGTAAAGAAGATGGGTACTGGGTAGAGGTCTGTGTATACCCCTTTAGGCCACACTTGCTTCTCCTGCAAGGTTCCCTTTGAAACATGTCAGCCCGGTACTCTGGTTCCCTTTCCATCCCTCCTCTCTGAGTGCATGCAGACCTCTCAAGGGCTGACCAGGCTGTGGAAAGCAGTCAGTATGAAGCTGCTATCACTGCTGAGTGTCACAGAGAGCACCATAGAGTGAAGATCTACTTCCCAACACAAGTTAATACTGTAGCCATGCTAACATGACCAGACAGGTGCTCTGCCCCTTTTATACCCACTTGGTCAGCGCCTCAGAGGACTCAGTGTGGACCCCTGTAAGCATTCTGCCTTCTGATGATATCACTTGTTTTGTAATCAGGTTGCTTTCCTATTTCTCCCAGACTCCCCTAAATTTTTCTGGCAGCTGGGGTGTGTGTCTATCTGTAGGCAATACTCTGTCCCTGACCCTTAGTTCTGTAAGTGTTCTTGGTAATCTTCAGTCATTCTCTAGTTGCTAATTTCTGTCTGCCTGTCTGCCTAGTCTTTTCTCTCTCTCAGTCCAACCTCTGAGTAACCTGAAGTTCCTCTTTCAGACTTGGTTCCTCTTTTACACTTTATCTCCGTATGGTTTTTTGGTCTTACACACTAGATTCTTGTATGCTCATGTTTGCCCGGAGGATCCTGCCACCTTGACACAGAGCACTGGGAGGTGTCAGTCTCTCAAGAACAAGACTCCGTGTGTGTTCTTCCTCATCTGTTCTTCCCTCGTTTCTTCATGTTCCTCTTCAGAATCTTTTCTAACCAAAATTAAATACACTTCCATGTTTTCATTATGAACTCTTTTAAATGTCAACTGTGTGGTGAGAGTCCCTTTAAAAATCCCCAGTGAAGCAAAACCAGCATTCTGAGCATAGAACCTATTTCTGCATCCTGTTCTGTTGGGGACGTTACTCTGACTTCTGCTTGCCAGTGTGATGCTGATATGTTTGTTGCTCTGATGTATGTGTCCTTGTGTGGGCAAGTATTCTGCTCTTGTCTCCACAGGCCCTTGGTGCCAGGTACCTGCCACTCCTGTGCACCTCATGTGCCTCATATTCTAACCACCTCTTCCTCCTTACTGCCAAAGTCGCTCTTCCCATCAGTCTGCATGGTTATGTCTTAATTGTTCCGGTTGGATGATATGTATTTTTCTCTTGCCTTGTGTGTGTGTGTGTGTGTGTGTGTGTGTGTGTGTGTGTGTGTGTGTGT
>OU015750.1:74561270-74591010 GCA_907169655.1 Acomys percivali
TGTGTGTGTGTGTGTGTGTGTGTGTGTGTGTGTGTGTGTGTGTATGTATGTGTACACATGTATGTGTGAGTGCACATGCACGTTACTAGGACTAGAAGCCAGGGCCACACACATGCTAGGCTAGTTTCCTATCACCAATCTACATCCCCAGTGCTTTTCTTTTTCTTTTATGTATAAGACAACGTCTCTCATATCTTCTAAGATGGCTTTGAACTTTGTGGGCCTCTGGTCTACCCTCGGGAGAGCTGGGCTTCAAGCATGTGCCACTACAATGACTTTGTCTCATCTTTTGATGACACTACGGCTTCTCCAGGAAAGAGCGGTTCTTCTGCAGCCTCGAATAAAGCAGCTCCTCCCTCCTTGCCAGTGCAGAGACTAAAAGAGGCAGAGCCAGAGCTGTGCAGAAGTCCCAGAGCATCCAGACGATGATCTCTGAACTGATCTACTTTTACTTGTGTTGCTTAGATGTTTCCTGTCTTAAGTGCGTAGCATCATGGTTGCTGTTATGATCATAAAGAGCATATAGAATCCCAGACCTGTTGAAATCAACCCAGGTGAAAACCAGATACACAAAACGAAAGATAATAGTCAGGCATGGTGGCCCATCAGTATACCCCTTTAGACTATACTTGCTGAGGCTGAGGCAGGAGGATCATACATTTGAGGCAACCTAGGCTATTTAACAGAATCCTATCTCAAGAAAAGAGGGGGGAAAATCCCAAAACCCAAAAAACAGAACTGTGTTAACTCCAGTGGGATCGGGGCTCAGTAGTCCCAGTGTCCTCAAAGAGGTAATGCAGTCCTGTCTTCAACAGGGCGAGCCACGGCACCAAGATGATGACTCCAGAGGCACTGACCGAGGCCTATGGCAAGAATGAGTGGAGGCACTGTGCATCAGACGAGCGCTGTGCATCAGACAAACGCTGTGTGTCCAAACCTGACATTCCTTGCTGCTCAGGTAGGTTTATCCACTACCCACACTGCTTGACTTTTAGCCTCTCACCTGTAGTGTGACGACACAAAGAAGAGCCTCTGTCCCTCTGGACAAGCAAGATGTCCAGAGGAATGGCTTCGCCTTTATAGCACCAGGATGTATTATTTTTAGGGTGTGTCTGGTTTCTGTTCGGTGTCTGAGGTGTGCTTACATACCACGTTTCCAGTGCTGTAAGGAAACTTTCGTTGAATCTCCTCTTGGCCCACACTTGCCGTGGAATAAACTATCCCCCTGAGGATGGTGCTCCCTTAGCTGGCCTGGGTTCTTGATGCAGCCATTACAACCTCCATCTTCGCTTTCCCTGTCTCCCGAGTTTTTGTATTTCACTGCCTGGCACTTCTGCATCCTAGACTCTGCTTCCTTATTGACGGCCTGATCTCCTGCATCTGATTTTATTTTGAAATGATTCCACATGTTTGTCTCAAGTCTGTAAAGACCTTTCCCTGAGCTAAACAGTAATGAAGCAGTATTTCAGAAATTAATTATTTACTGACAAAGGCATGCATGGATCAATTTGACATGGTTGATCCCTTTTTATGGACAGGAGTCCTCAGGAAGTCATGCCGTCTCTTTGTTCTCTCTGCTTTAACTCTCTGCTCTTTCTTCCACACCGCACTGTTAAAATGTACCCTCTCCCTTTCAGTCATGTGATAACCCCAAAATAGTCAACATTTGTTACTGTGATGTTGCCTTGTTACATTTGCCACCTTTGGGGATGTCTTATTTAAGTCTCTCTGGTGGTTTGAAAGCACTAGAAGATATGAGTGCTTTTGACAAAGTCAGTGTTTAAGAAAACAGGACTTTGCCTTAGAGTTCAGTTTAGGAGGCTTTTGTACATGTCAGTCAAAGGCTTCCTCCCTGAGTAATGATGAACTGCTATCTGTGGCTGGGAATGTCACTCCCTGGTATCGTGTGCCTAGTGTGCGTGAAGTCTTGTATTCAGTTCCCAGGAGCAAAAAGCCCTGTGAAGTAAGTTCTTCCCTCTTCCAAGGAAAGTTCGGCTCATAGCTAAGTGTTTCACTTGGGAGTTTATTCAAAATCACGAATATGTTTTAAAAGTAAAACATGTTGCATATACAAGAAAGAGCAGGTCCCCAGTTGACCCAGTTATGACAAGCTCATTTGTCCATGACATTCCTGCCAAAGGGTGCTATGTCTTTGAATCGACCTTTCCTGCTGCTTCGTCTGTGAGCATCTTGGTGGTTTGGAATTGGCCTGATCTTACCTGGTTGTGGCAGAGATGCCGTCCATGTGTATAGAGCCTGGGACATCAGACTGTGCTCCACAATAAAGGCCCATCTCCTTTCAAAATAAAACTTTAAGTACATATAGGTGCACATAGAGCCTAGAGAAGGATGACAGGCGGCCTAGAGCTGGAGTTACAGGCGTTTGGTTGGAGCCACCGTGCGTGCTGGGGTCTAAACTCAGATCTTCTGAAGGAACGGCGCATGCTCTCAGCCACTGAACCTTCTCTCACCTCTCAAATAAAATCTTATAAGTAGAAAGAAATATGAAGGGGAAAAGGCCCAGCAGTTCCATAAAGCAATTGGACTATGCCTACATTAAAGTACGCTCCGAGCCCATCTGTCTGGTAAAATTAGATATTTTAAAAATAAAGAACTAGGAACCCTGGATTTCACTGAGATTTCTGGGGAGGTAGAGGTGCCCGCTTCACTGGCTTGTTAGTTGAGTTGATTCCAGGGCCTTTGGGAGAACGCACATGACCTTTTTATATCTTTTGTGTGATGCTGCTCAGCAGCACAGATGCCTGTTGGGCATCAGGAATGTGGACTGGACCATCTTGCCTGGGACATGGAATCCAAAGGTGGCAGATGTGCCAAGGAAGGGCTTGGATTTGGTTTACTCAAGGCCATCCTGGAGTTTACTTGTCTCATACTCTTGAATTTTTCTGATATGTGTCGTTAACCCCTGGATGTCGTCTTTGTCTGAAATGGCATACAAGTTGAGTGCAGTATTTAGCTGGGCTATTATTAGTATTTAACACAGGCATCAGGGCAGTTTATGGAGCACACTTCATAAGACTCTAATGTTAGATTATTTGACTGTTTTAAAATTTGATGACATTTAATAACATTGTGGCTTCTTCATATTGCATTTTATAGTGATAATATATTCTGTTTTGAGGGTATGTATTTTACAGTGAAATGTGTTTTAATAAAATGTTTAGCTTACATATGTAATGTTTCAACTTTCTTTTAGTGTCATTAGACCTTTAAAGTGCTCGCTCATATACTCTGAATAGAAATAAAATTTTAAAATATGAAAAAGAAAGGATAACTTGAATTGAAATGGGGCTTTTCACTGAAATTACTATAGGAAGTTCTCCATATGCAGCCGAGAGTATCAGTGTGCACTGCCTTGTTCAAGGACAAGCATTACACGAGTAACATATGCCCCAAATAAAAATTTAAAAGGCCAGAAAGGATCGGAGTTCAATCCCCAGAAGTCACACTTAAAAACCAGGGCATGCATGGTGCAATCCCAGGGCTTGGAAGCAGAAAGACGTGGAGTCCTGGTGTTCTTAAAAACCAACATAGAGGAATGGCCTCCGCGTGCAGGCGCACACCACCACTGCAAACTCATACCTTTTCCCCACCTCCAACACCGAATAACAAGTGGAAGCTTTCCTGATAGTTAAGTGAGAATTCAGACCCACACGTTTCTCTATTTGCCACAAGCAGGAGGCACTGACTTTGTCTGTCTGTCTGTCTGTTTCAGGAAAGTGTTATTTCTATGATAACTACTTTGACCTGCCTGGGGCTCTTCTGTGCGCCAGAGTGGTGGATTCTTTAACAAAGGTGAGTGGGCACTCATTTAAAAAAGCAAAACTGTATTTAGTCATAAGTTCTAGGAGTTAATTATATGTAACTTTTAAGTTGAGATTTCACTTTGTTTTCTTTGGGTGGTTTCAGAGTTGACCGAGTAAGCAGACATGGTGAATTTAGTCGCAAATATTTTTGGAAAATTAACTAACAGTACCCTTCCTTAAAAAAAAAAAAAAATTGCTCAGGAAAAAGTCACTCCCTTCTCCAGTAGGGGGCATAAAAGTCTAGAAAAAGGAAACAAAACATGCTCTGGACAAATATTTTCTTGCTTCCATTAGCAGATTTAAAAAAAAAAAATTACAGGTAATTAAGAAAACTTCCTTGTGTTTTTATGTATTCTAAATATCAAACCAGAAACATGAGGCAAATAGTTTTAATTAATCATTTGCTTTGTGCCTGCCCAGGAGATAAATATCTCTTAATTTGACAATTTATACTTAGACTTAAGACCTATGAATATAGCTGCGTTTGCATGCATGTCTTTTAAAAATCACAATTAAGCATGTAAGTGGCTTATTGTTAAAATGAGAACTACAGCCTTGTATCCATGAACGTTTTTGCGAGCAGGAGAGATTTTCAATTTGGTTTGGTTTGGTTTGGTGCTGGGGATTTTCCTCAGGGCCTTGAGTATGCAGGTGTATCCCCACAGAGGTGTACCCCAGCATTGTAGTTTTTATTAGCAGAATATGGAGGCTGTTCCTTCTCTTACACCAATGGGGGTGCGGAGTATCACATCCTCCTCTCCTCTCCAGGCCTGGGGATCAAACCCATGTCCTTCCGCGTCCAGGCAAGCACTCCACTGCTGAACTCCACCCCTGTTCATCAGCCTTTTGTATTTTGTAGTGTGCATAATGATATAAATGTAATCTTCTTTTTTGTATAAAAAGAAGACAGTGTTTCTATGAAGCCAAAGGCTGAGGAGTCATGTAGTTGGATATAAATTTTTTTGGTAGCCTGGAAAATTCTCTGTAAAATGATTTCCATTCTGGACTGAGCACCCCACTCGTCCTGCTGTGGTGACTTGGTGATATTTATGTGGAATGCAATTGTAGCGGACACTGAATTCTGAGCTCAGCTGCTTTGGGCCCTGTGGCACCACCACGCATTAAGTGGCGGGTTCTGTTATCTCAAAAGCTGTAGCACTTTGTAAATTTCTCATGTTGCTAGCTACCCTATAGCGTTAGGCCGTAGGAACAAACCTTGTTCCTTTAGTTGGGCTGTGTGAACTTCATATTTAGTGATGTTTATTTGTGTGTTGACTTGTACCGGTGATTTTTTAAAAAAAGGAATATTTCTGTATTAATCTGTCACGTTTTCCAAAACTCAAATTTCTACCTTAAAGTCGACACACATAATGATTTGCCGTAGCTTTACCACTATGCTGAGAAACAGAATCACTGCACTTGTTACATTTGGAAATTTCTTTTTTTAGCAGAACAGAGGTCAAAAAACATTTGATTTTTGGAAGGATGTAGTTGCTGGTATACAACACAATTTTAAAATGTCAGCCTTTAAGGGTGAGTAACGTGAAGAGAGGCTTCCTGGTAGAGGTTTGTTGATCGCCCCGTCTCTTCTGAATTAGATAGATGCTTTTGCTGTGCTCCTTCCTTGGGATTCAATCTGGTGAAAATGTTTGCTATGAAATTAGTTCTGGGACCTGTGTTCCTATCTGTTCTGTGGTTGCAGCTGTCAGGCGTGTGAGCCAGTCTGGTCAGCTGCCGTCGCTGTCTCCCAGCGCAGTTCTCCTGGGCCGGAGGCTGGTCCCAAGAGTGAGAGCCCTAGGCCTTGTTTCCTGGCGCAGGAACGGGAGCTGGTGACACTGGTCACCCTCAGTGTAGTAGTGACTGAGAGACAGTCCAAGTGCCTGCTGATAGGATTCCATTCTCGTTGTCCAAGGAGTGGGAGTGACTAACCTAGAATGGGCGCAGAGTCACTGCCAACCCCGAGCAGGGCTCTGGTTTTCCTCTGCAGGTTTGTAGAGAGTCTTATTCCAAGGAGAACATAGCCTTAATGCTGCGTCACCCTAGGATTGAGTCCGATGAGCTTGATTAGCAAGTGGGCTGATGGGTGCTGATCAGCAGGGTGTTCAGTTTTGAAATATGTTGCCTTTTGAATGACACCAAAAAACTTGCATGCCTTCCTTTCAGTAAATGAAGCCTTCAAAATAATTTTAAATATTATGACTAAAATGTGCCAAGGCAATAAATACTAATTGCAGGATATTTGTTTCAGTTTGATATTTGACACCCTCTTCTCTCCCTCCAAGTGATGTTTTATATATTTGTATTTTCCTATGTCTACTCATCAGCTCTGGCCCTGGCTCATAGAGGCACTTTTTTAAGATCTTCATAGTACATGGTATAAGCCATGTCCGGCTTGACGGAGGGGCAAACCCAGATAACTGTAAAGTCACCCACTGTTTCATTGTCTATTAGCTTCATTGAATAAAAAGTTGTAAGGCATGGTTGAGAACAGCCAGTTGTTGCTTTGAAGTAAATTCATCACAGAAGAAAGATCTATTCATGTCATTTTATTGCTTTGTAATAACAAGTAGGTTAAATATTCCATGCTTTAATAAGTGAGGTACGGCTTAACAGTTTTAAACAGTAATATCAAAATACAGTACAGAGCATAAATAAATAATGTCTTTTCATTTCTAGTCTGACTTTGAAATCTTTAATGTTAATTATATTTTCACTGGATGGAAGGTACACAAGATGGCTATTCTAATGATCTTAAAGCCCATAAAATCACTTTACAAAGATGCAGCAAGGAATTAAATCAGAGGGATCACACTGTGTTACGGGCATAAGAATAAAGCCAGACAACTGTTTCCAGGTTGCACCAGGTATGTGGACTTTCTGCAATTGCAGAAAAGCTCGAAACGGCCTGTGACAAAGCACCTCATGATTCAAATTAATTTTAATAACAGCATTTTGGTTTCTTATGAGTGCTTCAAAAAGTCTGTATGCACCTGTACTTTTTGAATTCACCTTGATGAAAGGGACTATGTGAGCCATCGAGTGATGCCCCATCAGAAATAGCCTCGGGTATACAGTGTAATTTAAATTTGAATATTCAAGTATTTAAAGGATATAAAATTATGTGATATTTCCTGTATGTATCCTAGAAATTCTCATAGTAATTAAAAAAAAAAAAAAACAGGCTCTAAGAAAAAAGAAAGAAAGAAAAATGCTGATTTAATGAAATGAAATTTATGGTGACTTGGAACCTCATTTCTGTTTTTGTGAGTTTGATTTTTTTTTTTTTAAACTTATGGTAAATTTTAAAAATATTGATGGAATCACAGAACCCCCCCTCTCCCCAGGGCTTTAGGATTGCTGAGTGTTGAGGAAGAGTCCTCACACGGTCACCGTGGCTGCTCACTTTTACAGGAGGAAACTTGGCCTCGGAGTGCATCTTAGAAAGTTAAAGTTGTTCACATTACTTTTAGCCTACCTCCATCTGCATCTCCAGGGCGGGCACGATGGAATTGGGGGGAAGCCTTTCCAAGCGAGGGATTTAGATGAGCTTGGCAGGCAGTGCTTACATGGGCGCCACCAGGAACCCCGAGAAGGACGAGTGGACATACTCAGAGGAGTAGAGGCCGTTTGACTCTGCATTGGGCAGCTGGAGCCACACCTGGTCGTTTTCTGTGAGCTCTAGGATGGCGCTCCCGGAAGCCTGATCTAGGTAGCCTTTGCTGTACTCATCGTACGTGTACATCGTGGGCGTGCCGTTCTTGTACAGGCCTACCCAAACATGAGTCCCTTTCACGTGCACGTGGTAGGAGAAATAGTATATGCCTGGGATCTTACAGGTAAAGATCCCAGATCTTGGGTCATAATGCTGCTGTCTGTTATACAGAATCTCGTCAAATGGGATGGGGGCGCCTACTGCTGGGTAAGCTTTGGAGAGAATGACGGTAAAAGCAGACACCAACGTTCCTGATGCTCCACGGTTAGCACTGACAAGAGGCATCCCAGGAAGCCTGGGCCTCTGGCCTGCCTTTATAAAACCATCAGGCATGACTGCTTGGCCAGGGGGTCCTGGGGGTCCTGGGGGCCCTGGGCGACCAGGTTCTCCACTGTGGCCTCTCGGACCAGGAGGACCCGGAGGACCAGTGGGCCCACTGAGGCCTTTAGTTGCCATGCCAACTGGGCCAGGAGGACCTGGATTTCCAGGATCACCCTTAGAGCCAGGGAATCCTGGGATACCTGGCGGCCCAATGGGGCCCCTGGTACCCGGTGTTCCAGGTTCACCTCTCGGACCCGTCTCACCACTGTAGCCACGTACTCCCTTTGCTCCTGCAGGGCCAACAGGACCTTGAAGACCGGGGGCTCCTCCCACTCCAGGGTCACCCTTTGGTCCTGGTAACCCTGGGTTACCTTTAGGACCAACGAGACCTGGCTCCCCAGGATACCCTATTTTTCCATCTAACCCAGGAGGGCCCCTTATCCCTCTAGCCCCAGGTGGCCCAGCAGGCCCAACTGGGCCTGCCTCACCCTTAGCGCCTGGCATACCATGGTTCCCTGGGATTCCCTTAGGACCTTGGGGTCCCATTCTCCCAGGGGATCCAGTCAGACCCAGATCTCCAGGATGACCTGCTGGCCCTTGTTCCCCTTTGGCACCTGGGGCCCCAGGAAGGCCAGCAGGCCCTCTTTGTCCCCTCAAGCCTGGCAAGCCTTGTTTTCCAATGCCAGGAGCTCCTGGAGGCCCAGCTATTCCTGGAGCCCCTGGGTGGCCTTTTTCTCCTGGGATACCTGGCTGACCCGGGGCTCCCGGGGCCCCTGGCTTCCCAATACCTTCTCGCCCTTCTTTCCCAGGAGGACCTTGGGGACCTGGTGGACCTAATGGTCCCCGTTCTCCCGGGAAACCCCGGTCACCTTTGATTCCCGGCTGTCCTGGGAAGCCATTTTCACCTCTTCTTCCCACTCCAGGAGGGCCAGGGGGTCCTACGGGACCCTGAGGACCTGGAAGGCCCCTCTCACCTGGATGGCCAGGAGCACCATATCCTGTTTCCCCTTTCTTTCCATTCATACCAGGGGCTCCGGGGGCCCCCTTTTCTCCGGGAAAGCCCCTGGGTCCTGGGGCACCTGTTGGTCCCTGCTGTCCAGGTTTTCCTGACACAGAAATTCCAGCTGGGCCAGGGATTCCAGGTGGCCCTGGAGGGCCCCGAGGTCCTGGTAAGCCAGCTGGGCCAATATCTCCTTTGTGTCCATATGGTCCTCTCTCCCCTGGTTTGCCTGGCAGACCTGGCAGGCCAGGCTTCCCAGTGGCTGATATTCCTGGTGGTCCTGGCAAGCCTGGCTCTCCTTGGAGTCCAGGATTTCCATAGCCTGGCTTTCCTGGAGGTCCTGAGGGACCTGGGTGTCCTCGAGGTCCAGCCGGGCCTGGTGGACCAGGAATGCCTTGCTCTCCTCTTACTTGAAGTCCTGTAAGACACACCAACACAGCAGCCAGCATGAGCAACGTTAAAGGCAATCAGAGATTCTCAAAGCACAATTAAGGACAGTGCAGTAGTGCCCTGTGTCCCACCATGTTCCATGTAACTCATCCACATAACAGTCTGCAGTGGGGCTACAAGGTAAAGGTGGTGGATTTGTTCAGATACTTGTAGAGAAGGTGGTTTCATAAAGCCATGGCTACCATGACTGTTTTACCCTAATGAAGCCATAAAAATAAACTGGCATTGAACAATTCGTCTAGGATAAACACATCACGGAGGTGGGTTGATGCCTTTTGCCTTAGAAAAATCATCTAGTTAGAAAGGTAAGTAAAGAAAAGGAAGAACTAAACAGTCTGGCCTCACAAGGTTCCACTTGAAGACATAGGTGAGAGACTTAAACCTAATTAGCATGTTCTACCGAACACTTTAGATTTATACTCTTATTTTTCAACCTCAGTGTATACTTGGGCATTTGTTCTCCTTTATTGACTTGCTGTAAGGCAAAGAATGACAGGACTAGACTTAGTGCATTGATGAGGCACATACAACAGTTTCAAAGTGATGATCAAAATGGAATAAGTGTTGCTGACTCTCATAAAGCTATGGCTTCCTTGAACCAAAGTGTTTTCCTGGTATGCTAAACTGAACTTTAGTAACCCCTTATTGAGTGCCTATGACAAAATGTGCTATTGGACCACCGATCGGGGTAGCAACCATGGCTTTATCAAACGAAAGGAAGTAATCTAGAGGCCTCGGGGTAAAGTATGATGGGTACTGTAAGAAGCCCCTCAGCGGTGGGATGTGGCTGCAGCGTAGGTGGACCATATGCCATGAAGATGCTGCCTGCTTCTGTCTATTGGCAATAGTCAATGTAAATGTCACACAAGTGTTCATTGCTGAGAAATTACATATAACTAGTAAAGATGACATTAAAGTTGCAGGTGATTTTAATATTTACTTGTATAATTTTTATTTAAGTTATTTTACTTAATAAGTTTTTAAAACCTTTAGATTTTTTTGTATGTTTGTATGGTTCATAGTAATGCTGATTTATCAGATCTGACAGTAAATGGCTCAAAACTGTAAAAATGATGTTTAATTATGATCCATTTATTTATTTTATCTTATGCTATGTGTGTCTGTGTGTGTGTGTGTTCCTAGACCTCAAAACCAGGACTTCACACATGCTAGGCTAAGCACCTAACTGTCTACCTATCACTTTTAAGCTAACCTTTTTTAATATGATAAACTCTTAAGACTATATTTGTTTTAAAAATCAAAATGGATACTACAGAGTAGTTATTAATAATTCTAAATTATCTTTGATAATACTTTAAGAACTTCACTTTAGTTGTCCTTGGTGTGCAAGTACATTAATTCTTTAAAGAATCTCTCCTATTATATTAAATAGCTGGAGAGAGTAGTCAACCAACAGTAGTTACTAATATTTTCAAAGGTAACTCCTGAGGTTAACTTTAGTATACATCTATAAGTACGTATAAATTTTAAAACATTTAAAATAAAATTGAAAAGTAAGGGATTTTTAATGGCTTGGAGTAAAATGACATAGTTTTCAAATGCAGAATTTGCTTCAGCATCCAATTATAAGGATCATCATGTTTATACAAAAGCAATGGTCTTGGAATTGTGGGAATATATTTTACTGTTAAAGGGTGAAAACATTTCTTACTGGAAAGGATAGCATCAGACGCTGTTGGAAGCTAGACCTCCGGTGATAGGGTGACAGCCTTTTTGTAGCCTGAACCGTTGGCTGCTCTTAGGATCCTAACCCTCTCAGTGCAAGAACTAAGTGTTGAAATGTACACCGTGGCTGGAGTCCCTTCCCTGCAGCACAATTGAGTGCTTTGGCTGGTCTCGCTCTGTTAGCCTGTGCTGAGCAGGTCTGCCCAGGGAGTATAGGGGAGGTTCTGGTTCCTGCTGTCACCACTTGTGAGCAGGTACATTTGCTACAGGGCACTGATGCCTGGCAGTAGGAAGTGGTCAATAGGATTTCTCTTCATTACCAACAAGAGACCACGGTAGATTTAACAGTTAAAATACAGCTTCTCAGTTTCGTTAAGATAGTTCCATTTGTTGAATAAGAACGGTGGGATGATAAGCAGCATGCTTTAGGTGGGAAGGCAGAGATACGTCCAACCTTCAAACACTGGCACATTTTGTTTTTAACTTGTTGTGATATTGGTAAAGTACTAAAAAAAGTCTGAGTGCCTGTTGGCATCTCAAACCACACTCACTGCTTTAAGATGGGGTAAGTTTGTCTTCCGTTCTTTCCTTCTAGCTTTTATCTTTTCCTCAATTTATATATGTTGTGAGACAGTCAAGCGTATCTCATAGTTTTTAAATATTAAGCTGCCTTTAAAAGGACTTTCTTAGACACTTGAATTTTTTCAAAATGCTTGTCTCCAAAATTGTACCATTTAAAGCTTACAACACACACCTTCACTCTCCTCAGGCAAAGTATATGACTGAAGTGAAAAATGCTGTGGAAAAGGAAATCTGTAGACAGTTTCTTTTACCAGTCATCATGTCTCACGCTGCTAGACGGGACTGGCCAAGCTTAGACCTGACTGCTGCCCTTCTCTGACAGCCTCATGGTATTTCACATGGACTGTCTTCACAGCCTTCATAGTAACAGAGCCAGACAGGGGAGGGGTAGATTCCAGAGGAAAGATAAAGCGTCTCAGGCTATCCCGGTGGAGAAGCTAAGGGAGCAGCCATGCCAGACACACACACACACTCGGCAGATGTAGACACATGTCCACTTCCCAGCAGCCCTGGGAACTCTGAGCCCATACAGCTAGCACTTCATAATTATGTCTGTGCATTGGCCCACTGCACTATATATGACTATGTAAGTAATTATGAGAATCTCTGCTTCCTTTGCCTATTAGCTCTATTGAGGGCTGTCTGGTTTTATTTGATACCAATTTTCTTTAATATCTGCAAGCTACATTTTTTTCTTTTATGTTTAAATGTTTAAATAATTGGATACATTAAATTTCTATGTTTCTAGTTGAAATTAACTTAATTTTATTGAGTTAATATTTCTAGATTCTGGATAATTAGTTAATTGTATGAAACCACCTTTTGAAAGGGAAAAAAGATGGCTCCATCCATAAAAGTCTTTGATATTCCTCAGTCTTTGTCTTAGACCAACCAGGGATCTCATATTCCTCCACAGGCCTGTCTTTCCCATACATCACTTTGTTGTAATAACTTGAGCCAATCAAGAACTTAGCATATGATAAGAACAGATTGAAAATCCTTCTGTTAAGGAGCCCATCATTAATATTATCAGCAACAGCAGCCCTCTGGCTGACAGGGCAGAGTGTACAGTTGAGTTTACCTTTACTCCTTATGGAGTACGGGATGAAGTACTGTGTCCTCGTGTTGGGAAGTGGGCCCTTTATGCCTGTGGGAGTTTGATATCGCTCAGCATGAAACATTCCATGAACTAAGGTCAAAGACATTGACAGCAGAAAGGCTATTTGTGGCAGCATGTTTTTAAATGGATCCTGAAAGACAAGAGAATAATTATACAAAGCTCCATACTGATCTGTTTCACTCTTGTGATGCTCTACATATTAATTCTTTGTGTGGTTTCTCCTTTTTTTTTTTAATGACTGACCTTTCATATTTTGAGTATAGTCCATAAAATAATAAGAGGAAAGTTTTGTTAGATGAATATATATGTCTTACTAGTTTTTGGAAACTGCCTTCAAGTAATGCCCTAAAAATAAAATGACCCTCACCAAATAGTCTCATTACTAGATAGATGACTGTATTAAGTAATCTTTGACATAGCTTGAAATTCAAGATACATTGAGATTCACATTAAGGCCAATTTCAATTTATACAGTCATTTTTATTAAGAATATCTTAAATAGATGAATACAAATGAACCCATCTGGCTGCCTTTTGATAGAATGCCACTTTTTAAAAAATCATGCACATATCCAAAGATACATAATTGACTAAAGCTTATTTCCAAGCCCACTGACAGGGATGTTCCCATTGACCCTCAGTCCAGACTTACCTGGTGCTGGGAGTCCCTGGAGATGTGTGGGGCAGCTTCCCTGGTTTCCTCTGCCCGGTGAGCAGTGGATTGTGCCCTCCCCACAGCTGCCCTGGGGTATTTATACTGTTTCTCCCCTTATTGCATGAGGTTACCCTGAGCTTAAGCTCCACCCCTCAGGGGTGGTAAGCACTAATTACAGTGGGAAGTCCTATTGGGCAGGCATACAAAATCAGGCTCTTTTCCTTGTTTTCTCATTGAAAAATAAACTCTTTGTCTTCAACATATATTAATAGTTTTAACTGTGCACCATTGTTTTCTGCATTTCATTTTAGGAGCTCTGACTCCAGTGTTGGTTCATGACGGAATGATGGCTTGCCCTTTTTATTTTTAAAAACTACATTTTTGTGTTATTTGATTGAAAATATTTGGTAATATATAAAAACATGAGGCTTATTTTGGGGGCAAATACAGATTTAAATCGTCATGTTAATCCTTCAGGGGAAATTTTTATAAAAATACCTTACCTAAATGTTTGCTAATTTGGGGGACTTAAGCCAAAAGGAAAAAAATGATGAACACTTTAGGTATATTGTTTTACATATCAGGAATTTAGAGAAAGCTCTTAGAAGCTGATGCATGAAAAAGGTATCATTAAATATTTCAGATGTTTTCATATTAAATACTTTAAGATTTTGAGGCAAGTGTAAGGCATCTTGGGCTTGTTGCAATTAGCTGTTTAACTTCCCTGGAGGATTTAAATTCTTTATTCATTTTACCTGATAGTCAGGAAGGCCATTAGCCTGATAATCCTATAGTATGCTTATTTACATAAGATTGCTATATTCGTTTTAAGGGGAAAAAATCCTCGGACTTTGCCTTTTAAACATACAGTTGACTAATGATGTAATTTCCTCCACGGATCTTGAAACATCCCGGTTAGACTTTTCTCCCAGAGAAGTAAACATTATCACCATCACCAGCTTAGATAGTTGGTTTTCTCCTTTACAACCTTAGAGAACTCAGCGTCAGTTTTTCAGCACCCAAAGAAATTTAGTAACAAGGACTTGAAAGACTATCTCTCTCTTAATGGCATCATTTTGGTTCTGAGTTGGATCAGCTTTGCAGGTAAGCATGCTTGGAGCAGATTCAGTACACAGGCTGAATGCACCATTTTTTGCATCTAACTAGAATTAAAGTGATGTAGGATCAGGATTGATTGGTAATCAGACTATTGACTGTTGACTCGATGAAATAAAAGTTTGTCCCTTTTCATCTTCTTCTTACAGGTCATTTCCTTTGTGTGTTTGAACAAAGCTTTGCTTAGCAGCCCTTGAAATGTAAATTCATTCTCCCTTTCCCTTTTCAAAAATGTTTTGCTGAGTGCCATATTTAACAGTCTACATCATCTCATCGTGATAGTGGAGAGCTGGCTTAGCAGTTAGGAGCTCGGGCTGTTCTTGGAGAAGACCTGGGCTGGGTTCTCAGCACCCACATGGTGCCTAACAACCACCTGTTAACTCCAGTTCCCTAGGATCTGACCCCTTCTTCTGAGCGCTTCTGGCATTGTGTGCATGAGGTACACGTGCACACATTCAGGGGTACACACATAAACATAAGTAAATAAATAGTTTAAAAACTGCATTATTACAAGACTCGGTGGCACATGCCTATAATCTCCACACTTGGGAGACAGAGGCAAACGGATCTCTGAGTTCAAGGCCAGCCTGGTCTACAAAGTGAGTCTAACACACCCAGGGCCATTAATACAGAGAAACCCTGTCTTGAAAAACAAGCAAACAAATAAATAAAAAATTACATTATTGTGTATGTTTCTGTGTAATGCTCAGGTATATACAATGTGCAGCTTTTTTTTTTCCAGAAGTTTTGCTCTCGTTTGTTGAGGTCTTAGTGTATAGTCCTAGCTACCCTGACCCTTACATGTAGCCCAAGCACCTCTCAGCTTACAGCAATCCACCTGCCTCAGCCTCATAAGCGGAAGTGTATCATTGTATCTGGTTTTAAATACAGCTTTTATGTCAGTTCAGATTGTAAGGAGAAACAGAGAGTTGGCATTCTAGTCTGTACTTTACTTTTAGATATCATATAAAAAAGTTTTTATAGTACTGTAAACTGCACTGCATATGGCTCATTGGAGACCTCTCTGAAACAGGAGGTGCCATGGCTGCTCCTCAGTGGTAGGATGCAGGCTTTGCAGAAACACATCCTTAATCATTTAGTATATAGTTACATCCACATCTGTGCTTGTGGTTGAGCCTGATAACAGCGTCTGGTTAGGTATCATTCCTGTGGATGCTCATGGACTCCACACTCTGAACTTCCTCCTTAGCATTTCTACCCATCTAGCTTTTCGTGAACACAACGGAACACTTGGACTAGGAGATTCCAACCCCCCCCCCCCCCCCCCCCCCCCCCCCCCATCATCAGAGTCCATTTCGTACTTTAGAGAAAAAGAAAAATGAGATCCACACTTGGAGCTTCTGTGCCTCCGTTTGGGGATGCAGGTGAATACATGTGTGTATCTCCGTCTGTATTCTCTAGTTTTAGGAAGTGCGGAGTCTTACTGGCAGACTGGATAGTCGGCCCTTTTGGCAAATACAGTGCTTTTTTCAGCAATAGGCCCTGTCTAGCATTTGCTTTGTTAGTCCCATACAAATCACTGCCTTGTCCAAAACAGACTGTAGAATCAGAGTATTTGCTGGCCATACCCACACCTAATTGTGTGTATAAAACTATTTTTTATTCTGGGTGTTACTTGTAGCTGTTCAAACTGACTGGTCTGTGGCTTTATGAAGGCAACCCATTCTATTTGAAACAGAAGGCCCTGCCCTCTCAAGCTAGTGAGCCCAGTGAGGTTTCAGTATCAAGTATGAATTGCTGGTTTGGCACATGTAGCAGTTAGCTGCCATGAAATACATTGGGTCTTTCACTCATTCAAATATTTCTTGAATGCCTCTTAAATTTTAGACACTGGGTAAACAGCACGTGAACAGTGCACATTCCTGTCCGTGAGGTGTTTGCACAGTGGTCCTCAACCTCTCCCCACTGCTACAGTCCTGCAGGATATCATACAATTTGCTTAGTGTTTGGAGTGAATTTTTAAGGTGTCAAAAGCTCCCCCCCCCAAGTGATCATGATGGACTATGAGATGGAACGTTTGGTCTAATAGTGTTTTCAAAAACTTCCTTAATACTAGTTACCTAGTTTTTGTTATTTGTGCTCATATTTTAAACTTTATTATTTTTTTATTTGGTTGATTGTTTCATTGTTTGTTTTTTTGGAGACAGAATTTCTCCTTGTATTTTTCTGGCTGGCTTTCCTGGAAGTTGCTCTGTAGACCACACTGGCCTTGAACTCACAAAGATCCATCTGCCTCTGCCTTCTGAGTGCTGGGATTAAAGGTGTGTGTAACAAATTATTTATTAAAAATTTCTCCATTTACCTCTTAAATATAAAACATACATATAGACACATGTATAAATTTGTGTGTGTGCATATACATGAACATATATATAGGTATATATATTCACAAGGATACCACCAGATATTCACATGCATGTATATTATAGACATGTATAAATACACGTAATGTCATATAATTTCTGGTGGTTGGTATATTATTTGTTCCAATAGTATCCATAAGTATCTTCTGCCTAATAGGGTTCTTGGCCCCATCTCTTCTTTCCCACTAGCAGTTTATTTGTAGAGACATTAAGTCATCCATCCTGTGTGTCTACCTACACTCTGCCTTTGCTGGTTGGTTGTTAGATCTAGAGTATTGATTTGGTGCAGGTGTCTGTGTGTATCTGTGTTGTGTGTCTGTGTGTGTTGTGCATGTGTCTATCATCTGTGTATGTGAGAGTGCACTGACCTGTGTGCACATGCAGAGCCCAGTGAACATCAGGTAGTTTTTTTGTTTGTTTGGTTTTTGTTTTGGGGTTTTTTTTCTTTTTGGCACATCATCTTACTTTTTTGAGCCAAAATCTTTCACTGAGCCTTCAGCTCGCTGGTGATCAAGCCTCTGCAGCCGCCTCTCTCTGCCCACACCCCTCCATACACACACATGCTGGACTTGCAGACATGCCTCCCCCCACTCGGCTTTTTACAAGGGCTCTGGAGACTCCAAACTCAGGTCCTCATCCTTGAGAGGCAGGCACTTTAACAACTGAACCATCTCTCCAGACCCTTTAAAAAAAACCTACTTATTCTATTATAAATAACTTTTTCCTGTTTCTTTTCTTTTCCTTAGATAAATGCCATTGCACTTTTGATTTCATCTGTTTTTTATGTAACTTTATCATGAAAACCATATGCACACGCGGTGATCGTCACTCTTTTTTCTTGTGTCATAGTAGTCCACTGGACGGACTGTGCGCTTCCTTCCATTGTCATTATCTCTTGTCGACTCTATTTTCCTTTTTAAAACAAACGCACAGATGCACAACTTTCTCAGATACCGTGAAATTCCTTCCGTCGACACTGGATCATTTTGCGTATTCCCTCAAATACCATTTTTGCTTACTCATAAACCTTCAAATCTGTTATTAACTGTGTTTGGGTTTTGACACCTTAGAGGTAAAAATCACAGTTTGATCTAGTTGCATTTCCATGCACCTCACAGGTAGAGCATCTTTGCATATGGTTAGACCATATCTCTGGCTTGCTTTCCCCATGCTTAGGAATGGGATCCCGTGGTTTATGACAAGAGCATACATGTTTTCGCCCCTCTGCGATGCTTCTTTTTGGTTTACTTAGGAAGTTTCCCTGATATTCAGAACTTTCTTTTAAGATGTATAGCATTTTGATCCAAACACTATGATTCTTTTATAAACTATAAGCTATAAAGGCCGTGGGGAGCAAAGGTCACAGGAAACAGGCATCATAGATGGAGAGAGTAGCTTCCCTGTTCATCTTGTCTGAGTTTACTTTCTGAAGAGAATTCTGCCAGTGGCTCAGCATGCGCTTTGCCCACTTACTCATCAGGATACTCTTGTTCCTGTTCCTCTCTTACTTCATCTTTTTTTCCCCCCTCAGTGGAAATGGTAAATGTGCCCAGAAGTTCAATTAGGGCCCTCCCAGACCTATGGCTTTCACTGCCACCGTGCCGTGCCTCATTCCTCTTTAAAAAAAAAAATGTGAAGGGACGTTTGTTGGTGCTGTGACAGACTCAGAAGCTAGGAATGATCTATTTGTGTAAACAGTCTAATGTGGTTTTGTGGTTAGATAGCTGCTGAGGGCTAGGAAAGAGGCACGCAGGCATAAAAACAGGTGTTTACAAAAATCTGCTGGACCTTCAGGTCAGGTCAGAAGACACTAAGAGTCCTTCAAGAAGTTTGGACAAAGGCTTTATGTTTTGTTTTATTTTCTGTAACCCTTAAATTGCTGTTATTTATGGTTTTCTACCTGGCACTTAATGACATCACTTTCTTTCCACGGTGACTTGATTGAGTTAAAAATATAGAGAGCTTCCTGGCCCCTCACCTCAAATCCTCAGGCTGCCCAGTGGCTTCCCAGCTACCCAGACTCCCCTCACGCAGTGTCTGCCAACTCAGCATTGCCCTGTTATGGAGGTCATAGGTGACACTTAATTGACTCTCTGTGCCCCTGTGCTCTGTTTGTTCCAGAACAACTCTGTAGTCACAGACGACAGAGAGCAAAATGAGTGTCTGCCCATAGGACATAAAGTGTCTGTTGAGATACATAAAGTCCCTGCTACCTAGAGGCTTCGCATGGCAATGCAGACCACCAAGAAATCCACCCTGGAGACGCATGCATAATCACTGCACTTAGTAATGTGAGCAAAGTCATGTCAGTGATGGTTACTTCATTAATGCTGGGGTCTTATCTATTTACCTTTTGGTCAACAACTTTGTTGCCTGGGTAACTGGCTTCTGCCCCTGAATGTGAGTGATTCAAGATCAGTGGTGATCAACCTTTGGGTCTGGACCCCTTTGGGAGTTGAATGACCCTTTCATGAGGCAGGGTCACATTTCAGATAGCCTGCCTATCAGATATTTGCATTGCAATTTTAATAGTAGCAAAATCACAGTTATGAAGGAGCAATGAAAATAATTGTGTGGTTAGAGGTCACTGCAATATGAGGAACTCTATGAAAGGGTCTCAGCATCAGGTAGTTTGAGAACCACTGCTGTAGATGAAGATCTCTCCTGCAGCCTCTGGCCCTTTATTAACTCCAAGAACCACCTGGCCTTCCTGCATCTGATTTCCTCACTGGCAAATACATAAACGCCTGCTTGCTTTAATTCACATTATAAAGGTAATCCCTACTTAGAGAAAAGAGCCAACAAAATAAAATCCATCTGCCACAGAGATAATAATAACCATTGATGACCTTTTTAGACCTTCTATTAATTATCTCTAGTCCCTTGAAAGTCGGAATAACCCAATATTTTTGATACCAGGAAGAGTAAGACACACTGAACAGCATGTGGCCCAATCGTGTCCTCTCTTAATTATACTGGTAAGATACCTTGAAATGTGAAATTGGAAACGAGATATGAATTAACGGTACAATTGGTTTTCTCAAATGTTTTCTAATTCTTTGGTGACTTTCTTTCCAGCTCAGGGGTACCTCTTGCTATAGACAGCAGTCTCGGAGGTTGCACTCAACACAGCTTCTCTGAGCTGTGCTCAGACTTTGCCCATGTGATCCCACCTTCCAGGCTATGAGTGCTGTTTCCTCATCACTCATTATAGTCCACTGAATGTGACTCAAAGATGATTGGCCATTGTTGGGGCACTATCCTCCAAAAGTACCGAACTGAGGAATGATGCTGGCATGATGCTGAGGGTGGGGGGAGGTTGCGGGGGGGGGGGGGGTGACTAAGAGCTAGATCCGTATTTACTGGGTGTGGGCTGTTTCTCTCATGCTTGTGGGCATTCAAAGGCGGAGTCATTTGCACAGTGCTGTTTTGTATCGGAGTCTGTTCAACGATGTTAGGCCTTAAAATAGCAGTATTATGTGTGTCAACAACTACTTCCAAAAGCAGGCTTTACAAATAAGTAATAGCTGTTCTAGTGACTGTGCCCCTCAGATCGCTCTGTTGGCAACCAGGGTACAGTTTCAGAGTTGGATTTTCCAATGGTTAAGATGGGGACATAGATATAAGAGGGTTAGTGGAAGTTGGGAGCCAAGATAGAATCAGAAGAAGAAGAAGAAACAAAGACAAGGAAAGAAGGGAAGTCAGGGGCCAGAGAGGTGGCTCTCTGGGAGCCTGAGGTCAGACTCCCAGCACCCACTTAAAACTGTAGTGGTCTATTTGCCCACTGTTGGGGAGTAGCGAGGATCCCTGGGGCTGGCCAGCCACACAGACTAGCCAAAATAGCAAAAGCCGGCAAAGTGAGAGATAAGATAGAAAGTGATTGAGGGAAAACAACTAACATGGACCTCTGCCCTTCACATACACACATATGTGTATACAAAGAACAAAACTTGGTCTTTTATATTAAACAAATTTCTTTAAATTTCTTAGAAGCCTAACTGCCATTAAATATTCACAACTAGCTTTTTAGTCATAGCTGTACTTCATTTCCCACCCACCCCCTTTATTTTCATTGAGCCCTAATCTCATTTACTTGGGGAACCAAGCCATTCAGTGTTTTGGTGCAGTAAACTTAGATTCCCAATAATGTTTGATACTTCCTGGCTCACAGCTCCTTGTCTGTGGGAAACCCATGACCTTTAAAGGCAGGAGATATTATTAGTTGAGAAGCAAGTATTGAGTAAATGTTTTAGAATATTATGATGTTTAGACAAAAGACTTAAAAATCACATTTGGAGATCTTCTTGAGAACCAAGACGAGCAGTAAATATTGTTCCTGTATAAACTGGCAAAGATGTGGCTCTGAGTGCTCAGCACATACGAATGCCTATGATGGCAGCACTGATGTAACAGCTCTGGTATTATTCTTGAATCTCCTGAAAGCACCCATTTTTTTAATGACTCCATTCACATGTTGAGAGCAGTAGCAAAGGTCTGGGGTCCCTGTTACTCAACAAAAGTGCGTTTGTGCAAAAGTATCTTCTCCCATTAAAATCTTAAGTAATGTGCCATTCCATCTTTTAGTGAACAGCTAATTGAGCTTACCAAGTCTGCAAGTTATTTTCAGTATGATTTTTGGCTTTCTTTTGGGGGTTGGGGGGGGGGTTTGAAAAGTCTCGAGTTGAACTATCATCAGTTTCTTGCTGGCAATTCAGCATCTTTATGCTGCATATTTTGGCACTTGGTATATAATATTAAGATGACTGATCACCTTATGGAGAAGCTTAGGAAGTCGGTTACTCAATATAATTCACTCTAGAAATGTGTTTCACTATAATCAGACAAAAGAGGTGACTATTGTGTTATTAACTGCAGCAGCTGCTGTTGCAGTGCTGGTCAAAGTTTTCTCTCGCACAGGATTTAACCTGTTATTGTTAGTTGGCCTCTTATAACCTGTAAATGTAGAGGTCTGTGTGGGCTGTCTTGGGTCTTTTGCAGTTTGATCAAAAATGAAAGCAAAGGTTAGGAGCTTTTTAAAAAAATTACTATCATTGAGGGATTTTCTTTTTAATCATGACTTTCTCCATTCATTGCCAGGTGCATGTGGTCGTTTGTATTATTTCATTAATACCTAATGCTCAGGTATTAGTTCAGTCTGCCATTTTGCATTTGACTACTTGCTCTTCTGTAACTGCAATATTTTTTATAATAGAAAGCACACAAACCAGTGTATTCTTGTACTATTAGTGTGTGAACCATAAGGAGAACATCAGCTTTTCTTATATAGCAAGCTGCTAAATATATTTATTTGTTTATTGAGCTTGTTTTTCTTGGTTTTCTATATTACCCAAATAAGACTCTAAGTTTAGAACTCAAATATTTGTGTGTACTTATATGAACCTTGACTTCCAATAAGGTTGTAGCCAGGTCCATAGAATTTTATTTGTAGTCTACAACCAGACCTTGGGGCAACTATTTTAAGACTGTACACCAAGAAGAGTGAACCAGTGTCATTGTCCACTGATGACTTACAGCTCTTTTTCCATGTCCCAGCCAAAAATATGTATGATAGTATGAGTCTCAAAATAGTACTGACTATACTATATGCCACTTTTTGTTAAAGCTACTGATTTGTTTTTATGTATGCTCGTTGCAAGTAGAGTACTGCAGAGGAAAAGAACTGATCCAGGACGTGACACTGAAATATTCTCAGGGTCAGGGACTATGCCATGTGCAGATTTGATTGACAAGAAGGACATACAGTGCCATTTAAGGTTCATACAATAGGAAAGTTATGCAGTATACAACCTGCACCATTCCACTAGAATATAAATACTATAATATAGAAAAGTGTTCCCCCTTACTGTTTGAAATTTCATTCTCTGCAGAATGTTATATTCTAGAGGACAAATAATAACTGCTGACCACTAGTGCTGCTAAAGGCATGTGTTTGGAAAGGTGAGCTATGATAGAATAGCTGTCATTTTAACATCACCCAATCAGAATTTAGCATTCTTCACTACGAAATTCTAAAAGTAAAATTAGTAACATTAAATTGGTGGTGAAAAGGAAATGCTGAAAAATGCATAATTTTCTCTATTTTTATATTATCTCTAATAAAGAGATTGTCACATCATTGTTCCAGGAAAGCCACAAGTTATACACTCATTTAAGATTATAACATGGGTCCTACTAGCTTATTAGAAGTCCTGCTATTGAGGTCACCCTTGCTTTAACCCATTTAATATTTGTTTATTTTCTGTGTTGTATCTTTTAGTCTCAATATTGTAGAGCCTTGAGTTCCAGCATTCAAAAAATCAAACTTGTATCATCTTCCCAGTAAAATATAAAAATTAATTGTTTTTGGCTTTTTACTCTTTTATGTTCCATAATAATTTCATGGCTGAGTTGAAAAGTGCAAACCAATTACATATAACCTTTTTATGTAGTTTAACTTTCCTTAACATGTGTGTGATGATATTTGAAAGCATCACACACCTGCCCAGGGTTTTGTGTTTGGCTATTTTTGTTCGTTTGTTCATCAGTTAGCTGTTTATTTTGCTGTGATAAGGACTGACCGCAGGGGAATCATATTCACTGGGCAAACACTCCATCACTAAGCTATTTCCTAGTTTCCCTAATCTGGCACAGACTGGAGCCTCTCTGCTGAGCACTGTAGCAGATAGAAGTCCTGCCTTTCCTGTCTGGGAGCAGCAGAGAGCCGATGAGCATCTGTTCTGTTTCTCTCTCATGGCACAGTTACTGTTCACTTCACCACGACTTGTTGGTTTGGGCTATACTTAGACCTGTTTGGAGGGAAACAAAACATGTATGTTGTATGGAGAGTCTTTGAGTAGAGTATGAGGCAGTGAAAATCCTCAAAACATGATAAGCAAACATAGATAATCTTAAATTTTGACTCTAGAATGTAAATAAAAGGATATAATCAAATAAGTATTCAGGCCATCAAGGAATGTTGGCCGTTTACTAGTGTGTCAACCTGTGGCATCCTGATGGACCTGGTGGAGCTCTCAGATGCCACGTGACATGGTGCGAGGGTCCTCACTTAAAATGAGAGAGTGAGATGTCCTTGCGTTGAAACCAGGAGAATCTTTGTTGAACATTTAGAGACTTTCTCTTTAGAGAGAGAAGTTATATGTCAAAAGAAAGAAGTAGTTGAATTATGCCTTTATTTGAAGAGTTAAAAGAAAAAATGTTTCCTGTGGTTATGATACAGTATAATGTATTTCTAAGATTTTAATATGTATGCCACAAGTTCTGGATCTGCATTGGATATGTCAGTTAGAAACATATATATATAATCATAAATCAATCTCATAAATCAAAATGCCAGATTTGGGAGAGAGGACAGAACTAAGTGTAAAACTTTGCCGTGCAAGTTTGAAGACCTGAGTTCAAATCCCAGAAGCCACAGACAGACACAGTAGCATGATCTGTAATCCCGTTGCTCTTGTGGCAAGATGGGAGGCATAGAAAAATAATCCTGTCAGCTTGTGGGCCAGATGGCCTGGAGTACACAGCAGCAGACCAGTGACATAGACCCTGTCTCCAGCGAGGTTGTCCTCTGATCTCCAACTGTGTTTTCTCTTAAACTACTCAGTTGAACTATCTACAGAGAAATGAACAGTTCACAGTACAGGAAATATGCAGTCTCAGATCTCATAATCTTAGAATACAGAAGTAGAAGCAGCTATAGGAAGTGCCTGTATGAATTTTAACGTTTTAAATACCTATGGCTCCCACCCAAGGATACCAGCTGTACCGTATCCTCCTACAACTGTATTTACATGCGTGCAGTTGATGAAGGTACGGAGTGACTCTTTAAAACAACATTGTAGGGTGTTGGAGAGATGGCTCAGAGGTTAAGAGCCATGAGTGCTCTTCCAGAGGTCCTGAGTTCAATTCCCAGTAACCACAGGGTGGCTCACAACCATTTATAATGTGATCTAGTGCCCTCTTCTGACCTGTACACGTACATGCAGGTAGAGCACTGTATACATAATAATAACTAAATGCATCTTTTAAAAAAACAACATTCTAATAGCTGAAGCAAAATGCTCAAACCTTTATTACTAAAGAAGTAGGAACAGTTTGCCCATCTGTATAGCAGAACTGTGAATAGCCACTAAAAAGATGGAGACACCTCACTGCAGGGAGAGAGGCCCTCCAGAACATATGTGGAATTGAGAACACACCTTGCAGCATTCATGGAAAACGCCTATGCCCAATTGGTATACTCAGACTACCATATCTCATATGCCTGAAATACTTTATTTATGTAATAACATAATATAGATTATAACACATGCAGTATGTAGCTCATAGGTCAGAAACTAGGAAAAAAATGTTGCCTTTTAGCGGGGCACTTGGGTAAGTTGAGGGGTTCTTGCTCTTTATCATATGCTAGTCTTTACCATATGAGTCTTGTACTGAGTACATGTATAATATGCCCACAATTACAGTTTTTTTTGTTTGTTTGTTTTTGGTTTTGGTTTTTCAAGACAGGGTCTCTCTGTGTAGCCTTGGCTGTCCTAGACTCCCTTTGTAGACCAGGCTGGCCTCGAACTCACAGCGATCCACCTGCCTCTGCCTCCCGAGTGCTGGAATTAAAGGCATGCGCCACCACTGCCCGGCTCACAATTACAGTTTTTAAATCCTTTTCAAAAAACCACAATGCTAAAGAAAATAGCATATTTTTCTTACCATTTGCCATACATAACATTCAAATATTACCTTCTTTTCTAGCATTTGAATACAGTAATACAATGTTCTTATAATTATATTTAGAATGTATTTTGATGCTAATCATGCTCCATCTTGCAATGTCTTGGACTGTTGCTGTGAATCTTTGCTTTCATTTTCCTCCATAGTAACAAGTGAAAGGGTTAGTACAGCAGTCTATAATAAATCCTTGTCAACTCACTGACTTCCTGGTAGGGAACAAACAGCTGAAAATTAAGTAGTTCATGTACTAAACTGATCACTAACTAAATCAATTTTATTTACTTAAAAGTAATACTTTTAGCTTTTCAAGACAGGATTCCTCTGTATAACCCTGGCTATCCTGAAACTTGCTATGGAGACCAGGTTGGCTTTGTGGGCCATCACTACCCGGCCTAGCTTGATTTTTTGAGAAATGGTTTGGTTTCCCTTTTGACCTGTGGGACAGAAGCTGTTAAGAAAAGTGATGCTTAATACTGAAATTTGCTTAAGAGCGCTGACTGTTTTAAAACTACACTTGGAGGAATTTGCTTCATCAACAGTTATTCCCCTAAGTAAATCAAAATGAAAGGAAAAATATGGATGTAGCCAAAGAAATGCATTCAGTAAATATGTAGCATGTGACCCTGGTGTTTCAGTCACAGCTTTCACTTGAGAAGCTAATTCATGGCTTCTGTCACTGAAAGACACTTGGCATCTCAGTGCTGGGAAGCCACTTTCCTTCACGGACTTTACTTGACCTTTGGGTTCTTAACTCACTTTTCACATTTCACACATTTTCTTTCTTTCTTTAGGGCAGGTGTGTAATCCATGGACAAACACTGTGGACATTAAGTAAAGAAGGTTCTCAGAGGTATATTTTACCTGGCAGGACATTTAGAGTAATTATACATTTGGTTCACTGAGGGTGTAGATGATATTATTAGCAAATTCAAGAATTTTAAATTTTAAGTGAAGAACTTTTCTCTAATTAGTAGCTTATGTATCTTTTCATCGTCACAGGTTTTAAGCTATTTTAATGTACTAATTTGTACTTCTCCCCACTGTGTGCGACAGGAAGTCAAGTAGACACTGGGTTGAGTCTGCGCTTGTAGGATTAGAGCCTTCTAAATTATTTCCGTGCCAGTGTTAACAGAACACTGACCTAGTCAAGGCTACTTCAGTAGGATAAATAAGTTGAGTCTGAGATGGAGCTTGCAAAAACACTATGATGTTTGAGTAGTGGGGAACGTATCACTGCTGCTTTTAACAAAGTGACCCAAAGAACAGCTGTCAGGAGTATCTAGACTTTGGAAAAATAATTATTTTCCATAAGAGTCTAAATACTTAGTGCTGACACAGGAGCAAGTTGAAACTGTTGATTTGCTCAAACAGAATAGAAACTGAGGAAGCGCCCAAGGGTGTGGCATCTGCATGTAAAATAATTGGTGAGTCTTGGGCTCAGAATGAAGTCAGATAGAGGTTTCTGACCCATCTGTTTCCTATAGAGATGATGACATTTAGGTGGTGTTTTTACACAGAGAACAGGACTTAGACTCCTGGCTCTCGCCTAGTAATGTTCAGTGCCCACATCTGTTCCACTCACAAATAGGTACAACTGAAGGGATTGTTAGACCTTTATCCCCTCTGATGTCGCTCTTCAGTGACTGCCTCCACACTGTTGTGAAGGTCTTGAAAGAAAGCGTTGTGAGCCTTGTGCCTTGAAGCCCAGACAGGATGGGCTACAAGGAGCTGTGTTAGGCCTGTTAACAAAATCAGGCTGAACTTAAAGGAGTTCTTCACAAGAGTGACCCAATTAGATGGGTTTTATTTGTTTTTTAAAAATCTTCTGGCTACAATATAGAGAACATGCTGAGGGAGTCAGTGATCACTGAGAAGTCAGTTGAGAGCCTGTGTCTTAGAAGAGAAGTGTGCAGTAGGAAAGGCTAGAGTCAAGCTCTGCGTTGCTCTTGGGTCCTCGCCCTTGTCTTTACAACTGAAGTCTTACTAGCACAGTGTCTGGTGAGCTGATGTTGATTCCGTGCTGTCTGCCATTATACCTTTAACAGAGTAACTGTCGTGAGTCTGGAAAAATCCAGTGTGTTTTATGTCCAGTGATTATCAAGTGTTTGCTTGGGAATAATACTTCAATTTCTGTGCAGTATTTACAATATTCATCTTTAACATTATATAAGTTGATCTAGGTGCTGTATCTACACTTAAATTTATAATCAGAAATATTTCATGCCATGTAGTTTTATGGCTTAATAAATAAGAGAATAATAAGGTGGCATTTGAAGACCCTATGGCATTTAAAAGTGTTGTCTTGTAGATTGAATTCATAACATCTCCAGGCTTATATAACTTTCTGAGTTTGTTCAGGGTTTACATTTTAAAGCTCCAAATCACGATATTTTCAACCTGCTCAGCCCCCTATTTGCCTCAGATCTCAGCTCCAGCGCCTACACCACCCGTCTGGCCCCTGCCTCCACCTGTGCCTCACCCTCAAGGCCTCTGTGACCCTCTTATAAGCATGTCATTCTTCTCAGTTCTCATATAGATATACAAATTCAATGCATGGTTTTCTTACGTAATTTCTTTTCAAAATAAACTACAGAGGAAGTAAATCCCTTTAACATTTACACTGGTTTTGATTTACACACATTAAGTTCTCAACCTGTGGGTCATGACCCTTTTGGGGATCGAATGACCTTACAGTGGTTTTCTAAGACCATCAGAAAACTCAGATATTTACATTAAGATTCATAACAGTAGCAAAATTACTGTTATAAAGTAGCCACAAAAATAATCTTATCATGGGGGGGGTGCTACAACAACATGAGGAACTGTATTAAAAGGTCACAGCATTAGGAAGGTTGAGAACCACTGCATTAAGTGATCATATGATAAAAAGCATTTGTAGACAAAATTTTTATTCCATTTATTTCAGTATTTATTCAGATATAATGAGCACTTATGTACTGTTCATTAACATAAGGTTATCAGTGTTAGTAACCTATGTGTGATTCATTGGTATGCTTCTAAAATTCAGTGTTGTTAAGACATGGAAGAACATGGGATATATAAAAACATAATTATTTTGTCATTAACTATAGAGTTAGGTTTACAGACAGTCTGATTGTAACCTTATCTTATGTTCTATGTTCTAACTTCCCAGTTATAATGTAGGTACGACATCTGTTTTAGCTTGTCCATATTAAATACTGACTTAGAGTCCCACAGAAAATACACTTGAAATTTAAAAACTAACAACAACAACTCTCCACAGTGGGTGAAGAACAGCAACCCTTTTCTCAATTGTTGGGCAGTTTATGAACTGATAGTTTTGCGTCATCAAAAATTCTTTTGTTTCTGGAACACCAAAGTGTTTGCTTTGGTGTGTAAACCTTTATAAAGACGTGTTATTAGGAGAGTGGTTAGGGCCAACTTTATTAAAAACAACTGCTTTATTTTGCCAGGCACTTCCCTTGGCTAAGGTGCAGGCATACAGTGCCCTGCTTGATTCTGGTGTGCTTCTCCTTCCAGAGGAGAGACATGGAAAGTTTTGAGATGGTACAAGTCTTCGTGTTTCAGAGCCTGCTTTCAAAGGACACACTGTCTTCGTTTTTATTTTGACACCAGAAAGGCAAGTGTTAAGCTAGTGGAAGCTTCAGAATTTGCCGCGAATGTAGAGGATTGAAAACTATAGCAGCTATCTGACTTTTCTTCATCTAACAACGATTAAGGTCTTTGTGTAAATGGGGAGGTGTATGCACACGAGGGCACACCTGTGTGCATGTGCAAGTGGAGACCAGAGCAAGGTGTCTTTATCTGTCGGTATCTGCCTTGTTGCCTTGATAGGGTCACTCACTGAGCTGGAGGCTTACCATTTCAGCTAGGCTGTTGGCTAATTGAATCACCTTCCTACCTCCTATGTTGTAGTTACATGCATATGCAGCGAAATCATATGTGGTATTTTATGTGGGAGGATTGGAACTTGGGTCCTCTGGCATACAGAGCAAGCACTCTACCCACTGAGCCATCTCCTCAGCCCCCTGAGGAGGGTGCACACTTCAAAGGTGGACACAGTAATTTATTAGTTTGGGGTTTTGGGTGGTAGTTGGTGTGTGTGTGTGTGTGTGTGTGTGTGTGTGTGTGTGTGTGTGTGTG
>OU015750.1:74593191-74632282 GCA_907169655.1 Acomys percivali
AAGGAAGGAAGGAAGGAAGGAAGGAAGGAAGGAAGGAAGGAAGGAAGGAAGGAAAAGATTATGAAATGTGTTCACATATTAATATATTTGTTCATTGCAAAATATGTATTAAACTTGTAAAGCATTTAAAAAATTAGAGAAGGTGTTGATTTGCGCTTTACCACTAGGTGGCTGAACTGCATTGCTTGGAAAAGAAGTAGTTCTGTGAAGTAGTTCTGTGCACAGCATTTAACAATATAGTTTTCACTTGTAAACAATGCATGTCCCTTTTGTATAGTTATACATGCTTATGCATACATACATATAAATGTTCACATAAAATAGTTTTGAGTAGCAGAATTAATTAGAATTAAGATGGGTTTTTTTTAGATGTTTTCCTTTCTTTTTTATTTTTTTTTTATTTTTATTTTTCCAGTTTTTCAGGACAGGGCCCTGGCTGTCCTGGAACTCACTCTGTAGACCAGGCTGGCCTTGAACTCGCAGGAATTCACCTGCCTCTGCCTCCCTAGTACTGGGACTAAAGGTGTGTACCACCACCACCACCACTCGGCTAAGAATTGTTTCTTTTGTGGGGGGGGGGCTTCGAGACAGGGTTCCTCTGTGTAGCCTTTGCTGTCCTAGACTCACTTTGTAGACCAGGCTAGCCTCGAACTCACAGAGATCTGCCTGCCTTTGCCTCCCAAGTGTTGGGATTAAAGGCGTGCACTACCACACCCAACTCAAGAACTGTTTCTTTAAAATTCATCCAACTTATGATCTGTGTGCTTTTTTTAAAAAAAGATTTATTTATTTATTGTATATGAGTGCTTTATCTGCAGAAGAGGGCATCAGATCACATTATAGATGGTTGTGAGCCAACATGTGGTTGCTAGGAATTCAACTCAGGACCTCTGGAAGAGCAGGCGGTGCTCTTAACCACTGAGCCATCCCTCCAGCCCCCCCCCCCCATGTGCTTTTAAGCTCCATTTGTAAGTTTATTATACACAATATACAGAGATTACATTTTAAAAGCGTGTTCGTGCACAGAGTATCCATAGCCATGAGGTCTAAAATGTTCATGAACCGCTTGAGGTGAACATAGCCCTGTTGTAGCCCTAATATCAACTGTTGGGGAGAACGTTCATTTCCCTTAAACATCTCTTCAAAGTCTCCTTCAGCTAAGCCGTTGTCAGACGCAATCAGCGCCTCTACTTTTGCTCCGGCTTTTTGTTGTGTCACCCCACGTGGAGTCACCATTTACCATCAGGTGTCAAACACACTCAAACAGCAGCAGTTCCATGTGACTCTGTGTAATGCCTTCCTTATCAGTAGTGATTTCACTTCTGCGTTCTCTGCAGTGAGCCTGGGTAGTGCCGAGGGGGAGCCTTTCAATTTGACATTTAAGACATGTCCCTATGTCTTCTCTATGGGATTTGTGATGTGATATAGAAATGTGACTTGGTATAATAAATTTGGGTGGAAAATAGGGCCATATACAAAATGTTTTTCCAACTACCTTTATGTAAAGCAACATAATCATGCAGAGTGCATCACTGAACATAATACAGCCATATCTAAAGGGGATATTTCTAGACTTCCTTCAATGATGTGTGAGTTGAAATGGTAGAGAGCAAAGAGATGTTAAATCATAGCTTTCAATTCATCACAGATTTGTAACGTGTCTTGTCTTTTCCTGAGGCCAGCATATTCATTTAATTTTTTTATTGTGTTTATGTAGAGGTGATGTGTATATATATATGTGTGTGTGTGTGTGTGTGTATTTGTCTAAACATGTTTGTATATGTATATTACATATAAATATATTTGTATATTATATGCATGATGTTTCTATAGGTATGTGCACTGGTGTGCAGGTACCTGTATATATATGGGGTGAGGTCAGAGGTCAACCTCACAAATGTTCCTTAATCATTCTGTACCAGGCATTTTAGGGTAGGGTCTCTGTTGGAGCTCACTGATCTGGCAAGGTTGGGGGCCAGTCACATTCAGGCATGCACCACTGCACTGGGTCCCTTTTTAAGTGTTAGGGGACCAAACTCAGGTCCCCCTGCTTGCTTAGTCAGGACCTCACTAGCTAATTCATCTCCCAAGCTCAGCAGTTATGTGATAGTGCTGATAGTGTTGATGTTTAATCAAAATATGTAACGTCTTGAAATTACATGTGTGGTAAACATGTTTAATATTGAAAAAAAAGTCAAAAACAGAAGTGATACTTTTGGCTAAGCTAAAATGTTGTCACTGAGCCTTGATCCCGTTATGTGCCATTCCAAGCACTGCCAGTGCGACCCACTTTCTGTAGAGCAGACAGGGCCTTGGCTTGTTTTCTTCCTTGAACTCTGACAGCAGACTCACCCAACACCTAGTCTCTTTGCTCCAGGTGATCATGTCCATGGTTTGGAATGCTCGGGTAACCTTAAGTCTCCTAACGAAATGCTAATTAGAAAAATACACAGAACTTTGTATTTGCTTAAAAGATGCTAACACAGTGGGGCAGTGTTAAACGGCTCGAAAGTTGACCGTTTGTGTGTTTGCTTGGTAAATTTACAGGTTGATTTAATTATGGAAGGGAGAGGTTCTCCTGAGAAATCCATGAGTGTTTCTGGTGGTGAATTAAATAATTCCTTATTTGCTGTTTTTTATTTTATCCATCAGTCTAAAAATAAAGCCACATTTGACTTGTTTATGCCTCAGGATCATTTCTTAAAAGATTCTTTTCTTACCAGAGATACTTATAATGTTCCTCAACTTGGTGGCAATGCACTGGAGATGAGGAAAAATAATGATTTAGAAAATAAAATGCCATTTTTCTTGAGTAAGCAATATAAAGACAAAATAACAGCCTGGGTCTTTCAAACCTGAAAACAGCCTTTAGAAACAAGATTTTTTTTTTTTCTTTTACTTCCTATTGATTAGAAATGGGAGTGACATAAAGAGCATGCGTGGGCTGGACCTAGGCCCCTGTACTTATGGAGCTGATGGGCAGCTTGGTCTTCATGGGGGTCCCCTAGCAGGTGGAGTTGGGCCTGTCTCTAGCATGGACTCTGTTTTCTGCTTTTGGATGCCTTTCTCCTAGCTGGGCTGCCTTGTCTGGCCTCGGTGGAAGAGGATGTGCTTAGTCCTGATGTGACTTGATGTGCCAGGGTCGGTTGGTAGGGGGTGAAGGCAGAGGCTCCCCTTTTCTAAGTAGAAGGGGGCCCGGGAAAGGGGAAAGATGATGGAAGGTCAACCCGGAGGAGAGGAGGAAGGGGGTTGTGATCAGGATGTAAAGTGAGTAAATAAATAAATTTTTAAAAATAAAAAAAGAAAGAAAGAAATAGGGTAAGAGAATAGAACTTAGTTTTGTCCTTGACCAGGTATGTATAAATGTTCTGTGTTGGCAGCTGTCTATGATATGTTGCATTGAAGGGTCTTTTTCATGTCAGAGGGTTGCCCATACCTTTAGAGCAGTGATTCTCAGCCTTACTAATTCTGCAATTTTCAATACAGTTCCTCATGCTGTGACCCCCAGCCATAAAGTTATTTTTGTTGCTACTTCATAACAATTCTGCTACTGTTTGAATTGTAATGTAAATACTTTTGGAGGTTTGCCAAAAGGGTCATGACCCACAGGTTGAGAACCACTGCTTTACCGCTTAAAGTACAAATATACACTGTACAATTAACTATGTTTTTTGAACTTCTCCAAACATGGGATTATGTGTGAGACAAGACCTTTCTTACTGTACATGACCAGCGCCTTTAGCACTTTGCATCAGTAGCTCTTGTCACTCACTAACACTAGTCACCTTTAGAAGTCTCTGAATAACCCTGTGAACCATTGTCCGTGCAAAACCATCTCTCAAGAGTAAGTACAATACTAAAGCCAATTTAAGAAGTCTTGAAATGTCCTTTAAAAAGATGAAGTGGCATTAGAAAAAATTTAAAATAATTTTCAGTCAATTAAAAAATCCCAAATGCATTTACCTATCAATAATTTAATCCATCAATGAAATAACATGTGAATAGCTATCCATTGCCGCACATGCCCATTTCATTGGATCAAGGGACATGCTCTTCTAGAAGGTGCTGGGTAAATAAACCCCTTTGTGCTTATGCAAAGGGAATCGGATAGTTCTTGGCGGAGCAGTAGTTTGTTTTATAGGTACTAGAATGTAAGGATTTCCAGGATGTATACGTTTTAAAGCCTCAGGATGCACAGATTTATGCATTGGTGCTATCTTTTATACAAATGAAATAAGGATGGGTGAGTATGCAAAGAAGTGCTGGAAGCATAGACAAGAAATTGAAAGGGCTTAGGAATGAGAATGTGCTAGAAAGAAATTGCATCCATTCTAATGAAGCTCAAGAATCACTTTTATCTCCTGTAATGAAATATTGTAATAGTAACCAATCTACTTACAACCAACGTTCTTGAACTGGTTTGGAGGTCAATATTTATTTGCACTGAAAAAAATAGTATCATTGATATAATGTTCACTGTCATTTCTCATTCAGGAAAATTGTAAAGTATTTCCTCTTTTCAGTCCTGGTTTAGCTCTTCAATTTATATAGTTGTTTGTTTGTTTCCTTCTTTACTCTATCTGATTTTCTGTGAAAACTTTCTCATTTACCTGGATGGGGTTTTTTTGTTTGTTTGGTTGGTTGGTTGGTTGTTCTTTGTTTGTTTTTTAAAAATACTACATTGATACTTTTGGATTTAATGCTGTACTATATGATCCCTTTTGAGATTATCTTATTCTCTTTATATCTATTAAGAAATTATATAGTGTGCATAGTACAAAGTAGGAAAGGATGTGCTTTAAAAGAGGCCTGAGTACTGTGAGAGGGGAAAGTAAGTGTGTTAACTGGTCATGGATGGACGAGGTCTGTGGAAGATAATGGGGATGTAGAGCCTCCCAGAAAGATGAATATGGTCACTTCAGAGACAGGACATAAGTCACACAGGATAACACCAAAAATCACCTTAATGTGCTTCCATAGTGTTTGCCTTTAAATTTCATTGTACCTTAAATAAGAATGTCATTTCAGAGTACTGTCAAATATATCTATAAATAGAAGAAGGTGTAGATCAGATGCAGTGAAGCTGGGCTTGCTTGCAGCCTTCCCTCCACCCTGTGTCCTGTCACAGCCACCTCTCCACACTCCCCGTGGCCACCCCAGGCTACAATCTGTGTGTAGCAGCAGCTGGCGCAGGGCTGAGCCGCTGGCTCCTCAGCCAGAAGGTCTGCTGCATCTTCCTCATGACTCTGGCTTTTGCTTTGTTTTGTCTCTTTTTGCCTCCGCTATACTCATGGACCACCACCATCTCCCGTCCACCAAACAGCGCACGGGGCTGGTTGCTAATCTCGGGCATAGTGACCGAGATTGTTTGGGGAACACGGAAGACAAGAACAAAGGCAGCCTTTGCTTACAGGCTCCATGCAGCCCCACCTTGTTCCTTTCACCTGTCTTCTTGAGTAATTTGGTTTAGGAACAACTTCAAGTTTCTTTTGAACTAACTGCTGCTTACCAACCAGTTTTTAAATTGCCCAGCTATGTCAGACGAGTCAGCTGTGAGAGCAGTGTGTGGATGGAGCCCGGACAGACAGTCTTGTGGGCCTGCTCCTGGCTTACAGTGTTCTGCTGCCACGGTCCTGGAAGCTCAGGCAGCAGGAAAATAAAGTGTGGCGATGGCTTCAAAGAGTGGAAACCGTTGAAAGAGATGTCTGCCAAACTCTAATATTGAGGTATTAAAACCAAATAGTTTTTAAATTCAAAAAATATTACTATGCATTGTTGAAAAGATTTGAGTCCAATGGGGGATCAAGTGGATGTGAAATTGCATTTTTTAAGTTATCCATTTTCAGTAGATCAACAAGAAAGTGCATGAACAGAGAGCATCTCCATGGCCTCCCAGAATTTGGAATTCTTTCTTGTAACCAGATAAATAAATGAAGAAAGAAAGAGAAAGTCACTGATGTAAATGAAAACGTTGGCATGATGAAGATGCAGGAACGTCAGGAGTCACATCAGTCTCCAGAAACTAAACAGCACAGGACGAAAAGACCCTGGCTGTCCTGATCTGACTTCTGCGGCTTTTTACAAAACATATTTCATCCTTGACTTCCACATCTTTTAGACTACTAGGAGCATTAAAGTGCAAAACCCAATGCATCCTCCATTATGAGAACATTCAGAAAAATGAAAAGTATATTTTTCTATATGTAGTTTTTGTATTTTCATTTCCTTTTTTCTTAACATTTCCTACCTCTTTTATTTTTTTAAGGAAAAAAAAATTACATTAGGTGACAACTTGAGACTGAGAAGAAAGCAGATCTAAAATTGCAAGAACACTTTAATCTTAATATTTACAGCGTATTTGGATTACTCTACTGCAGGTTGTCTAGAACTCATGGTACAATCTCTCGTCACTGGGACATAGTTTTCCAGTGGACCTAGAAGTACTGCTGTCCAGGGAACATCATTGACAAGACCAGACATCCCGACACCCACTTCCTCACTAGTGCCTGCCCATCTGCACCAGGGCTTTCTCCCTCCCGTTCCAGTCACCTACCCCAGCTTCTCCAGAAAAGCATGTTCCTGGCAAATGATTTGCTTTCTTATTTCACCATTATATGAAGACAAAATGGCACAACTATAGTAGTCTCACGAGACCCTGGGAAAAAAGTATTCCACTTTAAAAAAAAAATGTGTGTGTCCTGTCTCTTCTCTGAAATTGTTTAAATAGTCACAGCTAACATTCACACCCTGTTTTCTATCTTTCACATTGTGGTCACATGACCCAACTGTCACATTTGGGTTCCTCCTACCTGTATCAACTGAGAGCCCCTACGTGCCTGTCCGATGCTCTTTTAATCAAGCGACAGCTTTGCCGTGCCGCCCTGGGCTTCGGTTCCCCCGGCAGAAGTGAGATGTTGATGATGGTGATTCCAGGGAGGGTCAAAGCCATGCGCTGTCACGGAGCCCCACAGTGATGTCCGGACTTGGTGCTCTTTATACAAAGCCCTGTGAATCATGTTCTGGCAGTTGAGTGATGGTCTGCCTTCTCGTTCGCTTCCAGGAGAGAATCAGTTTCTGTTGTTCTTCAGCAGCCAGTGGCTCTCTGAGACGTGGCTGGGGATTGGGGAGTCTCACACATTTGATCCCATGTGTTATTGTAAGGTTGGAATGACACCCTGGCGCAGGCTTTCAGTGGGGATGAGTACTTTTAATTATTAGATCCAAAGGATGTTTCTGTTTTAACGGGGGAAATTACTTTACGTATCTGCCTGATACCCAGAGATGCTAGCCAGTTTCCACAGACGAATGTCTCCTTAAGCCGTCTCCTGTCATCAATGCTATTTTTAAGGTATTTGATGACATGTGACTATTTTGTAGTTTTACTGATTTTTTTCTACATTGCTCTCTTTAAAAAGTAACCCAGCTTTGCATTTACTCATAGCAAAAATCAGAAAAAACATGATTTAATTTTATACAGAGAGAAAAAGCATTTATTATGCAATCTTCGGTCCTGTTGTTTTCTTGCATGCATCCTCCTCATCACTCATAAGTGATCGGTCACTGTTCTGGCCATTCCTGTGTTACACACTGGTTAGAATGTACCAAGTGCCAGAACACCATGATAACTCCACAGCTTTTCTTGACATCATATGAATAGATAGCTAATTTGCCGATTTACTTAGACTTTGTCTACGGTTCCAGCCTCTGTGTTTTTATGCTCCCTGGAGCATACCTAACACTAACATCTTATCTGTGTGAATAAATACAAAACACTCATTTGGAAAATAGTTCATTAGAGTTGAAATCCACAGGAAATTTATACCAGGTTTTCATTTTGGCCGCCGTTTTTTGAGACAGTCTCACTTTGTAGCACAGGCTGACCTTGAACTAACAGAACTGTTCCCATCCGGCTTCCGACTGAGCTCACAGTGAGTCTCTCCATTCATATCCAGTAGTTCGAGTATGTGAGAGAGAGAGAGTGGTCCCTGCTGTCTGCTTCGTTGTGGCCTTCCCACAGCACTTGGGCCTGGTGGGCAGTGGCACCTTCTCTGCAGAGCTCTCATAAAGGTGGGAGAGGAGAGCTGAGTGCCACACCTGTGCCGTGACATGCATGCACACACATACGTGATAAGGCTAACAGTTTTAAAAAGATGAACAGGCTGAAATGCACGTGAGGTTCTGATCCTGAGTGAAGATTTTTTTTTCCTCACCTCAGTTGAGCTTTTCTTTCCTATCTGAATCCTGGGAGTCTGCATGTGCTAGCTAGAATCCACCATGTACTAGGCACGCTGTAGAACTTACACGGATGGATGAGAAAGTGCTTGCCTTCAAGATTAGCTCACTCTTGGGCCAACCACAACATTCAGTTACCCTCGAGTCGCCATTTTCACCTTTACCACCCAAGGCTTTCATGGGTGACAAAATGCTTCAGATTCAAAGTGAGAGCTTTGATATTCAAAAGCATTTGTAAAATTAGCTCAAATATTTCTGTCCTTCAAAGGCAATAAACAACATAATTGTCTTTTTAACTGGCTCTTAGAACTGTATATATTTATGCTACATAGCAGTTTACTTTGAGACACATATACAGTGTGTAATGATCAAAGCAAATTGACTTCCGTGTCTGTCATTTTGGATATTTATCATGCTACGCTGTGTGTGAGAAATGGTTCTTCCTGTCCCACTATACCCCTTACCTGTTAACCATTCTCTGTCCGTCCCTTTTAATCCTTGTTCTCTTCCTACCTTTGAGTTCATCTTCTTCCTAACTTTAACTTTTACATATGAGAACATCCACTATATGTCTTTCTGTATGCTTCCCCCCCAAAAAAAAAATGACAACAGAGGAATAATAAAGAAAATGTAAAGTATATATGCAATGATTTTTTTCTCAGCCAGAAAGAAGAAAGAAGCTACATCCTTTGCCAAAAAACGGCTGCAGCTGGAGATCCCGTTATTAAGGGAGTCTGTGGCTCGCAGCTTTTCTACAGATACGTAAACCCGTGCATGTGTATGTAATGTGAAAATAGAAGCAGAACTGTCTAGGGCAGCAAAGGGATAAAGGAAGAAGATGCAGAGAGCAAGGAAAGTTATGTGGGAAATCAGCTCAATTCGTGCTATGTACTTGTATGAAAGTACCCATAGGTAACAGTGCCACGAAGCACACATTGAAAACTTTATCAAGTTAAAAAATACAGAACATCAGCTTCACTTAATTGTAGCGTTTCATGGGATGGAATTAAAATATTTTAGATATTCATAATCTCTCCTTCCTTTTGTCTTAGCCCTCTACTTTCCATCATTGGCTTCTTTTTAGTTGTTTATAAGAGACCCTTACATTGCAGGGCTTACAGAGGCGGACTTATTTTAAAAGGCAGTGATTTTACGCCTTTTTGTTTGTTCTGAGACAGGGTCTCACTGTTACGTCGCTCTGACTGTGCTGGACTGCCCATGTAGACCAGGCTGCCTGAAACTCAAGAGATCCGCCTGCCTCTGCCACCCAAGAGCTGGGGTTAAAGGAGTGTGCACTACACCTGCTAGCTCGTTGTTGATTATGAACCTCACAGAGCTGTCAAGCTTTGATAAAAGGAGATGCTATTTAACCCAGCAGAGATATGAAAAATTCTAATGTGGATTATTTATGTTGTTTTTTTACCAATTTTTTTGTGATTATAAAATAATTACATCATTTTCTTCCCTTCTACCCTCCACGCACCACCCTTGCCCTCTTTCACATCCATGGCCTCTTTCTCTTTAATTGTCATTACGTGTGTTCACGCTTGTAAATTCCTAAATACATAAATACTATCTGATAAGTTTATTTAAAAAAAAAATACTTTCTTTTTTGTACTGTCTTCTAGTTCTGTGTGCTTGTTGACAAGCCCATAGTCTGTCAAATTGATTTTAAAATCATGATCTGTTTTGCCCAGACTACTTATTTATCTACTTTAGTTTTTTACATTGTCTTCCTTGGTATTCTCAGGACTTTTCAAGTGTGTATGTAACATGATCTGGTAGTTTTGGAAATTTTCAAGCTATTGTCTTTAAGGGTACTGCATCTGTCTCCTTTCGTTAAGCTGAAATAGCCTTACATTGGGGGAGTTCTTTTATGCTTCAGCATAGTCCTAGACTTGGAGTAAGTAGGCCTCTAAGAGATTATTGAAGGAAAGTTCATTTAAATGCAAATTACCAGTTATATAATTGTTGTCACTGCTATAGCTTTGCATATTTTAAAGTTGTAATCACTAGGCTTATTTGGCAATTACTTATGCCAAGATGATTTTAAGAATATGAATCTGATAACAAATAAGTATGTAGGTTTTACTCAAGCTTTGAAGAGCTTTGTTTTGTGCAAAGACTTTGAGTTTAGGAATTAGGACTAGACACTTGCAAAAGGTCATTTGTCACCTAGTTCCTAGAAATTTAAATATACTTGTTTTGTTTTATTGTTTTCTCAAGATAGGGTCTCTATGTAGCCTTGGCTATTCTAGACTTGCTTTGTAGACTAGACTGGCCTCGAACTCACAGAGATCCTCGTGCCTCTGCCTCCTCGAGTGCTGGGTTTACAGGCATAGTGCCACTGAGTTCAGCTTAGTATACTTTCTATAACAAGTCATGGTGTGTGTTAGTGCTAATAAAAGTGGTTACTATTATGATCATGATCAGAATTCAGAAGTGGATTTTAGAGGAGGTCCTGGGGTAGGAGAGTAGCTTGGATACAGAGCTTTTCCAGAGCTTTCCCTCCCACCCCCTCTCCCACAGCAATCGATACCAATATTCCAACAGTCTAGATTAGCGTTAGGAAAATTGGTATTTTATGTTTCTTTTTGCTGCCTTCGGGATTTCCCCCTTAGAGTTGCTTAGTGATGCTTATTTCTTCAGGGGTTCTCTGGACTTCTTGGGTCTGTGTTTGATATCATCAATTGTGGTGGATGGGGGCAGAAATTCTTTATCATTGTGTCTTCAAATACCCATTCCCTAGTCTTTCAGTCTCATATAACTGCCTGTATACTAGATCATACATCATTTAGCATCATAATAATGTCCTTATGCTCCCTGTGGTATTTTTTTTCACTCTGTTTTAGTTTGGAAAATGTTAACCCTTCTTCACAGTCACTGATAAATCCTTAGTTACATCAGAGGCTGTTGATTCTACCAAAGGAAGAAACAGCCTCATCTCTGATGTTTGTCTCTCTTTATTTTTAATAGTTCCTGTTCCTATACTAAAATAAACCATCTCATTCATGTTTATACTTTTTACAAGATCCTTTGACACTTTAATCCTAGTTATATTCAAGTCTTCTCCTCATAGGTCCAAGGCATGCATCATCTCCAAGTCCTTAACAGTGAGAGGCTTGAGGAAGCTATTTGGTTAGTGCGTCAATCATAAGACCTTCAGGTGAGTGCCAGACCTTGTGTGGGCATTAGACACTGCAGCAAACACTGCTTATGCTGTCAAGTGACCCAGTGTCTTGTTGGGCGATTGCGAAGTGAAGTACGAGGTTCAGTCACTCTCATCGGGAATGGCCTGGGACAGGGGTTTTCATACCTTCAATGGACCATGGGACTGAAATCCCCCTAGTGCGGTGTTGCCACTGTTTGCTGCTTAGCCTGGTAGCTTTCTATCAGGACTGCTGTTCCTCTTGCACCAGTGAGCTGTCCCAGCACATGGGTACCACAGCTCTGGGTGTCTGCACTCATGTTTTTGACCAGCACAAGACTGCTACCATGTCTCTCTCCTTTTAGGAGTAGAGGTGAGATATAGGTCTGAGGTAGCTAGCTAGGCCTCATCTTGGGGAGGCCATACACTTCAGCATTCCTGGTGTTCCTCCCTGTGACAGCCAAATGCTACCTTTTGTCAGTAGCTGACATTGGGCAAAGGTTTCCTGACCCCTTCCAGCAGCAAGTGACCTTTGGTCCAAAGCTGTTTTGTACCCAGGACAGAACTTTCATCTCTGACCCAATCAGAGTTTGACCTTTCTGGTACCCGTGGATACTTGCTGCCCTTCCTCCAGCTGCCCAGCAGTCTTGCTTCATTATCATGAGGAGTCTGAGGGATAGGTGGCATTTGTACTGGCCTCCCACAGAAATATTTGGTATCCAAACTCCCCACAAGAATGGATCACCTTCTGGAAGCTTTGTGGGCTAGTGGACTTAGTGTTCCATGCCAGAGGAACAAATCCATCAAAGTAAGTCTGGTTTCTTTTTATCTCATTGACTGTCTTATGGTAGTCAACCTCCCCGAGACTTGACATGTCATTCAAGGTATGGATTTGGCTTCTTCCAAGTTTACTATACACAGCAGCTAAAATCTATTTGTTAATGTAAATACCTTCAGTAGTACAGTTTCCACAGTGCACTTACTAAGCACTGATGGTGATGTTAATCATAACCTGCCTGTCCCCAAATGATTTTCAGATAGTGTCTATCTGAAATATAAGTCTTGAAATATAAGACATTTTTGCTTACGTAAATGGCCACATTTAAAACATCTAAACAGCCCTAAAAGTAGCATTATATTTTAAGTAACCATTTTAAATCTTTAACAGTTTGAAGTGATTCTTTAAAGAAAATTTGTTCCCAGCACCAACATGGTAGCTATCGACTTCTTGTCTTCATATCCAAAGGACACAGCGCCCTCTTCTGACCTCTGTGGACACTACTTGCACATGTTACAGACAAGCAAGCAAAAGATTCATTCATACACATGAAATAATAACAGCAACAAAGCAAAAAAAAAAAAAAAAAATGTATCCCATGTCTTAATTTGGTTAGAGTCAATTGCTTTTGTTTTATCAAGTTATTCTTCTAAAAGAGTTATTAGTTTTCTATGCTAGGAATTATATAGATATTTCAAAAAAATCCTAAGAGACATAAAAAATATTAAATCCTAAGAGAAATTCATTAGCACCACAGTGAATCTGTGTTAGCAAAAACTAAACTTTATCTCTTCGCACTACAGGTCATCTATATCTGTCTGTCTGTCTGTCTGTCTGTCTGTCTGTGTGTCTTATGCATGCTGGTCTAAGGTAGCTCCCAGCCTTAGAAAAAAGTGTAAGAAAATGAGGTGGAGCGTGAAGATGGAATTGCCACGCTTCTTTTAGAAGTAGGATGTAACCAAGCTCTTGACTTTCTCTTTGATTGCCAGTTGCATATTCTGATTGTCTTTGAAAATATTAATGTCTAGTGCTACCATGAAGAAAAATCATTGTAACAACAATCCAGCCCACAAAAGCTTAAAGTATGAGGGAGGCAGCATTGGCTCACAGACAAGCTGAGAAAATCCTCACACACAGAATTTGGCAAAATAAAACACACTTTTTTCCTTGCATGGAGAATTTGGCATTAGAATATCAGCTGCTGCCTTTGCCCGGTTCAATCTTGAAATTCCTATTTTGGGAATGCACAGTGTATTCCTTCCATTTCACACACCTTTCATTCTGTGCATCTGTCACCTGTGGATCAGTCCCAACTTGAAAAACACCATGTTTCTTAAAAATAGTATTTTACTAATTAATTCATGTGTAATATAGTTTGTATAATTTTTAAAGAGACACTGTGAGATACATGATTTGAGAATGTGCAGGAGGACACAGAAAGGTGTCTGAGAAGAATTTACAAATGCTACCAATTAAGTCCACTTCCAAAGCAGCGGCCACCCTCAACGTACCAAGGCTTGTGGGCATTTGAAGTGTTTGAGAAAGTCAGCCCCTGGCTTCCCTGGCTTCCTTCTGGTGTGCTCCTGTGGCCCTGATATACTTGTCTTCTCCCTGTCAGCTTATAAAATGGTAGGATCCCTGAGTTTATAAGCTTGCTGAGTGGGGAGGGGTGTCTCTCTAATAGCAACCCCAGAATAGTGAGACTCTCGGTATGCACTGTGCAGATGACTTTCAACTAATTATTTTAGGTTAATTCAAAATTGTGATCTTTCTTCATACTTTAATTCAAGATACTGACATTTTTGTAAAGAAGGGCTTGTTTTGTTTGGTTTGGTTTTTGGCTTTTTGTTTCATTTTGTTTTCAGTTTGTTTATTTGTTTTTTATGAAAGAATACTGGAAAGCCTTAAGTACTAGCAAAGATCCAAAGATCATTTCCCTTCCAAAGGCTGCCTCATGGAGAGTTAACAAGGCAGTCTTGGTTTTCTTTGTTTTCCATATTTAAGTTTAGAAAGTGTGTAAGAGTTATTTATATAAGCTTGATGCAGCTCTGTCCCCTTGAATTGAGACTAGATCACATACATGCAGGCTATACCGTGTGAAGCTTCTGTTCTGACTGCAGCTGCTGTCACACTATGTGGACTAGTTTGGACGTTGCCCTCTTTTTTCTCTCTCTCTGTCTCTATTGCTGTGATTTTACAAAATGAACAAAAGAAACTTTAAAGGGAAAGGATTTGTTTCAGCTTACAGTTTATAGTCCATCAAGGCAGGAAGTCACAGCAGAAAGTAAACCTTGGAGAGGACTACTTACTGGCTTACTTCCCCAGGGTTTGCTCAACCTGCTTTCTTGCACACCCAGGACCACCTGCCTAGGAATGGCACCACCCAGAGTAGGCTGGGCCCTCTCACACCAGTCATTAAGCAGGGAAATGTCCCACAGGCCAATCTGATGGATGTAATTTCTCAGTTGGGGTTCCCTCTTCCCAAATAACTCAGGCTTGTGTCAAGCTGACAAAATAGTAACCAGTACAGGTACAAACACTCAAAGCTCTCTTTAGAAGTGAGTTCATCTTAGGACTATGAAAAGGCAAGTCCTGTTAGGAGGACTTTTTAATGCAGATAATGAAGCCCAGGTGTGTTCCTTTGCTAGCCGCCCGCCCCCCCTTGGCTGGGCGTCACATTCCTGGCATACCTCCTCAATTAACTGTGCTTTCACTCCTGCACATGGTGAATCTTAAAGAAGAAACTAGACAGAATGCATGCAAAGACCGGCGCCACTGTAAGATCCAGACTTGTTTCTACAATGGGAGCATAAGTGGTTTCCGTCTGCTCCATTCCCGAGTGGGTCAGATAGTGATCATGAGCTTTTGCTCTTTGACGATGTGGCTTTTCTGCTCAGACGTGAAGTGCACAGCTAAATTAAAATACCGTGTGCATAACGAGATCATACTTTGGGACACGCTCCCATCCTGAAACTCAGGTGGCCTCCTGAAACACATTACCCAAACCGGCCTTCAGATCACAGCAATCCTCCTGTCTCAGTGTGAGTGCTGGAATTATACATGTGACCAGTGATAAAGTATATGTGTGAGTTAATGATTAGCTTCTTTTCTTCCTGTTGTGTTTTGTTTTGTTTGTTTTGGTCTTACTCTGTAGCTTCGACTGCCCTTGTTCTCGTAAGTACTCCCGCCTTCACCTCCCCAGGGTGCACTACTCTGGTCATCCACAGTATCCTCTTAAACTGTCTCTGATATCTTCAAATTGTCACAATGCTTGCTTTTTTTTTTTTCCAAGTATGCGTTTAGGTTTGTGTCTGTGTGTCTGTGTCTCTCTCGGGGTGTGTGTGTGTGTGTGTGTAACATGTTCCCATGCAGCTTCTCACAGTGCCTTATCCAGACATACCTTTCATAACAAACTTAAAGCCTAAGCTTTTGAGACTCCTGAGTTATCCTTTCATGAGCAGTTTCGTGTACTTTTTAAACCGTAGTCATTTTTGGTAAGCCTATGCTTCCAGTACTCCTAAAGTTATTGGCTAAAGTTTAAAATTTCAAAAAGTCATAGAAATAAGAGCCGTGATATATAAAAATGCAACCATCTATGTAAAAGTTGAATACTAAATAATTTGAGCACAATCAAAATCAAGTAGAAGCTAAAATTTAAGTAAGTACCATTTGTAGTGCTATCACAAAATACCAAGTAGTTAAGGACATTTGGTTTAAAAATAAAAATAAAAGCTATTATAGGTGTGGAAAACTACAAACTATTGAGAGAAACTATAAAATGACCTTAATAATAAGATGTATCATTTTATAGATTGGAAAACTCAATATTTAGAGATATCGTCTCTTAAAAATAACTGTGAGTTGAGCACACCTTTAATCAAAAGTAATCAAAAGCAAAAGCGAATTTCTCTGTATAACTAAAGCCGATGCCGAGACACAGAGGGTCTTGTTGGTATTGTCCACAGCTTATGAACCAAGACTTTATAATATAACTATATTATTTGACATTATCAATGTAAGGTTTTAAAAATAAATAATTCAAGGAGCTAGAGAGATGGCTCAGGAATTAAGAGTACTTGCTGCTCTTGCAGAGGACCCAGGTTCAGTTCTCAGCACCCACATGGTGGATTACAACTATCTGTAACTCTACTTCCAGGGGATATAACACCTCTCCTGGCCTTCCTAGGCACCTGTCACTTACAAGATAAACACACATACATGTAGGAAATATTTATACACATTAAATAAAGATAAATAGGCTTTAAAAAATTAGCTAAGTGGCTCTGAGTGGTAATTTGGTAAGCAATTCCAAATAAGAGCAAATACCAAGCTGGAATCTGTTGTTCTTTATTATAGCCCAGTGAACCTTTTTAAGGTAATTATTCCTGTGTATACGTTCCTTTAGTGTAAGCATATTTTAAGTATTGATGGCAAGAAGCCATTGTCGGATACTTATTGTCTCCCTACCTTGTAGTCTCCTCTCTGGGTTGTTGTCATGGAGACCTGTCACCCTCACCTCCACTGTGTCTTTCCTCCTTGCTGCAGCTGGAGTTGACACAAACTCCTTGGGCTCTGGGCCACTGATTGGCTTGTGCCACCCTGGTCCTGAGTCAGACGGTAGTCACGGCTCGTCAGCATCAATCCCCTGTCTTGAAGTCATGTGATGCCTACAACTGGCCCTTGCTTCCCGTCTGGATCTCTTGATTATTATCTTGTCTGATTTAAAAAAACTAAGGGATTGTGACATTCTATAATATTGGGTGGAAGAGTTTTTAACAGTAATGAGCCTCACCATCTCCCACTCAAGACTTAAGAACTAACAGCCAGCTACAGTGATCGTCAGGGTCTGTATGCAATAATAAATATAATCAAGTCATTGAATGAGATTCGCAGACACTGAAATATCAGCTCTACTACTTGAAAGAAAAGTTTCTTATTGGCCTTTGACAAAATTAGTTTTTAATTCTGCATATGAACACTAGCCTGTTAATGGCGTATATCTCACAGGGTAGGTATGAGGAGGCAGGGAGACAACATGCAAAGCACTTAGCACAGAGTTTGAGGCGTGGAAGGTTCTAAGTAAGCCTTTGGTATTGCTGCCACTGATGAAGTCATGTGCCGGACATTGTGACGCATTCTCTTGTGGATCACATCAGAAGGTCCATAAATAGATTCACCCAAGATAATGTTGCTGCCTTATGTCTCTGAACTTTTTCATACAAGGCAATGGCAGATCTGAGATTCTCAGTTTGGCTAAAAAAAAAACCAAAAAACCTGGCCTTTATTAATGTTTTAGTACCAGGGGTGAGCAAGCTTTTTCTGAAGAGTCCAAAAGAGATCTCAGTAAACAGAAGGGTTCTTTCTCCTGTTTAGCTTCTGGGTGGCCAGTGACTACATCAGCAAACAGGGATTTGGTCACTCACTTCCTCTCCACATTGAGGTCACCAAGTTGTGACCAACAGTTTCTGGATCACATCCATCTCTTTACTAAGGTTCACTCAGTCACCTCACTGCTGTGCAGCACTCAGTTCTCAAACCAGAAGAGGACAGCCAGGGTGCTCGGAAACTGATAGCCGATGCACAGCTGTAGGTCTCTCCCTTCAAGACCGTTCACTGTACCTTCACACCTGAGACTCAAGAAGCTCATTTTAAAGAGCATCCTCCTTCTGTCTGCCCAGTACATCAGAGTCCTCAGGGAGCCTTACCAACTAAGAGCCACATAGTTTAGCCACAATGGTTTCTTTTTTTTTTCCTGACAGACTACCTGCCAGTCATACACAGAAACAGTCTCTAGAACTGTTCTTGATCGGCCAACAACTGGAGCATGATTTAGCAAGAATAAAAGTGGCATAAAATTGAGTGAGTCATTCCTTTGCCTAACTTACCACTTAACATTTCTAACTAGGTAATTCTTTGTGAGAAATGGTACATATATATATATATATATATTAGACTTAGCTCTGTTGTAAGAGATGTTCTGTACATTGTAGGACAGTTCTGGCTTCTGGCTTCCAGCTTCCAGATGTCAGTAGCAGTGACCTTACCCAACCAATATGCGTCTAAATATTACCAAATGTACATCAAGGAGTAGGCGCCAGAAAGACAAAAGCCACCTGAGTTGAGAAGTATATATAACTAACAGGGTCTTTCCCGCAGTTGTCTCTGTAGACAGATAAGAGAGCCTGTCACAGACCTCTGGGATGCTTCGTCCCTGAAAGAAATACTTCTTAAAAGTACCTCTTTCCTCTCTCCATTTTCCTTCAAATTCCTAGTGTGGTCTTCAGCACAGTGTTTTTGTGAAGCATCAGGGACTCTCTTCGGAAGTGTACTTGTTAGCCTCCACCCAGCACATCCTCAGCCATTCTGAGCCCTATCTGATGTAGCCTATCTGATGATGTGTAAGAACGTGTATGCTGCATCACCAAAAGCCAGAGAAGTCAGTAAATCTTACTGCAAGACAACACGCTTCAGCAGTGGGAACTAGCTTCTTCCAGGAATGCCTGATCCAGGCCTGCAGGAGAATATACCCAGGGTGGCCAGAGCATCCTGTAAGATTGCCAACTGAACAAGTGCTAAATTACAAAAATAAATTTTTAAAAATGTAATTATGGAACATGTCAAAGGAACGTGGGAATGGCAGCTCTCAGCACCCAAGGCTGGAACAATCTAAGAACAAAATGAGCTTGAGTCGGACCCTAGCCTAGAGTATAAATGTCCATTGATATAAATAAATGAGTGTACAAATAAATAAACAAGAAATTGCCCATACCATGAATTTAAAGTATTTGTTGTGAACATTTTACCCTCAAGAGGTGGCACATAGCCCCCATTTTTTAAGTGCAAATCGTGCATCACAACTCTGTTGCAAAGAGTCGGGTGTGGAATGTGGCAGAAGGGATGTGGTTGCACAGTGGAAAATTCTCATAGGTACTGTCAAGGTCACCATCAATAGCAGTGACTCGTGTTGATAGTGTGCTGAACAAAAGGCAAATCCCAACCAAGGGAAACTCTACAAAAATATCTTTCCAGGTGTTGGTGGTATGGTGGTGACCATAGCTGCCTTCCATAGTACCTCACCAGAATGTCTCACAGATATCAAGGTTATCAAAAAGTCTCTTTAGGAGACATGGCCACTCTATTAATTCCTTTCTGTTGCTGTAATAAAATATAACGAAGGCAGCTTATAGAAGGGTGTGTTAGCTTGGGCTTACTGTTTCAGAGGGAGAGTTCACAATGATGGGCAAGACGTAGCCCCATGCTGGCAGGGCAGGAAGCTGAGAGATCTTATCTTCAACTGAAACCACAAAGCAGAGAAACCAAAACCCAGGCCTGCCCTCACTGATGCACTACTCCAACAGAGAGGGGACTGGGTATTCAATACCCAAGTGTATGAGGCAACTTTCTCACTCACACCACCACAACACTAACTGTACCCTGAGATCGTGGAACATGACAGGGAGATTGGATAATGATGAGGAGAACATAAAGAAGGTGTAGACTTTCTCATGTGTCTATGTTGTTTCATTAACTGGGGCAGGACTACCAGAATAATGTAAGATGCTGAGAGGAAAGTTGAGTATGAAATATATAGAAATGCACTATTTTTGTCATTTTTTCTGTAAATATAAAACTACCCTAAAATTAAATGTTTATTAAAATATAATAAAATACACTCAAAACATTATTGCATGTAATGGTTATCCTATCCTGGAAGGCCTGGTTAGGCTCTGGCATGAAATGTCCTTAGTTTTACTACGTCATACATGACGTCCCCCCCCAACACACACACACACACACTCAATTTTATGGGAGCTACATGCTCCTACTATTCACATTGTATTTCTCCTCTCAGCAGTTCGGAGCAGTTTTTGGTTTCTAGCTAAAGAGGCTTTCAACTTCTTGGCACTTTGATTCTTGAGGAAGCTCCCTTCTGTCCCCTCACCTGGTCAAAAATACCATTATATGTGTGTTTTTCTTGATACATGAAAAAAATCTATTTGCTTTATTTGTTTCTAAGAGGAAATGGAAATAAAGTTGGGGTGGGGTGCACTGTTGATGGCTCCCTTTATAGCTGAATGGTGAAATGCAATCCTAGGGAATGACTTGAGTGATGTGGGCAGCACAGGATAGCCAGGGGTGGTCTTTCAGAGTAGGTTGCCGATATGAAATTCTTGGAGGACAGTGCATTCGAGGATGAACACTTTAATGTGGGTAACTAGAATTCATTACTTCCATAATGTTTTTTGTCTTTCTGGCTACAGCTGTAATATCTAATTGTCTAAAACAATTACTCTACCATGTGTATTTTCAGGAACAGCTTTGCTTGTAGAGTCTAGGCACAAAGCGCTATCTAAAGTGTGGATTTGAACATTGTTCTTTGTAGACGTTGATCCAGAATTGTTCTGTTCTCTAGAGAATAGTGTTCTGTAACATTGCCAAATGACTGGCCAGTGACTTATGGGATCGTCTCCATAGGCTTGTAAGCTCTGGGCAACACATAAGGGAAAGGTTTGCCAATCATATTAGTTACTGTGCCACTGCTGTGATAAAATACCTGACAAATGCCACTTATGGAATAAAATATTTGCTCTCATTCACTCGTCAGATGCTTAGTCACTATAGCAGGAAAGCCATGGGGCAGGAGCATGACGCAGCTGGTCCCATTATAGCTCAGGAAGCAGAGAATGGTGAATGCTTGAGCTCTGCTAGCTGCTTCTTTTATATTTAGTCTAGGACCCCAGCCTGAGGAATAATACTGCCCACATTTAGAATAAGTCTCCCATCTTTAACTAATAGAGTCTTAGAAAATCCCTCTCGGTTTCTATAGTGATTCTGAATCCTGTCAAGTTGACAAGATTAACTACGGTGATGACGACCTAGGGTTGTTGTTTACTATTCAGACGCTCTCTAGAATTCTTACCCTGTAAGCTTATTTGACAGCCTACCTCTACCCTTGTTGTAGAGACAGTCACGTGGCTATTTCTGGGAGAGGGCGCAGAGTTAAGTAGGGAAGTAAACATGGCTACTTGAAGTGCAAGACAAAGACTTGATCTGGGAACAGTCCCTACTAACCTGTTCTGAAATACTAAAATAGTTTCAGGATTATAATTATTCCTTCTATTTTTTTAAGTGCTCTATTTCTGTACCAAATCATGTTGACTTATTATCCTGATCCAAATACCACACTCTCCTTGTATGTAGCCACAACTGATCATTTTAGGAACCATGAACTGAAGTTAACTTACACCCAGGGGAAGGCTAGCCAACACAACTTCCCACTGTAATGAAGTGGTGGGTATTTGTGCTGCCCACAGTGGTAGCCACTGACCTACATGTGGCTCTCAAGCACTTGAAATATGGCAATAGTGTTGCAGGAACTAACTCTTCAATTTTATTTAATTTCACTTTTTTTTTTTTTTTTGGTTTTTCGAGACAGAGTCTCTCTGTGTAGCCTTGGCTGTCCTAGACTTGTTTTGTAGACTAGGCTGGCCTCAAACTCACATCGATCCACCTGCCTCTGCCTCCTGGGTGCTGGGATTAAAGGTGTGTGCCACCACCGCCCGGCACTTTCACCTAATTTTAAATAGCCACCTTTGATGACTTCCCTCCTAGAGCACAGGCCTAGACAATTTAGGAATCGCCATCATAATCCTGTGCAGGCTCCTGTGTGTCTGCTCTTTGAATATTTTATGCTCACTAGTCATCTTCTTCTCTTTTTTTTTCTGGTTTTTCGAGACAGGGTCTCTCTGTGTAGCCTTGGCTGTCCTGGACTTAACTTTGTAGACCAGGCTGGCCTCGAACTCACAGTGATTCGCCCGCCTCTGCCTCCTGAATGTTGGGATTGTAGGCATGTACCACCATGCCTGGCTGTCTAGTTATCTCCTTGAGGAAGAAAAAATGGTTCTGTTAGAGACGTTATTGCTCTTAGAATACTTGATATATGGATCTCGAACTAGAGGAACAGAGTTCAGTTTAAATTTGACACATTTCAGTCAGAAACTAGAAAGTCTTGAGCTCATAGTTAAGAAATGGAATTTGATGAGATGATATTGAGGGAAATATGATCAAAATATATGTGTGTGTGCATGTATTTATATAAAACTGTGAAAGAATACATTTGTTTAATAAAGTGAAGTTCATGACCTCAGTTCACACTCTTTGGTGGGTGAAGCTTAGGCCCCATGGACCCTTAATTCTACCTTCAAGAATATTAACCTTTGGGAAAGGCAAGAGGTTATTTCTTTAATTCTAAAAACAAAGAACTATTTTCTTTCACAGATACAAATCTGTTATTTGATGCCTGCAAAGTTCAGGGACACTTAGAGCCAACTTTGATTGTTATTCCAGACCAGACAAAGATCCACTCTCATGATATTTCCATCAGGCTAAGAATGGAATTCAGAGATTATGGTCTGGGAAAGAGGAAGTGTGGTTTGTGAATTCATAAATACTTTGCAGATAAACATTCAACTCTTAAAACAGTGTCAGTTGTTTCCACCACTGTCACGAAATTAGACTAATAGACTCAGGAACTCTGGAAGAAACCAGGAAGGTTTGCTTCCTTTAGCTGACCATCCTCAAGGAGTAAGGACAGGTACTTCCAGGGTAACATGGCAGAGGAAGAGGGAGCCTGTCTGCTAAGAAAACGCTTTCTCCTAGTCCTGACTTGCGTCTTCCTAAGACACATGGTTTTCATTGTTTAATACACAACTTTCTCCCATAGATTATAAAATTTGAAAACACTTCTTAGATTTGAAATGGGATGGTCCTGTCCCTGTATGAACAAAGTGGCAGTGTTGCATGGATTAATTTATTTGGCCTGTTCTTTCCATCTGACCCTTTCATGGCTGTTTTAACACTTGGTTTGGGGCTTAATTCTCAGATCACTTTCCTGATCATAGAACTATTGGGACGGTTTTCTCTTATTGCACTTGTTAAACTCTATTGGTAACAGTGATTTTAGCTGAAAAAAACTTTGCTTGTCCCTGGGGTCCCCTCATGTTCCTTCTAGCCTGGAGAGACATCTAATTTTACCTAGTTTTGTGTGTACGTGGGATTTCCTCGACATTGTTTTTCTGAATTGTTTCCCTTTACCGCAGTTTATCCACTCGGTAGACACGTGAATAATTGAGTTGCTTCATGCTCATCATCCGCGTGTAGTTATGTCACTCTGCCTGCTGTTCAGGGCTCTACCAAGAAATGGGATCACTGCAATGTACAACCAGTGTGTATGTGAATGTTCAGCTTAAGACTGCATCAGCTTTTCCAGAGTATTCTACAGAGCAGGACTGGTCCATGTACTCCTATGTTGTCAGGGTTCCTTTTCAATATTCATAATGGTAATCACAATTTGCCTTTGGGAGAGACAGTAGTGTCTGGTTCTCTTACTGTTTTCAGTCATAGGCATCCTACAGTGATGATCAAATGTACCCATTTCCAGTTTTCAGACTGACTAACACCCCCCTACACACACACACACACACACACACACACACACTGCCACCACAAAAAAGAAAAAGAAAAGAAACTTGAAGGGAATAGCCTTTGACTTAGTTCAGCTTTGTCAAGGTAACTTGCATTTTGGTCCTGCTGTGGATCCGTTGGGGGAGGGAGAGGCTAATGTCGTGCTGTGATGAAAAAGGCTCTAATTGAGTGAGTGTGTAAGTACGTGTGTGTGTGAGAGAGATGGGGGGGGGGGAAGGGGGTGTATGTGTCCAAAGTATTTGAAGAGTTAATAAAATTAGATACCAAGTGTTCCAGAGTGTGGTTAGTGAACATGGGGATATGGGAAGTGTTTCTTGTCCACAGTGGGATTGGCCACTGTTCTTGGGCAGCATTCATGGATCCTAAGTGAGAGGTAAAATTCTGTTGTTCAGTTTATGAGTTATACAGGAAAATAAATGAGGAAACACTGAAGTGTTGTTGGATTGGAAGAAGTCAGTGTGGAAAGGGTAAAAAGAAAAGGAAGTAGGCCACCACGGAGGCACAGTAAGGACCAGGATGGGAAGGAGGCTGAGCGGAGAAGCCCCGCCTAGCTCAGGCTGTTTCCCGGAAGCTGGTCTGACTCAGCTGTTGCTCACCTGCAAGCCCTTCTATCCAGCTCCTGCCAGTTCAAGCTGTAAAGGAGAAAGCTGTGACTGCCCCCTATGCCCTGTGTTCCCTACTCTGCTTCACACACGATGGGTGTAGAATGTATCTAGGCACCCTGAAGCATCCATTTTTGTTATCTCTGTTTTCTGGGAGCTTTACTTCTCAGCATGTATGGACTGGGAGGCTGTCTTGGCATTCTGTTGGGCTACGTACTATAGAAGAAAAATCGGGTTATAAAACCCACAGTGACCATACTGCTCCCTGACTTTGGCTGGTTAAATAATAGAGCACATGAGTCCTCAGTGGCAGGCAAATTTCCTTTAAAAAGTTATGGTAAGTGAACTGTAATATCTGGAATACGATTCTTTTGTTCCCGTTCCTGTTTCTGATTTTTTTGTGTCTCGGAGCTGAAGAAATCTACTTGAACTTTTTTTAAGGAATAGAATTAGCACACTCAAACCCACTGTGCCTGCAGGCAGTCTGTTACAGTTCACCTGTCTTCGGAAGGACCTGGTAGGCTTCAAATCAGGATCATCAGTCAGTGACCAGCTTCTGTTGAAAACAACATCCTCTGAGGGTAATTTATGTGTCTGGCAAATAAAAACCTGTTTGACATGAAAACCATAGAGCTCTTGAAGCCAATTCCTAAAGCCTTTCCCAGTTTTTATCTGTGGGAATCATTAGACCATTGTTTCAGGGCAAGGCGGTCCCATTCCTTTCTTTCTTTCTTTAAGATTTATTTATTATTTATACAATATTCTGGCTGCATATGTGCCTGCACACCACAAGAGGGCACCAGATCTCACCATGGGTGGTTGTGAGCCACCATGTGGTTGCTGGGAATTGAACTCAGGACCATTGGAAGAGCAGCAGCCAGTGCTCTTAACCTCTGAGCCACCTCTGCAGCCCCAAATCCCATTCCTTAAGGTGGTATTTAGGCAGGAGAGACTTGCCTCACAGCATTGAAGCTGATCCTTCTAATTATCCCAGCATTCTTGTTGGAGCTCCTACCTTCCCTGACATGCACAAGGGAAAATGTTGCCAGCTGTCAGCTTCAGCCCTGGGCTTACACTGTCTTGCTCTGGCTCCTGCTATTCCTTTATTACCAACAACACCAACTGAACCTGTAAAGATGTCTTTCAGAGATGAAAATAAAGCATATCAGAATTCTCAAGGCAACAGCAAAGGCAGAATTAGATTTATCTTTTTAAAAATTCCATGGATGTTTAAGAAAGTGGGAGAGTGAAGTAAATACTTGTGAACCATAGGATATACTATTAAAAAGACGAGAAGGGACAATCAAGGGCAGCCGCGTCATACCTGGGCCTCTACACATGAAGGCATATATTACCTTCAGTTTATCACAGAACAGTCTATCACAAAACAATGTCATTTAAGTCGGTTTCATTTATAAATATTGAACGTGGTTAACTTATTAGTAAGAAAATACATTTGTGAAGGCATTGAAGATGCTCATGCGAAGTAAAGAAATAGTGCCCCTCTTATCATAAAGTTCATCTGTAAAATGAGTTTGGTTTTGAAGACTAAATGATGTTAAGTCATTTCTCATCAAATGACATCAACCATGCTTACTTCACTGTCCCACTTAGATGATCCCGTTCTGTTAAGAAAACGTTTTCGCCAGGCATGGTGGCGCATGCCTTTAATCCCAGCACTCAAGAGGCCAAGGCAGGCAGATCGCTGTGAGTTCGAGGCTAGCCTGGTCTACAAAGCGAGTCTAGGACAGCCAAGGCTACACAGAGAAACCCTGTCTTGAAAAACCAAAAAGAAAGAAAGAAAGAAAGTTTTCACATGCCAACTGAACGTATGTGTGTTCTAATATAGCAGTTCTTAAAATATGGGCTTTAAGCAACTGAATCAGAAACTCGCAGTTTGCCTCTAACTTTCAGAAACACTAGTGTGTAGAAATTCTTGCCCTGTAAATTAATCAAAGAGCCATGCTAGAGGAGGGGAGACAGTAGGGAAAGGGCCTTCCATTGGGACGGCAGTGTTAGCGTGTGGGAACCACTGCAGAGGCAGCTCACCCGGTTCACAGGTCTGTGTGTGCCCTGGTGCAGATGTCCATCTTGGGGGCCCCACCCATTTCCAAGAGTGGCACACAGGAAGTGATAGCTGCTGTTAGTGCTGCCAGTGTTCTGCTGTGCCCTCAGGCTTGGGAATCACGTGTGGAGGCACCACACCTTACCACCTCCTCCTCCTCCACTGTCACTTCACACAGCTGTCTAATACTGACAGTACCGAACATTGGAATGTCAGACTCACCTAAACTTTTTCTTCTCTTCATTTCTGTCCTGAGCAAAGGGATCGTCTAAAGGGGTCTCTGATCCAGTGTCCTTACTCCTATGTTGCCATAGTAATTCTGACTTGACTACTTCTTGAGCAATATTAATCCAAATTCAAACCCATAACCCAGGTGTATTTGATTAAGAGTGGGGATTGTCAAATCATTGGCCACAGGGGCCCAACCCTTTAGAAACCTTCACTCAACTCGGGCTATTGTCAAGGCTATAAGTTGTTCTCAGTAAGGCCCTATAGGTATAGACAACTCCTGCAACTCAATGAACATGGAAAGGTCAAGCCTTCACACCTGCCAGCTAATGTTCATGGTACTCTGCATATTGCCATAGGAGAAAGGTAAACACTAATCCAGCTACAAACTCTGCAGTCTAATGTTGACTTACCTGCAAGATACAGTAGTGCAATCATGGCACAAAAGTTATGGGAATAACCACTCTCTGATTGGAATTAAGGTCTACTCCGTGAGATGGACCCCATCCCAGGTGGCCAAGAACTTGAGACTAGATATGGGCCTAGCAGAAAACCAAATATTACCATTCTGCTAAGGGAATGTTGCAGCAAATGGCTCCTGTGCACATTCTGCTATCCTCAGAGATCTGTGCCTTGCTCAGCCATCATCAGAGAAGCTTCCTCCTACAGTTAGTGGGAAAAAATACAGAGACCCCTACAGCTGAACAATTTTCAAAGAGTGAGAGACCTTCGAACACTCAATCCTAATTGGGATGTCTCCATCAAATCCCTACTCTCCAGGGCTCAGGGAACTCGGTGGAAGAGAAGGCAGAAATTTGACAGAGCCAGTGGGCATGGGAGACACCAAGGAAATAAAGCCTTCGAGCCGCAACCAGACTGAGACTGATAGACACTGAACTCAGAGAACATGGGACAGAGTGCACAGGACTTGCTCAGGCCTACGTCAGATGGGATTCCAGTGCCGAGAAGGCCGAGCGAACACACGCCGCCATCCCTTGCCCAGCAGCTGTCTCCAATTGATAAGGCTCACAAAGGAAAATGTGGTTTTCCCCAATGGAATCTCCCTTAGAAACCACTCTTAAGGGCAGACTCCATGCCCAGTAGCAGATGACCAACACAAAATGAACTCAGTAGCATTTCTAGAGGGGTTTTGTCTCATAATGCTTTGTCTGGGCTTTTTTTTTTTTAACCAAACAGATTGCGTATATATCATAGTATATATTATAGTTTCTGATTTGGTTTTTATGGGCTGTGTGTCTGTGTGTGTGTCTGTGTGTGTGTCTGTGTGTCTGTGTCTGTACATGTTCCTTATGTTTTTTTCATTGGCTTTTTTTCTATTTTTTCTATTCTGATTAGTTGTTTTTAATTTATCGTATTTCATTTTATTAATTTTTACATGCCTGTTTGTGTTTAATGAGAGATAAAGAAAGCGTGTGGATTTGGGGAGGATCTGGGAAGAGTTGGGGAGGTCTGTGATTAGAACATACTATATAGAAAGAAATGCATGTTTAATTAAAAAAAAAAAAAAGTAGGGATTGCCTCTTCTTGGATCTGAGCATTGTACTGATAATCCCAGAATGAATAAAATATAAGAGACTGCTGTCTGCGTTGTAGACCTTGAGCTAAGCGTAGGCTCTAAATTGCCAAACTACTAAAGGAAAGTGATGGCTCCTCGACAGTGTGCACATTTGGCTTAGGTTCTTGCCTCCCATTACCTCTGTGCACAGGAGATTTTACCTAGTTACCCAGCAGCTTGTGCAGATGTCATCACTGGAAGCTGTGCCATCGTATGGGCCTGCTGTGCCTCCACCTGTCACCGTCCCCACTAAAGAACTCATGTATTTGGAATTTGACTGTCTAAACCTTGATTTTTTTTTTTCTCCAAGAATATCAACATGTACCTAGTAACCATGCCAGAAGGAGCATACTGTCCTTCTACAGTAACTCATACTGTTACACAGGAGAAACACCTTGTAAACACTAGAGCTAAGAATGAGTTGCGTAGGCCACGTAGAATGCACAGGTACTGCGGAGGTTGTGGTAAGCTATGAGAGAATATGTGTGACCCTACCTGGACACTGAAGTCCACGGCCTTATAAATCACATGTATAGACTTGACTTTCCAACCCTTTGGCAGCTGTTAGGTTTTTTGGTCATCATGATACAAGCTGGAGTCATCTGGGCAGAAGGAACCTCAATTAAGAGAGTGCCTCCATCTGATTGGCTTGTAGGCAAGTCTGTGGGGCACTTTCCTGTTTATTGATTGGTGTGGGATGGCTAGCACAGTGGGTGGTGCCACCCTTGTGCAGGTGGCCCTGGGAGCTGTAAGGAAGATGACTGAATGAACTGAGGGAGTAAATCAGTGAGCTGCTGTTTTCTTGCCTGACCTCTGCTTCGCTCCCTGCCTCCAGGGTCTTAAGTTGAGTTTCTGCCCTGACCTCCCTTCCCGACAGGCTGCTGAAATAAATCCATTTGCTCCCCAAATAGGTTTTGGTCACGGTGTTTAATCACAGCAATAAAAAGAAAACTAAGAGAGCAGCTTTGGAGCCGGAAAAGAAAGGCGTCTCTTTAGCTTATTAGCCATTCATTTGAACTATATGAATAACTTTTCTAAAGGAACCCAGTGATGTACCCCCAGGAGCTCCCCAGTTACAGGTGACAAGTTGGAACAATGTCATGCCAGTTTGTATAAGAGTAAACATTTTAAAGATAATCATTTAAATAACATTTCAGATAATCAACAGTTCAGCCAGCAGGATGGCTCAGTATTCAATAAAGCAGACACTCGCTGCCCAGTCTGACAACCTGAGTTTGGTCCCAAGAACTCACATGATAAAAGGAAAGAACTGATCTCTACAAGTTTGCTTTCTATATCATTTGCCACACACACACATGCGTGCACATGCACACACACACACACACACACACGTACACTGAAACACACAAAAAACATAATAAACAACAATACGTGTGGGTTCCCTTTATCATAAACAGAAGCACACTTGAGCAAATAAAGATACTTTAACACTAAAGTGCCCTGGCTTGGAAAGCCTCTATTTTCCACCGATGCATACAAAATGTATAAATAGCTGCAGAAAAACTCTGTGTGCATATTGAAAGCAGCTCTCCTCAGCCTTAATGCCACTGTAGAAATACTTGGCCATCTTCACAGCGTACTCATATTGTGGCCCAGCCCAGCCCAGTTGAATCAGATCTTTGGAATGAGACATAGGTAGGTGAATTAAATTCCAGAAATAGGAATAAGGTATTGTTAAAAAGTATGTTTCATGGATTTTTTTTTCACTGTATTATATACTTCCAATTTCCAGTTCTTCTTTGGGGTCTTTTTCTGAGTATTATATTTAGCATACAGATTTTTCACGTTCATCCATATACATTTACTGCCAAGTAAATGATTAGAATGGTACAAACTGCAGAGACTGTAAATGAGAAATCTGTTTTTTAAATTTCAGTTGCATCCTTAGCTCTCTATATGCACACAAAAGAAATTTACCTCTTTCGTCCTTCGATAAATATCTTAGTCTTTTGTTGACAAGGATTTTTTTTTCAGAAAATAATTAATTGGATCATCTACACAGCATATATATTTTAACAACCGACAGGTTACTGATTTGGGGGTTTACCAGCATGCTCTTATCTAACTGGTAGAGCTGATGGTTTCAATCTCCTCAGTAATGTTCTGCAGTGGCGGCAGCAACAGACCTTAGTTGGAGGCTGATGGTGAAGGTGTTGGCATCCCAGCCCCCGTCCCCTTCACGGCTCTGACAGCACTTGCCCTGGATCGCAGGAACAGTGGTGGAGGCTGAGTAGCCTGAGAAGTGCTTGCTTGCTCAGGGATGATAGCAGCAGTGATGTGGCACAAGTGTCTGTTGAACTAAACAGTTTTCAGTATTTAAGTTGCACCAGCTTTCTCTGACCACAAGAGGTCTCCCAGCCCTGCCTGGTCCCTGCAGGCCACCTTCCAGGCACAGCCGACTGTGCCAGCATTGTGGCTTTTTCCACAAAGCTCTATCAACCAAGTTTTTAACATAAGAGAGCTAAGCTTTTTTTTTTTTTTTTTTAAGTCAAATTTTTTAAATTTTACTTTCCATTTGGACACAGAAAATACCAGCTAAGAGGGGTGATGGAAAAGCCAGGGAAATAAGTTCCATAAAGTGGCAATGAAATAGAATTCCTTCAGTGGTTAAGTGAAAATGCAGACTGCTTTGCAGGTTCTGAACAAACAAGGTTGCTGCTTTCTACCTTAGACCTGAATTCTTTGCCTTGTCCAATTAGTGTTAATCTGTTGTATCGTATGAAATGTGATTTTATAATGGTGAATATGGACCAGAACTTTAGATCCAAATGATGTTGAATGATAGTGGACATAGGTGTTTGTTATTCAATTTGGTAGCATGCCACAAGTCATATTATTACTTTGAATATAAAGGCATAAATGTTCTTGTATTTTCTTCTATACTAACCCAGCATTTATGCATTGATTGTCAGCTTCATGCCAAGTGGAAAAATACATTCCATGCCTTCAAAGAATAGTTTCTTCATTTAATAGAAATACTAAAATTCTGTAGTCATCTCTTAATAAGAATATGGTAATAATTTAGTTGTAATCGGAATAAATTAATAAAAAACTTTAAGATAAAGGACAACCTGGAAAAAAATTAAAATTTAAATAAAAAAAAAAAGGATATGGTTTGAGGATGGTAGAGAGGGCTAGGCAGATAAAGGTTTTTTGTCACCAAAGCTAAAACCTAAATTCAGTTCCTGGGACTCTCGGCTGTGGAAAGAGAGAAGGCCCCTGAGTTGTCCTCTGACCTCTACACACGTGCAATGATAAGTGTGTGCACACACACAACACATTAATTTTAGAGTTTGTTGAATAGCGTGGTTTGATTGGGCCAGGAAGATGGCTTGGTGAATCCTTGTCTTACAAGCATCAGAACCAGACTCAGTCCCCACAACCCCTGCCCTACGCCTTATACTCTACACAGAAGCCAGGGGCACCGTGCTGCCTGCTGAGGGATTTCAGTACTGGTGATGTGGAGACAAGTGGATCCTTGGGACTCGTTTTCCACCAGCCAAGCCTTCATGTAGGTCTCCAGGCCAGTGCATGATGCTGAAAAAAAATGTATCTGAGATTGTCTTCTGGCTTCTTCATCCACACAGGTAGACGCACGTATGCGCGCGCGCGTGCGCACACGCACACACACACACACACACACACACACACTGGTTTGAGGTTACGTAGGTGTGTCAGTCCGTGATCTTTTGTAGCACACACAACTTGTAATTTACCATCGGCATTTGTTTAAACAATGTTAACTCTTTTAGTCTCTCCCACTCAATGGCTTCTGAAAGCATAACCCTTAGTGATCTTCCCTGATTAAGTTACTATACCTGCCTTCTTGGGTTAGACTTACTAAAAGTTGCTAATAAAATTAATCTAGACAATGAATTTAAATTGTGCTATTCAAATGTATATGCTTTTTTTCTATACTTTGTAAATGTTAACACTAATTTTACTAGCAATCTGTGTGTTGATCACTAGAGGGCAGTAGGCACACATAGCCAAGAAATGTATTTTCTGACTACAGAAAAGATTAATGTTTTCAGCACCATGCATTCTAAATCTGTTTTCCAGCTGTAAAATTTATTTGTTACAAAATGTCACGCCACTCTTACTTGCAAAGCCTCTGAAATTACTTCAGTACTTGTTAAATAGTTGCCATCCATTTGCATTTGTCATTTTTCTTAACGTTCTTTTATTTCTTACAGAACCTTCTCTTCAGTGAAGAACAGAAACCATATTTTAATTTTTAAGGGTCATTGAGTAGCTTCTGAAACATGATATCTAGAGAAGTGCACACATGTCATGGTGGGACCAAACACAAAGCCAGCTGTGCTGAACCTGTGCCTCTACACCTGGCCTCCTTCTCTCAGTGTAGCTATGCTCTGGTGTGGTTGCGATGTTTTGTGGTATGTTGCTTTCTGCATCAAGTTGCTTAAGGCTACTCATAATGGTGTCCTTAATGTGTAGGCTGTTGCTCAGTTGAGGTTATTTCATCTAGAGATCTGTTAACTCCACAGCTTGTCCTGAGACCCACTGATGGCGTCAGGCGTCCAAGTGTCCCTCATATTTCCCTCCTCCCACCAATGACTTGTTCTTTGTGGTGAAGGTACCTGCTGCGAATCTAAGTAGAATTTGTAATCATGGCAAAGCCCCGTAGTTGAAGAGGGATGTCACTACTCCAGGGTCCCCCACTCCTGCAGTGCTTTGGGGGGCACTCATTGGCCACATATGGATCTCTCCACCTCTCTAAGAAGTTCACGGATGGGTGGGGGAAATTATTATTGTGTGTGGGCAGAGAAACCTGGATTCTACTGGGCATCCAAGATCCCTGGAAGGAGGATGAAACTTTATACCAATGGTAGTATTCTCCCCCAAAGAAGGGGGGCAGCAGCTGGACCTGGCATACAGAGAGCAGTATTTGCTACTGTTTCAGCCTTCGGTTTTGTTTTGTTTTTGTTTGTTTGTTTGTTTGTTTGTTTCATGTAGAGACTTTTTATGACCTGGTGTTCTGATAGTCTTAAAATGTAACCTTTATACTCTTAAAACCTTCTTTTCTGCTATCTCATGTGCATCACTGGACAGAGTCGCAGGGGTGGCCCGTGCCTACTGATGAAGTCAGTACAAACTGTTTTAAGCTCTTGTCCTGTCTTTGCCTTGTTCTTTTCCTAGCATTAAAGAAGCTAAGAACTTAGATTTCCTTCTTTGGTTATTAGTACTACTGTACTTAGAAAACAGTTTTTCAAAAATGCTCTACCAATCTGGTAGCCTTCCAACGAAATCTGCAGCTGTCTGATGATGCTACGAGAGCCAGGGCCAGCAGCTCCACTTTAGGCCTTTAGGCATTCCAGCCTCTTGAGTGCCTTCCGGCCTTCTCTGGCAGCTCTGCTCTGGACCTCTCAGTGGCTGTAACCTAGCTATTGAGGTTTGTCTTTCATCTGAGGTGACACTTCTGTGCCTCTGAAGGACACAGCTGGTGAAACTGCTGCTTCGTGACAAAGGCAAGCTACTGGTGCATTAAATGAATGTTTGGTTCTCACTTGTTTTCATTATTTCTTGGGTATTTATTAATCTGTTCACTTAAAATACAGTAAGGTTTTCTCTGTTTTGAAATATTGATGATTCTCTACTATATTATTTTAATAGCATATAGATTCTTGTGAAGTGGTATCATCAATTATGACATCTTAAAAGTTAACAACAAATAATATTTTTAAAGATTAATTTTTGTTTTCCACTATGTGTGTATTGTATGTGGCTATGCAGGATAATTGCATCTGAATGAATGTGCTGAGGAGAACGGAAGACATCCGGTCCCTGGAGCTGGACTTAAGGGCAGCTTATGAGCTACCCAACATAAGTGCTGGTAGCTGAACTTAAGACCTCTACAAAAACAGTACACACTCTTAACAACTTAGCCATCCCTGTAGCCCCAGAAATATTATTTTATGCTTAGTTCAGCAAGTGTGGTGGTGGACACCTTTAATCCCGGCCCTGAGAGACAGAGACAGGCAGAGCTCTGTGAGTTTAAGCCAGTCTGCTCTATATAGCAAATTCCAGAATATCCGGAACTATATAGAGAGACTCTGTCTCAAACAAACAAACCAAAAGTAATTAGTATTGGCATAGTAGCTAGATTGTTTGAACTTAGTCTTTATGCTTTTTTTTTTTTCTGTGACTTTGAAAGACGTGTGCTTGACTAAAATTGAACTAAGTTTAAAAAACCTTTTTTAATTGGGCGGGAGAGGGCTCAGCAGTTAAGAGCACTGTCTGCTCTTTCAAAGGTCCTGAGATCAATTCCCAGCAACGACATGGTGGCTCACAACCATCTATAATAATATCTGGTGCCCTCTTCTGGCCTGCAGGTGTTCATGCAAATAGAGCACCCACATACGTAAAATAAATACATCCTTTTTAAAAACATTTTTATTAAAGATATTGCCTTTTATGTTTTTTTTTTTTTTTTCAGAAAATTGTGGATTCTTCTTTCCAGAAATAAAAAGAAATCTAGGCAAATATGTGCACCGTTGTCCTGCGTCTGTAAGAAAGTGGCTTCAGCAGCTGAAGGATGCTGGGAAAGTTACGATGTTGATCACCAGTTCTCACAGTGATTACTGTAAACTTCTTGGCAGTTACATCCTTGGGTAAGTATCTAGCTGTTCTTCCTGGATTTCATTGCTCAGCTTTGCGTGATCACTGAGGACCAACCTTAGAATACCCTCCCTGACAGACTGTGGGATGCAGCCCCATATCCATTTTAGTGCCATGTGTTGTTTAGCAAAGCCAGAGGTGTAATTAACATAAAATCAAGGCAATAGGTATTGAAAAGGGACACACAGGATTCAGGCCCTTCTTTCCAACTTCCTGCGTAGCTTAGGGTACAGTTTATAACTTCTTCAAGCCTCAATTTTATTGTCTTAAAACTACAACTTGTAAGCAGAGCATAGTGGCACTCACCTTTAATCCCAGCAGGAGGCAGAGGCAGGCAGATGTGAGTTCAAGGCCAGCCTGGTCTACAAAGTGAGTCCAGGACAGCCAAGGCTACACAGCGATACTCTGTCTCGAATAAAACAAAAACACAAAACTAGGACTTGTGAATACTCCTTGTGACTATGAAGGCATGTTTAAAGAGTGCAGCGTGCATGCTAATTAGTCGTACGTATTGGGCATGTCATTCTTGGCAGTACCAGGGAAGGCCTGCAGTCAAAGCAAGATTTCACAGAGGATTGTTAGATTTCTTCTAAGATTTCAGATCTCAGCACCTCCAACAACCGTCTTTAGCCCCGGGATACCTATGTTCTTTAGCATGTGTGATTTAGTTTGTTCTATGGCATAGTTACCTGAGAATGGGGTTTTTTGCTTTATTAAGAATACATAGGCGCTATCCTTGCAGGAAAATAAGGCTAGTGTCCGGGCTGCCTGGGGAGAGCACCTCTTCAGTAGACCTTTGTAGTCCTGGCATAGGATGTCAGAACACACAGGGCTTTTAGTTCCCTCTTTCACCAGCATGGATAACCAAAATCCTGCTTCTGGTCTTGACTTTGAGCCTTTGCCCTTTTCATTTCTGACACATCTGGAGCACTGCTTCTCGTGGGTAATGGCGAGCCCTAGGAAGAGCCACCCTGCATCAGATAGTCCTTAGCCTGGCTCTCGATGTACACTGATGTTGTTGTCTAAAACTTGTTACAGAACTATACCAGTGTTCAAAGTAAAGTACTTTCTTTGTGTTTTGAACACCCTGAGAACTGTCCCCAGGCTTAATATAGTGCTGCTTTCTGTAGGACCCATATAATGCCACATCTATTGACTCCTCAGATTGAATAACTACAGGTGAATTCCAATTTTTTTCCTTAGAGACAGGCTTTCTCTGTGTACCCTTGGCTGGCATGGACTTGCTTTGTAGACCAGGCTGGCCTCCAACTCACATTGATCTGCCTGCCTCTGCTTCTTGAGTGCTGGGATTAAAGGCCTGCGCCACCTCACCCAGCGAATTCCATTCTTGATTTGAAACTCTGGCTTGCCACAATGTTGCAAGAGAGAGTGAGTTACCAGTCTCGGCAGCACAGCTTCTGTGCTCTTGCTGGCTTCCTCGCTCTCCTTTTCTTTTTCCTTCAGTTGCTTTTCTTTTGTTGTATTTGTGCTTCACGTAATTGTTCATATTTTCAGAAAAACTGGCTAGCACCCGCCCACCTTTCTCTTTCCAGGGCAGCTTCCAACTTAAAGAGACTAAGATAAATGTACATCATGTGAAAGCCAACCAAAGGATGAGCAGTGATGTCGTTATAAACAAATGGCAGAGATTAAGGTCTGCTTTCTATGGAACTTTTCCAATTCCTTAAGATAAGTTTACTTTGTTTTTTAGGAAGGATTTTGCGGACCTTTTTGACATCGTGATCACAAATGCACTAAAGCCTGGATTTTTCTCACATTTCCCAAACCAGAGACCCTTCCACACTCTTGGTAAGTTGTGTTTCGCTGAATCTTTGGCTAACACCAAGTCAAAACAGCATGTCCCCCTCAGGAAGAGGAAGAAAATATAAACCTGTGATTGCACTCAACTTTATGCAACTTTGTATCTTACTGGATATTGTAATCATTTGTTTACCTGTCAGCCTCCCCCTCTTTTCAATGACAAAGGGCATGGATCTCACCTGAAATTTTATGGTCTATGTAATACACTAAGTGCTTGAAGGAATGAATTAATCGTCACAGTCAACCATTTGGGAGCAGAAGTCCCTACAGAATCCACAAAGATCAAAACAACAAAACGCAAAACAACACAGGCACATTTTCATGCACACACATACACAGGCACACACCAACACATATGCACATATCCACATGCATACAGACACATGCACACACAAACACATGTACACAGACACACACACACACACACACACACGCTTCCACTCCAACAGTCCAGGCCTTCAGAGAAGAGTGGTGACAGTTGTCACACTCATAAAGAGTCTGGTGGAAAAACAAGGCTGTGTGAAAAGAGCGGACACTTTGCAGTTGAGAAAGAATGATCAGAGGCAAGCCACTGCTCAGGTGCTCTTGGAACTACCTAGACGAGCATTTGAAAGGAGCAGAAGGAGTTCAGGATCGGAGACAGGACTGGCAAGGAGAACGGCAGAAAGTTTGTCACTGTGTTTAGCTAGATCTCAGGTGAACAAACTGTGTTTTTCAGACTGTCCTTTCTTGCAGAATTATGACAGGAGAAAGTGTTTCTGTTTGTTGATGGTTTCAGAGGTTGCAGCCCAGGTCATGCGGCCATGTTATTTTGGATCTATGGCAAAATAGACTGTCATGGACGGGTATGGCAAGAAACCAAAAAACAAAAACAAGACTATTGAGGAAGGATATCTTAGGGCTTCCATTGCTGTGAAGAGACGCCAAGCCCACAGGAAGATATTTAATTGGGGCTAGCTCTGGCTTACAGTGCGGAGGTTTAGTCCATTATCATCATGGCAGGAAGCGTTGGCAGCATGCAGACAGACATGGCGCTGGAGGAGCTGAGAGCTCTACACCTGGATCTGCAGACTACAGGAAGAGAATGCTGCACTAGGCCTAGCTTGAGCATCTGAGACCTCAAAGCCCACACCACGGGGGCACACCTCCTCCAACAAGGCCACACCTCCTAATAGTGCCTCTCCCTGTGGGCCAAGCATTCAAGTGCATGAATCTGTGGGGGCCTTACTTATTCTCAAGCACCACAAACACAAAGGGCATGTGGTAGAGCAGATCTATTCCTCTAATGGCTGCCAGGAAGGGCCTGATTCCTCTAAGCCCCACCTCCAAAAAGCTCCTTACTTCCCAGTAGCACTACTAGTTATGACCAAACCTTCAACATGGTCTGTTGGTGGCATTTAAGATCCAGACCCTAACACTCAATGTCATTAACTTTTGAGAGGCTCTCAGTAATACTGTTCTGTTTAGTTGATGTGTGTCCAGAGATCAGTGTGGGGCTGCTTAAATCTCCTGCTGTAGGCGTTCTCCTGGTAGACGTCTCTGCAATATTTTCTCTAGTTGCACATTGGATTTGCAGCCTGGTGTGATAAAGATGATGATGCAAACTCTGCTTTCAGTTATGTTTATCAAAGAACTTTAGAGCCTTTTTCATTAGGCATATGGTGTAAAAGTATTACAGGTCTTACGGTATATATATCTAGGGGCTGGAGAGGTGGCTCAGTGGTTACGAGTACTTGCTGCTCTTGCTGAGGACCCAGGTTCAGTTCCCAGGCGCCGGGCTGCTAACTCCAATTTCAAGAGATCCAGCACCCTCTTCCAGCTTGTATGGGTACTGTATGCAGGTTGTGCATATACATAGACTTACACAAAGTAAATAAATAAATCATAACTATATAGATATACCACTGCAAATAAATATACCCTATATGGTTTTGTTTTTTAAAATAGAGACTCACTATGTAGCCCTCATTGGTCCAGAACTCACACAGTAAACCAAGATGGACGCTAACCTTATGGCACGCTCCCTGCCTAAACATAACATTTTTCAAAATTATCATATTTGTGGTTCTGGTATCTTGTAGAACATAAGCCCATGTTTGCCTATAAAGGAATACAAATGTTACATCTTATATAAATAAGTGATTTAAATCCCAGGGAAAAGTTAAAAGCAATCCCCCTTCTTCAGATGAGTTATTGAGTCTGTTACAGTCCAAAGGTCCAGTAATAAACAGTCATTAGTGAAGCCTAACAGCACCTGGATCCATCAGCTCTATAAGTTGAAGCACAGGAGGATGAAGGACATAAGACCAATGCATGTGCTCAGAGGCTCAACACAGATGCACAGGTGAATGCACACAGCATCACTAATACATGTGCTCCAAGGCACTCAGTGCAGGTGCACAAGTGAATGCAGACAGTAGAGGCACTCAGCGCAGGTGTGCAGGGGAATGCAGACAGCAGAGGCACTCAGCGCAGGTGCACAGGTGAATGCAGACAG
>OU015750.1:74645536-74695669 GCA_907169655.1 Acomys percivali
TGTGTGTGTGTGTGTGTGTGTGTGTGTGTGTGTGTGTGTGTGTGTGTGTGTGCATGTGTGTTTCTTCAGGCAACATCCACCTTTCCCTTGTGATGGGATCTTTCACAGGTCTGTAACTCACCAAGTAGGGTAGGCAGGCTAGCTTGACAGCAAGCTAGAGCACTGTCTGTATCCACCTCCCCAGCAGTGCAATGACAAGTGTGCACCCGGTTCTTTAATGTGGGTCCTGGGGATCCAGCTCAGGTCCTCGTGTGCATAACAAGTAGTTTACAACTGAGGTGCCCCAGATCCTTTTTTATTTTTTTAAAGTTATTATTTATATATCTGTGAGGTCTCTGTGACTGTGTGTACATACCTACATGTGAGTGCTCAAGAGGCCAGAAAGGGGCTTTAGAGTCCTTGGGCCTGGGGGCATAGGAGTTCGTGAACCACCTGATGCTGATGCTGGAATCCACACTCTCGTCCTCTGGCCCAGGGAGCAAGCATTCTTACCTACTGAGCCATCTCTCCAAACACCCCTGCTGTTTGGAGGTGGGGGGAGAGATGCCCGTGGAAGCCAGAAGAGGGCATCAGATCCCTGAAGCTGGAGTCACAGGTGGCTATGAACCACTTGATGTGGATGCTGGGAAACAATTCAGATCCTCAGGAGGAGCAGTGCGTGCTTCTAACTGTAGAGCTATCTTATCAGCTACCCCAACCCCCCCCCCATCTTTCTTAATAATAACAAATCGTTGCTGTGACCATAAGCAGCATTGCTGTTGCTTGTTGCATAGTTATGCCATTCCTATTCAAATACCCAGAAGCCAGAGTATGTTGTTTACAAATGCTAACTGCTTCCCTCTTCACAGCAAGCCTAGCTTTCTCTGACATCAGGAAAGCAGTGTTCCTTCCTACCCAGCAGCAGGGTTTTTTCTCTGTGTAGCCCTGGCTGTCGTTGACTTGCTTTGTAGACCAGACTGGCCTCGAACTCACAGCACTCAGCCTGCGTCCGCCTCCCTGACTGCTGGCAGCAGTAGTTTTGGTTTGGTTTGGTTTGGTTTTGGTTTTGGTTTTCTGATAAAGATTAACTGCTTGAGCTTTGATGCCTCTCAGTGGCCCCTAATATAAAGGATAATTTGGGCCAGAATCCTGGAGATTTTGTGTAGAATATCTAAATGTGATTTGGCATACATATTATTACAAATTTTATATATTTACTCTGTACTCTGTATTCTTGCGGTGCCAACCTATCTGTAGCACAAGTATCAAGATTATGAAATTCTGAAAAATACAAACATTGAATTTTTTAAATTACTTCTGGCTTTTTTGACATTACAATTATATCATTTCCCCCTTCTGTTTCCTGCCTCCAAACCCTCCCATATATTGCTCTTTCAAATTCCTGACCCTCTGTATTTGTTAAGTGCTGTTACATGTAAGTATGTATATACTATGTTCCTAAATACATAAATGCAAACTATCTAGCCTACAGAATGTTCCTTGTGCGTGTGTTTCCGGGGCTGACACTTTGGCACTGGATAGCCATGGGTGTGCTCTTCCCTAGGGAAGGCTCTTCCCGCACATCCAGCCTTCTTCAGTGAGCCTCAGTTCTTTGTGTATTGTGAAGCTTCATGGCCATTTCCCTGTCCACTTTAACGTGACCACTATCACTGTCCTTGTCGGCTTATGAAACACTGAACTTTAATCTACTTGTTTTTATGGAAGGAGTTTTGAGGCTTACAAAACATAACGTTTTCCCTTATTTCCCTCACAGAGTTACCCCTGGAATATAAGTTCACAAGATTCTCTACAAACAACTCAAAAGCAGCCGGCTACTATCCATTGGCCCATTGTACCTTGGGTTCTCAAGACAGACAGCAAAATAATCTTCACTGAAAAATGAACCAACCAAATGTGCAGCAGACATACTGTTGAAAAAAATATTAATTTTCCAAAAAATGCAAATGATTTATAAGAACAATTTTTCAATGAAAATTTACCTAGTGCATACTTGTAAATCTGTCTTTTTTAAATATAAATGATTTTTATATATCATATTAATGTTTAACAGTTCTTAGTATATTAATGTTTTTAGTGCCCTAGACTAAAAAGGAACACGACTAATACTTTCTACACTGGCAGTTTTGAGTGTTCTCCTGCAATGATAACAAACATGTACGCAAAGGTATATCTATCTACCTACCTAGCCCGGCAGTTTCCAAAGCCTAGTCCACAAGTCTGATAGCGGAGCAACATAGAACTTGAAAATGGAAGTTTGACCGCCTCAGTCAATTCCTCCTGAGTCAGAAGCTGCGAGTGGGGCCAGCGATGGCTTTAAACAAGCCTTCCAACTCAACTGTGAATCTTAACTATGATTTGAAGCCTGGCGAGTAAACCCTGTGTATGCTGAATATTCAAAGTTTTGATATGTGCATATCAAAAATTATAACCAGAATTGATAGCCAATACCAGAGTCTAATGAAACAAGACTATTTTTCCAAGCTAGCAGGCTTTTTGCTATTTCCTTTTTTTCCCCAAATACGTCAAACAAAGAGACATGATTGCTTAAGACAATAGAGCCTTTTTCCTTAGTATTTGTTTCTCCCATTAGGAAAAGGTTAAATTTATACATATTGAACTTAAGTTCCAGCTTTGTCCTTGGAAAGGAGAGTAATAAACAGCGAAAGAAGCAGTCTGCAGAGTTCACAGGTGCACTCCAGGCCGGGGCCTGGGGGCGCTGTGTGGTTTGATAAGTTCTATTAGCAGCATTTGCTTTAGGTCATGTTTACAGAGATTTTTGGACTCAGTTGATGTTTGTAAGTTCCTGGGTCCTCTTTTGTCTGTTAACTTCACTGTCCATAATGGACAGAACTAGAAAACATAACTATTTTTTCTTGGAATTTCGCATAATAACATATGCACTGAAAAACTATTTTCTTAAAATTTGCAAAGTTCAGATAAATCCCAACTATACTATGAGGATACATTTCTCAGGGTAATTAAAAGGATACAGAACTTTTTTTCTTATTGTCAGTATCTTTGATGTTGACCAATAAATAAACATATATAGTGATCTATTTGATATCCAAAGTGTCATTGGCATGTTATAATGAGCATGCGCAATCAAGCTTAGGGCCAAATAAAAGATGCTATTGTATGATTTAAGTAGAGATTTCACTTTATTTTAAAATAAAGCTGTTTTTCCCTATTGGTGTTTCTTATGTTAGTGGATAAGAATGCTTACTATTTTTTTTACGTGTGTGTGTGTGTGTGTGTGTGTGTGTGTGTGTGTGCGTGTGTGCTTTACCTCTATTGTGCATGTCCCAGTGAGTAAACAGGTTATCACACTCGAAGCAACTATTTTTACTCACTGAGCCATCTTGTGACTTAAGAATGCCTGTTTCAATGCTTACAAATGGCTGTTAGTATAAGAATTGAGAAACTCTTCCTTTAAGGGGGGTTGGGCAGGTTTTTGGATGCATGTGTGCTTTACCTCTATTGTGCATGTCCCAGTGAGTAAACAGGTTATCACACTCGAAGCAACCATTTTTACTCACTGAGCCATCTTGTGACTTAAGAATGCCTGTTTCAATGCTTACAAATGGCTGTTTGTATAAGAATTGAGAAACTCTTCCTTTAAGGGGGGTTGGACAGGTTTTTGGATGCTTTCTTGGGCTTTAGGTGCTTAATTTCATTGGGATTTGGTTATGTTATTATTGGACTTACCCAGAGAGAAAACAAGGTTGGACTGAGGGATCTTTCTTTATTCCTTTATCATTCTTTCTTGGGTTTGGAGATGGGGGCTGAAAAGAGAGAAGGGGGAATATAGAGGTGCATGGGGAGATACCACAAAAAGTGGATTGCTGAGTCGACCCCTCAACTTAAGACCTTAACTGTACACACAAGGTTATTTTTAATTCATTGGTATAGAAATGTATATATTGATGCAAAATAAGTTTAATTTTGATACATTGGTTTAGAATTCAAATTTAAGATTATTCTTCACACACATTATTTCTACTCTAATATGAGGTACTGTACCCATACCACTCAAGTAGAATACAAGGTTTACTTCCAGTACTTTGAAAACGCTACTGCAGACTGTTTAGGATAAGTAAGTTAGACAAGTTAATTGTCAATTGATCAAATTGTGGTCATTTCAATTACTAGTCTATTTATACCACAAGAATATACATCCTAGATGTAACAGATAGGCATGATTCTATAGGCAGATTAAATAGTTAAGGTCTTCAAAAAAACCTCAGAGTCCTACATAATATGGCATTTAAAGATGTTTATATTGTTTTAATGATTTTTTTGACAAGACAGGTTAACTCCTGGCAGCACCCAGCCTACCTCAAAAATGATGATGAGCATCAGTGAACCTCCTCATGGCGATGGCTTCAGATATGGTGAACCAGCCAATGGGCAAAATGTCCTCGTTTCAACCACTGACAGAATTCTACCTAAACTTGACAAGCGTGGATGCAGGCAGAGTCGATGGCCAAACTTTGCCAAGACAGGGTAAGCAAATCAACAGTTTCTGCCTCACAAATATGTCTGTCAGATATACTGGGCCAGAAGGCTGAAGATGGTGCTCCAATGTTTTAGACAGCTATGGGTGATTGTTCAGGCAGCAAACTGTCCCTGTCATTTTTATTTTCAAATTATTAAATTAGGAAGCTGCTAACATGCACTTCCTGTTTACTCAGGTAATTAATTTCACTCCTTCTCTAGTCTCTGATGGGGTTGAAGACCAAATAGTTGAGTGTCACAATTAAATCTAGTTGTTTGGGAGATTGAGATGTCTTTAGGTCTAGATAGATGTTTTAAGTTGATAGAGATGAGATATGACAGATACTGAGTTATATTCAGAATTTTAGACTCACCGAGATAGGAAAATGTTTTCTTCAAGGTTGCCAAATACAAACAGCCAAAATACTATGAATGTAACATGAATGTAATTCTTGATTGTTCTGTCGTTCTTTTGCTGTATGTAGTTTATTTTATATAGGTGTAATAATATAAATGTATATGTAAAAAATAAAAAATTATTTTAAAAAAGGAATTGAGAAGCCTAAAATTTTAAAATAACACTTTTTGACTACTAAAGAGTAGGGGGAAAAGTAACTCCAGGTGAAAAATCCTCTCTCAGTTCCCCACTAGAAGACCTTGAGCCCAGGAGCCACCTCATCCAACCTCACCTTTTCCATCTTACGAAGACAGTCGGAATTTGGAGGACCTTGCCCCTTGTCACACCTGCTTGTTTGTCACTGCTGCTTCTAGGGAGTGCTTTACTAAGCTACATTAAATGTTATTTTGTGGTTCATAAGGTGCCAGTGTCTCTCCCTGGATAAGAGAGGTGAGCATAGGCTGACAGGAGGCTCTGCAGATGACAGTGCCTGCTGCATGGCTTGGATGAGCTGTTTAACTCCTGAAACCTATGACAAGGTGGAAAGAACTGATGTCACAAACTTGTCCTCTCACCTCTACACACATGCTGTGGCACACTGTGTCCAAATGCACGCAATAATAAAAAATTAAAATTGTGAAAATGAAGTAGCAACACAAAAATTAAGAGGAGGGAGCTAGAGAGCCGGATGGATGGCTCAGCAGTTAAGAGTGCTTGTTACTCTTGCAGAAGACCTGGGCAGCTCACAGCTGTCGATAACTCCAGTTGCAAGGAATCTGAAGCCCACTTTTGTCTTTGTGGCCTACTGGCCTTTATAGGCATCAGACACACCTTCCTGAACTAAATAAGTCATTTCTAATTTTAAAACATGAAAAGCTGTTTTTATTTATATCATTTTTATTTATGTGTGGGCCTGCTTGTCTGTATGTACACACACATGCCCATGGGGGCCAGAAGAAAGCATTAGCTCTCTAAAACTGGATTATAAATGATTGTGAAGCCGGTGTGGTGGCGCACACCTTTAATCCCAGCACTCAGGAGGCAGAGGCAGGCGGATTGCCATGAGTTTGAGGCCAGCCTGGTCTACAAAGTGAGTCCAGGACAGCCAAGGCTACACAGAGAAACCTTGTCTAAACCTCCCCCCCCAAAAAACAAAACAAAACAAAAATAAATGATTGTGAGCCACTAGATGTGGGTGCCAGGAACCAAACTGGAGTCCTCTGCAAGAGCCAAAACTGCGCTTAACGACTTAGCTATCTTTCCAGCCCGTGTTTCTTCTTTCATAGTTATATGCACTAAAAAGCATGGTACTTCCTAACACAAGGAAGGTTATGATAACTTAGGACCTATACTGATTTTTATCACTTACAGTTCTCTTATCATTGAAAAAATCCTCTTTGTGAGCCATCCTTGTTTCTACTTATGCTACCAGCATTGCCATGGGTCTAAGTCTTTTTTTAAGGGCCTTAAAATAGCCTTCTGAAACAAAGTCCTCAAGGAATCTATGAGTGCTACATTATTTTCCTGCAACAGTGTGGTGCTTTGAAAGGAGCATTCATTGACACATACCTGTAATCCTGGCACTTAGGGAGACAGAAGCGGGAGGATCAAGAGTTGACCAGCCTGGGCTACGCACATGGTGGCACCCTGCCACAAAAGACGAAACAATTAACAGGAAGACCAAAAATAGGAGTATGTGACCGAAATATATCTAGACACACTTAAAAAGGTTTCACAACTTCCATTTATGTAATAGTTTTCTTTTGAGCCACCATTCAGTGAAGGTTTAGAGGCTAAATACTTATGCATTGTCTGTATTAAAGTATGAATGCTACATGATTTATGAATATGAATAACCAAATATTTTAGCCATCTAAGCAAAACTTGAGCAAAGATTTCTGCTGAGTTAAAACCTGTTATATAGCTTGCAGAGTCTGCAGTGGGTCCTGTTGATGTGATCATGTCTGGGCTTGGACATGTGAGAGAGCTGGGTTTTCTTTTGTAAATTAACCATGTCTTGTGGCCTCTGTCTTTTTCCTATCCTAGACGTAGTCAGAGCATGCCACTGCCCCCTGCCATTTCTTTATTCTCGGCTTTAGTCTGACAGAGTTATTCATTCTTCTGATGAGACTGGACCACTTACTTGCTGCAGGTTAACATGGCTTGTGTTCTGCTTTATCTACAGTGAAAATTAGACTCTGACATGCTGTCAACATCACTTGACAAACAGCTGACTTACTCTTGCAGCCCCATGCCTGCTTCATTCCTTGATCTCTTGGTTTCCTTCCTTCCTTTGATATAGTCTTAATAGGAGATAGATAGACAGACAGACAGACAGACAGACAGACAGACAGACAGACACAGACAGACAGACAGACAGATAGATCCTGTTTGTACTCAGCTGCCTATGAGTTGCTTTGTAGCCCAAGATGGCCTTGAACTCCAGCTCCTCCTCCCTCAGACTCCCAAGACCTGCAGTCACAGATGTGTGCTATGACACCCATCTCCCCTAGTTATTCTCTGTACAGCCTCAAAACCAGTTTAGATAGTCTCTCGTCTGCTGGTTAAAAAAAGAAAAAGAAAAGAAGTCATTTGGTCTGCTCAGTTCATGTTGCCCTGTGACTACACGTAAAACACTTCATCACTGCCCAACTGTGTATTAGCCCAGAGAGCATAGCTCTTTATTCATTTTATTTATTTATTTATTTATTTATTTATTTATTTATTTATTTTTGGTGAAGACAAGAAACATAACATTAACATAGTTTTCCTTCAAGCACACAGGAGAAGACAAAGGACCGAGATCCTCGTGTGGTTTGATAGCGATTCTACTCCTCACACTGGTTAAGGACATGACGTCAAGTGTTACAGCAGGGAATACCAGTAAGACAAGTTACATTTCTCTTTTTGAAATCACTTTTTCAAGACAATAGCAACAGTTTTCAAAATCTTCCAACTTCAAAGATCACATTGTGTGGATTGTATTTCTAAGAATACAGCTATATATGAACAGACACCAGAACAAGTTAATCTAGGATGGAATGTTCACAGGGGTCTTCATACTGCAAAGGATAGGAATCAGAATGATTGCACTTGTTCTCAGTCCTAAGCAAAAGGCAGGCTTGTAAACATCAGTTCTGCCAGTCAGCTGCCAGGGAGCAACAGGGTTTGGTCAAGCACAGTGGAATAAGGAGTGTACACCATTGATTTCCCACAGACAAAGGGCACTCCTAGAATCTGAAGAAGAAAAAACAAAAACAAAAACACTGACTTACATCTGTTTACAAAAGATCTATTGGTGAAGTTCACAATTAGGAAAAACTATAGGAAAATCCTCCCAAATATCCCTTTTAAATCCCAGTCCATCTGATCTCCCCACTCTGCACTGGAACATGCCTGAGGGACCCCTGTTCCTACAGTATGTCAGTCATCACAGGAGACCTAGAAAACCTCACTCTGTAATGGGCTCTTCCCTCTAGTCTTTCTATTAAATGCCCAGCCTCCCCTGAAGGTATCCAGACCTCCTGAGGCCTGGAGGAGCTCCTGACATGCTCTTTCCATCAGAAAGAGAGTAGGTGAGGGCTGCAGCAGCTGCAGGAGCCCGAGCAGCACTGCTGCACACCCACTGGAGCTTGTCCTGCTAATCCACACTCTTCATATCCCCACATCCCTCAAAAGAGGCTTGGAGCCTCCCACAATGCACTCACTCTCCAGCCAGCTCCCTCCTTTGTTAGGATGGAAACAAGGAAATTCAAAAGCTGATAAGTCAGGGCCAAGGTCAGGCAAAACAGAAGGAGGATGACGCACATTGTTGCTCTCTGGTCATTTCTACAGGCTGATGCTCTCAAAAGAAATGTGGGACAGGTGCAGTTTCAGTTGCACTCACTCACATCCTGCTCAAGGAGGGCACAGAGTCTGTCATTGAGTTTCTTCTTTCTCTTTGCGAAGATTCTAAGCCTAAGAAACACAGCAACTGCTAGAACAGAGGAGAGAAGAGTGGAGGGGGCCTCCCTTGAAGTGTTCAGACATTGCTAAGAGAAGGCTGGAATTGTGAGGGCAGCAAGAGATTTGGGGTCTACTTTACAGTACTTTTTTCTGCCTGTACACAACCAAGGGAAGAACAAATTGTTTTTAAAAAGCCTGTTGTCTGTTTTGTTTTTCTGTCTTTAGGATGTAACTGCTCCAGAGAGAAATAAAGGGGGAAGAAAAATAGGAGAGAGAGAAAGGCATAGCGAGCCCTGTGTGCCAGAAAAGATTGCTATCTGCCCCAACCTAGGCAACTTTGACGTAATCGGACCGGTGTGGACACAGAAAGGGGGAGTGGGGATTGCCTAACAAAGTTGCCTGGATTCGAAATAATGTGCTGGCTAGGGCTCAGAAGAGCTAACTGCTGCAAGGGAGCCCCTCCAGCTTTGCTTCGGGCACAGCCGCATGTGACTACACATCCTGCCCAGCAGCCTCCTGGGTCATGGGTAATAGTACAGTAGGGAGTCCTGTGTGCTGCCCTGGAGCTTTAGGTCCTTAGGAACAGCGTCAGCCTGTACAAAGCTCAACCAGGAGAGAGCTGCGGGCAATTGCACAGGCTTTCCTACTCATCAGTGGCTGATCACGAGGCACAGTAACCAAAAGGTACAGCGAGGTAAGCGAAAACACGTCTCACCTGCTGCTTCACTCATGTCTAGTAGTCACCCACCAGCCACCTGCTTGTTTTTTAGGTGACAAGCAAGGCAAATAAACAGCAAAGGCCCAGGAAGATCAGCTGGTGATAGCCTGGAAGGTCCTGTTGGGCTGGGTTGGGATACAGTTCCATCTTGCAGTGGTCAAACTCACAGTTCATCACAGTACATAGATATCAGGAACACAGCAGACAGTATGAAACCTGGTTAGTTCTTGGTAAGGATGTGTCAAGCTTTCTTGTGGTGGAGAACCACTTTTTTAAAAAACTGGAAGGAGACCATGGTCACAGACAGGAACCAAGCCATGCAAAGGAAGGCGGTACAAATGACAGCAGTGTGAGCTTGGTGTAGAAGCAGTGCGAAGGCCATGCACTTGGAACACCATTAACACTATGCAGAACATCGTGATGGCCCAGAGAAAGATGACCATAGACTTGGAAGCCACAATCTTGAAACTACTGGGGAGACTTAGAAGAACCAAAGGACACAATCCAACAGGAAGAGAAAGCAGACAGAAGGCTGCATGCTGCTGGCCAAGCCGAGGAGGTGGTAGGGCTCCTGCAGGAGCTTGTCATAAGGGCCGCACTTAGCCAGACTGGAACCTGAAGGACCTAGGACTCTCCACTGGCTGTCTTGGTGGGACTCGAACTCCTCTGCGTGGCCCATCGCCCATCAGGTAGTATTGTAGGGGGTTGGACCACAGCTCCCCTTTAATAATTTCAGCTATTCTGTCGAATTCTAGGAGGCTGTGGTCGGAGAACCAATTGAAGAAACTGGGAATCGTGTTCCCCTCCCTATTCCTGTGGATATGGGCCTGGGGTTCTTGGCCCCGGTGCCAGCGGATGGGAGTAGAGAGCGACACCACTCGACCGGAGGATCTGCGCTCATATTCTTTAACCAGCCCCTCATTTCGGAAGTAGGGGTTGCTTTGAAAGATGAACTTAAATTTGCAGCCGGCTCTTGGGTGTTTAAGCTCCTCCACCTCTAAATTGATCATGTACCTCATCATGTCTTCATCTTGGCCACTGATCATTGGTGACAGCTGGGGGTGGTTCCGAAAAGCGGTGACCCAGAAACCAGGGATGTTTTGGATGATGAAACTTCTGCGCTGCATGTGGAGCCTTCTCATCCGCCCAAATTTGCGTTCCAGCTGGAGGAAGGCCCTGTCGGCTTGCGCATTTACGTTTGACAGCTCCTGATCGATGGCCTCCAGCGAGTCCATGCAATTATTGATCTTCGGAGCCCTGGGGCGAGACTCTTCCTTTCCTCCTCCAGCTACCTTTTTCTCCTTCTGTGCCCCCTTCTTTTCCTGCATCGTCGCCCCTGCTTCTCCCTCCTTGCCCGCGGCTGCAGAGATGGCGCACTTGGTAGCCGTCATTTCCTTGGTCTTCTTCACCCCGGGCATCATCTGAGATCCCAGACCCACCGCACCACAGGCTTCCAGAGCTTTCTGCCCAGTCGGGCTGTGCGGCCCTTGGAGCTGACAGCCATTTTTATTGCTGTCATCGGCTGCCGCAGTAGCGGAGGCTGCGTCCCCGCCCTTTGGTGGAGGCAGAGCATCCTCCAGCCCTTCTCCCGCTGCTGCAGCACGGCTATTCTCAGCCACTCCGAGGCAGAGCTCAGAGCCGCAGGGCTCTGAATCTGGGAGCGCGCCTCCCTCCGCACCGGCCTCACCTGCAGCCTCCATCACCCGCGCCGCGTCTGTTTCCTCGCAGAGCCCCTGATCCTGCTTCAGATCCAGATTTTCCTGGACACGGACAGGAGTCGTGGAATTAGCGAGAGGGAGCTCGTTGCCCCCATCCAGGCCGCTCATTTTGGCAGTTGTCAGCCCTGCAGAGGAGACTTTCTTGTCCTCTGCAGGCGCAGCGCAGCACCGCAGTGAGTGCTTGGCTCCACCCCCTTTCCTTCGGGGCTGGTGCTACCATGGCAACCTGTGACGTCAGGGCAGCAGCTGCATCTAACTGTAGCGCGAGAACTCGCTGCCCAGGTAATTTCGCTTGTCAATCAAGTGGGTTTTCTTGTTTTTGTTTTGGGGTTATTTTGTTGTTGTTCGTGGTGGTGGTGGTACTGGTGTGTGTGTGTGTGTGTGTGTGTGTCTGTGTGTGTGTGTGTGTGTGTCTGTGTGTGTGTGTGTGTGTGTGTGTGTGCGTGCGCGCGCGCGCGCGCGTTGGGTTTTTTTTTGGTCTTTTTAAAGGATGCTGTAAATTGAATTTATCTGGGAAATTGCGTTTGTTTGCATAAATGGGTGCAGAATTTTATTTATGTGTATTCCTAAATCTCTGAATTAATTTCGACAGTATCTGAACAATTTGTCTCAAAACAAATTTTAAAAAAGGAGTTATTGTCTAACAAAGTCAGATCTCATCAAGATTCTCAGCACTAGAAAATCGAATTCACCAGCTCCCAGGCCTTCCTTAATTCGGACACAAATTAATGGCGGCTACTGAGGGATTGCGCAGAATAAATTTTTGAAAAAGAAGTGTCGTCGCTGTTTTTATTTTCATGCAAACAAGACATTCCAAAGGTCTTCGATTTCTGCAGAGATTATGATGTTTATTTTTATTGGTTGAGGACAAAGCAAGTGGATATTTCTTCACTCTTAAATAAACAGTAAGCTGCTCCTTTCTTACAGGTGGCCACAAGCATGCCATATGCACGAAGTTAACCCTTGAGTATTACTGAGGGAAAAAAATCTCAGAGGATTTTAATTTCTAAAACGATGCATATTAATGTTTCTTTGCTTAGGTTATGATCTTAGGTTCTGCTTCGTACATATAGGGACGAAGCCTAATAACGTTTGCCCAAATTTGTTTTTGTAAAGGTAGAAACCATCAGGTTTTTTTCTCAGACAGCTAAGTTGTTGTCTCTTTAAATTATCTACTTAAAAAGAAGAAAGGTCTTTCATTCAGGTCAGTTTAGCAAGTGTATCTGAAACCACCACTGCCTCTTAGTTTTGGCAGAGTCTGAAAATGCTGTTGTTAATCCTTGGGAATAAGTAAGACCAAAGAAAGACTTAAATTTTGCATATTTAATGTTTCAAATCCTTCTAGAACAAAGCTTTACAGCTCTTTGCCATGGGAAATGGACTCTTGGTTATGCTTAAATAAGAGTCTGGGAATAGAGGTTTAAAGAAAAACAGCATCACTTTCCATGAGAGAAACGATGGCCCCTGGCTTAGACAGAAACATGGGCAAACAGTGACTGCCACATCATACAGTCTGATTTTTTTCTTCCTACTTCAAAGTTGGGTGTCCCTACTCAAAGAAAGTATACTCAGACTTCCATCTTCCTGCCCCCCAAAATAAATCAATTATCTCAATAAAATTAAAATGTACAAGCAAAATCAACTCCATAGATAGCAAATATTTTTCTGGCCCCCCTTGCTTTTTCTCTTAAACATTCTTCTTGCCTTACTGGGGTGAAATTAATGTACTGTTTTGCTTTCTGTGTAAACAGGCATTGTACTGTAATTGACTTTGTGACTTCTGAGTTATTCTTTAGCATTACATTGTTCTTTACCTAAAGACTTCATGCTGTTAAAAGAGTAAGAAACACTCTTGGACTTTAATCTAAACCAGATTCAGAGACACATCAAATACTGAAACAAGTTGCAGGACAATGAAGAGGAAGAAAAATGTTTGCTATATCTCCCTTCATAAAAAAAAAATGAGAAAAATCACACGTAGACTTCTTTCTCTTGTATATTTTAGTGTTTTAAAGACATTTCTCTACTGCTGTAAACACCCTGCCTCTGTCTTTGATTTGGTTATCCCTGTCACCTAAATCACTTGTTAAGCTGTCACTCCCTGCCCCTTCTTTAAATGTCTACAGAATTACATTGAACATTTAAAATGCACTGCTTCATGTCCAAGGACCCAGGAAGCACCCAGAAATCAAGTTATTCATACATGTATAAATGGCAAATGGCCTCTTCCCGTTGCAGGTGTCTAGCCTCCCAACTGTTGACCACCTCAGCACCATTAGTCCCCTAAATTCCTATAGTTCTATGGCTTTTGACGCCCAATTTAGACCTTCTCCAGGTTTTACTTTTTTGTTTTGTTTTGTTTTTTGAGACAATGTTTCTCTGTGTGGCCTTGGCTGTCTTGGACTCACTTTGTAGACCAGGCTGGCCTTGAACTCACAGCCATCCGCCTGCCTCTGCCTCCCGAATGCTGGGATTAAAGGCGTGCGCCACCACGCCCGGCCCAGGTTTTACTCTTTAACAGTCTTGTTTGTTTCATGATGACCATTTTCCTCATCCCAGCTAGATGGTAATGCTACGTAGCAGGCAGGTCCATTGATGCTTAATCCAGCATAGAAGTGTTTCCATAAAACCTGATGATGTGAAATTTAAATTTTTTGTTTTGTTTTGTTTTTGTTTTTTTGTTTTTTGAGATAGGCTTTCTCTCTCTGTAGCCCTGACTATCCTGGAATTCACTCTCTTGACCAGGCTGTCCTGGAACTCAATGATATCAAGCTGCCTCTGCCTCCCAAGTGCTGAGATTAAAGGCGTGCACACAGCCCAGCGAAATTTAGATTTAGATAAAACTCTTTTGTCAGAGTGGATAATATGGCTCTCCTAGTGTTTGAGTTGTATAGATGAAGCTATGAATCATACCTTAAGGTTTTGGTATTTTAATAGATTGGACAGTTTCTATATGATGGAACCTGTTCTGTTGGCAACTGGCAATGAATCTCACCCTCATTGAAAATACTATGTCAATAACATGATTCTATAGAAAAATAGCCATAGAAAATTCTGTGAAAACCCATAGCATAACTTTATTTACTGGGAAATAAGATGTTTATCAGAAGTCCAAATATAATAGTCAAATGGAAATGATTTTACTAAAGTATATTATATTAGAAAACATGCAATATGCCATTATTCTTCTGAGCTGTAGATTTTTTTCAGAATAATAATATTTCTAGTTATATGTTCATAATGAGTTATATTCATTTTTGTATACTATATACTGCTACATAAAGTATGACTTCCACTTTGCCTCAGGTGGAACTGAAGAGAAACTGATTTACGATCCCACAGCAAATGGCAAAGCCACAATCTGCACCTACAGATGGCTCCGAAGTCTGGTTCAATGGGAAACACAAAAACTGTACAATTAAGAAAGCACTTTTTAAAAACTTAAGACCACATGCCATAGCAACCTTCCTAACTCTGTTTAATCATTTGAGGCTGCTCTAACAAGAGACCTTGGACTAGATGAATTTTTTTAAAAAAGATTTATTTCTTGGCATTCTGGAGATTATATAGTCAAAGACCAAGGAGCCAGTAGAGAGGATGTCCGCTGAGGACCTGCTTCCTGATTCGTAAATAGGATTCTTGTTGTGTCCTTATGTGAGGAGCAGGACTGGTTGAGGATCTTCTTACAGTAGCACTAATCCCATTAAGACCCCCAACTGAGCCCTCAATAAGTAAATTAATTGGTTCTCAAAGACACCACCTTAACCCTCATCCTGGGGATTCGATCTCAACATCTTATTGCAGAGGCATAATCATTAGATCTGTAGCACTTGGTTTCCTCACAAAATTAATTGTTGGGGATGTACCTAGTTCTTAATGAAGAAGAGAATGAATTATCCTCTAGTTCAATGCCTTTATAGTTCCCCATCCATTTGATATAACATTCGGGTTTTTTTTTTTTAACAAATACTATGACTAGTTTTCTTTCTTGAAATTCACATAGTATACTATTACGTATATACAGAGATGGGATAGGCAGAGAGGAGACAGTAAGGAGATGGGGGAAAGAGGGACTGACTGAGAATCTCTTCGTAGCTCTAGCTGTCCTGGAACTCACTTTGTAGACCAGCAAGCTGGCCTTAAATTCATGTGCCTCTGTCTCCAGAGTGCTGGATCAAAGGTGGACACCTCCACACCCAGGTGCTTTTTATTTTCTTAATGCAACTTTAATCATTGTAAGATCATAGTGCTAGTTTACAGATAAATGAAAGACATCTTTTAAATCTCTATTTCAATATGTAGATGCTTGTGGCATGCATATCCTTCATGCTACAATGAAGTAGGTGGTTATCAGTAATGCATGGAGTTACCACCTGGATCACATGGATGATACTAGAGGCATAAGTAGTGGAATCTATTGAGGTGAAGAGCAGCATTACAGTAAAATTCTGTGGCTAAATGAAGTATCAACAACTTACATTGTCCCTATCTCCTAGTTCTAAGCTTAGCACGCTTTTTTATTAAATTTTACATCTCTAAAATGACTGTTTATGAGCCAGTCAACAAAATCTTACAACTGTTGTCATAAGAATAGCATTCACAATGTAGTTGGCATTGTCTGGGCACATGTGAACTTGGCTGTTGGTCTCATTGTGAAAACTGGACAACTGCAGCCTCTTGACATTTCAATCATCAAACTCTTTCAAATGATGGGAGGGAGGAGAGCTGGGATTACGTGTCCTCTGGATGCTTTCTGCTGACATCTGGCAAGAGTGAGAGAGTACCAGGGCTGACTTTGCAGGAGTGTTGTGATTTGGTAAACATGTCTCAGAGGAACTTGTATTACGTGCCAGGGCATCTTATGAGAATGCCATGCATTTGAACTCTAAAAAGAATTTTTATTATCTGGATATAGTCAGGCAGAGGCAGGAGTATCGCTACAAGTTTGAGACCAGCCCAGTCTACACCATGAGTTCTAGGTCCACCAGAGCAACATGGTAGGACCGTATCTCGAATATAAAAAGAAAGAAAAGACATGTCACCACCAAAATTATTCAAGGTGCAGAGAGAGAACAATACTGCTTGAGGAAACATGAACACCAAGACTTTTGATTCAAACCATGATTAAGGTTATTCTAAATAGGAATCAATTGGAATAATGCAACTACTTTTATTTTGCTTATGGCATTCATGTATGTCCATGAGTGATATATGATAAATCACATATATGTTCCCTTTGAAACACACACCATGACATGTTTTTAGACTGGCCCTAAACTTTCCCTGTAGCTGAGGATAATCTTCAACTCCTGATCTTTTTTATCTGCCTCCAAAGAGCTGTCACCAATGTCCAACCAATAAAATATTTTTAAAGCCTAAAAGTCAGTCAAATATAAAATTAAAATTCTAAGAAGTAGAATGAGAAAGTCTTACGTTCAGGTTTGATGGCTTTCATAGAATGAACTGGTGGTGTGTTTCACCCTCAATGGTGTTAGGGTAGACAAGACAGAAAATGACTTTTTAAATATGACATATATAAAACAGTGTAATTTCTGTCTTCACCTGTAAAATGGTGCATACTGCTATATCTAAAAATATTTTACAAATGTAAAGGCTTACCACTGTATGATTTTATAGAGGGAACTGTCCCAATGACAAGTTCCCTACAAATGCCCACACACACTTACTGTAATAACCATAATTAGTCCCACAAATAAGACGTGGTACACACATACACATACAGAGAGAGAGAGAGAGAGAGAGAGAGAGAGAGAGAGAGAGAGAGGAGAGAGAGAGAGAGAGAAGAGAGGGAGGGGGGGGGTTTTTTGCATGTCTGTTTGTTTTAACATGTATACATGTTCCTCTCTCTAGGGGAGAGGAAGCAACATTTAAGATAATATTAAAATCTGACTCTGTTGGCATTTGAGTTTTCTCTCAAGAAAATATTTATGGCAATTTTAGATCGTAAGCTCACTGAAATAAGTGTGGCATGACCTTTAGCGTAAACTCAGCACTCCACTATGACAGCTGAATTATACAGTCCTTATTCTACTTTGCCTATCACTATGAAAAATACACACTGTTTCCATAAGCTCACTTAGTTAGGATGGTTCCCTGTAATGTTCATTAAACAAACAAACATTCACGCATCCTTGTTCTCTCGAGTGTTGAAAGAAACCAGGCAGAGGGGAACATGACTAAATGCTCTCAAACCTGTTTTGCTTGGCTTTGCAAACACACTATGTTATTTTTGATCTTTCTGTTGTTATTGTGGTGATGGTACTGGGATTTCAACAAGTCAGTCAGGCAAGCTTCTATCACTGAACCCTGAGCCCAATCAAAGACACACTTTGGAGTCAAGTCCTAACTCTGTTATTTAACACGCTAGTTGGTGTGGGTAAGTTGCTTCACCTGACAAAACCCCAACGCCCTCGTACTACCGTACCCTCTACATTCCATAGTGACACCAGTTCCTGAGTTCTCACTAGCGGGTTTACACATGTTAAAGTTCTCCGGACTCTTCTGCTTCGTTCTGCTATGAAGGAACAACATGCAGCCAAACTACTTAATCTGCTCAGTAAAAAACAGAAGTTACATATGTGGTGACAAGAAACAGCTACAACCTTATAGGATCTGAAGACCTCGTACAAAACAAAGAAAATAAAATTTACTTACAGAACTGTCATAAAGGTAAAGTGCTTTTACTGTGTATAATATGCAAAAGCCAACTTGACCATATTCTTTGTTATTTTTATCCTAAGAATGGCTACATTAAACAGACTATATTGCAGGCAGTACAAATATTAAATTTTATTCTATAACTACTATAGGGGTAGAGGGCTTCAGGGGTGGGAAGTGTACAGAATGAAGAAACAAGTGAAAACCTGGGAAAGGGAAGAGCTGAGCTAAGTCATCAGGATTCAAAGGACATAAGCACAGTGCTCTCCCACTACGGTGATTACCTCCAAGGACACCAGACACATGCTCTTTCTAGATGATTAAAAAGAAAGGGGTTTATTGTTGGAACTAAAGTGATTATTACGTCGTTTCATCCTAGCACAAGGACTTTATACTTTTTAAATACTGACTTTGTGAAGTCTATGTTTTTAACAGCTAACTTTAAGTAGAATTGCCTTCACAGTCACTCAAAGTGGAACAGGGAATATGGATTTCAAATCAAATCTGTCAAATGCAAACTCTGCTTATAGTGGATACACAGCACAGTGGTTTTCAGTCTGGATGGGCTCAGCCACTATCTGAAATTACATTTCACTCAAATACCTAGTGTGCAGAGAAATGTGAGACATAGGAGTGAGACTCCTGTGATAGAGCTTATAAATTTAGTAAGTAAGACTTTAATCCAAACAAGTAGAAAGCAGAAATATCCTGGAAAATGATTCTGGGAAAACAGGATCTCAAAATACACAACTATACATCATGACTGCTACCTTTCTGGGATTTATAAAACCATACATACCTTGGTTCATCTACTTCATTTAATGCTAACTTGAAATCTTTCAGTACATTTCCCTCATTACTGAAGAAACTGAAGATTCACTAAATCTAGACCAAAAGTAAACTCAAGAGAAGTTTAGCCATAAAGTGGTTGACTACATCACCACCCAGACACCCACACACCATGGTCACTGCTCTGAACTGTGTTGTCCTAAGTGAAATTGGGATTTTAAGAGGACAGAAAGTAAGTACTAACCGCCTGCTAGAAGTAATCATCCCATCAACTAAAGCCAAGATTTACACCAGTTTAAAAAAAAAAAAAAAAAAATTCAGCCAAAGAGGCCTGGCAGTGGCAGTGCACATCTTTTATCTCTGAGTTCAAGACCAGCCTGGTATGAAGCGTTCCACAGAGAAAGCCTGTCCGGGGAGGTGGGGGAACAAGACAAGAAAAAAATCAGCAAAAGGGATTTTCTTTGTCCATTGTCAACATATCTAGTATAGTTACTGATGGTTCCTTGGAGATGGGAGATAAAAGGGACAGCAGTGGGGGTGCAGAGGTGGGGTGTGGGGCAGCAGTGGAGGCACAGGGGTGGGGTGTGGGGCAGCAGTGGGGGTGCAGGGGTGGGTGTGGGGCAGCAGTGAGGGCGCAGGAGTGGGGTGTGGGAGCAGCAGTGGGGGTGCAAGGGTGGGGGTGGGGGAGGAAAGGTGTTATAACTGAAAACAATGCAACCATTGTCCCAAATTCATATTTAAGAAAGCACCATTGCAAAATACAACATGTATGCACAAAATCATTAAAAATGGGTAAAATAAGGCTGGAGAGATGGCTCAGAGGTTAAGAGCACTGGCTGCTCTTCCAAAGGTCCTGAGTTCAAGTCCCAGCAACCACATGGTGGCTCATAATCATCTATAATGTGATCTGATGCCCTCCTCTGGTGTGCAGGTGTACATGCAGGCAAAAACACTGTATACATAATAAATAAAGCTTTTTTTAAAAAATGGGTAATATCATGAAAATTGCCATCAACATGTGAATTTTGCAAGAGCCAAGGAATTAATCACAGACAATTCAGAAATTCCTTAAACGTGTTAATGCTTAAGCAGGTATTATTCCTCTGGTTCTTTTAACTTTTAATTTAATTATGAGTGTTTCAACTGCATGTATGTATATGTACCATGCACATGCTTGGTACCCTCAGAGGTAGTAAGACAGCATCAAATCATGGAACTGAAGTGAGAAAAGGCTATGAACTGCTGTGTGGGTGCTAGGAATGAAGGCCAGATCTTCTGCAAGAACAGCTGGGCTCTTACCCATTCTTACCCAGTGCTCCAGCCCCCACCTATCTGTGAGTTGCTGAGTAGAGAGTTTTGAAGGGGCAAACTTCTGAGTCAGTTTGACAAAATGGAAGGAAGCAGCTAGCTCCTCACTTGAATTCAAAGAAGTAAACTTGGCTGCATCTTAGGGTCTAATTAATGTGGGTAGAATTCCAGATATCAGATTTCAAAGCATTTATAAATTAAATGAAAAATTAACACCGAACAGAAGAAGGGGGTATAGAGGGTCTTTCTGGACCCACCAAGCACTGTGCTGATGTTCTCAGCCCACCAGCATATATAACCGTTAATGCTTGCAATCTTTTAGCAGTGTGAGACACACCAGCAGCTCATGGATTTATACTGTTGTTACCCTCTCTGCAGCGCTGTCTAACGAGCTTATAATTCAGGTCTCTACATTATGGGTAACGAAACTGAGCCTCCAAGAAGTAGGTCACTTTGACTAATACTCTGTATGATAATTCTTTAAAATGTTACTTAATCCCAATGTAAAACTAGCATTGAACTGATTCATCGTGGTACTGCTAAGTCATCTAACTATTCATAAAAATTAGTAACTTACCTAAGTGACCTACTTCATTTTTAATTGACCGCCAAGTTCTCCCACGTGTTAACAAGAAAATTTATTTAAATAAAAATGGAGCTAGGCCGGGGACGGTGGCACACACCTGTAATCCCAGCACTCGGGAGGCAGAGGCAGGTGGATCTCTGATCTACAAAGGGAGTCCAGACCAAGCAAAGCTACACAGAGAACCTATTTTGAAAATAAGTAACTGGAGCTAGAAGGTAAACATCCATATATTTCCTAGTGTGGTATTCTAGTTTGCTTTCCTGCTGCTGTCATAAACACGACAGTCTAACCAAAAGTAACTTAATAAGGAAAGACGCAGTTCAGCTTATAGGGCCATCATCAAGGACAGAAAACCTGGAGGCAGAACTGAAGCCAACCATTTAAGAATGTTGTGTGCTTGCTTTGGCAGCACATATACTAAAATTAGAATGATACAGAGAAGATTAGCACGGCCCCTGCGCAAGGATGACATGCAAATTTGTGAAGTGTTCCATTTAAAAAATAATAATAATAATGCTACTTATGGGGAGGAGGTTCCCCTCTCGGTCATAGACCTAGGGGAGGGGAATGGGGGGAAAGTGGGAGGGAGGAACAGGAGGACACAAGTGAGGGAATAACAATTGAGTTGTAATCTGAATACATTAATAAAATGAAAAAAATTAAAAAAAAAAAAAAGAATGCTGCTTATTGACTTGCTCAGCTACCTTTCTTATGGCCTAGTCTCACCTGCCTAGGGATGCTGCTGTCTATAGTGGGCCAGGCCCTTTTTAGAAAATGACCCATAATATGGCCACCAGCCAACCTGATCTGAACCCTTTTTCAGGTGAGGTTCCTTTTTTTCCCAGCTCACTCCAGGTTTTGACAAGTTGACAATTATAGCTATGACATGTGGCTAGGTGAAAACTATTTTGTGGGTCTTCAGAATCTCTGACATCAGAGAAAATGGATAAAGGCAGTCCAGTGGATAAAAGTAGCCCCTCAGAGCGCAAAGCCCTCAGCCATGAAGAAAGAACTGCTCCCAAGTTGTTCGCTTCTTTCATACGATGCTCATATAACTGTGACTTCTATAGTTTAGGACTCAATAGTAAAAGAAGTGAGTAGTTGTCACCATCTTCTGTGTCTCCTCTTGGAAGCATATGGCCCCTTGGTCCCTCCTAAATTTGCTTGTGTTTATTTTTTAGGGAAGAGCAATAGGATTTTTAAGAAGGAAAACACCAAACAAATGATACTCTTTCATTGAGTGAATTACTCAATAGCAAAAACAGCCTTTATCATCTGATTTCACCTCTATTACATCCAAAAGTAGTGATTAAGATTGCTGGAATTGTAAAAGCCACACTGCTTTTCAGAAGCAAAGTATGTTCCTTCAAGTGGGAAGCGCTTATGGAAGTGAACTGACACAACAGCAAGCCCAGACTTTTTGCTCCTAAAATACAAAGCTCATATAACATATACAAGATGCTAATGTATTCAGTGTCTGAAATATTTTCTGAATATTGTGTATCTCTAAATTAAACTACAGAGAGTCATTTTATTCTAGAAAAATATAAATCTATGCTAATCTTTTGAATTAGCTAGAATTTAGCAAATATAAATCATGGAATGTCAACTTAGGACCCAATCTATGTTACCTATATCCAGAAATAGACTGAGTTGCACAGTTTTGCAAACAACTCAGTATATCTTAGCTATTCAAGTTACTAAAAATATCTCACCCTCTGTTTAACCCACTATTCTTTACTGATCTTGTGTTTTAGCCAGATAACCCTTGACTCACACACAAACACATGCAGTTCATAGGAAGAAAGTAATACTATTTAACTTTTTAAAATATCATATATACTTTGAGATTCAATAAATACTATCCTATATATTTACTACTAGCCACATTGGTAAAAAGGAGAACTGATTATACTTACATGCATATCAGGTACATACATATACATTATGTAGCTATATTATATATATATATAAGCATATATAGATATATATAGCCCAATTCCAAAAGTATTCTCCATATGTAATTTGAAAACCTGATCTTATTTTTCACACTGTGTTTGAAACTCAGTGTATATTTGATATTTATAGCAGATCACAGGTTAGAGCAGATAAACATGCCCAAACATCAATCTGCAATTAAAACTGTCACTGTGTTAGACAGTACATGCCTAGAGTGTAACTTCCTATTTTCAGTGTAGTTGTTACCTTACAATGTTCAAAAACAAATTACTTTTACAAGAATATTCAATGTTAAGTAGAGTTGTTACTATGTCTTTAAGGAGAGATACCAAGATACTCCTTCCTATTACAAGTCTTCCTGGGCATTTTCTTCTTTCATCTGAGTGGTTCATTTTGTCATTTTGTAATTTACTGACCAACTATGTGCAAAACATAGCAGTGTACCAAGGAAGTGAAATACACTTAGCTCTATTTTCACCAGGTTTTTAAACTCTGAGGGAAGTAAAAGTGAAAATGTGACATAATATCTTTCTCTATTTATTGTATCATGGTATTTTTGCATATCAAGTCTAATAATATTTTATCACTGAAAGGAACTGGATATATCTATTTATTTTACTTCTCAAGACCTAGCAGAATGCCTTAATAAAAACTTGTATAATTCACCACAACGAGTAATTATGTGATTTTCCAGCAACAGAGGTCTCTAAAAAAGTTACCTCCTACTGGGGATCTGAAATAAGGCAGAGGAGTTTCCATGACAGGCCTTGAAGGACTTGACAAATGAAGGATGCTAAGTTAATAAAAAAATAAAAATAAAAATAAAAGTTTTCCCAGATGAGAAGGTCTGGAAATAGTGTATTACATGGTAAATACTCCCTAAATGTTTGCTTATGAAATGTACATTTGAATAAAGCATGAAAATAGCATCTATGGAGACAGAAACTGGGAACCTGAGGAAGTAAAGGGATGGTGGTTCTGCACAAGTCATGTGGGAAGAACTGACATTTCACTAAGCAGTTGTAACTGTCAAAATTTTAAAGCAACAAAACATGACAATAACAACCACTCTTATAGTAGGGAGATACAGTACCGTGCTCTCTTGTCATACCTTTGAGATAACGGTTTTGAGTTCATTTAAGAAATTTGATAATTCTATAATCAATTATACAATTTATACAAACTCACTGAAGCAGATTTATGGCCAGGGTGAAAAATAAAACATCCAACATGGTGCCATGCTTTTATTTAACCATCATATACATAAATGGCAACAAACACACTAATAATATAGTTCTATTTAACCAAGGGCTCTTACAAACTACTGTGCAGTGTAAGAAGAAACTATCAAGACAACCAAGTCACATACTTACTTTTCCATGAAGAAAATAATTTGTCAAATTTGATAAAACCTAACTATCCGAACTATGTTTCTAAGAATTTATACTAGTATTGAAAACTATTAAACATATTCATTTAAGTCGCAGAATTGTAAGGAATTGTTCTTACAAATGGCTTCAAAAGAAATGAATGCAAAAGAAAGTGTCTAAATTTTCCCAGTAAATAGAAACAAATAGTGTTTTACTATTATCACACTTTCACTTACATCAGGTCAAATAAAAAAAATAAAAAAATAAAAAGAGGAAAATAGCCCAAACTTGCACTTTTTCTCTAAAGAAACATTTGACACTCAGAACTCCCTCTAATTTTTTTCTATTGAAATCTTGAGAAAATATTTCTCTTCCCATCACCACTGGCTAAGACTTGAAAGCTCTCAGCCCTGTCTTCATCCTCTGCCCAATTTTTACCTGACTTACTTTGATCTTAAGCCTTTTCATCTCACTTTTCCTGCATAGGGCACCCATCACAGTCTCTTTAGCTCTTCCCACACTGTAAGGAGGATCACACCTGTTCCCATCTAGTTCTGTCTCCCTGTAAGCGTCTCAGGGCTTGCTAACCAGGCTGCGGGGTGGGGAGGAGCAAAGCAGGCAAGAGTTGTGCTGCCTTTGTACAAAGCATGCTCTCAGGAAATGCTAAGAACACACTACCCTTCCCATCTTACTACTTTCTGAACTACTTTTCTTTAAAACAGCAAGAGGAAGGTGGGAGAGTGAGGGTGAGTAGCAAGCGCCAATAGAGTGTGGTAAAGTCAACAGCGAGGAGTATTACAAGGTGGTGCAGAAAAAGAGTCACAAAATCACCCAGGAAGTGGCCCACTCCTGCAACATCACTAACGTCCACTATTGATGGCAAGCTTTGTGCTCATATTGCCGCACGCTGAGCGCAGGTAAATAGAAAGGGTCCTCAGACAAAGCATGAAGTCCGGGTGGTAGTAAACAGGTGACAGACTGAAAACAACAGAGTCCAAGCTTAGAAACGGTATGAGCCACGGCCATGAGCCAGCAGATGCTAATACAGAACTGCACGGAGGCTGTGAGAAAGCAAAAGCATGTCCACAGTCTTAATCTCGAGGTTAAGACAATATCCAGAAGATGCAGAAAAGTCAGAAAAGGGGGCGGGGGGGGGAACCACTGCGTACCCCTTGCATTTGCTCAAGCACAGGTGGGAAGGGACCTGTTGGAGCTGTATTCTCAAAGGCAAAAGTTAACCTGACTGGAAGCCAAAGGGCCTGGGAATCTCCACTGGCTCCCTTACTGGGCGACGTCTGGGTCTACGGATTCCTTCACGTGACAGATAGTACTGCAGAGGATTTGGCCACAGGTCCTCTTTGATAATCTCGGCGATCCTGTCGGATTCCGGAAGGCTGTGATCTGAAAACCAGGTGAAGAAGCTGCAGATGAGGTCTCGGTTCCTGCGAATGAAGGACTGCGGCTCATGTCCCCTCCGCCATATGATTGGAGTGGAAAGCGACACCACTCGGCCAGATCTCATTTCATACTCCTTGACAATCAGCTTGTTTCTGAAGTAGGGGTTCCTTCGAAAAAAGAACTTGAACTTGCAGCCGCTCTTGGGGTGTCTCAGTTCCTTCACCTCCAGGTTGGTCACGTATCTTAACATCTCCGCGTCCTGACCTCTAATCATGGCGGACAACTGAGGGTGGTTCCGGAAAGCAGTCATCCAGAAGCCTGGGATACTCTGAATGATGTAGTTTCTCCGTTCCAGGTAGTGTCGCCGCATCCGCCCAAACTTCTGCTCCAGATGCTGGAAGGCCCTGTCAGCCTGAGCATTCACAGTGTCCAGTTCCAGCTGGATGGCCTCCAGGGGGTTCGTGCGGAGATCTATGCCCAGGTGCCAGAGCCCGGCCTCTTCCTGCACGCCCCTCAGCCCTCGCCTCGCCTCCAGCATCTCCATTTCTTCACCCGCGGGCTTCTGCTCCACCTCCACCTCCATCCCTTCCTCCGTCCCCTGCGTCTCCACTTCTGACTTCTCTTCCGCTGCCACGGGGACGGCGGCCTGGTCAGTCTTCACGTCCTGGGCCTCGCCCTCCGAGCCCCGGGTTTCTAGGGCCTTCTCCCCGTCTTTCGCAGCCTGGAACGCTGCCGCCTCGGAGGCCTCGGCGGGAGGCGGGGTCTCTCCCTGCCCGGTTGCGGCCACCCGCATCTGGGGCTCAGGCCCCGCCACACCCCGGGACGCCGGGCTCGCCACGACCTCCGCGCGGCCCTCACCTGTCACCACGGTCGCCGCGCTTTCCTCGCCGAGCGGCGGACGCCGGCCTGGGTTCCCCGGGACACCGTCAGCATCGCAGAGGCCGTCGGGGACAGGGGTCCCCTCGTCCCGCTCCGGGCTGCTCATGTCGGGTACGGTGGCGCCAACCTCAGTTTACACACAACTCCGCCCGCGCGCGGTCAGCCCAGCTCCCGCTTACGCCCCTTCGCTGTCTCTAGGGCGGTGACGTCAGAGCCGCAGACCGCAAGTATCGCGAGAGCCTGCAGCGCTCCCGGGATTGGTTCTGCGGTCCGGATCGACTTCCGTATTTCCTTAGCTCATGTAAATACAGCCCTTGGCAATCGTCAGCTTTGTTTCCATAAAGGATGTCAGTCCTCTTGGGACACTGAAAGCAGTGATAAGGCTTCTGGTGCCCCGCATCCCGGCTGCAGCCATGTGTGTGCACAGCCTACTGCCCAAAGTCTGCAAACAGTTATGTGAAAAGGTAAAAATACCGCCTTGTATTCGAAAAAGCTAGGAGCAAAAATGTCTGTATTTAATCAAGGTGAGTATCAGAGTACCCCATCCCCCTTCACAGATTAAAAAATATGAATTTTAGCCTAGTGTGACGGTCCTTGCCTGTCTGTTGTCCTATTGCTCTGGTGCTGAGGAGCGTCACGTCTTCTAGGCTAACCTAGGCTACATAACTGTCTCAAAACAATAATAAAACCGCAATTCTGTTCTAACCTCTAAGGTTACTGAGGAACGAAGCTCTGTGGGTTTGTATAGAAACTCTTGGTTTTCTGGAAGACATTTTGTGGTTATATGGTTATATGTGGTTAATAATTGTTCTTACTGGTACGTCAACCAAAGAGTCTTGTGACGTATTAAGACATTCGTTTTATTGAGACAAGGAGAAACTGAGTCACTTGCAAAAATAGCTTAGAAAAATGACACAGCAATGATTTGAGCCCAGGAGATTTGATTCCGAGGCTCTCTGAACAGAATGTGACGTCACTTTAAGCACAAAAGCATAAACCCATAGTCAATGTCAAGTTGATACGTATTTTCCCCTCCTCCCTCTTTCCACGTCCACAAGGACGATTAATATTTAAGAACACATTCATTTACTTTCTGCTCTGAGAAAAAAATGCAGCTCCTTATGCATGGTCCTTAAATTCAGTATTTTGTTAAGTTTACCAGGACAGATGTCACCCTTTGTATAACAAGTATTTCCAAAACATTATTTACCTCTTTGAAATAAAGCGCATAGGTAATATAATCAGCTACACACGTAAATAGAAAAACTTTAAGGATTTTCATAAAACTTCTTGTAATGGTCTCAATTTTAGTATGCCTTCTGTGAGAAATGGTGTGGCTAGATGTTTACACTTCTCATAAAAGTCAATGTGGATAGAAACCGACACGGATGTCTATATCATGTCTTCTGAAATTGTAATCCAAGTTAGGTGAAGTGTGGCGTGGAGGGGGGGAGGGGCGGAAGTTCTCTCACCCTTGCACTGTTTTTCCACACTAAGAAATGGATTTCCACTTTTAAATATTTGCTAGATATGTTATTCCCACCAACTCTCACTAGAGGGAGCGACTTGCCCTTTAGAAAGTGATGGTGCTCCAATAACAGACTGGATTCTTGTAAATGAAATTGAGCCACTAAATTATTATTGTTAAAATATTCACCTCAAAAAAAAAAAAAAGATCCATCTCAGACAGGATTAGGTTTATTATGATTTTCCAGTAACCATCAGACCAAAGTGCTCCACTTGCTTTTGCCTAGTCTGACAACCACTACTTGGTTCAGTTTCTAGCCCCATCATTCATGACTGACCTGGACAAGTCACCGCACCTCTCTAGGCCACGTTTCTCTAATAAAAAAGAAATTAGGGGACATCAAGGTGGCTCAGCAGGTATAGGTGCCTGCTGCCTAGTCTAAGGATAAATATAATATCCAGGACCAAGATGGAAGAAAGAGAAAATGATTCCTGCAAGTATTGTCTATGTAAGTACCCCCATGGTCCATATAAGGCACACACATGCACACATGAAAACACACACATATACACAACCAACCAATCATTCAATGATTTGTTTTTGTTTTCATGACAGGATGTCTCTGTGTAGCCCTGGAACTCTCTGTAGACCAGCTGGCTTTGGGCTCACAGAGATCCACCCACCTCTGCCTCCCAAGTGCTGGGATTAAAGATGGGTACCACAACCATATATATATGGAAGGAACAGTGTTGCTAGACGTACTTATTTTTACTGCCTCACATAATATCGAAAAGATGATCCAGATGTTTTGCTTCTTCACTATAAAACCCACATGTGCAAAATAAATTACAAAACTGACTAAGCCATCACCCTTTGGTGAGAAGAATGAAACTAAATACAGCTGGTGTCAGAAGTGTCACTTGCAAAATTTGAAGATTAAGTGATTAATAAAACTAGCAAAACAAATTGCTATTGACAAATACTGTATTTTTTTAAAATAAAGTAATAGTGTAAAATAATTTAAAAGACATTTGTATTACATAGTATTTTAAAGTCACCATGAACCATAGAGATTTAGCTGGCACAGTGCCTGAATTTAACTGCAAAAATACTTTATAAATATGGCTTTTATATGTGAAACATTTCCAACTCCTAAGGCTCAGAAATTTCACTCAAGGGAAAATATGTCTGTGTGTTTTCTAACTATGGGGCATAGATGTGGAGACAAAATCCCTTAAAGATTGTCCCTCTGAATTTGTGTTGGTCACCATTCATTAAAACTCCAAGGCACATTCATAATCTTACAAAAATGCATAAAATATATGGTGCAGTCCTAGAGTCAGAGAGCCTTTTTAGAACAACCAGACCATCATGACTAAAACCACACCAACAAAATAAATAAATAAAAACAACGAGCCTTCTTGTCTTAAAGGAAAGTTCGTCGGGGTCACTCATTTTTCAAGTAAAAATTAACTCAGTGTGAAAGGCTAATGTTTTGATACCTAATTTAATGCCTTAGATGTCACAACCCTTCATCTCTCAGCTGAAAGCTCTGCCTTGTGAAACATTTGGCTCTAAGATTATACTGTAACTTCCTTTGGTTTGTAAGCAAACACTCTGTGCATATCAATTTTGAAAATGTGAAGGCTGCTGCTTTGGAAAGAGACCATTATTTAGTCCAATTGTCAGTGGAAATGTTCACAAGTATTGAATGTTTGCCAAATAATACGTCCTGCACCAAATGTATCCTTGACATGGAAGTAAATTCACTTTATTGTGAAGATCAAGATACCTTTGTAAAGTTCAGTTAACTAATTCATATGGAACATAGGTATAGCCCTGTTTGCCTGACTTCAGAGCTCTTCCTGCTAGCTATGCCATCTTGGTTTCCCAATCTCTTGAAATCTTTAGTAACATATAGAAACCTAAAAGTGACTGCTGCCTCTTCTCGGGACATTTTTCCCCCAGGGTCTATATCATGAACAGTGGCACCCAAAGGTTTCCTAAGCAGTGTTGTCAGCATTGAGTGAGTGAATGAGTCTACCCTCGTCCCAGTTAGGGTTTCTGTTGCAAGATGAAAATACCATGGCCAAAAGCAAGTTGTGGAGGAAAGGCTTCACTTCCGCATAGTAGTGCATCACTGAAGGAAGTCAGGACAGGACCTCAAACAGGGCAGGAGCCCACCAGCAGGAGCTGATGAGGAGGACGTGGAGGGGTGCTGCTGACTTGCTCAGCCTGCTTGCTTACAGAACTTAGGGCCACCAGCTTAGGGATGGCACTGTGCACAATGGGCAGGGCCCTCCCCCATCAATCACTAATTAAGAAAATGTCTTACAAGCCTGGCTACAGTCCTATCTTATGGAAAGTTTTTTCTCAACTAAGCTGTCCTCCTATCCAGTGACTCCACCTTATGGCAGGTTAACATAAAACCAGCCACTACAACCCTGATGGCTAACTTAAGCAACTATGAAAACTTCAATGTCAGTTACAATGTATTGATCAAAACATAACATATAGCTTTAGTAGACAAGTGTCCTTCAGTACAAGCAAATATTACATGTGGGACAGATTTTAAAACTAAGTCCTGGGAGCCTGGCAGAGTGACACACACCTATGTAATCCCAGCATTCAGGGAGGCTAGAGGCAGGCAGATCTCTGTGAGTCTAGGCCAGCCTGGAATACAAAGTGAGTCTAGGACAGACAAGGCTACACATAGAAACTCTGTCTTGAAAAGCAAAAAAACAGCAAAACAAAAAAAGAGAAAGAAAGAACAACAACAAAAACCCTAAGTCCTAGGAGTTGGGGATGTAGTTCAATAGTCCAGTGCCTGCCTGGCATACATGAAGCCTTATTGTCCAACACTGCACTAAAGGGAAAGACAAAGTGAGGCAGCAAGGAGGGGATCCTTTCTTAAAACTAATTTTTATCACTTTAACAATATTTCCAGATTCTGATACGTGCGATTCAGGTACTTCACTTGCTGATAAATTAACACAGTAATTTTTTTAAAAAAGTGCTTCAAGAAGAGAGTTTACCATGCATTTTGCTGTATTATTAAGAAATGATGGAAGCCCAATTTGGAATTATCTAGTTTTGGGGAAGAGAGTGAGACCTGAATCTTTCCCATTTAGGATACTGTATAATTCTCATTATTGGAAAACTTTTCCATAGCCCTCCCCAAATTAGGATGTACCAGCTCAGTACTCTACTGAAAAGAATAACTTTTTCTAATACTTCTCCTCTAAGGACTCAGTAAATTCTTTTTCCAGAATTTCATCACCAGCACAGGAAGTAGAAAGAGCACATAAGGTTGCTTAGCCACTGTTGTCGTCTGTCCTCTGTTATACTCAAGACTAGAGACGCACTTGTTCTTTCCAAACAATATAAACTCAAAATGTATGTGTTGTTTTTTACTGCACACTGAGTATATGAAACAATACAGAGACTCAAGGCATGGCCTGTGTTCACTGGAGATGTATGGCACTGTGGAGAAGATACAGAAACGAATAATCAAACCACCAGATGATAAATGCACCAAGAGATGAGTGTAAAAGACTTTGGGATGGCAGAGGAGGGAGTTTCTATGATGATAATTGATAACAGGACTGAGTCTGGATTTACAGAGGAGATAATTCTGGGATATTGCTAATCTCAAAAATAAAATTATAACAAGAAAAGGAAACCAGACAAGTTCTATGCTGACAAAACACACAGTATAAAAACAAAACACAAGCAAGAGTCCAACCAGGCTGAGAGGGTAGACAGGATGATTCCTCAGGAGCAATGCTTCAGGAAAATGGAATGTGACAGGTAAGGAACGCACCCAGCGACTCAGGAGGTAGGAGCAGGAAGATTCTGTGAGTTCGAGGCCAGCCTAGTCTATAGAGCAAGTTCCAGGAGAACCAGGGCTGCACAGAGAAACACTGTCTCAAAAACTCAAAAACAAAAACAAAAACAAAAACAAAAAAAAAAAAAAAAAAGAACCGTCTCTTCTATGCTGGTATATGTGTATAATAAATGATAGTGGGTTAAATATAATGATTTATATATGCCCTTATTAGTCCTGTGAGTGTTACAGCATTTGGGGATGGGGTTTAAATAGAAGTTACGTGAATTGAGTCAGGAAAACTAATAATGAAGGTTGTACAAGTATCAGTTGTGAAATGTTTGTTTAAAAGCCTACGCCGCACCAATGAGGCTGTCTTTAGGGATATGGTTAGAAATAACAAAAGAGTTAAGAAAATAATAAAAGTAACTGATTAAAGCATCAGTATTAGTCTGAACAGTGATTTAAAACTGCAATTCAGTCAAAAAAATCTTAATTTATATGAGTAGGACTCTATGTTATGGGATGTGTTAATTGGTTTAATAAATGAGCTAGAGACTGCCTTGAGGGTGTATTTGGTAGTATTTATTTTCACTAAAGTATATTTTTAAATATGCAAACTAGTAGTTATCCCATAGTTAATAAACTGCCTATTCTTTATGTAAATTTAGCATATGGGCGATCTATTTTATATAAAATGCCTAGGTGCTAAAATTAACAAATGTTAACTATCAGCCAGGTTAAAAATAGTCTGTAGACTCCATCTTTATTGGTTTCCACAGATTCCTTTTAAAATAGAAATGTTCTTATTATAGCATATTAGTATAAATATCTTGACTAACCCGTGGAGCAGGTTTATACTGCACTTCGGGGCTTAGGCATATTCATGACAGTATCAAAGGGAACCCGAAAGCCCTCTGTACAGGTCTTGAAAAGGCTGAGACACAGGATGTCTTGGGGTGCAGAGGGTGTGGTAGGTACATTTGAAAATGGAGGTGAAGCTACATCAGGAAAGCCGGAAGCGGAGTCCAAACCTCAGCATCTCATTTTGGCTCCAGAGCCTCAAACCAGAAGGCAGAGCAAAATGAAAGCTTCTTGACTAACAGGCCCTACCCCATCCTCCTCTGAAGGGCATCCGAAAACCAGCAGCTTTTCCAGCAACTCTTTGACAAGCAGCAAGCCTTGAAAACCCCAACATAACGGAAGTTGCCCCTGCCCTTAGCAGACCCACTGCGCATGTGGAGGATAATCTGGAAAGTAGTCATTACATCCTACGAACAGTAGGCAGAACAGAACAGTGCCCAAGATATCCTTAGCCTACTGCTCACAGGCTGTGAATATGGCACCTTCACAGGGGACTAGAGTTCCAGACGGAACTAAGGTCACTAATCAGCTGACCTTGAAATAGTGCTATTCTGTGGGCCCAGGGCTATGTTGCAAAGATCCTTTAAAGTATCCTGGCGGGCAGAAGAGGTCAGAGTGGAGCAATAAGTAAAGAATTCAGCTTTCCATTGCTAGCTTTGAAGAGAGAGGAAGGCACCATTAGTCAAGGAATGCCATTAGCTTACGGGAGCTGTAAAAATCAAGGCAATGGCTTTACCTCTAGAGGCCTTAAAAGACTGAAGCCCTGATGAGTAATGGCTGCAGGTCAGGCCAGTGAAACCCTTCTGGGACTTCTGATCTCACAACTGTATAATGATACATTTGTGTTGTTCTAAGTTTACTAATTTTGTGTTAACTTGTTATGTCAATTTGCAGATGACAAAATATATAAAAACATTTAATAAATTGTTATATTTGTAAAATTCATACAATGCTTTTGTCTCATGCATTTGACCTTTATGCTTTTTGCCAAATGGTCCAGAGAGAAATGAACGGTCCTTACCTCCTCTATCCATTCGTTAAACCCCAACTTAAAAAAAATACCCTAGTCTAACTGTATTCTCTCTCTCTCTCTCTCTCTCTCTCTCTCTCTCTCTCTCTCTCTCTCTCTCTCACACTGCCTTGCTTACACATATGTTATGATATTTTTGTTACTTTATCTTGTTTTGAGTTATTTGTTATTTGATTTCTCCTTCCCAGTTTGGAAACAGATTGAATGTGAGGAAGATTCTCCCGAGGTTTACTCTTCCCAGGAAAGCATCAATCTGCACGAGGCTGGCAGCTCATGCCCAGTAGTAAGTATAGAAGAGCAAGTGAAGCATAGTAAGTGTAAGAGCACGCCTACTGCCATGGCGGGAACAAAACTTCCTCTGCAAGGGAGACAGAGAAACAACTCCTCATTAATGTCTTTATATGCTATTTAAACTCTTGCAGAGAAGTTGCTCCCTCTTCTGGTTTATTTTTTTGTTTGTTTTTGTTTTTGTTTTTTTCCAGACAGGGTTTCTCTGTATAGCCTTGGCTGTCCTGGGCTCACTCTGTAGACCAGGCTGGCCTTGAACTCACAGCGATCCGGCTGCCTCTGCCTCCCGAGTGCTGGGATTAAAGGCGTGCGCCACACACCCGGCCCCTCTTCTGGTTTAAACAGTAAATTGAGCTAATTCTCTATAATTGTAGCTTTAGAAACTGTGAGCATAAAGTGCCCAAAGGTATATTAAACTAGAAATATAAGTCAACTCTTACCCTGAGAAGCTTCTAGGGTTGGGGGAAAAAAAAGAAAAGAAAAAAAAGAAAAGAAAAGAACCTTGGGCTGGGCGTGGTGGCGCACGCCTTTAATCCCAGCACTCGGGAGGCAGAGGCAGCCGGATCGCTGTGAGTTCAAGGCCAGCCTGGTCTACACAGTGAGCCCAGGACAGCCAAGGCTAAACAGAGAAACTCTGTCTTGAAAAACCAAAACAAACAAGCAAAAAACCTTGACTTCAATGTTTTATAGAATTTGAGTTCATATATGTTAGGACTATTATAATCAGAATGTAGGAATATCAAGACTATAGAGCAAGCTGGACCAGTATCGTAGCCTTTCCTTCAGAAATTCTTCTTGTTTGAAATCTTGACTCTAATATTGATCAGACTAAGACTAAAAAGTAGGCTGGCCTGGAACTCAGAGATTTGCCTGCTCTTGCCTCCCGAACGCTGGAATTAAAGGCGCGCGTCATCCACATGTGCTCATGTTTTGAAGGTATTTTGATGTTTAAGTTAGAATTTTAGGAAGAAGATATGAATAAACAGAAACCCTAATTTAGCAGCCAGCCGGTCGTGGTGGTGCACACGTTTAATCCCAGCACTCAGGAGGCAGAGACAGGAGGATCTCTGTGAGCTCAAGGCAGGCCTGGTCTACAAAGCTAGTTCTAGGACAGCCAGAGTTACAAAGATAAAGCTGTCTTGAAAAACAAAAAGCAAAAAATAACACCAAAAAGTCACAGAGAAAGAGGGGGGAGGGAGAGGGGTGGAGAGAGAGAGAGAGAGAGAGAGAGAGAGAGAGAGAGAGAGAGAGGCCCACCCTCCTGCAATCCTCAGAGGTGTTCTTTTCTATCTGTAGCTTTACTCCATGACACTGAATCTCCATCTGATTCAGCCATCACAAGCACAAACATGTGTCCATGTGACTGAAGAATATGGTGGCTTGTTTCTTTTAGCCTGAACCATTCCAGAGGGCTGCGTTAGTAGAAAGCACAGCCCAAACATGCATGTGTATGGAGTGATTAGATATATGTTATATACAGGTAGAAATACATGTTAGGTCAAAATAAGTGTGAAACTAGAGGTGGTGATGAAGATGAAGAGAGGGTCGGGGTAGTAATAATCTGAACGGCGAGCTGCTTCTGCATTCAACTTGATCCAATAATAACTTCAAAGAAACTATAGTACCTTTTTGTTTCTTACCCAGGAGGGCCAAAATCCTCTTGGAGTACATTTTGTTAAAGTTCCTATGATTAAAAGTAGTGAGATAGCCCTGAGGGTAAACACCTTTGCCTTTCAAGCCTGGTGACCTTTGCTGGGTTCCTAAAGCCCATATGGAGCTAGAAGGAAAAAACCAAGTCCAGAGTTGTCCTTTGACCCACCCATGCCTGTATCCACACATCACGCACATGCATACACAATAACCACTAATATAAAAAATTCCAAAGCTGCTTTTTTACATGTATGAGTGTTTTGCCTGCGTGCATGTGGCACATGTGTAAACCTGGTACCTACAGAGATCCAGAGAACTGTTAGAACTGGAGTTATAGATGATTGTAAGCCACCACGTGGGAGCTAAGAACTGAACCCAGGGCCTTGGCAAGAACCAACAGATGCTCTTACCTTCTAAGCCAAATAAAAGAAGGAAATTAGTATCAGTGTGGCTAATTCTATACTGTAAATGAAACTTGGGGAAATGAGATTAGCATAGTCTAAAACATTATCCTGTATCCTAAGATTATTAGGGGTTTGACTGAAGATAATTTGCAATATTAAATGGAAATAAAGAGATGTTTTAATAAACTGATGATACACTAACATTTTTCTATCATTCAAGTAATTTTTAAATTCAGAATTATTCACACAAATTTGCAAAAATAAAAAAGTGCAAGTGTTTAGGAAGTTACCTGCTGTAGGAGAGAGCAAAAGAAGAAAAACCTCCTAGAGAGCACAAGTCTCACACAACAGACTTTGCTCCCTTAGTATTTAGCTCTGAGCATCAAGCTTGTACTGTTACAGGGTGCCATCGCACTGTGGGATCCAAATTCACCAAAAGGAATAAGAGAGGCATATTAGAACAGTGTGTCTCAAGTACCACGGTTTACATGACTGTTACTATTTTTGGATTATCAAATAAGTTTTAGGAATGTGATGCTCATTTCCTAATATTGTTGGTTTTTCATATAAGTCCGTGTCAACTGTATAATTTACATAAACGTCTAATTATATAATTCTGTTGCCTTTATTGAAAACACTCCACAATAGTGAGGAGCTGAGAATGTTTGCAGTTTGGAAGATCATGCATAATATTTGGCAATGACTTGATGTACTTCGTGACACGCTGTCACCTTTGCCTCCTCCTGAAGATCTGCTCTACATAATTATTTTCCTGACTATTCTAGCTCAGACAATAAAGTCAAGTGGAAGGTTTTTAGCCTTTAACCAGCTTACTGACACAAGTGTAAAGAACTATTGTTCTCTTCCCCTCCTCCCAGTCTGTGCATCGAAGTCCAAAATAAATGAATGGGAACAAGTTTCCTTTACTGCTTTTAGTGTAGAATTTCAGTTAGGAAAAAAATTCTGCTCAAGAATGAATCCCGGCAGTGTTCCTGGTGCCAGCAGGCGGCAGAGAAGCCTTGGAGTGTGGAAGGAAGCCAAGGCAAATTCTGCTGGGTCCAAGTGAAGTCACTTATATACAATATCATGTGATTACAGGCTTTATACAATTCCACAGCTATTTTTCTCTCCACTTTTGATGATAACATTTCTAGGCAACCTATAGGTACAATCATCCTGGGTGAGATTGTAGTTTGGATATGAGGCATATATTAAATATAAAGGCATGTCCCAAGAGACAAAGGACTCTTGGTGGTGGATTGGTGGTGGGTTCCTACAGTGGGTGCACAGTAGGGCTGCGGAGAGGAAAGGGGAAAGAAAATGGGGTTGGGCAGCGTCATCTCCACAAGCTTCCCTCTCAGAGATGAAAGACAATGCTGAGGATCCACCTGGAAAGTTTTGTTCTTGTCCTTGGACATGGCGAGGTCTTTCTGGAAGCCCTGGCCTTTCTCCCATGAAGTATGGGAGTATGTAGTCCACTGTCTGATATGCAGGGAGAGCAAGCCCTGCCCATGGTTCCTCACACTTGGTATGTTCCTGTGGGATCTCTTCTATGCGTGCATCCCAGAGCGCCATTATATCTTTAGTCCATTCTTCTCACAGTTACTCTTCAGCCTCCAGTCACTCTGTGTATCACAGATGTAGTAATCTGGTAATCACTGTTTGGTTAAGATTAAAAATCCCTCAGTGTCTGACTATAGTTTTTTGAACTTTGCTTTTTCTTCTCCTCTGGCCACTGAAATTGAAAGAACAATTTCCATCTTTATATGGAAACGTACACACACACACACATACACACAATCCAAGATAGCTAAAACAATTTGAAATAATAATAATAATAATAATAATAATAAATAATAATAATAATAATAATAATAATAAAATCACAGCACTTGGAGGCAGAGGCAGGCGGATCTCTTTGAGTTCAAGGCCAACCCGGTCTACAAAGTGAGCACAAGACAGCCAAGCCTACACAGAGAAACCCTGTCTTGAAAAAACCAAACAAAAAACACAAAACAAAAATAATGGCATGGTATCAGCATAAAAAGAGACATGTTGCTCTAAGTGAAGTCACCAAATAATGGAGGAGACAAACTGCAGCTAGACATCTCTCGCCACCAAATGAAACCTCCAGTGCCAGGAATGGGTTACATCTAATTGAGTTGTTGACTAAAGGGTCATCATGGAAACACCCAAACAATCCAGGCTAATGCCAAGCTGTTAGTTCCTCTCCTGAAACTGATGGTCAGGATCTATAGCTGAAGATAATCCTCCCTAACTCATTGAACACAGAGTTGGTGTCTACCAAGAGCCTTCACCCCTACTGAGAAGTGTTTATGGTACCGAAAGGTACTCTGCTACCAGAGGAGAAAAATAAGCACCATGCTAGCTACAAAACCTATGATCTACAATGATGACTTGCCTGCAAGATACACTAGCACAATACTGGCACAAACATTGTGGGGGTAACCAAACACTATCAGCTGTGATTTACAGCCTGCTCCGTAAGATGGAACCCAACACTGCTCAAGTGGCTGAGAACCTAGGGGGTCCATAGGCCATGGACTTATAGAGGAAAACAAATAGTACAGTTCTGCTAGAGAAATGTAGCAATAAAATGACTCCTAACAATATTGTTGCACTCATTGATCAATATATTGCTCCAGTATCATCAGAGAAGTTTGTTTCTTCAGTTTATGGAAACATAGACCCACAATTGGACAATATATATAGTGTGAGAACCCATTTATCAGTCAGTCCTAAATGGCATGCCTCCATGAAATCCCTCCCTTCAGAGCTCAGGGAATTCTATGGAAGAGGAGGTAGAAAGATTGTCGGAGCCAATGGGGATGGAGGACACCAACGAAATAAAACCTTCTAAAAACAGCAGGACCAATGCACATATGAACTCACAAGACTGTGGCAGCATGTGCAGGGCCTACACAGGTCTGGGCCTGATGGGGTCCTAGTGCTAAGAGTGGAAAAGGACATAAGCTCCCCTCCCTAACCTAGAAGTTATCTCCAATAGATAACCACTCGCCAAGGAAAAATGCCTCACTGGGTATTCAAACCACACTCAAGGACAGCCCCATGCACAGCAGTAGATGGCCAACACCAACAATGTTTTGTTTTGTTTTCTCTGTGTTTTTTTTTACCCTATAGGTCTTTTGATAATATATTTTGGTTTCCAATTTTATGTCTTTATGGGATTTCTGTGTGTGTAAATGAATATGTCTGCATTTATATTTGTTGGATTGTTGGATTTTTTTTGCTTGTCTTCTCATCTTCAGATTATTTTATTTTATTATTATTATTAGACATCTGTTTCTTTTATAATAAGAGGGAGCAGGAAGAAGTATAGCTTGGGTTAGTGGGGGTATCTGGGAAGAGTGGGGGAGGCGAAACAGTAATCAGAATATAAGTTATGAAAAATCTACTTCCCAAAAAATAAATGAAAGCTTCATGAGTAACAAGTAGCCTCTGGAGTGAACCTGACCCTTACCACATCTTAGCATAAACACTGGCAATCTGGCCTTCAGACTCGTAGTTTATAAATGAACTTAACTGTACAGGAGTATCCATTTTATAAGTTATGTAAGCAAATCAAAATAGTGATGGTCATGGATAAGAAATACCACAAAAGACAAACATTTCCTTTCATATTATATCAAATTAAATTTTTGTGCTATAACTACAAATAGAAAGAGAGAAAGAGGAAGAAAGAAAAGAAAGAGAAATAAGAAAGAGAGAGAAAAAGAAATAATTTAAGCTCATCAACATCTCAGGGAGTTTCTGTACTCTGGTTTTTACTCTGTCTAAGCTTCAATGGTCACTATTTCTTCTGTGAATTTTTTCTGCTGTTCTCACTACACAAGTCCTCTTCTTCCTTTCTCTACTAGTGACTCATGTGACTCATGTCATGTCACCTCTTCTGTAACATTCTCCTCTACATTCAACTCCTTCTTGTGGTGACTGAATATATAATTCATATACAGATGCTGTCATCCTCAAGGTGACAGTACTTAAGGTTGAGATCTATGGCGGGAACTAGGGTTAGATTAACTAGGCTCTGGTCTCATGATAAGGTTAATGCCCTACACTACCTCCCTCTTCACCACGTGAGGAAATGGTAAAAAGGTGGCCATGTGCAAGCTGGAAATAAAACTCAATAGAAGCAAAACTTCTGGCACCTTGATTAGGTTTCCTATTCCCCAGAACTGCTTTAAAAAATACATTCTATTTTTAAGCTACTCAGTTTATGGCTTTGGGTGTGGCTGCCTGCTCAGACTAATGCAGAACCCAGAACTAAAATGTTGCAGTTAAAAAAAAATTTTTTTTTAATGTTGCAGTCGGAACTGTCTTCTATTAGTTTGCTCACAGCTGTATCATCCCCACTGCATTATGGGACTGAATTCATCATCAGTGTGTTTTTGTCTTGCTCTCCTCAACACGTTGAATAACCAGTGGACTGTCAATCCAGGTTTGTTAAGTAAATGAGGCAAACTCTGTAACCATCTCAGTCAACCACTGATTCTAATGTATCTTTTAATTTTATGACAAATTTGTTGTAGCATTTGACACGGGGTAAACAAAGGAAATATTACCTGTTGTCTTACCTGACTGTTCTGCTCTTCAGTGATGGATTTCAGTGCTTCTAGAGTTTCTTACAAAGCTGCTGAATGTATTTAGTTATGGAAAATGTATTCTGAAAAGAAATATATATATATATTCATTTGTGTATATTACATGGACATGAGCTCAAAAACAATGCATGCTGACACCAGTGAAGGAAATGTCTAGTGACAGCAGTTAATGAACTAAGAATAATACTTTTCTGTATGCATATGAGTTATTTTCCAAGAAAAAGCATAACTAAGAAGCATTAGACAATGAAGACATTACTTAATTCTAAGTCATTTGTTAAGAATTTCTGTGAAATGAATTTGTTTTTGTTTGTTTTCTTTTCTATTTCATTTTGTATAGACCCTGGAACATTCAATTAGAATTTATGGTTATTGCAAAATTCACCACTTTGGCATGCTGTTCTCCACTTGTCTCTTTGGCTTAAACAGTCAACGGTACAGAGATGGACAAGATTCAAGGAAAGAAAGAAAATGAGTTGTTTCAGCTCTGATTGTCTGACTGGACAATGCTGTGTTGACTCTCATTGTCTTTTATATTCTATATGCAGCAACAAAACATTAGCAACAACCTATATGTCTCATCAACAGAAGACTACTAACTAGACCACAGAACATGAGCATCATAGAGTAAGATGTACCAATAAAAATAACAAAGAACATCATGCACTGTCTTTATAATAAAATGAACGTAAGATGTTGCAGAGTAACTCATGATGTAACCATCAGTGTTGCTGCCTCAGAACCTTTTGTACAAGCGTCTCCTCTGCCTGCACTGTTCTTCCCTCAGAACTCACATGTCCACTGGGCTCCTCAACACACCCTTTAATGTGTCTTCTCTATCCTTTCACTTGATAGTCTCTTGCTTTGCTTCATTTTCCTGTATTTTAATTATCATCATCCAAAATTATACCTTTATATAGTCACACACATTAAGTTCTGTCTCTCTTACAAATATGGGAATGTCATAAGGGAAGAGCCACAACAATGGCTAGAATACATAGAAAATAAGGAACGTGACATAGAAAGTTGTGACTGGCCTTCCAGAAAGGGTTCTTTCATATTCAAAATTGATCATACCATCACAGTATGCCTTGTCATCAATAAAATAGCTGCAGAAATACTGGGCCTAAGCAAGGAGAGACATGGGCCAAGTAAGAAAACTGTTTTCAGTGGAAGATAAGCTGGAGTGGCATTAACAAATAGAGATTTAGATTCCCACTGTACCTAAACTTTATACTACCAAAAAACTTTATAATACAAAAGTCATTACTCCAGATTTATTAGTAACCCTAAAAACTAAAACTCTATATTAGGACCTTAGTGTTTTATCTAAAGGGGTCTTAGTCAACCAGTGTGACTAGTTGATAAGTTCCAGTGCGAGATGTTGTTGCAAAGAATAAGGTAGAGAGCAATAGAAGACAGCCTCCACTGTTATCACACACACACAACTACACATATATGTGCATGTACACACAGATTGGTACAAGCTTTTAATCTCTATTGTTGAGGATGAACAATGTAAATCAACTGTTATGAGTAGTTATAAATTTGATCAAAAGTTGTTTCTATATTTCTTTTAAAAGAGTTGTTGGAATCCTAAAATTTAGCACCTTAGAAGGAGTTGGAGGTGGAGTTGTTGCAGATATAACTGGTTAAGATGAAACCACACTGCAAGTTGGTAAGACCCTAATTCATACAATCTATGAGCCATGTGATGATGGAGGCAGATGTCAGAGTCATGTTGTTGTAAGTCAGGAAAGCCTTGCCTCCCAAGAGCTTGAAGGAGTGGAGGGATTCTTCCCTGGAGGCATTGGAGAGGGTGGACATGCCAGGCGCTTGACTTAGGACTTATATTCTACAGAGCTAGGGAGCAGTAAGTCCCTAACTCAGGCCTTTTGTGTCTAGGGGGGAATGAAAACAAACTGAAGCAGGCTGTTACATTGTATTATAACTGGGCTTAGAGAGCACTGAATAACTTTGAGCTACATTTTATATGTGGTGCCATCAATTAGAAATACTGAGTGATTATATAGTACCCGTCACTTGAGCATCTTCAAATGGCGTAAAGTCCTTCATAAGTTAATTGCAAGCTGAGGTGGAGTAGCTCAGCCATAATTGGATATAGAGCCTTTGTTTACATTTTCTTATGGGGAAAAAAATCTATCTTTGACAGGATTTCTTTTCTAGAAGCATCGATTCCTGTTTGTACTTAATCAGAGAGTTTGGCTATTGCTTTCTTCTGAAAAACAAATTTTAACTCTTTTGCCTTTCAGTTCATGAACATGCATGTCATTATGATCAGTTATTGCACCTACTATCTTAATTATAATAAGGGAGCTAGGAATCATTATCCTGGTTACAATGCTAATATTTCCTAAATCAAAGAGAAATTTCATAGAGCATGCAGTCTCTTAAAGACGTTTGCAGTGTTCTCGGCTGTTTACATTGTTTTCTTTTACTTATCTTTTTTGCTTTGTTTATTTGTCTTAAGACTTTTAGACATTCTTTGATTTTTTTTTCTTTTTGTCTTTTTTTTTAAGTGCTTGGTATTTAACTCAAGGCCTTAAGCTTCATAGCCTAAGCTAAGTCACAACCCCTTAACCTCAGATTTCCTTCTTAAATCATTCAGAGTTTTCTAGACTAGGAGGTCATGGGAACCAGTTTAAACTTGGTCACATTATGTGTTTTAACATTATGGCTACTTATATCCCAGGCAAACAGTCATTCTGATAAAGATATGGAAGAAAAATGTAGACATCTCTAGGACTTTGGCTGAACTCTTTTCAGACATTGCTTTCTTCTGATAAGTTTCTGAGCTCCATCTTACTCTTAAAAGACTTTAAAACCCTTCTCTGGCCTAAGTATGATCAGTTTTGCATTTTTATAAGATAATGTGACTTTGCTTAAGGAAAAAGCATTATCGGTCCCCGCAAGGCCTTCCTCAGGCTAGTCAAACACTATGCATCATTCCATATTCTCGGCCCATTGAGAGTAAATGTAATGATTACTTCTGAGATGGTATCTTCCTGCATTTCCCAGGCTGGCTTAAACTTCTAGGCTCAAATGTTCATCCCACTCAATTTCCCAAGTAGCTGAAAGCAGATTCATGATAATATATGTACTTAATGATTGCATATTTTACTAAATCCTATAAAACTTTACCTTATAAAATATTTTGTACTTTTAAGCCATTGCTTATCTACTATTATGTAAATGGAGGCCAGTTATTATATGAAGGCTATCATATAAGAACGCTTCAGGAGTTGGCTGGAGCTACAGGCAAGATCAGTTTATGTATTGCTTTAACTGACCTATACTCTCAGGAACATTAAGTAAAGTTCCATTTAAAATATTTGTTTCTGATGTATGGTACATCCAGGTACAGGAATATGTGTCTTAGAGGTAGGCTATGGAAACATTGTGCTATCTGCCTTCTGGGAGAAATTGAATATGTGACTCTTAGGGTTACTTGGGCAGATTCCACCGCTTTTGTAGCTACAGTAGCTTCCTCTACATGGTGAGGGAAAAGTAACAGTAATTTCTGAGCTTTGTATGCCAAACCCCATTCCAAACAGCTCACGTGTAAAATCTGTCTCATCTTCTCAACTCTACAAGGAAAGAACTTCCAACATACTCATACATGCTATTAACTTCCTCATACTCTGGTCTCACCTATGGTCTTATGACCTTACTTATTGTGCAGTTGTACTTTTGTCTGACCCCTTGTTGTAGAATGTAACTATACTGAAGGTAGGAATTCCCATTTGTCTCATTCAGTGGCATACCTCTAGGAGAGAACCTGGTATTCATAGCCAGATGGGATGTGGATGTTGAATAAATGAGGTTGAGATCAAATTACTGATGCCTGTAAAGAGATACATCTGGGAACTGGCAGAGGTTATTTTTTCCAGATCCCAGTCTAAAGCATCATGTCATCCTGCTGCCTTTCCATGCCATCGTCCATCAGTTGCTTTCATAAAAGATTGTAGGTGGTGCTTTGAAAAATGAAGATGTCTGCTGTTCTCTCATAGTTTATGAATCCAAAGTCCCTATATTTTGTCCTAAAACTCGCAACTGAACTGAACTTATATGTAAAGTAGAAAATTGATATGTAAAGCTCACTTTATTTGATGTCTTTGCCGGGCAGTGGTGGTGCACACCTTTAATCCCAGCACTTGGGAGGCAGAGGCAGGCGGATCGCTGTAAATTCAAGGCCAGCCTGGTTTACAAAGTGAGTCTAGGACAGCCAAGGCTACACAGAGAAACCGTGTCTCAAAAAACAAAACAAAACAAAACTGAAATTTACTCTGAAAAGAGTTGAAACTGAACCTGGAAACCAGAAGGAAGACAGAAAACAAAACATGGTCCGTTTGACTTAGGCTAATGGGTGGCTTCATAGATCTTTTGACAGAGACATAGTCACCTGGTCCCAAACAGTAACTAGAAATGGATGGTGTCCTATATAGAGACCTCACTGCAATGACAACAAGCAACTAGCAATATATATGACTTAATATCAGTGGTTTAACCATTTTGTACATTTGACTCTCTGTCCAAATTCTCTATTACTTGGGTCTTATATTGTGTCTGCAAAGACTTATAACTAGGCACCTTCTTCAAAAATGAAGTGTTGCCACTCCTCTGATATCCTAAGATGATGACAGCAATAAGGAAGTGTGGTAAAGTGTTAGAGGATGCTGCTTGGCTCTCTAGGACGTTAGTCAAGGGTACTGAGGTCCTGAAGCTAGTCTCCAGGCTCTCAGAAATGAACCTGCCTTAGCACCTCTGCCCAGCCACTGAATGGGAGCAACCTGGGGAAAACATGGCACTAGAGATTTCCGAGCTCAGCACAAGGCTTTAAGGCAACTCTGTATCTGTATCTGTTGTCTGGAGATATACTCTGATAGCTTATATCCAGATATTTAGAGATGCCTATGGGCCTCAGTTGGTCTTCCAGAAAGAGTAGAACTTTGTGACACACTCTTTTCTTTGCACCATGGTCAAAAACAAACAAACATTCAAGACGGTAATCTCTTTCCCTATTCAATAAGATTTACTTTTGGAAATAGCTAAACTTGACATGATTTTTAGGCCTTCAATTGTCCTTCTAAAACATCACTTTGCTAAGGTCTGGCAATCTAAATTTAAGAATGAGTTTTCCTTTTTCTTTCTTTCTTTCTTTCTTTCTTTCTTTCTTTCTTTCTTTCTTTCTTTCTTTTTTTGTACCTTAAACTTTTTTAAATTTAATTTTAACTTTATTAATTTATTCAGATTATAATTCATTTGTTATCCCATCACTTGTATCTTCCCATTCCTCCCTTCCTCCTGCTTTCACCCTATTCCCCTCCCCTAGGTCTATGACCAAGGGGGACATCCTCTCTGACTATATGATCATAGGCTATCAAGTCTCATCTTGCTTATTCTTTCTTTGAGTGCCACCAGGCCTCCCTACCAAGGGGAAGTGGTCAAATATGGAGCACCAGAGTTCATGTCAAAGTCAATCCCCACTCTCCACATAACTGTGGAGAATGTCCTATCCATTAGGTAGATCAGAGTAGGGGTCGATGTTTACTACTGTATTGTCCTTGGTTAGTGCAATAGTTTGAGCAGACCCCTCTGGACCCCGATCCACCCATCATGATGTTCTTCTTGTAGGTTTCTAGGACCCTCTGGGCCCTTCTATTTCGTCATCTCCTATATTTCTCTTATCTAGAGTCTCAGTAGGATGTCCTCACATCTATCTCAATCTCCTGGTAAGTGAAGACTTTCGTGGGACATGTCTTTTGGGCTAGTGCCCAATTATAAGTGAGTATATACCATGTGAGTCTTTCTGCTTCTGGGTTAACTCACTCATGATCATTTCTAGTCCCATCCATTTGTCCACAAATTTTAGGATTTCTTTGTTTTTAATAGCTGAGTAGTATTTCATAGTGTAAATGTACCACAGTTTCTTTATTCAGTCTTCAACTTAGGGACACTTAGACTGTTTCCAGGTTCTGGCTATTATGAATAAGGCTGCTATGAACACAGTTGAGCATATGTCCTTGTTGTGTGGTAAGCATTTTCTGGGTATATTCCAAGTAGTGGAATAGCTGTGTCTTGAGGAAGCCTTATTCCCAGTTTTCTGAGAAAGCACCAAATAGATTTCCAATGTGGTTGTACCAGTTTGCATTCCCACAATGATGAAGTGTTCTTCCTCCACATCCTCCAAAACATGTGGTGTCACTTGAATTTTTTATCTTAGCCATTCTGATGGGTGTAAGATGGAATCTCAGAGTTGTTTTGATTTGCATTTCCCTGATGACTAAGGAGGCATTTCTTTAAGTGTTTCTCAGCCTTTTGATATTCCTTTGTTGAGAATTCTCTTTTTAGTTCTGAGCCCCATTTCTCAATTAGGTTATTTGGTTTGGTGGTGTTTAATTTCTTGAGTTCTTCATATATTTTGGATATTAGACCTTTGTCAGATGTAGGGTTGGTGAAGATCTTTTCCCAATCTGTAGTCTGTCGCATTGTTCTGTTGACAGTATCTCCTGCTTTACAGAAGCTTCTCAGCCTCATGAGGTCCCATATATTAATTGTTGACCTTAAGGCCTGGGATGTTGGTGTTCTGTTCAGGAAGTTGTCTCCTGTGCCAATGTGTTCCAGGCTCTTCCCCACTTTTTCTTCTAACCAATATAGTGTCTCTGGTTTTATGTTGAGGTCTTTAATCCACTTGGACTTGCGTTTTGTGCATGGTGACAAATATGGGTCCAATTGCATTTTCTAGATGTCGAAATCCAGTTAGACCAGCACCATTTGTTGAAGATGCTATCCTGTTTCCATTGAATAGATTTGGCTTCTTTGTCAAAAATCAAGTGACTTTATGTGTATGGATTTATTTCTGGGTCTTCGATTCAATTCCATTGATCAACCAGTCTATTACTGTGCCAGTACCATTCTGTTTTAATTACTGTTGCTCTATAGTACAGCTTGAGTTTTCTTTTTCTTATCTATGAATAGGTTTAAACAAAACTGAGTGATTGAGATGGAGATTTCAGTGATAGTAGCTTCGGATAAATCACAGGAAGCTACATATTTTAACAAGGAAAGAAAAGAGACATGGAGCAAAAGGGGAGAAACTACAGAAAGCATTACTGAGAGATACCTTCTAAGATTTTGCCCTCATTCAGTACACAGCGGAGAGCAGAGATAGGGGGCACTTTCTGCTTCTTGGCTGTGAAGAGCCCTTACCTGACCCTCTGCAGGAAGTGAATGGTCCTTCATGACCGATGAAGGGTCTTCCAGGAAAGTACAGTGGTGCTTAAGAGAGTGCTCCATGGGAGTCTCTATCTTGATGAAATCTGAGTATCAAATCCATGTTTTTAATATTTGCTTATAGTCTCCATTTTGTAGTTTTTTTTAAGAAGTCAGTGGAAAATTTTCTTTCCATTTCTCTTGTAAAGTGGAAATCACTTATTAAATGTCAGCCATCTTTTAAACATATTAGTTTAGAGGACATTCTTTCCCCACTTGCTGGCAAGGCCACATCGTTGATACAGTAGGAAATCCTGTTCCTGAAGAAATATATCAAATCATATTAGATCATTCTGACATTATGTAGACAACTAATTTTGATGCCTCTTCTTTCTAATTAGGCAGTAAAATTCTTACTAAATTATCCAGAAAAATAAAGAATGCAAGAAAAAGATGCATATGATAAATATATTCTCTCTCATTTTAATAAGTTCTTTGAGAATTTCAGACAATTCATTTAATAGTACCTACCTCTCTCTCATCTCCTCCCCTCTCTATCTATCTAATTTTATGTCCCTGTTTAAATTTTATTTTTAACCCAACAAGTCCAAGTTGTACTGCCCATATATTCTTGGGCGTGTGGCCTTCCACTGGAAGATGGTTGTGATCCACCAGAGATTATATTCTTAAAGAAAACTGACTTCTCTCTCCAGGCTGGGACTCTTGTCTAGCTTGAGCTCTGAAAGGTCTAGTGCATACTGTCCCAACTGTTACAAGTTCATATGCACAACTACCCAGCTGTGTCCAGAAATTACCACTTCCTTGTAGTCATCCGCTACCTCTGGCTTACATTCTTTTCATGTCCTCTTCAGCAATGATTCCCAAGATGTAGGAGAGGAAAGAAGATGTAGATACCTCATGTAGGGCTGAGCATTCTGCCATCTCTTAGTATCTGCATTGAGCAGTTATGGAGCTCTGGGTTGATCACCATCAACTGTGAATAGAACTTTTCCTATGAGAGTTGAAGGATGCATTCATTAATCTATGGGCATAACAATGAGTCAGTGATTGTTTTTAATACTATGTCCATTTAGCTGTATAACAGCAGTATGCTCTCACCGGGGGCCTGTAACCTGCCTAGCCACACACAGGTTCTTGGCCCCATAATGACTTTTACAATAATAGGGTTTTATATGGTGCAGGTTTCATTTTATGGTACTGGTCTTAATCTAACCAGGAAAATGTGTGGTTGCTCCCATGATGTTCATGCCATTATTGCACCATGCCTATCTGTTGCCAGGCCAGTCATTATTGCAGCCTGTAGGAGTCACAGTTGGATAAGACTCATGATTGCTTTTCTCCTTCCAGTACTATGGAAGCTACTATAGAAGGTAACCAAGAGCTATGGAAACAGCCTATAATATTTTCGGGGCTAGGGGAACTCACTGGCAAAGAACTTCAAAGGGGACAACACATTCATAGCACAGAGATTTTTATTCATTAGCCTGTGCTGTCTACTGGGGACATTGCTACCCAATTATTGCTGCCCAATTATAGGACAAATATATTTTAACTTTGCTTGTTTGTTTGTGTGTGTGTGTGCATGTATGTGTGTTTAGAAAACTTCTACAATAGTAGATTTCCATATAACTTTCTCAAAAAGTCTTTAGTGTTACTTATTCCTCCCCATATCTCCTCCTTTATATGCCTGGGATCAAGGACCTCAACCTCAATATAATATTTGAATCTGCTAGGGGAGGAAGTAGGGAGTACAGTTGGATTCATTGTCACCAGAAAGGACTTTCTGTGTAGGACCCCAATGGCACAGGCATTAAAACCAAATAATACATGGTGCCTCATAAAATTAAAAAGCTTCTGCACAGCAGAGAACACTATTACTCAAGTGAAGATGCAGCTACAGAATGAAAAAAAACTTTACCAGCTATATATCTAAAGAGGGTTAGTATCTAAAATATACAAAGAATTTTAAAAACTAAACATCAAGAAGATAAACAAACCAAGTTTTAAAAAATGAACATGGAACTGAACATAAATGTCTCAAAAGATAAAATACAAATGGCCAAGAAACATCTTTTAAATTGCTCAGCATCCTGAGACATCAGGTAAATGCAATTTATAGCTACTTTGATACTTCATATTACTTCAGTCAGATGACTAAGAGAAGAAAATGGCAGAAAATATGGACATGGAAGTAGAGAAAGAGGAACAGTTATTTAATGCTGGTAGAAATGAGAAACAGAACAGCCACTATGGAAATCACTGTGGAGGTTCCTCAAAAAGCTAGAAATAGACCTATCACAAGATCCAGCTATGCCACACTTGGTAGTAAATATTTCTTCAATATAAATGTAGCCAAGAAACTATATTATGGTATATATGTTTTAATTATGCACATACTTGTTTTCAAAAGTTCTTAAGCTGTGGAGATACTAAATAATGCTTCCTGTAAAAAGGTGAGGACTGAGTT
>OU015750.1:74698074-74727588 GCA_907169655.1 Acomys percivali
CAGCACAACACTGTTGGCCATCTGCCCCCACACTGCCTTCTCCTTTATTTAATACCATAGCACCCTGTGTCTACAGGGTGGATGCTGAAGCAGCCAAGCACTGACTCACTTTAGTCAGACTTGATTCCTCTTTCATTTGGCCAAGAAACTGTGAGGTTCTCTCTTCATTTGTCAAAGTAAGCCTATGGGCAACCCCTTAAACACTACTGAGTCACAGAGCGCAAGTGTAGGCAAAGACTTAGTGGAAAGAAAAGTAAAATGTGTCAAAGTCTAAATGGGGAAAGCGTGTATGAGGGGAAAAAGAAGCTGAAGAGGAAAGAATCCAAACTAACACATAGCCCTAAGTAAACTCTTCAGAAATGGTTAATCATGTAGTTAGAATCTCATGATGCTCACAAGGCTCCTCCTGGGAGTCATCTATATGATCTTCAGGATACAGGCCTCCTACATAGGCCTTCTAACAGCAAGGAAAATAGATGAATTTCTATAAAGAAACATTTGTGCCATGTGCAGTGGAGCACACCTGGGATCCCAGCACTCAGGGAGGAGGAGGCAGGCAAATCTCTGTGAATTCAAGGCCAGTCTGCTCTACAAAGTGAGTACAGGATAGCCAAGACTACACAGAGAAGCCATCTCAAAAACCCCAACACACACACACACACACACACACACACACACACACACACACATTTTAAAGTTTATGGTGAATACTAGGAAAACAGACAAACAAGAAACAGAAAAGTGTGGGCAAGTCCCTGCAGCCTGTGCAGCTTCATCCTTCCCCAGGGCAGTCTGGTTCATTGCCATCACTTAGTACCCAGCACAGTGCAAAGAAGAAGCTACTTGGCCCCTGAGGCATGAGCAACAGTGAGCCAGGCTTAGCCAGTTCTTGTCCTAGCAGAAAGTTCAAGACAATGTTTTATGGGTTCTTCCCTCTTTGCTGTTACCAGGTGACCCACAAGGAAAGGGAGGTGAAGTTAAAGAGCATCATCAGATTAAATTTCAGAACCCAGAGTTTTGGACCAGGAGGCCCTAACTTTAACCCTAAACAGTCTGTCTTCCAAAAAAGTTGGGTTTACAAGATGGCGCATTGTCAAGACCCTGAGTAAATGACATGTTAGAAGAACCAGACCTTGTTTCCAGATGACACTTTGGATTACAGCATATATGGAGTTCAGACTTCAAGCTCTCATAATACTTGACTCCCAAGTGCAGTTTCTTATGGATGCATATATTATTGCTGGCCTGACTCGTTGCTTTCTACTTAGTTTTCAGAAAATCTATAGCAACATCCTTCATTCCTTCTTTTGAGAGCAAGTTGAGTCTGTCAGGGAACCTAGTACAGCATCTATTCTCATATCAGGCAAGCAGACTTCCCAGCAGCAGGCGCTGAATATCTGTCTCTCCGCCTCCATTTTTACTGCTTTGCAGGATTTTCAGATCTGTCTGTCCCTCTGAGCATTGAACTTCTGCCATGGAGGCCAGAGCAGCACATCAAAGCACAGCAAGTCCTTAGAGTTCAGGCTTTTTCCTGCTGCCCTACAGTGGGTCAAGAATACAAACATCCTCAATTGGTTCAGCGGGAGGGAACATCAGTCCATCAACAAAACCAAACAGGAAGCAGCAAATGGCTATTTCTACGTTTATTTTGTGGTTACTAAGAAAGGAATAGCTCAGTTCCTTCAAAGGGATTTGCCAGAGGGCATAAAAGGTGTGCAAGGTGCAATTATTCCAGCTAGTGGGAAGTCTGACCTTAGCAAGACCAATTCCCCAGGAATTTACTTGCTACAGCTTCTATAACAAGTCATAGGAATGCTGGAGCTTTGAAATAATTAACCATCGATTGTTTTTGTCTTTTAAAAATTGTTAGGCAGACATTTAACAAGTGCTGCAGTGTTGTGAGTCATGTCAACCTTAATTAAGTTTCTCGGACATTTCCTCTCTAGACTGAAGAGGATGTACTCAGCGATCATGATTCCCAGGATGTACTTCACGTGTCGCTGCTGTGATGTGCAAAGCTATGCAAGATCTCACAACTCAGCTCCTCAGTTGGCCATCCCGCCCACTCTGTCAGGGCAGGCCGCAGCACCCCACTGCCGCTGTCCACAGGGACAAGAACAAGGCTCCTTGCAAGGGTCCAGGTACGCCTAGTGAAACAGCAGCGGGGTATTTGTCTTTTTGGGATGCTTCTAGACATTAGTCAACACGCCACTTGTCATTCTTAAAGTTCCTTGGGTTTTCTTGTTTCAGAAGATAACTGGGCCTACTGTTTGGAAGGAAGTGGAGTTTGCTCTTGTCACCCAGCAAGTGACAAGATGGGCTGGTAAGAGTCATTCACCCGTGGAACAAGGAGAGGGGAGCTTTCTGTATAAAAACTAAAAAGTAGATGGGGATATAATTAAGTGACAGAACACATATGCATGCATACATACACATATACATATACATATACATATACATATGGGACTATATAGAGGAACAGAGATTACAGATATGAAATGAGCCTGGAGTGAACTTAAATAATTCATAGCTGTTGAAAGCTCTGCAGAATTTTACCAGGCACACAAAAATTTATAATGAAATTTGAGTGATGTCATTTTAGTAAAAATTTTCAACAGCAGAAATATTTAAAAAGCTGCTAGAACTGACCCTAAAGACACAAAGTGCTGAACACTGTTGTGATTTGTGGCATTTTGTTGTTGATGTTAACTGGGATAATTGTGACTCTTTAGTAAACTTATTTTAAAGATTTTCTATCTCTTTGTGTAAAAGAAACTTGAAATTAAGACAAATAAAAATTCTTTATTTGGCCTTCTCGCAATGGGTTTGCAGTCAGAACACAGGTGTTGTGAAAAGCATCACTAATTCAAAGCCAAAATGGAAAAGACTCACATCAATATTATCATCACTAGACATGTAGATTCTGGCAAGTCCACCACAAAAATGGCCACCGATCTACAAATGTGGTGGAATCAATAAGCAAACCATCAAAAAGTTTGAAAAGGAGGCTGCCGAGATGGGAAAAGGCTCCTTCAAGCATGCCTGGGTCCTGGGAAAACCTAAAGCTGAGCACGAGTGTGGTATCACTATTGACATCTCCCTGTGGAAATACTATGTGACTAGCATTGATACCCCAGGATATTGGTGATATTGGTACTGTCCCAGTGGGCTGAGTGGAGACTGATGCTCTGAAACCTAGCATGGTGGCTACCTTTGCTCCAGTCAATGTGACAGCAGAAGTCAAGTCTGTTCAAATGCACCATGAAGCACTAAGTGAAGCTCTTCCTGGGGACAGTGTGGGCTTCAATGTAAAGAACATGCCTGTCACAGACCTTAGACATGGGAACATTGCTGGTATCAGCAAAAATGACCCACCAATAGAAGCAGCTGGCTTCAGGTGATTATCTTGAACCATCCAGGCCAAATCAGTGCTGGCTATGCTCTTGTACTGGACTGTCTCACTGCTCACATAGCATACAAGTTTGCTGAGCTTAAAGAAAAGATTGATCATCATTCTGGCAAGAAGCTGGAAGATGGCCCTAAATTCTTGAAGTATGATGATGCAGCCATTATTGATATGGTCCCTGGCAAGCCCATGTGTGTTGAGAGCTTCTCTAACTATCCTCTATTGGGTCTTTTTTTGTTCATGACATGACGCAGACAGTTGTTGTGGGTGTCATCAAAGCTGTGAACAAGAAGGCTACTGGAGCTGGCAAAGTCACCAAGTCTGCCCAGAAAGCTCAGAAGGATAAATGAATATTATTCCTGACACCTGACACCCCAGTCTTAACCAGTAGTGGAAGAACGGTCTCAGAACTGTTTGTCTCAATTGGCCATTTAAGCTTAATAGTAAAAGATGGGTTAATGATAACAAATCATTGTAAAACCTTCACAAGGAAAGGAGAATGTTTTGTGGTGTGTGTGTGTGTGTGTGTGTGTGTGTGTGTGTGTGTGTGTGTGAATTTTAAGTTATTAGTTTTCAAAATCAGTACTTTTTAATGGAAACAACTTGATGACAAATCTGTCACAGAATTTTGAGACCCATTAAAACAAGTTTAATGAGGAAAAAAAATTCTTCACTCATTTATGAGTGGAGATACTATGCTGACTGTATAGAGCACCCAGGAGTATGCAATATTCAACTGGGCCAATCCCTCAACTAATTTTCAGGAGTTAACAAAGCCAGGAGGAACCTAACAGGAGTATTGATCGCAGCGTACCAATGTAGAAGTATTTTTCTCCCCTTTCCAGAAAGTATAACAATGTATTAAGCCTCAATAGTTTTGCCATTTTAAAGTAAAGTATGGAAATGTTTAAAATTTATGATTACATTAGGGGTAGGTGTCTCTCCTTTCTGCAAACAGAGCTTTCTAACAGCCAGCAGGCTCAAATGCTGACAGCAAAGAAACCACAAAAATGAACTGAAAACCCCTAGCAGCAACACCCCTCCACCCCCACCCCGAGCCCCACCCTCACTGATCAACATTAGCTCCAGAAGAGAAGGGTTAAATGGCTGCTCTTATCGCAGCAGGAGCAGAGACCTGTGGTTTTAGCAAGTTTGGGTAGGCTTGGGTCCTTTCCCTTCCTCACCATGCTTGACATCTGTCCTCTGATTGGTCACAGTTTTCACTGTATTTGCATACTTCATATTCAGCTGATCAAAGCCCAGCTAGTTCCCACAAATACAGGCGTCCTGGGCTTTATTAGTCAGGGTTCTCTAGAGGAGCACAACTGATAGACTGAATCTCTCTATATAAAGGAGAGCTATTAGAGTGGCCTACAGGCTGTGCTCCAGCTAGCCCAACAGTGACTGTCTCCCAGCAGAAACTTCAAGAATCCAATGTTTTTTTGTTCAGCCCATAAGGCTTATTGTCTCAGAGGGTCTTTCATATACAGCAGAACCCTGAAGAACTAGGCTCTGATATGATTGAAGAAGCGAACTTGCAACCAGAGTGAGGACAAGCAGGCAAAGAGCTAAGGCTTCCTTCTTCCTTTCCTTACCTAGGCTGCCAGCAGAAGGTGTGGCCCAGCTTTAGCGTGGGTCTTCCCACCTCACACAATTCAGATTTAAGGGAGATCTTTCCACCTCAAGTGATCTGGATTTAAGGTGGGTCTTCCTACCTCAAATCATCTAATTAACTGAAAATCTCTCGCAGCTGTGCCTGTTGAGTTGCGTTTTTAATTAATACCAGAAATAGTCGAGTTGACAGCCAAGACTAGCTATCAGAAGTCCACCCCTTGTTAACATGACACACAATTGCATCTTCTTATGTCATGCTTCATTTCCCGATGAAAACATCAACCAGGCCATAATTACACCCAACATGATGTAAATATCTCACAAACAACCACTAGAACAGATACCGATATCATTTGAGGGACATTTTTAGTGTCTCAAAATTTAAATATGATAAACACTGATACTATCTCAATTGATAAAGCATTACATAATAAATTGAGAAGAGAGAACACGAATGTCAGCATGAACACATTCTTGACAAAGTGGGACAGAGACACGCATGTCAATTACAATCCTTGTTTCTGCAACTGGCCACATGACTTACCTCATATTTATGACCAGCTTCTTAGACTACCCACTCCATATTTCCTCTGCACTCAGCAAGCATCACAGCTGGCCTTGGTTATTTTCCTGGAGAAGTGACCTATACCTTCGTGCCTTTATAGATGCATGCTATGGAGCAGACAGATTGTAACGGGACTAGAAACCATAAGCATTTGGGCAACTTCTTCATGTAACTTGCTTGTACCCTCAGGACCTGCTGGGGCCCGATCGCGTGCATACCACTTCCATTTGATAATGCTGCCAAAATTCTGCTTTATGTCTTGGTGAGTGAGATCATAATACCTAGCTCCCAATGGTCAGCATCCTGTTCATTCATTTGCTGAGCTTGCGACTTAGATTTAATGGTTTTGCATGTCTCCAGAAAACAGTCGTGGATTGATCTGGCAGCAGACCACCACCGATGGCCATGACTTTTTTGGTTTAAGTTTGACTTTAGGAAATGCTTCTGGAGCTTCTCAGTCCAGATAAGGTGGCTGAGGGAGGCCGTGTCCAGTTTCTAACCCCTCCTCAAAGAACAGAGAGAACAGACGGGGAAGAGCTCAAACCAGAAGTGTTTTTTATTGTCAGTCGGGGTTAACAACCTTTACTCAGGACAAAACTTTAAATGTATTGCCTAGCAAGATTAAAATAAAGTGGATTTGAACTCTTAGTTGCAGTAGGATGCCAGAGAGCTGTCACATCTCTGAGAAGCACTCAGCTCTGAGAAGGAGTACAGCACAAAAGCTATCAGAGGGCTTCGGAGTGGTGACCAAGAAGAGCTGTTTGCAACACAGATCTCCTGTACCTGGCAGATCTCAAAGGATGGTGTAAAAGCAGTCTTCAACAGTCTTCAGACCCTGTAGGTCTCAGAGGCTAGAAGCAGCTAAAGGCTCAGATTCCCAGATGGTGAGTCCAGGAGGCTGCCCCAGCCAGCTGAGGTGGAAGGAGCCTCAGTTGTGTCTGTCCTCAGCAGTCTTGAAGGCAGTCAGCCTTCCTCCTCTAATGAGCAAACCACCTGGTGGCTGGGCTCTGACTCCGCCAGGCTTCTCCAAGGAGAGCAGGAGGGGCTCCTGGGGCTGAACTGCAGGCTTTGAAGCCTTCTAACTCTGCTGCCTCTCTTGGCCCTGCTGCAGTCCTGGCTCTGTAGCCCAGGTAAGTCTGAACCAAAGTAGAGAATATATGGTGATGCCTGAGCAATGACTATTACTATGCAAATAAGGTGAAAAAGAGACCAATCAGGGAAGAGCTGTCAAACCTGGGGGGAAGGAAAAAAAAACCCTATGCCTGCCAAAATTCATAGAAATTCACTATTACATGTGCAGGTCTGTGTCTGCTGAAGTAGGGAAACATCAGAAAGTGGCTGTTCCTGGTTGCTATGGCAACCTTTGCAGGCTGCCTTCTGCTTCTCCTTGCTTCCCAGGGATTTCCTTCAGTCCTGTTTTTTTGTTTCCTTTGCAGCTGTTGCATCTGCACTAATGCACTTGGTGATACAATTTCTAATTCACAAAGAAGGAAAGGGGGGCTCTGTAAAGTTAAAATCTTTAACAGTTCTAGGGTCTACTAAAGCAGAAACAACAGATAAGCCTGGCTCTTCTCAATCTCAATCCTGTATTTTTTCCCATCCAGTTTACAAAAGTATTCTTTAAAGATACATTCTATTTTAGCCTATAACTGTATATTTCTATAAATGTTTAAATATCACTGTAACTACATTACTTTATTCTTTACCTCTTAAGTAGGCTTGAATAGGTTTGGCCCCAATAGGCTCTTGTGTTTGAATGCTTGGCCACAGAGAGTGGTGCTATTAGGAGGTATAGCCTTCTTGGAGTAGATGTGGCCTTGATGGAGGAAATGTGTCACTATGCAGGCAGTCTTTGAGATCATATATGCTCAAGTTACACCCAGTGTGACACACATGGTCTCCTGTTGCCTGCAGATCAAGATATAGAGCTCTCTGCTCAGTTAGCACCATGTCTGCCTGCACACTGCCATGCTCCCTGCCATGATGATAATGGCTAAACTTCTGAAGCTGTGAGCCAGCCCCAATTAGATATTTTACCTTATAAGAGTTGTTGTAGTCATGGTGTCTCTTTACAGCAAAGAAACCCTAAGACAGAAGTTGGTAACAGGGGTATTGCCTGACCATGCTTTTGTTTGAAGGAATGTGGATTTGGGGACTTGGGGTTATGAAAGCAATGGAATGCCTTAAGTACTGCTTAATAGGCCCTACTAGAAGAAGCATGGATGATAGTGGTGCTGAGGGTGATTTGAACTGTGGGGGCCTGGCTCAAGAGGTTTCAGAGGAGAAGAAATTTAGTATATTGCCTAGAGATCATTCTTGTGTTATTTTGGTGAAGAATGTGCCTGCTTTTTGCCCTTGTCCAAAGAGTCTGCCTGAGGCTAAAGTGAAGAGATTTAGGTTAATTGCATTAGCAAAGGAAATCTCAAAACAGCCTAGTATAGACTCTGTCCTTTTAATGAAAAGGAACAAGCTGAGCAGGAAAAAAATACAAAATGTACAACTCAAGGAGAATAGGGGCATTGGGAAGTGGAATGGAGCTAAATCATCTGTTCAAGGAGAGAAACAGATTAAAGATACTAAATGAAATAAAGGGAGCCATGACTTCAGGGCAAGATCCCACTGAGCTAAGCTTCCATAGTGTGAAAAGAAATTAAAGAGCAGTTTAAGTCCAGGCATGGTGCTAAATGCCTTGAATCCCACTACTCAGGAGACATAGCCATGCAGATCTCTGAGTTCAATTTCAGTATACAAAGCAAGTTCCAGGACAGCCAAGCTTAGCCAATGAAGGAAACTGTCAAAACCAGAAAGCTGGTGAAGATGTAATAGAACAAGGGGCCATGTTTCAGCCCCAACAAGCAGCAGAACTTGGCAGCTTCAGCCACATGGTTCTAGCTTTACAGTCAAGAATAGAAGAAAGAGTTCTGGAATCTTCCTCCCCAACTAATGAAAGTCATGGAGGCCAGTGTGGGGCAGGGATTCCCTACATGGAAGCCGAGAGAGGCCATTGTGTGAAACTGTGAAGGTGAAGCCTGGATTGCCTTGAAGATCTCAAGATGTTGGAAATGTCAGAATCATGAGATACCTACCAAGCAGAGCTGCTAGCAGGAAGTAGAATTAGCCCAAGGGGGGAAAAAGTGTTGTTAAGGTTATTTTTATAAAGTTGTGTTTGTCTCTCAGTTCCTCTCTTAATGCGGCTATCACACAAATATTTAAGACTCTTTTATATTTATTTAACAATAAGCTCCAGAACATAATAAGTGAGCAGTTATTACTCTATTCTTAACCCTCTAAGATAATTTGGTTTCCTCCCAGTGTTCACCCCAGAGATACTTGTATTTTGTAGCTTCTCTTGCTCCAGCTCCTTCCTGATCTCACCTGGACCTTTTCTGTGCCTCCATCCCCTACTTCCTCCTCTAAGTCCTCCTCCCCTGGATGGCAGGAAGTCCAGCCCTGCTCTTTCCCCTGCTCTGTGATTGACTATAAGCTGCTTTATTGGCATATAGGGGAGCACTGTTTACACAACATTGACACAGGAGATTCTCAGAACAAGGATTGCAAACAGATATGGGGGGGGTGCAGAAATCAGCGTTTGAATTATACAATAACCTTATGCCTACAAGGTGTGTTGCAGCCAACAAAGCTGATAGGACTTGGAGATCTTAAGAGCATTTTGACATCAGACATGGAGATGCAGTTTGGAGTTTGCCCAGCTCGTTTTCAGTCTTGCTTTGGTCCAATAGTTCCTCATTATGCCCCCTTCCTTGTGTTTTAGAAGAGTAATATTTGTCCTGTGCCATCGTATGTTGGAAGCATATGATCTGTTTTTTTACTTTGAAGAGACTTTGAACTTTAGACTGTGATAAGACTATGGGAACTTTTGAAGTTGAACTAAATGTATTTTGCATTATCTTATGGCTACAAGCCTATGGGGGCCAGGAAGTAGAATGTGGTGGTTTGTATAGCCTTGGCCCCCATAGACTCATGTGTTTGAATGTTTAGTCCATAGGGAGTGGCACTATTAGGTGGTAGAGCCTTGTTGGAGTAGGTATGGCCTTGTTGGAGGAAATGTGTCATTGTGTAGTCAGGCTTTGAGTCTTCACATAAGCTCAAGTTATGCCCAGTGTGACATGAAGTCTCTCCTTTCTGCCTGCAGGTCAACATGAAGAACTCTGAGCTCCATTTCAAGCACTATGTCTGCCTGTGTGTTGTTATGCTTCCTGCCATGATGATAATCCACTAAGCCTCTGAAACTGTAAGTGACCCCAATTAAATGTTTTCCTGTATATGATTTGGTCTATGGTCATAGTGTCTCTTCATAGCACTAAAACCCTAACTAATACATGGGGTATTTGTCCAGCAAAATAGGCGGTGTTACAGGAGCAGAGCATAAGCACAACAAGTTAGTCATAAGGACCTCCTGATACAAAGACTTGGCTGCAAGGTAGTCATAACAACAGGTGGTCATAGCAACAGGTGGTCCTAACAGGGTAGCTGTCTTAGACCATCTCAGTCGGGTATAAGTCCTTGGGAACAGGAGTTCTCGAAGCATTGGTGGGCAAAGATTTGGTGAGTGACAAACAGAGTCAAACACAGAGGAAGTTTGAATCTGAGTGTATTTTGCAGGTAAGCAGTCTAGATTTTATACATATTTTTTTGGAACAGGCAGCTGTTTTGTGGCTACATTTCCCATGGAGTGGATTCAGGGGAGTCAGTGAAGCAATCAGGCATACACAGTACAAAGTACAGAATGCAAAGTAGTAGTGTTGTCATTTTTGAGACTGACTTGAAATGAAACAATAGAGGGTATAGAATGCAATGTAAAGATGTCATCATTCCTAAGTTATTGGCTTGGTATCAGTACACATGTGTTCTCTTTGTCAAGTGTCAACGTTCTCTCATTAATTTTTGCCCAGCACCTGGTGCTGGGCGTGTGGGAACTAACACAGTTTTTTCTTAGTTCTCCTTTCTAATATCGGAGCATCATTATTTGGAGCCTTCTGAAACACTTTATTTCTTTGTAAGTCATAATATAAATTATTAACTAATGAATGATTGTTAGCCATGTTTCTCTTAATAAGTGGATCAGAACTTGGTGGTGAACTTTGGGCCTGAACGTTCCCTGGCTGCAGTCCCATGTTAGGGCATTTCGTGGAAACATTGTCATGTTTGAAAAGTCCTGGTATGAGAGTAAAGTTAGGAGAAAGAATAAAGACAGAATATGCCAACACAATGAGAAAAAATAAGGCTGCAATCAGTTACTCCTGGCAGGAACATCAGACCCATTCCAGGAGGCTCTCACTGGCCAGGGGTTGTCGCCTCGGGTTGTGCAGCAGCATTTGTCACGCAGACTCCACTGGAGGGGTCGTGACAGGTAGCCATAACAATCCTTTTGAAACAAAGGTAGGATTGCAAAATGGTTATTATCATGAAATAAAGACATGACTGCCATTCTTGGAACAGGCAGTTTAGAACCATTTATAGTTAAGGTTAGGGTGGGGCACAGCCCAATCATTGAGAAGCAAAGGTTTAGTCATAAACAGGAATGAACCTAGTTTGTCTTTAAGATGATAAGGAGGTAGGCTGTTTCTTCACATGTCCTCCTTTTTTATTCTTTTTTTCTCCCATTCAGACATCACCCTAGAAGGCAGGCACTTCGCCTTCTCAGAAATCCTGCCTCCTCGTATACTCCCTCAGAGCCAACTTGGGGTTTGGCTGTGTCTGCCCACCCATCTGAGGTCTGACTCAGAAACACATAACTGTTACTTCCCCCCTCTTCTATCTTTTTCTTCCAGGTGCTGGCCAAAGTATAGGTATACTTTAAACTCCCTAGCCAATGCACTGGGGTCCTTACTCTTTCTCTAAAGCTCTGAGTCTGTGTCTGCTTAGTGGCGGCCTGCCGCTGTGGGATAACCTGGCAGCATTCTCTCTTCCCAGAGCTTCTGTTCCTTCTCTTCTCCTTTCTCCCTCTCCCTCCCTGGCAGCTGTGACACTTCCAGCTTGCCGGCCTTGGGGTTTTCTTTTTAAACTCTAATGAACTGTCCTCAAGCTTCAGTTTATGTCCGTTCTTAAAATCTTTTTTTTTTTTTTTTTTTTTTTAATTAATTTATTCTTGTTACATCTCTATGGTTATCCCATCCCTTGTAACCTCCCATTCTCCCCTCCCTCCCATTTTCCCCTTATTCCCCTCCCCTCTGACTGTTCCTCAGAGGGATTACCTCCCCTTGTATATGCTCATAGGGTATCAAGTCTCTTCTCAGTGACCTGCTGTCCTTCTTCTGAGTGCCACTAGGTCTCCCCTGCCAGGGGACATAGTCAAATGTGAGGCACCAGAGTACTTGAGAAAGTCAAATCCCTCTCTCCACTCAAGTGTGGAGACTGTCCTGTCCATGGGCTAGATCAGGGTAGGGGTTTAAATTTGACCGCCTGTATTGTCCTTGGCTAGTGCCTTAGTTTAAGCGGGACCCCATGACCCAAAATCTTTTATTAATGGCACCAAGAACACTAAAGAGGGCACCTCAATATACAATGGCCATCCTGGGACACCTCAAATTTTCTAGTAACACTTCCTTCCTGCCATTTAACCCTTTAATTGACAGAGAAAACAAACTGCTCCTGAACTCCTAGAGTTGAATTTCATTTTTCCACCTGAAGCAGTTTCCCGTTTCTCTGTTACTGCACACACTGCCCGGATCTCACTAGAAGTCATGGCTCCTGGAGCGAGCGGTTACTGTCTTTCCTTCTGCTCCTTCTGCTTGCTTGTGCTCTCAGAAGCCATCATTTTCTGATGAGTTTAGTTTAATTGGTTTGTGAATCCAGAAAGGGTCACTACCTCATTTTTTTAAATGGAATAGTGTTCAATGAGCGTGGCACAATGCCTGGCTTTTTGTGAGGTGGGAGCAAGTAATCATCATCATAATATTTTTAAAGACGCAAATAGAGTAGGATCAGCCTCCCTGATTCATAAAGTGTTGGTGTATAGTTTATCTACTTTATTGGGCTTCTTTATGCCTCTTCCTCCTTTTTACCCGGATACCTTCCAACACCCCCAAAACCAGGTAGGAGAGAAAGAAGGTTAGTGGGAAGAGGGGGCGGAGTTCTCTTTAGCTACTTCTGGCTTGTTAGCTTCCGTGGGTACTTGAGGCAATACCAATCTCAGTCATCAAGATATCCGGCAATCCAGCAAAAAGCAAACACAGCAGAACCAACCAGCAGTCTTCTTCCTCCTCCAACAGTCTCCTCGATGCATCTCTTTTTCTCTTTGGGCTCTGATATTTATACCCTCTCAGAGTCCTCAGAATTAAACTGTCTGCAGTTGGCAAAGACCCTCACTGAGCCACCGGAGGCAATTATCAGCTATGAATAAAGTAAGGCAGCCTCATATACCACATTTGGGATTAAAACAAAAATATATGTACTTAATTGAGTTAAAAAAAAAAAACTCCTAATACAATGAAAATCATAGCATTGGGGACCTCTGTACTGTGTACTGAGATCTTTCTGCTTATTTGCTGTGATTATATTTTTAGGTGAATCCTATCTGTTTGGGGATCTACTTACTTCCTTAAAGTTCCTGTGTGATCCTTTGGGAACTTACCATGCATGGGTGGCTGAGTTTAGTCTGGTCTGCTGGGCATAAGTTCAGGGTCAGTCTAAAATAATGCCTCCTGTAAAGTGTAACAATCCCCAGCTAAAAGTGTTGCTCTTGGAATTGCATTTTAGTGTCTTTATTCAACATGTAACCAGACATCAATTGTTTTAGGAAAGAATTTTTATGGTTATATTTAACTATACTGTAAAACAAAACTCTGTTTTAGAAAGAAATCAAATATATATAATATATATATACATACACACATATATGTGCATATATATTATAATATGTTAACAGAAAACATGTCTCTTGAATAGGCTTTTGCTGACCCAGAGAGTTTAGAGTTGAGTGGGAGAATGCTATGCAAGCCACAGTGTCAAACAATATGATGGAGTGAATTTTAGCAAGTCTTATGTAACAGCATGGTCTAGTGCTTTGTATTTGTTAACTTCTTAGCTTCCCAAGGTCTTCTTGCTGTCTCTTATGAGGACTACCATGTACCTCAAAATGACATTTGTCATCCTTGCTTCCAAATTATCCCTGGTTGGCTGAATAAATGCCCACACACCTGGGCAGGACAGAAATGAGGTAGGCATGGCCAAAGTTCGAAGCCTTTGAGGGAGAAGAATCACTGGTCAGACAGGTGGAGGGGAAAAAAATAGAGTAGCCATGGGATAGGAAAAGAACCACGTGGGGCCGGGGGAATGAATGCTGAGTTGGTGTGAAGAGAAGCAGCCCAGATGAAGAGCAAGCGCAGGTATTTATAGAGGTATTGGATGGGAAGCAGCCCAGATGGGAATGACTAAGGCAAATGGCAGCAGAGGTGGGCCTGAGAGGTAGCAAGATAGATTAGCAGATGTATCTGCCCAGCCCCAGGTGAAGCAAGGTTTATTTAAAAGCGACAGGTGTCTGCGTCTTTGATTGATATGATAGTGGGTTAATAATAACCACTATAAAATTTATAGGCTTTTACTAATAAAAATTAATAGCCTATATACTTTCTGTAACATCTTACTTATCTAAATGTAGTCGTCAGAGTTACTAAAAGTTATACTACAAATAAGCATTATTTTAAAGCTAGTGTTATTACACTATTGCCTGAACAATATGTGTATTTTTTTCTGGCATGTTTTAAAGAAAAACATCAAATTCAGTCCATGTAATTACCCTGTGTTCAAACATCTGACTTTTAATTTTTGATTAAGTTCATGTCCTCTCTTGCAAAAATATTAATCTTACCATATTCTATTTTTGACAATCATAGTAACCAGTAATTTTATTAAGTTAACAATATAGGTGAGATCATCCTTCATGATCAAAGACATAGAGCGTTAAAACTGAGGACAGCAAATACTCCCCCAATCCCTGACAGTGCTGGTGTTTATATCTTTTAAAACGCAACAGCCCAGTGAGGTCTGAGGAGCACATTGCCTCTGTTCTGTGGATCAAAACACTGAGGCCCAAAGAGCAGTGTTTGTTTGGTGTCAATGCTGATGAATGCAGAGGCACAAGTGTAAAATCTGCCTCCAGAACTCAGTTCCTCGCCACCAGGTCCCGTAGCTTTCTACGCCTGAGGAAAGCGGCTAAGATGCTGTGTGCAGGGCTTTCTTTGGGACTTTTATGAGAGTATCGTTATTCTCCTTTAACATTTCAAACGCTATAATTACAGAGTCGATCCAGGGAAAAGCAGTGATAGTAGTGATAAGTACAGTCTTCAGGTAAAATAAAAGCTAAAGATTTAGAAAACTTCTTATAAAAACAAGATTTTGGAAATAGTAAATAGAATGGTTTTTATGTACTTCTTATGAGAAATACTCATGCAATTAATTTTGGTGGGTTTTGTTTGTTTGGTTTTATTATTTGGGGGCCTTTTCCCACATCATATTTATTTGTTTATTTATTCATTCATTCACTTCACATCCCAATCATAGCCCGCTTCATCCTCTCCTTCAGGTCCCACCCTTATCCTCTCTTCCCTCCTCCCTCACCCCCTCCCCTCCCCTTGTCCTCAGCACATAAAGTTACATGAGGACTGAGTACATCCTCTTCCCCTGTGGCCTAGTGAGGTAGCCCTGCCAGGAGTAAGTCATCAGAAGGCAGCCAAAGAGTTCATGTCAGAGACGGAGACAGACCCCCCTCCTCATAAAGATGGAGCTGCCCCCGTGGGCCCTGCTTAGTTGGCTCTGTTCATCTTCTTGTGAAGCTCCTATCCTCTCCAGGCTCTTCTATTTTCCCCCCGACTCTGCCACAAGGCTCTCTGCTACACTCAGCCCAGTGTTTGTCTGTGAGTCTCTATCTGATGCTGGGTGCATCTGCAAGGGGTCGGCTCTCCCCTTGGTGTGGGTTTCAGGTTGGGCCAGGCATTGCTTGGACATTCCCTCAGTCTCTGTTCTATCTTTATCCATGCACATCTTGTAGGCAGGGTAAATTTGGGGTTGAAGTTTTCGTGGGTGGGTTGGTGTGCCCCTCCCTCCTCTAGGAGTCCTGTCTAGTTAGAAGGTGGGCGTTTCAGTCTCCATGACCCCTGCTACTAGAGTCTCAGCTAGAGTCACCCCCATGTCCTCCCATGAGCCTACCTTGTCATGAGTCTTGGTCATTAATATCTATAATTTTGTTTTTTAAATTGATTGAGGATAAATCCAGTCTGTTCTGCTTTACCTCAGCATTTCATTTTTGCATGTAATAGTGCCCTTGACAGGTTTGTGGGATGGGAGCAACATGAAATGTGGTATAACTAAATAGATTATATCTTTGGCGAGCAGGACAGAAATTTCAGTTACTTGATTCTGTATGGTACAAAAAATGACAACAATCAGAGAGAGGAAACTTGGTAAGTTCTTTGCTGCAACTAGAACTTTTTTTCTCGTTTTCACATCTCTGTTTCCTGTTCAGGCTCTCTTTATCTTCAGTTACTATGCATCCTTCCTTGGTTTATTTGAGCCCTAGTGTTCAAAATTCGTTACAATTCATAGACTGAACGTCCATACTCAGAGAGGAAGTATAAGCTACTTTGACCCAACCAGCTGCAGAATTCTCATTATCTAATTTGCAAGTTCCCCCATAGCTCAATCCACCAAGACAGCTGTACAGTGACCGAGTGTGTCCCATTCTCGACTGAAGCCCTGTACAAGCCATGGCATGTTCATACAAACAAAGCCACCACCTGCGGGGTTGTCAGGATTCTCCAGATTCCTGCTGTCACAGGTCTCTGGACCTCTGAGGGCTTGTCCAGACCTCCTTCCCCAGGAACTGCAAAGCTCTTCTATGGCTTCAAACAACTAAACCGGGCATGCCTGTGCGCCTGCTTCAACGCCTGCTTGCCTCCTGCCTGTGAGCTAGAAGCCCTGTGCATCTGTATCCATTTATGGGTAACAGGCTCCTGTTCAGTAGACACATCAGCTTCTCTGCTAGTCTTTCACAAGCTGCAGCGGTCCAGGGTGGCAGCTGCCCCACCCCAGGCCTGTCCAGCTGCTCACCATATTCCGTGGCCACGTGTCCTGAACTCTTTATCCCCTGGAGCTGATGTGGTTACACTAGGCTTCCAGAAACTTACATAATGTTAATTCTTAGAACATTTACAAGTTGTTAGAGGACAAATATCCACCCACAAGACAAAGCCTCCCCTCGGCCATTTCTTTCTTTTCTATGCCTCATGGTTTATTTCAATTGGAGTGAAACAATCTTCAGATTTCTTTCACAACTGACATTTGTGCTGGTGAAGGGGACTGGGAAATACAGGTGGGAGTGGAATTTTTTTCCTAAGAAATTCAGGTCTTATTTAATCAGCCATACAAAGCTATGAAGTCTGCTGTTATTATTGTTTTAACAGTGGACTGATTGGTGCTAAGAAGTCTTAAGACTGTGTTATGGATGGATTAAAAGAAGAAGAAGAAGATCACAAGACCACTCACTGCTCTCAGATCCATCAGGTGAGCAGGTGGTGAAATCCCCGGAAAGGAAGAGGAAGGAGACACTGGCCTGTAGAGTTGGCAGGACCCTCTGCAGAGGATGCTGGGGGACAGGAAATGTTTGATCTGCCGCTGCTCATTTATTGTTCATTCTAATGCTGTTACTGAGTGATGGAGCAACGGAAGCACTCTAGGAAGACATCCACAGTGTTATTAGTCAAGTAACAGACGTACAGAAGCCACGCTTCAAGTTGTGGGTTCCTTTACTGATGGTATATAAAAGTGGGTTGAATTTCTACCTAAGATCGTGACATATAGAAAGATTTGAGTTACATGGTATTTTAAAATACACCAAAAATTTTTTTTTCCTCTCTTTGAGGAAGGAAATCACAGATTAGCCAGAGTTGAGGGATCCAATGAGAGACACATTTACAATATGCCAGGGAGATTTTCAGAAGATTTGGCTAGTTGCCTGTTGCTCATGACTTTCTTGGATGTGCAAATTAATGTTTCAAATCAAAGTTGTTAAATTTTCCATTCCATTTTTAAGAATAGTTTTCTTCTGTCTTCTCTCTCCTGGCTCCTCTAGAACTCCCGCCATATGTATACACGAGCACATATGAGGCCCCACAGGTTTCTCTGTTCTTCAGTTGGGGCAATCCCTCCTGGTCTGTCACCTGACTTCAGCAGGTGTTTGTTCCTTCTGTCTTCTCGAATCTGTTATTAAGCCCTTCTGGTGAGTTTTGTTTTGTTTTAAAAATCAAAATGTGCATTGTTGTTATTTTTTGTTTTGATGCTGTTTTCTATTGGTTGGTTCTGGGTTTCACAGTTTTGTGAAATACTTTAAACATGACTTTTTAGTTCTTTAAATGTTGGGGGTGTGTGTTTTGAGACAGAGTTTCTCTGTGTAGCACAGGCTGTTTCTGGAACTCACTTTGTAGACCAAGCTGGCCTTGAACTCACAAAGATCTGCCTGCCTCTGCCTCCTGAATGCTGGGATTAAAGGTATGTACCACTGTGCCAGGCTTTTGGGGGGGTATTTAAATATTTTAAATATATGCTTTATATATTCTTATCTACAAAACCCCAGATATTTTGGAGCAAATAGAGATTGTTTCTATTGAGTCCCATCTCCATCTAATATGGACTAAATAGTCTTATTTCTTTGTAAATATCATAGTTATTTTGTTAAATATTAAACAAAGCTGGGGGTGCAGCCCCGACAATGGCCAGGCCCCGCAGAGGATGTAAGGAGTCTGTGAGGGAGGAGTGAGTCAGGCACAGGGGTCAGGTAGTCTTGCAGCCTCCTGACTGGAAGTCAGAGTGCTTCGTTATTTATACAGAACTCAGTAGGCAGGGTTACAATTCGTGTGTTCCAAACCATAGATCGTATCATTTTTGTCCCTGGACATGTGTTTTAACTTCCTCTTGGTCATAAGTTTAGTTATCATTGATAAACCAGGACAGAACAGAGTTATCTTTACAGTAATTTTCCCTTAACAGCACCACAACCCAACTTCTAACAATCTTGCAGTTTCAAGGGCATTGGAGAGAAAGAAAATCTCCAAGCCTGCCTGGTCAGACTGTCATATCTGAAGAAGTGTATTATCACTTTTGATAGTCTGAGTGCCTACTTTCATTAGGCCCAAGAAAATTTTCATGCCAAAGCTGATGCAGTTATTATGAAATTTATGTCATAATACAATGTTTATATTTTATATATTTGTAGAATTTATTTATATGCCTAATCTTGGTATTCTTTTATTCCTTGGTCATAGGACAACACAGTGGCCCTGCATGAGCTAACTTTTCTAAGAAAGGGGAGTCTTTTTAGTTTGTTTTTGTTTTTCTGAGACAAGGTTTTTCCGTATCGCCTTGGCAGTGCCTGGCTTGCTTTGTAGGTCAGGCTGACCTTGAAGTCACAGCAATCCACCTGCCTCTGCCTTCCTGATTGCTGGGATCACAGGCATGCAGCACCACACAGGGACAGAAAGGGGAGTCTTAATACTTCATTCTTTCGTCATTTATCCACACATTCTTTGTCCATCAGTAGGGGGAAAAAGCTTTTAATTTGGCCTGCTGCCAACTCCTCTGGCCCTCCAAATCTTGTTTACCTTTTCAAGTTTACTTTGTGCTGATGTTCTTGTTCCTGGGTAAGTACAGGGAAAGATGGTCCAAGTACTTTGGAGTCAGAGCCTCATAAGATGGTCTCTGGCAATTTTGAGTCACATCCTCCAGGGTGAAAGGGACACCTTCAAGTAGGCCAGATAAGGATATCTCCCTAAAAGCAGGAGGGGTAATATGTTCAGGACTTTCCCAGGGAAGTTTAGAAGTACTCCTGGGAGAAGGCGTAAATGATTCATAAGAATTTCCCATCCAATATCTCCAAGGTGTACAAGATTCCAAGCCCCACAAGCATGCAACATATGGAGGTCAAGACCAAAAGAGGACAGTATGATGGCGATTGTGTCATATGGCTCAGCTTTGCTGGACCTTTGTTAATCAATGGTTCTGGCCTTATGACCTTCGCTGTCCCCATCAGATATGGCTGTGCCAGAGGAGGTGTCTCAGTAGTAAAGAGCATGCTGATAAGCATGGTGGCTTGAGTTAAACCTCCAGCTCTTACAGAGCCAGGCCTTGTGCTGAACATCTGTAGCCTGGAACAGTGAACCGGTGCTCGCTGGCCAGCCAGTCTTGCCGATAAGTCAGCTCCCGAATAGATGGGAGACCCTCCCAATGCATCCATCTCCCTATGAGTTCATGACTGAGTAATTGCACAAAGCTTGTACTCCAATACTCAGAGATGGGGAGGCTCTGACTGTGCTGCGACTGATCTCTGTGTCAGACAGGGAGGTCATTTCAAGTCCAGGCTCTCCTTGGATGTGTTTCATCCGCACACCACACAGCTCTAAGGTTGAACAGGAATGTATAACTAGCTTTTGCCTTTCCAGTATCTCCTGGCTGTGTTCTGTACTCACCACCTCAGAGATTATCACTTCTATCAGAGATGCTGCGGGAAGAGAAGTCCTTGTCTCTGTTAACATGAAAGAGGCTGCCAGCCCCAGCTTGCTCTCTGTAAAACCTCTCTAACTGTGGGAGAAGGAGGAATATGGGAGTTGCTTTTGGCCAGAATGCCATAGACTTCTATTATTTTTTAATAAATGCAGCAGTTTTTTCAAACTAAATACTTCTCAGATTATTACATGTCATTACATGTCATTTATTTTTGGAGTTGTGAAATTATTCTTGTCAGTTTTAGTCAGCTTTAAATGTGCTATTTAAAGATAATTTCCCATCTTCTTCACTTGGCCACAACCAAAAGCTCTATGCTACCTATTGCTTCATACAGAATGACTCTAACACTAAATATGTTTGACGATTTTATGCATCATATTAAAGATTTTTTTATTATGTAGTGAAGCATATGTGTGTGTGCATGTTGGGTGTAATTGCCCACATGTGGGAATGAGGAGGTCAAGTTCCGGTGTCTTTCTCTGCCACTCTTTCATTCTGTTTTGGGGGGACAGGGGTGTCATTGAACCCGAGGCTCACCATCTCAACTAGACTGGTTGGCCTATGAGCCTATGAGGATCTTCCTGCCTGTCCTCCCCAGCACTGGCTACAGGCACCTGCCCACCATGCAGCTTTTACAAGGGTGCTGGGGTCAGAACTCCATCCTCAGGCTTGTTCAGCAAGCTCTTTACCCAGCAAATAGGGCTAAGGAGATGGTTCTGTTGGCAGTGCTGGCCTTGCATGCACGAGACTCAGAGATCCATCCTCGAACCACAATTGGGAAGTGGGGAGTCAAGAATTAAATAAACTTCTTTTTCTCCTACTGTTTAGGGGTCCGACCTAAAGCTTTGAGAGAGCAAGTCACTAAACTCAACGTTATTGTTGGAGGTTTGGGTTTTGTTTTGTTTTCCCTTTTTCTTCCTTACCCTACAGGTCTTATGCTTATGTAATATTATGATTTCTTATTTTGTGTTTCTAGGGGATGTCTGTGTGTATGTCAATGTGTGTTTCCATGTCTATATATGTTTTCCTTGCTTTTTCTTTGTTTTTCTGTTCATTTGTTTTGTCCAATTCAAGTTTGTTTGTTTTAATTTTATCTTTATTATTATTTTTCTCTTCTTTTTAGTTGCCTGTTTGTTTTCTTTTTTGTTTGTTTGTTTTTGTTTGGCTTGGGTTTTTTGTGGTTTTGTTTGTTTGGCCTTTTTGAAACAGGGCTTCTCTGTGCAGCCCTGGCTGTTCTGGAACTTACTCTGTAGGCCAGGCTGTCTTCAAAATCTCAGCGATCTACCTGTATCTGCCTCCCAACCTGTTACTTTTCTAATGAGAGAGAACAAAAAGGAATATGGATTTGGGTGGGTAGGGAAATGGGAGGATCTTGGAGAAGTTGGGGATGAAGAAACCAAAATCAGAATATATTGTATGGGGAAATCTATTTTCAAGTTTTAAAAAAAGTAATTAAACTGGATCAAAATTTAATTTTTAAATCTTTTTTGTATTTTCTCTACTTCATAAAGTGATTTCTGTTTTTAAGAGTACACAGTAGCAACACAATTAAAACCTGATGAGGTGCTGTGTGCTCTTTTTAAAAATAAGATGTGGTGAAAACAGCTATTGCAATATGGCCTGCTCTTTCTGGGACCTGCACTTTCTCTGGGTGTAAGATTCTTGTAAATAAGCACCAAGAGAGAAGTCATTCATAGACTATATATATAACAAATGCTGACTTGAGCAAACTCTATAAATCAACCTAAAATTCAAATTTAGAATTTCCAGGATCACGAAGTTGTACAAAAATATTCTCCAAAAAGTAATGAATAATGCAAGATTCATGGGTGCAATATCTGTTCACTGAATTCACCAAGAACCGAAGAGTCAAAAACTGGGTGACTATGATATTCATTCAGTCTAGTCCCTCAAACAGCAGAGCTTCTAACTCTCCTGCCTTCTTTGCTTATTCTTCAGATAAGTGCCCTGTGCACTTATGGCCCTACATGTAAACACTAATGCATGACTTTCCTTTAAGAAATAAACAAACACTAAGTAAGCCATGGTGGCTCATGCCTAGGGTCCTCAGATTCCGGAGGCAGCCTCAGGAGGATCACCACAAGTTTAGGGACACCCTGGCTGACAAAGTGAGTCCCTGGCCAACCAGGAGCACATGGTGAAACCCGCCTCACAGAACTATTAAAAAATAGCTCTTAAGTCTTTTCCATGACTTTAGACCTGACCAACATAGACTAATTATATGGAGACTTTCCTGGCATATCATCTGGCTTGAGCTGAGTTCTGCTTTAGGAAACATTCCAGTCTCTGTTCTGAATTGTGCTGCTTTCTGTGCAGACTCAGAAAAGAATGTTCATCCTCTAGCCTCTGCCCGCATGGATTGAGCACTGCATCTACGCAGTGCCTTGCAGAGCCTTGGGTTTAGCAGGGCCTTGTTTCTTGTCCCTCCTGACCTACCGGGATCAGCACCATGAAGAACTTCCTATAACAGCACTGCTTTCCTAGTTCTGAAGCCCAGAGTCCTTAAGCAGAAGTCCTCTGACTTGGTGTTGCTGGCCCACACCCAGCAGTCTCCACAGCAGTAGACTAACCCTTGCAATACCTGAGAGCAGAGAAGCAAGGGGTCTATTTGCAGTGTGATTGAAATGAAACTGAGTCTGCTGTGCCATCCTCAAATCTCAAACGTGTATTCTTTATTTACAAAGCGTGATAATAATCAGATAGCGTTGCATTTAAATTCTAAAGAATCATTTTTGTAGCTACATTATAATCAATTTTAACCACGACATATCACAATGGAACTGTGCTTTGTTATGTTAATTTCTAATTTATTAAAGGGTTCATTATTTTTACCTCATTGTAGAGCATGCATTCTGAAAAGGGAGGAAAAACAATAAAGAAAAGAAAAAGGGCTATCATTTGGGGAAGAAACCTGCTGGTGTTTTTGCTAAATGGATAGATATATAGGCAAACTACTGCTCTCAGGCTTGGTCAGAGATAGTTAATACAGAGACTCTTACCTGGTGGAAACTAAGAGCAAATGACTGTTGGGTGCTCAGCACTAAATGGGACGTCTCTACCACATGCCCAAGGCCCAGGGGACCTTGTAGAAGAGGCATTGGAGAGAATATAAGAGCCAGAGGATGGGGAGGAATATTAGGAAATACTACCTTCCAGATGAACATCCTAGCAGCTTTGCATATCTACATAAGACCTACTCAAAAGTGGGCTCTTTAACGTTCCATCATGAGAGCATGATGAGGTTACAAGGCCACGCCCTCTACTCCAGGAGCTTCTGGAAGTCAATGGCTGCTGAGGGAAGGGGTCTTGTTTTCTTCAGGGATGTAGCCCCATACTCCAGTAGAATAATTCCTATCCATGCTTATCCAAGAAACCCTAATTAAATTCAGCACAAAACAGGCATGAAAGTAGAAGGAGAATTATTTGGGAGGAAAGGGGAGTCAACAGGAGTGGGAGGTGGGTAGGGGGAAATAGTGAGGAGTAGCACGAACACTATATGTTGTAGATACACATGGAGTTGTGTAACAGCGCTGTATGGTGCTTTGTGTTTGATTGTTAATTATGCTGTTCCCAAAGGTCTGCTGTCTTTTAATGTGCCTCAAGTAGTGCTGTGTAGCCTTGCCTCTCTGACTGGCTAAATACCTACACCTGGGCAGGGTAGAAGGAAGGCGCAAAGCGAAAGTTTGAGGGCTTTGGGGAAGACAAGGATCCTGGGAGGAAGAAGGACAGGTATCGGAGGAGGAAGGAAGCAGAGCCACCACGATGTGTTATCATGGAGAGGAGACACGGCGTACATGGAGGAAAGCGGGCAAGAATAAGCAAGTATTTGTGGAATTATGGACAGGAGGTAGCCCAGATATAAATGATTAAAACAGATGGCATGGGATAGAGGCTGGGAGATAATGGAAGGTAGCTTAGGAGGTAATACCTGCCATGCCCCGGGTGAAATAAGGCTATTCTAAAAATCTAGCAGGTGTCTGTGTCTATATTGATTATGAAAGTGGGTTAATAATACTGCCATAATAACTATAAGCCTAATAATAAATATTTATTAGGCCCTACTTTTAAATGAACAACAACAGAGTTGTCAAAATGCTATTAAATTGACATTTATTTCTTTTTGAGACAGGGTCTCACTATGTAGCTCTGGTTGTCCTGGTCACTTACAGAGATCTGCCTGCCTCTGCCTCCAAAGTGCTGGGATTAAGGGCTGCCAGAGACGCCACCACCGGCTTAGATTATTCTTTTTTTTTTTCCATATTTAAAAAATTATGTTTCTTTTTTAACATATACATTTATATTATTACACATGAATAAAATAAACTACATAGAGAAGGAAGAACCATGTGACAATCAGGAATTATATGTATTACATTCATAGTGATTTGGCTATTTGTATTTAGCAAACTTGAAGTAAACATCTTTCCTATCTTGTTGGGTCTAAATTTCTGAATGAAAATCAATATCTATCATGTCTCATCTGTATTAACTTAAAACATCTATCTTGATCTAAAAACATCTTAACCCCTAACAAACTAGGCTTAATTATAAGACTAAACTATCTGTTCTTCAACCCCATCAGAGACTTGAGAAAAAAAAAAAAACTTAATTACATGAGTGAACTGGAAGTACAGGTTGGCAGCTTCCAAAATGAAGAAATGACTGAGCCAGTTTACTGCCTGAACGGTCACTCAACACTCTCTATAACTTTGGAGCATCATCTTCAGCCTTCTGGCCCAATATAACTGACAGACATATTTGCGAGGCAGGAACTATTGAGGACTTATTTACCCTGTCTTGGCAGAGTTCAGCCGTCAACTCTGTCTGCATCCAAGCTTGCCCATTTTTAGGCAGAATTCTGTCTGCAGCAGAAACAAGGACATTTTGCCCATTGGCTTGTTTGCCACATTTGAAGCCAACTCCATAAGGAGGTTCTTTGATACTCATCATCTTCTTTGAGGTAGGCTGGGTGTTGCCAGTACTTAACTTGTCTTGTCAAAGAATCTTTAGAATAATAAAAACATCTTCAAATGCCATATTCTCTAGGTCTCTGAGGCTTTTGAAGACCTTATTTAACTATTTTACCTTGTATGTTTATAGGACCATATCTATCTGCTAGACCTAGACTTTTGTTTTTTGTTTTTTGAGACAGGGTTTCCCTGTGTAGCCTTGGCTGTCCTAGACTCACTTTGTAGACCAGGCTGGCCTGGAACTCACAGTGATCCTCCTGCCTCTGCCTCCTGAGAGCTGGAATTAAAGGCGTGTGCCACCACCGCCCAGCGATATATATATTCTTGTGATAAAGTTATACTAGTATTTGACATGACCATGATTTGATCAACTAACAATTAGCTTGTATTACTTAATTATTCTAAATAGGCTGCAGCACTACTTTCAAGGTATTGGAAGTAAACCTTGTGTTATAATTGCGTTGGATAGGTATACTAGCTCATATTAGAGTAGAAATATATATATATAAATACATATACATATACATATATATGTATATATATATTATATAATGTGTGTGAAGAATAATCTTTGATTTGAATTCTATACCAAGTATCAGAATTATACTTATTTTGCATCAATATACAAAATTCTATACAAATGAATTAAAAGTAACCTTATATGTGAGTAACAGTTAGGGCCTTGAGATGAGGAGCAGATTCAATAATCTACCTTTTGTTCTATCCTCCCTCTGTATTTCTATATCCCCTTCTCCTTCTTTTCAGCTCCTATCTCCTGAGTCCAACCTAGTTTTCTCTCTGTATAAATCCAATAATAACTTATAATTAACTCCTGATGAACATAAGCATCTGTAGACCAAGAGAGCAAACAGAAACCTACCCAACCCCCTTAGTGGAAATGGGATGTCATTCCCTTAAGATTTCTTCAGGCTGATTAATGATGAATAATACATTTGAAGGGGCCCAAATAAAATTGGGGAAAATGGTTAAGCAATTCAGGGATAGCATTTGTGATCCATTTTCTAAATGTTGAGAAATTCTAGGCTTAATAGGAGTCCTGTGTGGGACAGTCTGAAATGCTGGACCAATTGGGATCAGAAGCTTTCTACAACACTGTTCTGGAAGCTGTCCTGTTCTGATGAGTAACAGCAACTGAGGCGCCTGGGGCTGGAACATGAAGGATGCAGGATGTCAGCATCCAGCATGCTGAGAGGAATGAATCCTGTCAGGTCTGATCCAGTGTCAGTGTCCAGTTCTTTTGTTCTGAAAACGTAATTTCTCACAAACATTATACAGTTCTAACATAATTGTATGAGGTGTGTGGGATGCACAGAACAATTAAGGCTAGTTCTTTGCTCACTGTATGAGCAGAAGTAAGACATCTGCTAATCTTCCTTCATGCCATACTAAGAATGGCCTCTAATAAGTCACAGAGAGTCTGTGACCAACATGAAGCCTGTCTATGCATAGACCTTATTATCTCAGTCAGTCTCAGAGCTATTCCCATATATTGGGATTAGCTATATAAGTTACCTGCTTGTTCTGCAGTTTGAATTCTTTACATTTTGATTGCAGCCCCCTCCCTCATCACCTCCTGATCCCGCCCCCTCCCTGACCCCCTTTCCCTCTCTCCCCTAGTCCTTAGAAAGGAGAGCCTTCCTACCCTACCATCTGACCTCAGCTTATCCAGTGTCCTCTCTACTACCTATAACCTCTTCCTCTGTGGCCTGGCAAGACCACCCAGCCAACATTTGGAGGCCCAAGACCATGTCAGAAGCAGTTCTACTCCCCATATTGTGGGACCCACAAGGAGACTGTGCTGCCTATCTACTGCATCTGAGCAGAAGGTCTAGGTCCACATCCTACGTGGCCACCAGAGACACCACCACCAGCTTAGATTATTCTTAATAAGCCCCAAGCCCTGCACATGCAATTAAGACAGTCAATCCAGGGTGACTTTAGGAACTTGATTTTATAATCACAATGCTTTCAATGAGCTGTGAGTGGTGATGGTAGAAGTCTTGCAGATATTAATCTCAACCGTCATTGCATTGCATCCCACTTTCCTGGGTCTCCTGCTCCACACTGGCACTCTGTGGTTATGGAAAGGGTAAGTCTGATCATGAGATGTTTATCAACATGTATAATTTCATTACTCCGAGTTTCTATTGGTCTCCAAAGTTCATTTGCATCTCCGCAGATCACTTTAGAAAAGACAAAATCAGTATGCTCAACAATCTCTCTCTCCTCCTCCCTGCCCTCCCCTTCTCTTTCTCTTTCTTGGGCTTTTATTGCTGTGAAGACACACCATAACCATGGCAACTCATTTAAAGAAAATGTACTGGCTGGTTTTGTATGTCAGTTTGATATAAGCTAGAGTCATCTTAGAGAAAGGAGTCCCCATTGAACAAATGGTTCCATGACTCTAGCTGTAGGGTATTTTCTCAATTAGTGATCAATGGGGAGGGCCTAGCCCACTGAGGGTTGTGCCATTCCTGGGCTGGTGGTCCTGGGTGTAATAAGAAAGCAGGTTGAGAGGGCTGGAGAGATGTCTCAGAGGTTAAGAGCACTGGCTGCTCTTCCAGAGGTCCTGAGTTCAATTCCCAGCAACCACAGGCTCACAATCATATGTAATGTGATTTGAAGACCTCTTCTGGCATACAGGTGTACGTGCAGACAATACTGTATACATATAAATAAATCAATCTTTAAAAAAGAAAAAGAAAGCGGGTTGAGCAAAGCCATGTGAAGCAAGGCTGTAAGCAGGTCTCCTCCATGGCCTCTGCATCAGCTCCTGCTTTCGAGATTCAGCCCTGCCTGGATTCCTGGCCTGACTCAGTGATGGAGTGTGATCTGGAAGTATAAGATAAATAAACCCTTTCCTCCCCAACTTGCTTTTTGGTCATAGTGTTTTGTTGCAGCAGTAGAATCCCTACCTATGACAGAAAGCAGTTAGTTGGGCCTGGCTTACAGTTTCAAAGGTTTAGTTCATGGTCAGCATGGCGGGGAGCATGGCGGCTGTGCAGGCTGATGTGGTGCTGGAGAAGGAGCTGAGAGTCACACACTGATGCCCAGGCAGCAGGAAGTAAATGCCATATTTGGTGGGCATGATTTGAGCAACAGAACCCTCAAAGCCCACCCAGAGTGACACTTTCTCCAACAAGGCCACACCTCTAGTAGTTCCACTGTGGTGGCCATTTTTATTCAAGCCCTCTCTGTCTGTCTGTCTCTGTCTCTCTGCCTCTCTGTCTCTCTGCCTCTCTGTCTCTCTGTCTCTCTGTCTCTCTGTCTCTCTGTCTCTCTCTGTCTCTCTCTCTCTTTCTCCCTTCTTCCTGAGGCAAGCCTGTATCCCATGCTTCCTTTGAACCTACAATTCCCCTGCCTCAGTATTCTGAGTGCTGAGATTAGAGTTGTGTACCCATGGCTGGAACTATAACATTTCCTGATTTTAGTTGTTTATACATCCACGTTCTCAGGACCTACTAATGCCTGGTGCCTTATCAAATAGCACTTCCAGCGACTCAGCTATAACCTATCGACACATACCCCAACCTGTCAGTCAGGCTTTAGCCTGTCCTGGTACTAAGGGCTAGTTCATCTGTGGTCTCTGGGCACCACTTCCTCTAAACATAGGTGTTGCCCAAACCCAAGGCTGTCTGCAGTGATTAAGAAACCTGCTTCAGAAAAATCTCTCAGCGTGCCTCAGAATTTGTATGAGTTTTTGGTCCCAATTTCCACACTCTGCATGAAGGTATTGGTGCTTGAGCAGTGACTCAAAATCCACCTTTAATGCTGTATGGAGCAGAGGGCAGTAGCACTTGAGCTTGGTAGTAAACATCAAGGAATCGAGAAATAAAACTTTTTAAAAATGGGGAATTTTAGGCTGCTTTGAGGAGCTCTCTCAAAACCACCGTAACCTCAGATGTTTGTGCTAAAGAAGTAAAAAGGCCAAGAAGAAAATATTAGTCAGGCCTAGGACTCCACTCCAGTAATATGCCTGGCAGAGAAATCATTACCCTTAGGGGAAGTCTGGGTGAGTGCTGGGCAGACGAAAATTGGCTTCATCAAACTGACTCAGCTTGCCAGCCCACATCACACATGCATGTCATTCATGGCCCCTCACATTGAACCCCCCACCCGTGTGTGTGTGTGTGTGTGTGTGTGTGTGTGTGTGTGTGATATGAACTCTACAAAGTATGATGTTTGTCAGACAAGTCTATCAGAAACTAAAGTTAAACATACCAGGAAGAATGAGCCTTACAGTCCTCATAAACGGCTGTTTCTTCACTACGTCATTCATTTATGTTATCTAAATGCTAAAGTTGAGGTTTTCACTAATGCATAGTTCAAATGCACATCTGTATGTGTGTGCCCTTGTTTTGTATGTAAATGTGCGTGCCCTTGTGTTTTGTATGTAAATGTGC
>OU015750.1:74748328-74761176 GCA_907169655.1 Acomys percivali
GAGAGAGAGAGAGAGAGAGAGAGAGAGAGAGAGAGAGAGAGAGAGAGAGAGAGAGAACACATAAGTCAGCTGGGTTTGCGTCGTAGTAAGTGATACCTGTGTGTCTACTTTAGTCTTAAGCAGCAGTTCACACGTAAGCCAGTGCGGCACGTTTCAGTGTCTGGTGCGGAAGGTTGCAGCACTGGGCTGGAGGGACCCGCAGGTCATCCTGACACGAAGTACGTAACTTCACACGGGTTTCTTACTGTCTCATTATAGAAAACTATTTTAATCTCAGAGATAGTTTTAAGACCTATGAAAAATCTGTTTTGGAATGAAAACAAAGATCTTTTAAAATTTTTCTTTATATTATTTGTGAGAGAATATTTTGCTGTTTATTTCTTCTTGCCTTGGCTCCTCAGTGTTTCATGAGAGAAACATTAGTTCTCAATATTATGATTTTAACAAGTGGAGAAGAAAAGAGGGGTATAATTTGGGTAAATGCACTGATAATCTTTGTTTTCAAAACAGTCAAATCAGCAAAAGTGATTGCAGCCTAATTTAAAAAAAAAATTTTTTTTTTTTCAGCCATTAGGATGTCCCAGTCCTAACTATGGTGTTTTAACATTCCTAACCCTTTCACTGTCCTACATTGTGTTTGTGGCAGGCCTTTGGGGGAGACCAGAGCCTGTGATGGTGCAGCGGATGTTTGTTTCCATCCCTGAGAGGGACTGGCTGCTTGCCCTTCTGAAGGCAGGGAAAGGCACCTGAGGAGACAACTCTATTGGGGGAAAAAAATGTCTGCCACAGGGCAGGACTGTTCCCATTGCTGTATGTCCTGCCCTGAGATTTTCTCATATTGGAAGTGCATTATCTCTTCTTCTTGTGATTTGTAGACTCAAAGGTCTCTGGAGGGCACTAAACTACTAGCAGATGTTTGAGTTCACAACCCAAATCTGTATACCTGCAGCCGGGGTGGACATGGGAATGAAGCCAGTGTCTAAACCCAGGGCACTCACAGGGGACATTATCTTCCCATGAAGTCCACGTGATGAATTAGTGTCAGAGTGGGAAGTAGAGGGTAGAATCCCAGGCTCCCGAGACACTGTATGCAGCTGCTTGCTGGTAGCAAGAGCTGGAAATGGATGTTTCCAAAGTCTTTCTCTACTGTCCCGTTCCATGTGGAAACTCTCTTTTTAAAAAAATCAGACTTGTTTTTCAGAGAAGGTATTTCTATGTGTACGATAAATAAGTGTAGCACACAGGCTGCACTTTGTGGTGTCCAAAGTTCAGTATTATGTGGAAGGGTGATTTGATTAGCTGATTGGGAACTATTTCAGAAATGGAAGAAAACCAGGAAATATCGGACAATCCGGAATTGCTTTTATTAAACTGTCACCTGCAAACTCATAAGCAGTTAGTCAGTTGAGGGACTGACAGACAGTCCTGACTGATCAGGCAGCTACCTGCATATTGGATGTGTTCAAATGGACCAGCACTCTTACATTTGCTCAGAGTACCCTAATTCACACTTTAGCCTAGTGGAGCTGGAGCGAGAAGCACTGTGCATGCCTCGTCTTCATTTTAGTACAGTGGAAATGCCAAAGGCAAGAAACTCAATCTTTCATCTTATAGGCAACCTGAACCTACCTTAAATTGAATGACGCAAACATAAATTGCACGCATACTGCTGCATTGTCCTCTGTAACTCCAAATCCTTAAAGACATGTCTCCTATAGATCTGCTTTATTATATTTTGTAGTTGCTGCCCGTGAAGTGTCAGCTCCCTGAATGCTCACGCAGTTCTCGGGTCTCTGCAACTGTTTACAGATTCCATTTTGTCCTCAAGCCTTCCCCTTCCACCCTGACCCCATCTCTGCTTGGGAAGGACCACAGTGCAAGCAAGGCCTCTGTGAACGCCTGTGGAGCCCCTGGCTGCTTGCTCAGGTCTCTAAGTGGCCTTGATGAGCTATCAGTAGTGACTCCAGGTTCTTTTCCACACAGCTTCTCAGAGACTTTTAGGGTCAGAGAAGAAAAAGGATGATTTTTAGTTTGGAAAGAGAAGAAAAGATGGTGGGGCCGTCTGTTTATTTCTTGAGTGGAGTCGTCTGTTCAGTTCTTAACTCAAGAATAACAACACTGAATTTTAATGTGTGTTAAGATCATCCCGGGGTTTCCTTCTGTGTGTTTCAGTTCTCTTAGAATCATTTGGAAACACGATCTTGGTAGAAATGATAAAAGAGCAGAATGTGGAATATGTACATGTTCTGAAAATAAGCATGGTTCTGTATTTGAGAATACTAGTTGGGTGAGTCGTTATCAGGCGACGAAAAAGATTGCTATAAAAACATGACAAATAAATATACTGTTTAGATGGGTGCTGGGAAATCTGAACACAGGTCCTTAGGCTTGTGTGGATGTTTTACAGACTGAGTTCTCTCAACCGGCCCCCTCATTAGCTTTAATTACACACCCCACATATCCACTGTGGGCTATTTGCGTCTATCAACTTTGTCCAAGACAGGAGTTTGTCACTGAATGTATATGTCTGCAGACCAAAACAAAACATTTTTGAGACTTATTTGTAGAATTAATAAGTGACTGTCCTCTTCAACTATTGTGGAGTATACCAGCTGGTCATATTAAAATACCCAGTATTTTACTTAACTGGCATTCACACTCTTTTAGCAAAAATTGAAGACTTGTAGCATGGTGGTGATGCTGATGCAGGAGGATTGCCTTGAGTTCCAGGCCTGGGCGTAGAGTGAGCGCGAATTCTGCCAGGGCTACTACATAGCAAAACTAGACACAGATTAAAAAAAGACTTAAAACAAAACAAAACAAACAAACAAACAACACATTGACTAGGCCCCAGCCAATTTAAACAGCTATCATTTGACTCTTTCTGCTAAGATATTCACATCATACTCACATGTCTTAAGGTTGTAAAGTCGCATTTGTTAATCAAATTAGCTGCTTACATCCCCCCCCCCCCCACAAGAAGCTCCTAAGTAGTAGATGTGCAGTAGACCGTGGCACACATGGAAGAAGATACTCCGTAGGAGAGTTGGATCAGCAGTTTGTAAATCCTAAGAGGACTTTGCGAATGAGAAGTGCTCACTGCTTGTATGTCTATACTGTTTCCTTGATGAAGTAGCAAGTGATGGTCCTGGGCAGGTGGCTGTCTCGAAGATGGGGGTGTTTGCTGACACCTCTTGTGTTAGTGCAGGCTGTAGAAATCTTGTGGAAAACCCAGCAGTGTTCAGATAAGCTGCCTTTAATACAGTACAGGTTGTTCTCCCTTGCATAATAACTGAGCAGAAATAGTTTACAGAGTTCTCTTGTAGACTCGGGCTTGGAAGGGGGGTACTGTGTTTCTGAAGCTACTTATATCCAGAGGTTGCCAGTGACAAGGAACCCAAGAACTTAAGGCACTGAGGTAGGTCAAAAGTATTCAGTGCCAAGGTTCACGCCAACACACAGACCCGGAGTGGAACCAGAGGCCCTCAGCACAGTGCTGACTCTAAAGTGTTCTTGAGGCGCTGGCGGTTTTATTGTTTGAACATATCTGTTTAGCAGCGGATTTCTAGAATTCCACAAATTCTTGGAAGAACCTTTCTTTTAGCAGTTTAGTGACATCATTCCATGGGGTGTAAAGTAGCCTCCTTTCTCCAGCCCCAGGGACGATCCAGCAGGGGCCAGCTGGCCCTTGGAATCATCTGCTGTATTTCTCGCAAGGGATGGGACGGACCAAGCGGGAAGGAAAGTCTGAAAAGGGAAACTGAACAGCTATTTTTCATCTTCCCCTAGGAAAGAGAAAGGGAAACGGACACAAGGCTGTCCACAGGGGTTTCTGCTGACCACAGCAAGGCTTTCCTGATGTTTTTATCCTTTTGAATGATTTCTTGAGGCCTTTGAATTCTCTGGGGACATTTATATCCTGAAAAGATATGAGGTGTGGTCTCTGGGACTAGGGACATCTGCTCATTTGAACTTGAAAGTTATTGAAAATAAAAATGATTTATTTATATGAATGTAATAAAAAGGGTCAGTTTTACTATTTCAAATGAAAGGTGCCATTACATTTTTTTTTTCTTAGCACTTTTTACTACAGCCTAGTAGTAATAGGCTGGTTAAATTAACCCTGATTTTATAAGGTTTCTAGAGAAACCTTATTTAGGCAGACACTATAGACTATGCTTTATTTTCTTCCTCAAAGAGGCCATTTTTCATATTTAAAAGAACTTAAGTAATGTTTTATTAACAAATATTGACTTGGTAGACACATTGCATGATTTACCGCCACAGTCAAATTGTCCAACTCACCCATTATTATCATATTATACCAAAGCTTTCTCACATTTCTTGCATTCCCTTTTTTTTTTTTTTTTTTCAGTTGTTTTTAAAAGTCTTAGCACTAAGCCCCACTGTTCTGTTGACCTTTCATTTATGGCTTCTACTTTTCTCTGCTCCATTTCTATGTGGGAGTTTTCATTTTGTCTTGTCTTTGATGAGTGTTGTGTTTTAACAGATAGGATCTCTAAGCCAGGCATGGTGGTGCATGCCTCTAGTCCCAGCACTCTGGAGGTAGAGGCAGGTGGATCACTGTGAGTTCGAGGTCAGCCTGCTCTACAAAGCTAGTAGAGGATAGCCAAGGTTACACAGAAAAACCCCAAACTGGCCTGGACCTTGCTGTGTAGCAGAGAAGGACCTTGAACTTCTGACCCTCATGCCCCAGTTCCGGAGTGCACACGCCACCATGCCAGGCTTATTTGTACTGCCTCTGGTAGACTCACTGGCAGCAGGGAGAGAAGTCATCTCAGTAGTTTCATGGGCATGTGGGACCTTCACCATTCTCGTGGTCACATTAGGGAGCTTGCCACTGTCAGAATGAGCCTCTGGAAAGTTCCTGTAGAAAGGCTCTTTTAAGCTGGGCGTGGTAGCACTTGCCTGTATCCCAGCACTCAGAAGGCAGAGGCAGGTGGATCATTGTGAGTTCGAAGCCAGCCTGGTCTACATAGTGAGTCCAGGACAGCCAAGGATACACAGAGAAACCCTGCCTTGAAAAACCAAAAGAAAAAGAAAAAAGAAAAAAGAAAAGAAGAAGAAGAAGAAGAAAGAAAGAAAGAAAGAAAGAAAGAAAGAAAGAAAGAGGCTCTTTTAAGGCCAGAAGAGGGTGTTTGATCCCCCAGAACTAAAGTTACAATGGTTGTGAACTGACTTGTGGCACTAGGAGTCTAACCCAGGGCCTCTGGAAAAGCAGCCAGTGCTCTTAACTCTCTCTCAAGACACCATTGAAAGGTTCTTAGAGTAGTGTTTATGATTAAAAGCAAACAAACAAAACCCCAATAACACTAGTTTTTAGAAACATTGTGAATTTCGCTTCATTTTTAAAAAATATTGATTCCATGGCTTCCGGGTGGCATTTCTAATGAAGATGTAATTATGTGGAAATCAGCAATTTTTGTGCATGTTTCTTTTTTCCCTACAAAAAGTGGGAACTATGCAGTCAGCTGAGTTGAGCTCAGTTTGGGGGACACCGAGGGCTAAAGCAGGTTAGCACTTGCCCTAAGTATTTCCGCTGAGTGGCAGAGCCTGCGCTTGCCAGTTTTCCTTTTCCAGGAGAGTCAGTTCCTGGAATCACGGAAGCCCTCCAGCCGTCTCAGTTCAGAGTGCCTTCTTTGGGTCTCCCTGTTTACGTCATGTCTTCCAGAACATAAAGCCCCTTCCCGGGAGACTCCAGAACCACTAAGGACTGACCTGTTGACTTTATTTAACTGTCCAGTTATTCCTTTTTAATACACTCATTTGAAATGTCAAGATCTGCCCCTCCTGTCCAAGGAAATTATTGTTATGGCGGGGGGCACACTGTGATCTGTGCGCCAGGTTTCGGTCTGAAGGCTTTTCATCATGGAAGTTTGTGGGCTTAATGTCATTTGCACAGAATTAGTCTATAGATTTCAATGAAAAGTAGCTGGATGGGAGATATAAAAGAACAATTAAGCTTTAACATGGTAAGTTTCATCTTTGAAGTTTGAGGTCATTGGATCTCTTCCAGGATCTATTTGTCGGGGAAAGCTTGTATGGAGCGCATATTTACGTGACTGACTCGCCCCTAGAGTGATAAGCTCCGTGGCTGTGGTACAGCTGGGCCAGCAGCTCTGGAAGGAGGTTATAAAGTAGATCCTTCTCTGTGTGCCTACATCCCTCCTTCCCCACGCCCCCCCAGCCAATCGGTGAAGCTACTCACTGTTGATTCAGTGACTGTACGTTTTAGAAGCAATGGGTCTGTGTTATTTGGGAAAGAACGCTTTGATGTCTAATTTGTCCAGTGCACTTTTGAACTTGGAGGAATCAGATGAAAGACTGTGAGACCTGTGGGATAAGGACATCCATCCGAAGGCCTTAATCCTTAAGCAAGGATCGGCCAGGAACTTTTTTTGTGTTTGAGGGGATGTCTGGGTGTCAGGAATCGAGCAGACATGCAAACTGGATACACTGTGGATTTTGGCCTTGAGGAATTTAAAGTCTGCTTGGCAGATAATGACTCTGAAGCTTAATGAGGCCATCTGAACACTGAGCTGAACACCAGGACGACAGGAAGGAGGAGACTTGAGGAGATGACAAGGCAGAAGGATAACATCTGCGAAGGGATAAGGAACTGGGCCCGGAAGGGCTTTATGCAATAAAGGGGGGGGGGGGGGCAGGACAGCGCTGCATGCAGATAGGAGAGGGAGCCAAGGGGCAGGAAAAGGAGGGAGCGGAAATGGAATGGCGGAGTTACAACTTATTATCTCCTGGTTTGTCATTCTCGGTTTCCCCTTCCGCCCATATGCTTTTCAATGTTTCCCGTACATATGCTGTGTGTGTGTGTGTCCCCATGTGTGCTCCATAGTGTGCATAGAGAGGTCGGAGTACAGCTTCAGGTGTGGGTCCTTCCCTTACACTTTGTTTGAAGCCATGCCTCTTCTTGGCTCTTTACTACTTCCTGAGCCTGGGGTTCTCTTGTCTCCAACCCGCCATCTTGCCACAGGGAATGTAACCGTAAGCTCCATGCCTGGCTTTTAATGTGACACAGACTCAAGTCCTCAGACTTGTGCAGCAAGACCTTTGGGCCATTTTCTTAGCCCTGCCACACAGACCTAAAGGCCCCTGGATCCCAGCAGGGTGTCCCTGAGTAAGTGAGACCTGCCTCACATACCTTTGGGAGCCACAGAGGACAATGTGAGGAGGAGAGGTAATTACAAATGTAAAAATACTCAATATGCATATAATTACCCATAAGTGTTTACCAGAGACAGTTAAATCTGTGTGCATTCTTGCTTAACCCCTTGTAAAGCCCAGCCCAGATACCACTTCCTCAGTGTGTCCTTTCTTCCTCATCCCTGCAGAGTGGCAGTCAGTGTCTGTCTCCTGCTTGGCCTGGACCTGCACCATTTTCCAAGACATAGACAACCATGCCAAAGAGGGCCTTGGGGGTATAGGCATGGTCTCATTTCCTGAAAGCATCTTGTACCTGTCTTCTTTTTAGTGTGGCATGCTCTGAGACTGCCTTCTGTTTGAGGTTTAGTGGAGGATAGAGTTCTTAGTTAGGATTTCTATTACTGTGATGAAATGCCATGACCAAAAGCAACCCGGGGAGGAAGAAGGGTTACTTCCTCTTGCAGCTTCTAGTCAGTCACCCAGCGAAGTCAGAGCAGGAACTCAAGGCGACACAATCTGGAGGCAGAAGCTGATGCAGAGGCCATGGAAGTGTGAAGCTTACTTACTGGTCCTCACGGCTTGCTCAGCCTGCTTTCTTACATCATCCAGGACCACAAATCCATTGCCTACAGTGAACTAGGCCCTCTACAATCAATTATCAGTCAAGAAAATGGACTTAGAGGCTTGCCCTACAGGTCAACCTGGTGGAATTTTTTTTTTTTTTTTAAATCAAGGTTCCCGTTCTAAGAATGACTCTAGCATGTGTCAATTTGACATAAAACTAGTCAGCACAGATAGTAAGATACATTTGTAGACATTACACCTCAACTGGATACTCTGACATGTCACTATCTACTTTATAGGTGACAGAGGAAGAGCTGAATGCTTCTGGGAAGGGGCAAAATAGGAAGAGTCAGTGGTAAGGCTTTACTTAGGAGATGAATGAGTAGGTCGGTTTGCAGCTGTGCAGTAAGGGAAGTTGCTGCTGGGCGCGCAGTGGTGCACACCTATAATCCCAGCACTAGTGAGAGAAGCAGGCAGATCTCTGTGAGTTTAAAGCCAACTTGGTCTCCAAAGTGAGTACCAGGACATCCATAACTACACAGAAAAACAGAAAGAGGGGGAAGGGAGAGAGGAAAGAGGAGAGGAGAAGAGGGAAAGAAAGAGAGAGAAAGGGAGGGAGAGAGAGGGGTGAGAGAGAAAGAGAGAGAGAGAGGGAAGAGAGGGAAGGAAAGATGCGAGATGAGAGAGAGAGAGAGAGAGAGAGAGAGAGAGAGAGAGAGAGAGAGAGTCCTGCCTTCCAGCTTATGGTTTAGGATTGAGGTTCCTTAAACCATTGAAGAAGCTGGAAATATCCTTCAAACAAAAAAGTTCTTATGAAGACTAAGGAGAATATGCAGACAAATGGCAATTTCAAAGGATGAACGTGGAAGAGACCCTTCTAGCATCACTTAGAGAACCAAAGTGTCCCCCATGGATCAAACTGGCTGGTTCCAGCTTGCTTGTGGATTGGGAGAATGTGACATTGGCCTTTGACTCAAGAGCAGGACAGGGTATGGGTGTCAACGAAAGAGTCAGTTCCTTCCTTCCTAGAGCTGTGTCCATTTGATCGCCTTTCCCACTTCCTCTCCCCACTGAAAAGAGGTGGTTTGTCCAACTGTTGCACATTTGAGACAAAACATGAGGAGAGTCTAAAGAAGGGAGTCTCCTTCAACACAGGCAGAGAGGATTTCATCAGGTTTGATCAAAAGAAGTAGCTGGGGGAGCGAGCTATGAGGAGAGGTGGGGATCTATAGGAGAGAGTGGAAGTTTGGGTAGACGAGTTTACAGAGGAGAATAGACTAGGAGGGACAAACAATGGCGCCGACTTTGTCAGAATAGGATGCTAATGACATCACAGAAGAGGGTTGCCACATTATGATGGAGTTACAGGCACCAAGGCCACAATGACTGACCTTGTACACACCCACAGACATATATATTCACCATTTGACTCTTTCCTGCTCTGAGTTGGACTGCTTCTCCTCCTCTTCCCTCTCTGCTCTCTCCCTCTTCTTTTGATCCCCCCCCCCTTCTAATTCCTCCTTCTTCTAGCCATAACTTTTTAGTAAGTTCCTGCTGGGAACTTTGCTCATATTATCATGGCGCTATGGCAGGGGCATGTCAGTCACTGCCTTACAGACAGGGCACCGAGTTGGACCGTGTCTGAGGGACATGGACATCCAGGTCACTCATCCACCCTTCTTCTACATTCCTTTGTTGCCTCAAAACTTGTTTCCTGATAGTAACGTAGCTGTAAGTATCACAATAACGTTCTTAGCACAGTTTAATGGTAGTGAGGATGGATTCTCTAGCTAGCCCTTCCTGAATCTAAACCTTGAGAATAGTAACAGTAATAACACCTCTCTAACAGACGATTAAATGATGGAAGTTATCATTGGAGAGAGAGTGAATGGGGCTGACTTTACATTTCAAGATAGACTAATGTAAATAAAAGCAATTAATGCCAGAAAACATTCAACAGAGAGCCCATTAGAAGGCAATGGGCTGTATCAAACCTCTGCAATGGGCCAGGTGTTTTAGTGGCTTTTAAAAAGACCCGAGGAGACTCATGAGAACCCCCTGTAGGATGCAGGGAAACAGGGAACACTACCGAAGTGAACTGTGGTCATGGGCACAGCAGGCTCATTGTTGATAGTGTGAGGAGACATAAGGGTAAAGCCAGCCACAAGGCAGCCTGGGGTGGACTCACTGGGACCACTGGGAAGACACTGTATGGCTTTAAGAAACTTCAGTGATCACCCCAAGTAACCCTGGAAGTCCCAGCATTGTGGTATGTTTTACCCCGAAATGGTTTGTTTTGATAGTCAAAGATTTTTATTGCTTCTTTCTCTAGAGTTCTATTTAAGTAGCTGTTGAGTTATATAAATAGTTATCTTGGAGTATTTAAAGGCTTACTTCTTGACACACCAATTAAATGTATCTACTCTACTCGGTAAATTGTTGCTGAGTGTTTCCTAAATGCTAAGCGACTCTGAGGTACCACCCCCCCCCCACTCCCACCTCATGATAATCTAATAACACGTAAAGAAGCCCTAGGAAGGCTTCAGGTGACTGTGTTGAGAACAATGGCAGGCGGGAAGAATTAAGCCTTTTTAAAGCTGGTGCCCGTGAAGCATCGGATGGGCCAGGCTGTTACAGCAGTGGTGAAAGTGGGTGGACTTGAAAGAGCCAACAGAATTTGCTGTCAGTATAGTTACAAAAGGGAAGGTGTGGACTGAACTAAAGGGAGTTTGGCCTGAATTCCTTACAGAATTGGTTCCCTGCAGAATTGGTTGGAATAGTGGGTGGGGATGGGTGAGGTGGGGGCATGCCTGGGAAAGTAGTGCTGTGTCTTTGGGTTAATTACATGGATATTGTTTCACAAACGGAGTCTGTGGAATTCGGAGTTTGATTATGATTCACAGGAGAGTGTTTGCAAAGTGCTCAGTGCTCGGGGATTTTGAGATTTAAAGAGCTGTAATCTGATAGAAGGGCCCAGAGGCTTCAGGAGCCTCACAAGGAGACCATCAAGGCTGGTGGATCTAGACCCAGGAGTCCTGCACAAACTGTTGCACCAACCAAGGACAATGCTTGCAGTGAACCTAGACCCCTGTTCAGATGTAACCAATGGACAGCACATTCTCCACAGTTGTGCGGACTGCCTCTGATATGAACTCTGGTAACCCCCAATTTGATCACTTCCCCTTGGCGGGGAGGCCTTGTGGGCAAGGGCCCACAAGAGGAAGCAGGCTAGCTGGATGAGACCTGATAGATTGTGGTCATATAGTAGGGAGGGAGGGCCCCTTCAGCCAGAGGTTTCGGGGACGGGTATAGGGCAGAGGAGGGAGGGAGGGAGGGAGGGTGGGAACAGGAAGATACAAGTGAGGGGATAACAATTGAGGTGTGATCTTGCTTCGGCAGCACATATAAAAGTTTTAAAAGGGTTAACATAAAGAAAAAGAATTTTAATCTGGGAGACAAAATTAAAAATGAAAACTCAGTGTATGAAAAATAATAATATAAAAGTGCAGCAGAAGAGGCAAATTTATTTATTTATTTTTTTAAATATTTATTTATTTATTAAATATACAGTGTTCTGCCTGCATATGTGCCTGCCTGCCAGAACAGGGCACCAGATCTCATTATAGATGGTTATCAGCCACCAAGTGGTTGCTGGGAGTTGAACTCAGGACCTCTGGATGAGTAGCCAATGCTCTTAACCTCTGAACCATCTCTCCAGCCCCTGAAGCAAATTTATTGTTGATAACTATTTGAGAACTGGGGGTGGGGGGGGAAGGATTGCTTGATATGGCTTAAGGGATAAAGGTGCTTGTCTCCAAGCCTGACAATCTGGGGCCCACCCACCTGCTAGAAGGAGAGAACTGACTTTCAGGTTATCCGCTGACCTGATATCACATCTGGTCTCCTAATAAATAAATAAGTAAGCTTTAAAGATTTTCTAATGACAAAGTATTGGGGCAAGATACTCAATCCTAATGTAAATAATTCTACCAAAGGGATGAAGGAAGAACACGTGAGCATTTGGAGGTCCCTACAGCACCATTTGGCTCAGTGGCTCATTTGCTGGACAGTGAAATTTATTATATTCATAGTTTTGTTCAGCATAGCCAGTAGGTAGAGGCAATTGAGCAGAGGGAAAAGGCATACAGAGCAAATTCCCAGAAAAGCCCAGGACAGGCTTCCAGATGCTCTCTCTGCTGTAGGACCCTGCAGTGTTGCCTGCTGGGGAAGGGCGGGTTCTAACCGGAGTCCTGTCATCTGTGCCTGCAACACCAGTGTGCTGATCCCAGCTCCTTGGACTCCATCCCTCACCCCACACACCCTTGCAGCACAGCTATCTGATCAAACTAGTGTCACTTGAGCACACCAAACCTGAATATATCAGGGAGAGTAATCCGGGATCCCAGAACTACCTCCCAGGGGCTGTTCACAGGTCTGGAGTCTGGCTTCCCTCCAGATAGTGTGAACTTTGAGCGATTAGGGTCCCCGGGGGACCCTGAACAGTCTGATAGGCCATGTTGTTGTTGTTGTTGTTGTTGTTGTTGTTGTTGTTAGGGGATAAACTGGCAGATCCCAGAAGAGATGCAGACATCATTTGCATACGTAGCAAAATTCATAAGTGAGTGAACGTAAGAGAGGTTAGATGTGTTTCACAACATTTCCCACAAAAATCTGTCATAGATGAGGTTATGACTCATTTATACAGTTTTAGCTTAGAAGAAGGGAAACCTGCCCTGCACATATGTATGTGCGCGCGTGCACGTGTGTGGGTGCCATTGACTGGATTCAGGAAAGAGCCCAAAGGATGGGAGTCCAGTCTGGAAGTTGATTAGTCCTGGAATGGAATTGGCATCAGGAACCTTTTTTTTTTTTTTTTTTTTTTTTTTCTTTTGGACAAAGTGGAACAATGTTGAATGTAAAACTGGGTGTAGAAGAAGCTGGTTTTGAATAAGCAGAGTGAGAAAGCGTGGTAAGTGAGTTTGTTTTGAATGGAGGATGAATTTAGTTTTAGTTAATGTATGTTCTCATTGACAGATGGTGGAAAATGCATTTCAATTAAATGTGACATCTCTAAAAAAGCAAGTCTCTCTCTCTCTCTCTCT
>OU015750.1:74761186-74776004 GCA_907169655.1 Acomys percivali
TCTCTCTCTCTCTCTCTCTCTCTCTCTCTCTCTCTCTCTCTCTCTCTGAGACAGAATCTCTTTCTATAGTCCTGGTTGGCCTAGATCTCACTATGTAGACCAGGCTAGCCTTGAACTCACAAAACTCCTTCTGCCTCTCTTTGTAACTGGGACTTAGGGGCTTGTTCTGTCTAGGAACATACATTTCAGCAATCTTTTTCTATAAGCTGTGATTGGTGAAGTAGCATTAGATTTTAAAGCCTCCTTTTCCCATGGATAGATTTAGTTATTAGAATATGAAGCCCCAAAGTTGTCAACATGCAGTTGAACAGGAAGAACTAACTGTCTTGGAATCAAATGATTTATATTTGCCAAAATATTTGGTTGTTAGGTTCTTGAGGAAACTGAAGATTTTAGTAAACAGGCACTGTACCTATTCTGGGAGTAAAGCTGAGTTTTGTGAGTGCTTACTTCCTCATGGGTCATGGTGCACTTCCTCCAGTGTGGCTGATAATGACTGCTCATATTCGCGAGCCCTTTCTGAATTCTGCACGTCCTTTCTTATTGTTGTTGTTTTGTTTGAGAAGTGTTTCTCTGTGTAGCCCCAGCTGTTCTGGAACTTACTTTGTAGACCAAGCTGTCCTTGAACTCACAGAGATCTGCCTGCGGGCCACCCCCAACCCCTCCCCGAGCGCTGGGATTAAACGTGTACACCAGCATGCCCAGGTCCTGCACATACTTTTGGTACTTCAAATATGTCAGCCAATTAAGTCTACCAATCACAGGCACCTTGTGATCAGGATGCTGTTATTTTAAACAGGAACATAGCTAAGGATGATGTTAAGTTCAAACCAGCTCTAACTTAGACCCTCAGCCGTTCATGTGTTCTGAGACGGCTTAGAACTTGCTTATGTTAAAACACTTACATGGAATAAGAATTTTATAGATATTAGCTCATTTAATTTCACAGCCAGTTTAGGAGTGATAGCCCATTTTATATGGAGTAGGTCTAGATAGGTTGCCTTTAGCAAGCCATGTTGGCCCGCATGAGGGCTTTCTCAGCCTCTTCTCTATCCTTGTGACTCTGTGGGAGGGAGGAAGTCTTTACTGTAGTTGTCTTGAGCATTTCCTGGCTTAATTAAGTTAGTATTTGAAGCTGTAAGATTAAAATTTAGCCTTTGGCTTCATTGTCAATGACTGTTCTGCCTGCCCATTATTTTCAGCCCATAACTCACTGATGCAGCTAATACCGAGAAAGGCAGAGCTGCTTGCCCTTTGAACTTTTCTACAAAAAAATCTCTGGTTGCCACTTACAGAACTTTAAAAAGGAAATAGATTGTGTTTGCTCTTCTGTAGCTAGTAATGATGGATGAGATAAACAGGTTGCTTTGGATTAAGGGAGAATACCTATTTTTCTTGACTGCTCAACAGGAATGCAAGCACTGCAGATTGCAAATTCCAGAAATGCTTATTTCTTTGCTTTTTGTTTGGGGATGGGGTGTATTCACTAGTTTTCTGGTTGGCTGTGACAAAGTGCCCGACTACTTAAGGAAGAGAGAAAGGGTTCAATTGGCTCCCGGTCTGGCCAAAGGTGCAGTCACTACATTATGACTGGGAAGAACATGGTGGCCAGAGAAAGGCACTGGCTGCGTAGTTCGAGTGGGGGCCAGTTAATCACACTGTGTGCACATTTGGGGAGCCGAGAGAGATGGATGCTGGTGCTGAGCTCTCTTTTCTTTTTCTTCCCCCTTTTTATTCAGTCTGGGATGCTGGAAGATGCTCAGGACATTCAGAGTGGGCTCGTACCTCCTCACTTACTCCCAGTGGAAGCACCTAGGGGCACTCAAGAGTGCTTCTCTGTGGTTAGTCAAAATCTATGCAAGCAAGAAGGTTAAGTGTCATAATAGAATTGGCTTTCCTGCCCACTTGTGCTCTCAAGGCCTACCACGTAGTTCTGGGTTTAGTAGCCACTTGGTAGGTAGTGAAATGAACTGACTTATGTAGCATTTTTATTCCCGTCACAGAAAAGAAGTTGGTATCTCAGTTCTGAGTAACAGCTATCAACCCAGTGTGACTTTTTAAAGTTTCAGGATTTATACATCCATTTCATTATGCACATTTTCAGTTTACTCTGTACGTAATAATCATAACTAAAGTTATAGAAATATTTTTGGCTCTTCTGTTGCAAGATCACTACTAAGAAAGTCAGTTAAAACTGTATAGTACACCAGTGAGAAGACCTTGTGAGACTGTTAAGTCAACTAGAATTTACTGCCGGTGTCTCTTGCCTTGTCTTGAAATCCCTACAGTTTCACTTTCATTCTTTTTTGTAAGTAAAATTCAATGCCCAGTAGCATCGTGACTGGCTGTATTCGCCTACCTCCACCTTGATCTCTTTGCCACTGCAAAAATGATACAGGTTTTGCTTGCTTCCCACATTTGAAGTGGTAAACCACTCTTTCAAAACTATCTTTAATTTTCTTTAATTAGTAATGATTAGTTGCTTAATGGATGTGTAAATGGATGTATGTGTGTGGGAGAGCACAAACATGAGTGTGCTCATCTGTGTGTGCTCATGTAGAAACTAGAGTGTCCCTTGGTGTATTTCTTTCTCTCTTTCCACCTTATTTATTCATTTGTTTGTCTGCTTGTTTGTTTGTACAGATAGTCTCTCTCTGAGCCTGGAGCTCACCATTTTGGTTAGACCATCTGGGCAGTGATCCCTGAGGTCTCCCATCTCCACCCTGTAAGTGCTGGGGCGACAGGCACACAGCATCAGGAGTACTTCAGGTTCAAACTTACTTCACGTGTGCAGAACAAACACTTTTACTCACTGGATTATCATTTCTGCTCCGAGATCTGGATCTTAGTGAGTCTTAGCTTTATAGTCATATTTGCTAGCCCTCCTTACACTCTTATAGCTTGGTAGCTACGGGTTCACCTACTTGGTTGGTCTCTGGATAAACAAAAGGTTGCACGAGCCTTCAGATTTACATTAGAAACCATTTCAACATAGTTTAGAAGAATTCCTGGCGTCATATAAGAAAGTTGATAGAGAAAAATGGACTTCAAGTTGTATTCTGGAAACATGTGTGGTATCTGTATGAGATGCAACCAGGAGGCAGGGAGAAGAATGCTTTTTAATTGCAAAAAAGGCTGCTCTTAAAACGCAAACTAAAGCATCTGTTATGTGATGATGTCGGACACCATTATTACCTTCAGTGTGGTTTTGCTGTGTGGCCTCAGGGTTATAATTACTCCTTCAGTAGCATGTGCAAATTCTAGAGGGTTCCATATGCTGTCGTTTCACGTTGTGGGTTTTGTGTGAGAATGGCTTTGGGGCAAAGTTTATTTCATTTTACCCTTAAATAAGGAAATAGTAAGTCTGCACAGTGAAAGGAGCTTTCAATTTTGAAGTTTCTCTTTTTCTGTCTGGCTCTGTGGGCTTCACACACTGGGGAGCAGGGTCTCCGGATCCTGGGGATGATTATACAGTACCCAAACCATGTTTTCTTAGGATTTGGCATAGGTGAGAGTAAGGGTAGATTTATTTCACTACAAAAATTGACCAGACAGTTAAGATTTCATTTGATGTTGAGGATTTGCTTTCCAGAAATTTTTTAAATTATTCACTTACTAAAACTGAAATTAAAAAGAAAAAAGGAATCAGATATTTAAAAGTATGTACGTTCCTTCAATTAAATTAAGTGTAAAGGAGTGCACAGGAGATGACAGCCAACATCCTCCAGACATGTGGAAGGAGGTATTTCCAAGGATTGTGCCCAAAATGGAAGGCAGGAGAATGGGCATCTCTGCCTGGCATGTGTTACGACTCTCTAGCTGGTCCATCATTGCTGGCCTAGAGGCTTAGTGAAGATGTATCAAGGGAGGTGGTCCATCATCCTTGGCCTAGAGGCTTATTGGAGATGATGTATCAAGGGTGAGAACTTGGAATAAATGAAAATGTGAGCAAGGCAGGAGCTGAGCACTGAACTCAGGTGCCCACGATTCCTTGGAAGAGGCTGTAACAGACAAGACTTTATGCTGATGGTCTGGCTAATTTTACCTCCTATAGAAATGGACAGACCAATGTTAGATGCGGCGAAGTGTTCTAGTCATGAACTAGTTCTTGGGACCATTCATTTCTTTGTGCAGACCAGAGAAGAGCAGCATCCCTGGGCAGGGCATGGTGGCTACGGGTAGCAGGAACTGTGAGGGAATGTACGTGCTGTTCATTTCCATTGTAAAAATTGCCCTTGATGACCAGGAAGGAGTCTATGAGAGATGCTAGCAGTGCAGCCTCCTTCCATGTGCTTTAAAGATACAGATCTTGACTGGTCAAGGTGGCCAAACCCTAGGCCCTTCTTGTTGGTTTTGTTCTGTTTAATTCTGTAATTGCCTGGCAAGTATCTTATAATTTTACTTTGTGTCCATTTCCTTTGAATCTAGAAACATTTCCCAATCTGCTAGATAGAGTCTAGAAAGTCAGCATATTCATTTACTTAAGTACATACGTGGGTGTTGATAAAACATTAGGCAATACCTCATTTCCCAAAACTGTGAGTCAGGAGTACATCCTTCACCAAGAATTGTGATTGGTTGTCACAGAGACAGCAGCTGTCACCACATCATTCATGTTCCATTTCCATAACATAAATGTGTTACTGGAAAATAGCTTCCCAGCTATACTGTATTTCCCAGCCACTGTAGTATCGTTGAGCCTGTCTTTTGAAAGCATCCAGTAAAAAACATTTACTTTATACACACCAAGAATTACTTGCCTTGGAAAGCAAGCAAACTCGGGGTATAGTCTATTTATCTCTTATTCTTTTCTGGGAGGCAAAAGTCCTAGATACATTCAAGAGTCAAACGCTTTTCTTCCCGGTGAGAGATGTGCCAACTATAAATGATGCATTGAAGACTCGGTAGCATTGGACACTATTCTTGTTAAGTGTTGGGCAAGCCTGATGATCCTGCCGGGGCCAGTTAACAACTTTGATTCTCAATTTGTGCCTTCGAAATTTGAAGATGCAGATTCTTTCCTATACGTTGTTGAAATGTTAGTCTTAAACAAGTGGAACTTTTCTGCTTTTATTTCAAATAAATACTTACTGAGCTCTCCCTCCAGGCAAGACCCTAGGTGACGTCCTCTGCTTGTATTTAGTCATCCCATGAGATAGATGCCATCCTGTAAAAGAGAGATTGGAGGCCCTGAGAGTGAAAGTCTCGAAACCTGCAGACAACAGAGCTGGCTTTCCCACTGGTGTCTACACAAGTCCATGTGCCACGCAGCTAATCATTACGATGTGTTCCTAAGATCTGGCACCTAGGACAGTTTCTAATCCATCTTCATTTGGGACATATTTTACTCTCTCTGGGACCATTTTTCTGATCTATCTGCTCTGCTGTGCATTTTCCGAAGCACGAGGAGTTAAGGGGCTTTGCGGCACCCTGTGCTGCGTTCTGTACCTAGCCCCAATTTGTGCACTGGTTTGATGCACACTTCGTCTCTTCAAGACATTCTTTCTGTGCTTTCTGTAAAGCTAGCAGAAGGGAAACTTCCATGTTTCAATGCTTGAAAAAAAGAATCTGGTTAAAGAAGAAAACAACAACAACAAAAAAAAACAAACAAGCGTAATCCCTTGGTTTAAGATTTGAATTCTAGTTCTGTTTCTGGAATGTATTCAGTTTCGAGGAGTACAATGCTTCTTTGCCACATTGTTACTGTAAGATTAACCATCAGATATGTGGAAGGCATTTAGATCCCAGAGCCACAGTTTCTGTATTGGCAGTCGGAACAGCTGTGGTGGATTATTGGAACCAGAATTAAGCAGAATAATTTTGGGCTGTGTGGCATTGTGAAGATCTACTTAAGATAATTATAACTGGTTTGGCTGGAGAATAAAACTGAACTTGGGTTGCAGCTGGTGGCTGGCATCACAGCCCTATCTGAAGTATCTTGTAGCAACAGTGATTCTTAAATTACTACACTGTATCCACTGATTAAGTAAAAGCTTAGGAATGTTTTAGAGATGTGTAGTATGGGAACAGTAGAATGGGAAAGAAAGCTGAATTCTGCGAGTTAGTGTGTACAGGGAGACGACGTAAGAGAACAGGAGAAATGAGGCTCAAAGGATCCTTCAGAGACACTGTGGGGATTGAGTTCTGGGTACACTATGTCTTAACAGAGTGAGTTGCTAAGTGTGTCTAGTCATTTTGTCAAATTCAAATACCATGTTCTTGAACTAGGCGCGAGATTCCAGTGAGCTGGCAGAGCTCTGCTGTCCCTGCAACAGCGAGGCAGGGTGGGGATTGCTTGTGAGGTCATTTCTAGATGTCTCCAACTTCAGACTTGCTTCTCCAAGGCTCTGTGTATTGGAGGATGGGTTCGGGAGGGGAGGGGGGGGAAGTGAAGTAGTTAAACCCTTCAGCCTTTCTTAGCCACTGTCTTTTTGAGCATTTTCTGTGTCTCCCAAACTGTTCGTTAAAGTACCACAATTATCACCAACCACACTCAACATCTCTTCTGTTCATCTTGTGTGTGTGTCTGTGTGTGAGCTTCACTTTGAGACATATAATCCCAGGTGTGTTGTTTGGAAGCTACAGCTTTTCCTCTTGTGTATTGAAGTGAGTACATGACATCGGTCTCCAGCATGCCTACATTGGGCCTACTTTAAATTATCTTGAAAAATGCTCCTTTCTTTAAGTCTCAAAGTGTGTACACAGGGTGGACAGTTGATAGAAAAAAATCTGATAGAAAAAAAAAAAGAGACTGGAACTGGGATTCTTTTTGGTAGAATTTGTTAGACATTTACAATTGATGAATGGAACTAGGTGTCTCTGTAGGTTAAAGCAAGTTTTGGGTAGCCTTCAGTTTTGTTTCACTTTAGAACATCACATTTAGGTTAACCGATGTTTCTATACCTTCTGCGTATTTTTCTCCTATTATTTTCCTGGCAGAGATTTTCTTTTTCTTTTTTCTCTTTCTGGAAAGTTTTAAACTTGGCTTGGCTTCACATAAGGAAGAACAGGATTTCTTCTCGCTCATCTTAGTGGTGATACTTTACCAACTCTCAAGCTGGAATTTAGTTTTGTGTGGTGTCAATGACCAGTCAGGCATCAGATTCAGTGCTGAGCTCCACGTGTGCAGAGACTGCTCCCAACGCTTGGGAAACTTGAAGTGTAGAGAGCTGAACCCAACTAGTGTGATTGTTTGTGCCAATGCCCAGGAGAAACTGTGGGTAGGTAAAGGAAGGTCTTGCCAGCTGGGAGGGCAATGGGAACCCTGCACACTGAGTGAGACATTAGCAAGGCAGCCTGTAATTTGTGGCTGGCATTAGATGCCAGGCCCCTTGCTCCTTACCCCGTCTCTGCCAGTCTTTGCGTTCTGCAGAATGTCTGTGGGTTCTGCACTGGCCTGAGTGATTTTTCCAGCATATTTTAAAGTGTGGTAAATCCCCACCTTTCTGCTCTTATGCCCTCTCATGAATACGAAGCAGTAAGTGAGGAACCTTCCAGAACAGTTGGCAGAAGGAGCTGGTTGGTATTCAGAGTCTTGACTGGGTTCTGTTTCTGAGACCTCTTTTATTGCTTAGGTGTATGCAGGCAAAGTCCTGAGGCAATGTGGCAGAAGAGTCCTGGGATCACAGGGTGAGCTTGGTCATAGTTTAGGCCTACCCCACAGCTTCTCAGGACGCGTAGCCTCCACAGTCTCAGTGACTGACTGGGTAGGGAGGTGGGATGGGGTATGTAGAGAGGAAGAGGCAGCAGCAAATAAACATACCAGGCTTTTACAGAATGCTTGCACAGAAGTGGAGATGGAAAAATCTTGATCTCCACATTGTCTTCTTACCTCTCCCCAATAGCCTGAGTCACCCCATTCCTGCTGTACCACCAAGATAAAGATCCAACCTTTTGAGAGAACTGTAGATGTGTGCATGTGGGGCCAATTAGGAAAGACCACCCGACCTGTCCTCACCCAGGGCTCCTGAATCCCCACCGTGCTAATTGCAGTGATGACAGCATCCTGTCTTAGACTTTTGAAGGTTCACAGCAGCCACGATTTTTAAAAGAAATGCTAGCAGAATTGCTCTCTTGAGAGAAGCAAAAAAAGGCAATCCCCTGGGGGAGGACTGTGCGTTCTTTCACACCAGCCACCTCTGTGTAGCCAGAGACCACACCCTCCTCTGACACCACAGAGGACTGTTTCTTTTGGCTAGGTCTCTGACCTGGAAGGATCTAGCCAGCCAGCCGCCTTGAAGCTTTGGGTGCTAGACATAATACTGGCGGACTCCCAGAGCTATTTCTCTTTTACATATTTGATTTAATATGACTGTTGAAAAATTTTTTATTCATCAGAAATTCTGTTCTTGAACATAAAATGTGTCACTAACCACTGTCTTTATATTTCCTCATATATATTTACATCTAAATACATTTAAGAGTAAAAGCTACCAGAATAAGCTAATAGCCCCCAAGTGATGCCACCACACTCTGCTCCTTGGGAGATGGAACAACTTGAGAATGTGGATTGAATTTGGTGTCGAGTTTTTATTTTTTTCTCATCTGTCTGGGATGAGGCCATTTTTTCCTTGGAAAAACCTCTTGGGTTCACCATTGACTTTTTCCTTTAATAATTGAAAACCACTGTTCATTATTTGCATAAAACTTTTTTTTTTCCTGGTCTGCTTTCTATAACCTTTCCCCTCATAAGAATTTTAGGAATTCTCTGACTTTTCTCTGAGGGATTTTATGCCTGCTTTATCCCAGATGTGGGACATAGACAATGCTAAGTGTGTGCGCATGTGCATGTGTGTGTGTGTGCATGTGTGTGTGTGTGTGTGTGCGTGTGTGTTTCTTTCTCTCTGTGTGTGTATTCACTTCCATTTGAAAGTAGTTCTTTTAGCTCTTGTACAAATATGCCACTGGGGGGAAAAAGAGCTATAAAGAAAAACAACTAGATAAGATAATAGGTAAGCCTGCTTTAAGTTCAACTTACAGAACGATGCCAAAATGCTATATGCGAAATGAAAAGGCATATAGTGGTTTCAAGTACTGACAGGAAAGTGCATTCACTAGTCATCCAGTCTTTCAATACTGGGTTTTTTTTTTTAAAAAACTCGATGAAGGCATGCCAGCTTCCCAGTTGCAGAGCCCTGAGTCTGGCCTTCATGGACAGCTGACATCAGCCCTGGGAGCTCTTTGCAGATTCATCTGTCTTCTCTGGTCCATCTCCTGTGAAGAGGGCAGGTAACCTTCGTCACACCGTTTTGTCTGCGTGGGTCCCCACAATGTGCAGATCCCAACGCCTGATTCAGAGCACAAACTGTGAGGAAGAGCGACACCATTGTGGTGAAAAAGACTGGATTAAGAAATACAGGATTTTCTCCCATTTTTAAAAAATAAAGTAAAACAAACAAACAAACAAACAAACAAACAAAAACCCCCAAAAAACAAAAAAATAAAGTCTTCTCCCATATCCGGAAGACAGTTTGCCACCAGCTTTTGGGTTTTGTGGTTCATGTATTAATGTCTAAAATGCTATAAACATCTTTTCTGCATGATAATTTATGAGAAAGACATCATATTTTTTTCCCTCTCTCTGTAAGCACAAAGTTGGTGTTTTCTCAACGAATTCTATCTGCTAGAGCATGTTTAGGTCTATAAAATCAGACCCTGCTGGGGTCCAGTAAGTTTCTGCCTACTTCAACTCTTCGTTGTGTACTAAGTGATTCACACGCTTAAATGGTTAGTCTTTATAAGAATGTGCGATAGAGCCCTGTCTCCCGTGTGCTTCAGGCGTGGCTGACACATGCTCTCCTCTGTGTCTCATGTAGGATCGTTCGAAGATGGTTTGGCTGCCTTGGAGATCTGGAGATCTGATACCACGATGAGGACTCACACACGGGGGGCTCCCAGTGTGTTTTTCATATATTTGCTCTGCTTCGTGTCAGCCTACGTCACTGACGAGAACCCAGAAGTCATGATTCCCTTCACTAATGCCAACTATGACAGCCACCCCATGTTGTACTTCTCCGGGACAGAGGTGGCAGAGCTCCAGCTAAGGGCTGCCAGCTCCCACGAGCATATCGCTGCTCGGCTCACGGAGGCCGTGCACATCATGCTGTCTAACCCCTTGGAGTACCTCCCTCCCTGGGATCACAAGGAGTACAGTGCCCGCTGGAATGAGATCTACGGAAACAACCTGGGTGCCTTGGCCATGTTCTGTGTGCTGTACCCTGAGAACATTGAAGCGCGAGAGATGGCCAGAGACTACATGGAAAGGATGGCCGCGCAGCCTAGTTGGTAGATTTTGGTCTTTTCCTTCTTACGGTACTAACCTTGCCACTTAAAGAGATGATTCAAGAGCTAGAGGTCTAGCTGAGTGGGTAGACTGGCAGCCTAGCACGCACGAAGCCCTGGTTCCCACCATCGTATAACCCACGTATGGTGGTACTTGATTGTAATCCAGCCCAAAGAGATGGAGATAGGGTGGAAAGTTCAAGATCTTTTTCAGCTGCACAGTGAGTGAGAGGCTAGCCTTTCGAAACCTGACCTCCTGCCTCAGATTAATAAGAGAAAAGAAAAAGGGAGGCAGAAAGAAAGACAGACAAACAAGAATGTCTAACTGGTTTAAAAGACTTAATATGTTTTTCAGCTTTCAACTTAGAAGGAACATGTTAAGAGGCAGCGTAGCCAAAGGGAGCGTAAATTGTAGAACTCAGCATCCAGTGTCCTGTCAGTAGTGGAGAGTGTCTTCTTTCTTTAGTGTACATTTGCAGTTGTGGACCACTTGGTGATGGAGTCACACTCTGAGGACTGTGTCAATAAGTGATGATTTTTGTCCTTGTGTGACGGACATGGAGCGTATTTACACAAACCTAGATGCTATTTATACAGCATATAGCCTGTTGCTCCTAGGGCCAGGATGAACAAACAATGTGAGATGACATTAGGCATAAGGCAAGTATTACACGGTGCATATGGGAGGCTGCTGCTTGCATAACCCACTATGCATGTCCATGGTTAATTTTGTATAAGTGGAAGGAATATACACCAAAATGAAGTGTATTGCATAAACACATAAATAATAATATAGTTGCTTATCTGGCTTTATGCCCTATAGACAGTACTGTGTGCTAACTTTTATGTACTTGGCAGTATAGTAGGCTTCTTCATACCAGCACCCCCATGGCTATGTGAGCAAAGAGCGCATTGTACTGATGTTAGAGTGCTTACAGCATGACTAGGCACTAGGACTTTTCAACTTGGTTGTAATCCTGCTAGATTACTCTGATATGTCTATGCTCTTCCTTAGAGCAAAACACTATTTATATGATGCATAACTGGTTCTGTTATTTGGTCTTAGGTTTTGATTGAAAGCCTTCTGCCATGTGGACTGAAATGCTTTGGCCTATAAAGGCACTTCAGCTAGTTAACATTTATGTGTACTTTGTGACAGTGAGAAGATGAAAGTCATTATGGTGGGATTGACTGGCAGCTCATAAACAAGATTCTGTTTAATAAGCAGCAGAGTGCTCAACTCTGTAGGAAAACTAGTGCTACAGTGAACATGTGTGAGGAATTCTGATTATGTCATAGTTTACTGTTAGAAGTCTAAGAGTCAAGAACAAACTTCCCGTCTCCTTTTGGCTAGCTTGAATTTGTTTGTAATTCATGAGTCTATCTATCTGCTTTTTTAAAAAGCTAAAACTTGAACTGACTAAATTCAGGATTCTGTGGGTATTTTTTCTAGACTCTAGACTCTTTTTCTAGACTCTTTTTCTAGACTCTAGCTTAATTCACAGGCCTGTTGCTAAAAATGCTTACAAATTATATGAAACATCACCTTAAAACTGCAAATTGCCACTTGCCATAGGCTTGGAGACATGCTTAGGGGCATCTGTAGCAGTTACATGGTGAGTGTATCTTACATGAAATACATCTTAGTGTCACAAAGGTCAAGGTAGAAATTTGCAGCCCTATGATAACTGTCTTCATCTTCTAGTAGACAAGATTATGGAAGAAGTGGTGATGAGACATTATCAGAGCTGAATTTGTAAAACTGTTGTTAAATACATGTAGTTTTCCAAAGCTTATGGTATTGCTGGCTGAAGAGAGCCTTTTCATGTGGTTTGTCCCAAACGTAATGCTTAGCCACATGTGTCATATGTTCTGACCTAGGCTCACATTCATCAGATCACATTCTAGTTCTGGTGCCAAGAAATAAGTTAACTGTGTATGAAAACATGCCTGATATCTGAGCAGCAAGATGACATTATCAAATATTACAGTAACTTGGTATTATACTAGGTAGAAAAAGCAATCCCCTTTTGTCTGTGCTTGCTCTTTTATTGCATTTTTATTTTACACAGTTAAGTGGATTTTGGTAGATGACGATGACCATGAAATATCCCAGAGAAACAGTTATTATTAAAAAATGGAACTATTAAAGCACAAATATAACAGTATAACAATGTACAAGACCAGTATAATTTCATTAATACATACATCTGGGTGTATGTATTTTTTTTAATTAATTTATTCTTGTTACATCTCAATGGTTATCCCATCCCTTGTATCCTCCCATTCTTCCCTTCCTCCCATTTTCTCCTTATTCCCCTCCCCTATGACTGTTCCTGAGGGGGACTTCCTCCCCCTGTATATGCTCATAGAGTATCAAGTCTCTTCTCGGTGACCTGCTGTCCTTCCTCTGAGAGCCACCAGGTCTCCCTCATCAGGGGACATGGTCAAATGTGAGGCACCAGAGTATGGGTGTATGTATTTAATGAGTGAACACTGTCACTGGGATTAAATACCGTCTCTAATAAAAGAAGGAAAGTAAATAATTTCAAGTAAATTTTTAACATTCACATAGTCTCTTTGAGCACAGATTTAACAATTGCTAGGAGTGGAAAGAGGTTGTCTAACTGTGCTGTTATCCACTGGCCAAAAGCCAATCTGTCACTTAGTAGGTTGAACTGAACTTAGTAGGACTGCTTTCTTTTGATCAGGCTAAACTGGGGTTACAGATTGAGACTGGGCCTTGATATCTGCATTTTGGTTTTAGATAATTGAGTTTTTTTCTGTTGTGCTTTTAAAAACTCATATAGAAATCTTAGTTAGTTATAAATAGCTACATTCAAACCTAGATTCTTAAACATTCCTTTAGGCATGTAACTGAACATAATCATTTTATACAACTTAAAATGCTACTAAATGTTTTTATATGCCATTTAACTTTGCTTAAATTGCTCAGTATCATCCCATTCTTCGTTATATACAAAAAGTATACTGTATTGTCATTGTCTTAGGATATAATAAGCTCATATCCACTTCAGAAAAGAAAGGGCTGACTGTATTCATAAATCAACAATCAGTATTGTAAGATTTATTTTTATTTATTTAGTTAGGGTTTTTGTTTGTTTGTTTGTTTTTGTTTTTAGTATTGTAGGATTTAAAACACCTCCCTACAGGAGCTTCATGTGTGGAATGTATTTGCCCTTCTCTGAAGAACATTTCTCTTTCTAAAAATGATGAAATTGTGTTCATTTACTTAGCATTTTGAGCCTGTCGCTATTATATGTGGTGTACTGTGCTCATGACATGGATTCTGTGTTGAAGAAATGGCTCAGTGGTTTTCTACTTTGTACCTCGGGTGTACCTTCTTACAGTGAGTGGGTCCTCCTGTTCAGAGGGGAGTGTGAGGATAGCGCAGGAAGTGTTTTTATTCATGAGCTGCTTGGACAGCAGTGGAAAGGAGCCGACTCCAGAGTCATTCAGCCCGTTTCCTGACTTCAGCCCCCTACCCCACCTCAGGTGAATTTCTCAGTTTGAGCCCTGGCATCCTGGTGTGCGGCATTATGTCTTCCTCACGGGGACATTAGTAGTGAGATGATCAATGCCTAGAACTCTGAAAGTTCTTGCTTCAATAAAGAGTAATGGTAAGTGGGGGTGGCGGCTGCCTCTGCTATGCTTTCCCTTGGACATGGGCCCTAATTGGTTTATGATTGTTATTTACAGGTTTTAAAGAAGGAAATGGTTTTTTAAAGGGACTCCACCCCCCCCCCAAGTTGTTCTCGGAGCTGGAACAATCATATAACTCACAGAATTTGCCTTTGACAATGTTCCTTTAAAAGTTGTTGCATTTGCACTCCAGGATCTCTTTTTATGTGTGCAAGAGCCTAGTGGTAGGGCCAGGAAGAAGGCTCGAGGGGAAGTAATAATGACACGTCTTTTGTTGGATGTTGAAGCTGGATTTCTTTTCTCATTGCTATGGCAAAATACGTGACAAGCAGCAACCTGAAGGGAGGGGTCTGTTTTGACTCACAGTTCAAGGGTTCGGTTCATTGTAGTGAGGAAGTGAGCGTAGCCGGTCATGGTGCATCCAAACAACAGATGCCCGTGGTCAACAAGCTCTTTCCGGTTCATGCGATCTTGGACCTATATCCAGAATGGTGCCACCACTACTTTTGCGGCAAGTCTTGCCGTGCTGACCTAATCAAGATAATCCCTCACAACAGCTCCAGAGGCTTCTCTCATTGGTCCTGTCAATTTGACATAATTAACTACCATCTTTATTGAATATCGTCTAATGATAGTAAATAGATTTAAAAGTTCCATAGATTTACTTAAGGATTTCAGCCATTCCAGGCATGGTAGTGCACATCGTTAGTCCTAGCACTCGGGAGGCAGAGGCAGAGGCAGGCAGATACCTGAGACTGAAGCCAGCCTGGTCAACAGAGTGGGTTCCAGGACAGCCATGGCAACACAGTGAAACCCTGTCTTGGAAGAAAAGAAAAGAAAAGAAAAGAAAAGAAAAGAAAAGAAAAGAAAAGAA
>OU015750.1:74788993-74811200 GCA_907169655.1 Acomys percivali
AGAGAGAGAGAGAGAGAGAGAGAGAGAGAGAGAGAGAGAGAGAGAGAAAAGAGGAGAGGAGAGGAGAAGAGAAGAGAAGAGAAAAGAAAAGAAAAGAAAAGAAAAGAAAAGAAAAGAATGGAAAACCTAAAGTAAAAAGAAAAAGCAGGTGGCACGCGCCTTTAATCCCAGCACTCGGGAGGCAGAGGCAGGCATGGATTGCTGTGACTTCAAGGCCAGCCTGGTCTACAAAGGGAGTCCAGGATAGCCAAGGCTACACAGAGAAACCCTGTCTCAAAAAACCAAAAAATAAAAAAACAAAAACAAAACAAAACAAACCTTAAAAGTCTAGATATATCCAGAAGCCTGGGGGAGCAGCATTGACTCTAATCCTCACATGAGACCGGCCGGCTTTGTGCTGGAGCCTAAGGTGCACTGTGTGCCCTTAGACCCCTTAGATTATGTCTTCATTTGTGTGCTTTGTGAAGAGTGGTGAGGCCGGCACTCACTTCTGGATGGTTTTTCTTTTACAGGTTGGTGAAAGATGCCCCTTGGGATGAAGTCCCGCTTGCCCACTCCCTGGTGGGTTTCGCCACTGCCTATGACTTCCTATACAACTACCTGAGCAAGACCCAGCAGGAGACGTTCCTGGAAGTGATTGCCAATGCCTCGGGCTATATGTATGAGACTTCATACCGGAGAGGCTGGGGCTTCCAGTACTTGCACAACCACCAGCCCACCAATTGCATGGCCTTACTTACTGGAAGCCTCGTCCTGATGAGCCAAGGTGTGTGTGTGATCCCAGCACAGCCAGGGCATTGCCAGAGCCAGTGTCAGTCAACTGCCACAGTGGAAGCACATTTTTCTGTCTATCCCTAGGTACATGTTTATACTTGGATCCTATTTAAGCCCAAAGATGAAGGTGCATCTGGGCCATGTTGGAGGTAACTAAGGACATGTAACTCTAAATTCCAGCTAATTGTATTACCCTATAAGTTTCCCTAGTGCCAGCCAATAACTACCCCGGATCATAGCCCTGTAACACAGGGTCAGGATAAACATTCAGTCTTCTGGAGAATTCTGACAGTGGAAGATTGTCAGCCTGGAATAAACAAGTTTTAAAAGCGTAGCAGATTTGATTTTAATTAATTAATTAATTAATTTTAAGACAGGGTTTTTCTGTGCAGCCTTGGCTGTCCCGGACTCCCTTTGTAGACCAGGCTGGCCTTGAACTCACAGCAATCCTCCTGCCTCTGCCTTCACAGTGCTGGGATTACAGGTGTGTGCCACCGCACCTGGCTGCTTAGCAGGTTTTAAGTCTGAAATGTATATTCCTAGCATGCATCTGTGTGAACCAAATACAACTGCTTCTCCTCCCCAAACACACACACACACACACACACACACACACACACACTCACTCACACACACACACTCACTCACACACACACACACACACACTCACACTCACACACACACCCTCAGACCAGCTAGTCTAGATCATTTGGGCCAGGTTTTTGTGGCTTGTGTACTTTTTGCATTAATATGCCACACGTTGTTCTTGTAACTCTAGTTTAGTTACGACCTCTGGGGAAATCTGTGAAACTTTAAAGAAAGTGGCTCTAAGATTCCAGGAAATCATTACAATACTGAACACATCACTGGAACTTGGGGATCTAGAATAAGCAAAGCCGTGCTTATTATTGCCCAAGAGCATTTTATATGGCTGGGAACGTAGAGTAGTGGTAGACGTTACTGCTTCCCAAGTGCAGGCATTCCAGAGAGCTCACATTTCTCCATCCAAAGACTTTGTAAGCAGTGGAAGAATTCAATAACGTGATCCTGGGAAGGAGCACTTGAATGCAGCCGCTCAGTTCACCCTTGCCCGCCTCAGATTCGCAGCCTGTTCGTTTCATGATTAGATTTCTACCTGGTCATTCCGTGAGGCCTGAAAGCACTGAAGAATAAGAGTGGTCTTCTGTGATAGGACAAGCTGAGAACAGTAACTTTGCCGTTTATAGTATTTTTGCAAATTGTTATGAATGTTAGAAGTTTGGCAAAGTGATGAACTTCAAAAACAAAAACAAAAAAACAAAACCCCAAAAAACAAAAACAAAACATATTCAAGAAGCTTACGCCAAAGTTCCATGCAGGTTGTGTGGATGCAATGTGTGTATCACTTTAGTTTATTAAAAATTGGAAAATAGGTCTGATCTTCGCTGAAGGGTGTCTGTTTGTTTAATTAGCAAATGGCCTATTTCCTAGTAACACTTAATATTTTATAGCAAACACTTAATATTTGCTATGTTTAATATATAATGATATTTAATATAAACATGAAATAATACTTAATTTAATAGCAAATCTTAAAAAAACTTCTTAGCTTACATCATGGGCAAACTAGAAAAGGATGTTATTTTATCATGTTGACAAATAAGAGCATTATAAATTGTAATTTGTAATTGTATAAACTACTTGGATTACTTGTAGAGTTTTGTTTGGCCATGTTTTCACTCAAGTTCCGCTTCAGCCTTTACTCACTATTTTCGCCCCTCAGGGTACCTTCAAGAGGCCTACTTGTGGACCAAGCAAGTTCTGACCATCATGGAGAAGTCTCTGGTCTTGCTACGAGAGGTGACAGATGGCTCCCTCTATGAAGGAGTTGCGTACGGCAGCTACACCACTAGATCCCTGTTCCAGTACATGTTTCTCGTTCAGAGGCACTTTGACATCAACCACTTTGGCCACCCATGGCTTAAGCAACACTTTGCCTTCATGTATAGGACCATCTTGCCAGGTATAGTACAGAGGGAAAACACTGCGTCATTTCTGCTGTGAATATGAGCTATAGTGGACAAAGAACTGAGCTTGTGGGGGTAGAGCTTATCTACTGAAATTAAAGTTTCTTTTTCACCCAAGAAAATTTTAAAGCATTGAATTTTGGGGCAGCTAGCATGAGGATGTGCAGATTCAGTATTTTATTTGAAACATGATGAATCAAGTACAATTTCTAACCCTCCACAGTACTGTCATTATATATTTAAGCTTGGTAGCATAAACTCATTTTCATGGACCTTAACAAGTTACAAACATTATTGATTGCATTCCACTTCTTTTTCTAGGATCCATACTTAAGACTATTGTAGATTCTGGTTTTAAGCATTTTCATTTAAACTATACAGATTTGAAATGAATAGTATATTATATGTACAGTTTATATTTGAAGCTTGGTATTTTCTTTTGAGTGTTTCATTGAGCCGAGCTATAGTTCTGTGCTAGAATGCTAGCTAAACATAAATAAGACCCAGGTTTTAATCAATCCCTAACATACGATAAAGAAAAGAGGAATAAAAACCACAATGAAATATCATGATGATCTGATTAAGTATTGTATTGAAATAAATGGCATAGAGTATAGAGATCAAAACAAAAAATGCTATAAAATTGTAATGTCATATTGCTATGTCATTGTGTATCTAAAAATGTATATAATTATTTATATGATTTGATAACTTACTAATTTCTAAAACATGTTTATAATTCTCTTTATTTAAAAAGCAGGATTAAGAGTAGAAAATTTAGGAGGTAAATTTTCATCAGGATGGATTGTTCCCCCCTTGGAAAAAGCAGTTTTTGGTGCTTCTGATGGTTAATGTCCTAATTTCTTTTCTGTATATGATAAAAAATACCCTGACAAAAAGCAACTTACAAAAGGAGGTCTTTTGGCTTAAAATAATTCCCGAGGGATCAAGTCCATCATGGCAGAAAAGACAAGGTGGCAGGAGGGGGAAGCTGGCTGATAGCACAGCATCTGCATAAAGAGCCAGAGAACAGGAAACTGGACCAGACTATAAAGCCTCAACGCCTGTCCCCAGTGTCATACTTCTTCCAGCAAGCCTAAAGGTTCCATAACTGCTCGCAACACTGAAACCAGCTGGGGACTGAGTATTCAAACATAAGAGCCTATGGTGGACATTCCATATTTAAACCATAACAGTTTTGTCACCTTGGTACAGTGCTAAGGGAGTCTCAATGAAGGGATATCTAGATTAGGGTGGCATATGGGCATGCCTGTGGGAGTTTGTCTCGATTGCGTTATCTGCACACTGTGGGCGGCACTGTTCCCCAGGAAGGGGCTTCTGAACTACATGGGTGGAGACAGCTAGCTGAGGATGGGTATACACGCCGAGATCTCACAGCAGTCTCTGTCAGGGCTCGGGCTGCTATAAGTGTGTGTGCGCGTGTGTTCATTTCCTAAGCTCGAAAAGACCGTAGGAATACATTTCCAGGGGTGGAGGGGGGGGCAGGGTCGTAGCTATAGTGCTTACTAATGCAACAAACTTATGGAGCATTTCTAAGCCAGGTATTGTAATGGGCAATTTGAGAATTAAAGATGAATGTGTCCTCTGACTTTAAGGAACTTGTCGTAAGAGTTTTGACATACATACTTTATAATACAATTATATTAGAATATTGCTTATTAAGCTATTAGGAATCAAATTACTAGCTCTAAATACATTCATGGTAGCACTTGAGAAGAAATTCTGATTTTATTTTATTCTCACTCCCCCTCCCCTCACTCTCTGCTATCGTTGATATTACAGTAAAAACCCTTCCGTTCTGCTCTGATATCCGAATTTGATTTTGATTTTCCTCCCAAACTCCAGCAATGACACCTAGCTCCATGATTCCTGTACTTTTTTTTTTTTTCCTCCTTTAATTGAGCAGCCCATATTAGCAGCAGCTTCCCTGGGAGCTCAGTGTTTGTCTTCTCTGTTGTATGCAAAATAAGTTTCACTTTACTGGAAGCCAAGCTGCAGCACCTACATTCTTATCTTGGCCTAGAATTAAAGTTGAGCATCAGAGAAGCCTAGTGCACACTCCAGCTTCAGGACCACAGCTGCAGAAGACGATGTCTGTCCTAGATGCAAGCCTCGTCATGTATAGCGTGGACAGGGGAGAGTAAGGAGGGGCAAGTGTGTACATGCTAACAGGTACATCTCATCTGCTACCAACAACAGAGCCAAGCTTGCACACAGTAGAACGCTTCCAGGGCCATTATGGTAAATTGGTGTGTCATAGCCACAAACATCACAGTTTTCTTTACTTTTATCTAAGATAAACTTGTGACTGTAATTTTAAAACAGGCTTGATGATCGTTAGTTGGACCTTTATAGGAATAATGTAGTTTTAAATTCAATTTTTTTCAAACTTCTTTCCACAGGGTTTCAAAGAACTGTGGCCATTGCAGATTCAAATTACAACTGGTTTTATGGTCCAGAAAGCCAATTAGTGTTCTTGGATAAATTTGTCATGCGTAATGGCAGTGGAAACTGGCTGGCTGACCAAATCAGAAAGAACCGTGTAGTGGAAGGTCCAGGAACACCATCCAAAGGGCAGCGCTGGTGCACTCTGCACACAGAGTTTCTCTGGTATGACATATTGAGCTCGCTTTTTAGTCAAAGTACCCAGGTTCACGTTGTACACTATTTTCCCCTATAAAACAAACAAGCAAACCCTAAAAGCCCCTCCTCCATCCCACCCAAATAGATACAGCTTTAACTCAGCTCTTATCAGCATCTAAACCTCGGCTTGAAACAGTTCTTCCTGTTGACCGTCTAATTACCAGTTGCATTCTTGATTTTCTTGTCCTAAAGATGTCCTAAGCATGGGCAATTTCATAAACGCACCTGCTTTGCTTAGATTGTATAGCATTTACTTTTTAAATCATAGAAGGAGAAACCTCACAATTATGGCTGGATTAATCTGATGATCATACCGCCCTCCTCCCCCCCAAAAAATCAGTAAAATATTTTGTTTTGTCTTGGTAAATGGAGCATTATAATCCTGTAATGGCACAGCTATTCCCAAGTTTCACGGCTGCACAAAGTGTTTACAGTATTTGACAAGTTCACTTTGATAATAAAAAGACCATGTAATTCTTTTTGTTGTAATCTTTTAAGCCTAGAAGACGCTTTGGTCTCTCCCTGCCCCTCTTAAGTATTGCCAACTATGTTGGCTACAAATAAGTTAAAATCAAAATGACAGTAAATCATTGAGTTTTCCAGAGCTATTGAAATTCGTATGGAATCCCCCAGATTAGCTTCTGTAGAATTTTCTTGACTTTTCCTCCCACCTCATGCGGACAAGGAGAAAAATAACAAGAAGCAACTGCCCATCATTGTAAAACCCGTTTTGAATTAAAGACATTATATGCAAGTATTCCTTTGCTCCTTTGGGGGATATGCACAATTGCACAGTTGCTTTTCCACTCATTCATAAATAAGCAACCAAGAGATTCTAGCATGCTAGCTATACGAGTTAGATTAATGCTACATCTAACGTTTAAAATCTGCCTTTGTAAGAATATTCAAACATACTAAGAGCTGAGATGATTCTCATTCAGCTCTGCCTATTTGTTATGTTACTTTAATTAAGCAAATACTGTAGTAGACCTCAGAGAAAATTACCGATATCCTCACAAGAAGACTCTAGAAACGGAGAAAACCAAAGACAAGTAAGACTGACTCAACTCCAGGTGACTGGTTCACTGGACAAAAGTGCATGTGAGCTAGTAATGAGTCCACTTCCTCTTTCTTGAGCAGTGTGTCACATGAACTTTTCAAGGAAGTTGTCCTAGCTCATCAGAAATAATTATCTCTGTTCTTAACCACTTTAGTGTTTTTGTATTAAGTATCATATTTCACTAATGAACATTGAGCATGAATAAAAACAAGCTATTTCTTATTATAAATTAAAACAAAGCAAAACCTTTGCCTCTGGGCTCAGCAGTAGCCAGAACTTTTAAATGTGCCATTATTGGTTTCTTGTAATTTGACCCATTTATATTTTTTGGTATGCTATCCGCAGTACATTGTGTCTCCTCTGTGAAGTTCTACCCTAGTTTACAGTTTTAGAAGAAAAAAACGTTTGGCAGAGGAGCAGAATCCAGACTGAGCATCAAGGCCTGAAGAGCCGCTTTGGTGCTGGTCCAGCTGGGTGTCAGGATCCAGAGCCTAATGTGGGGTTCTCTAATGTGGGGTTCCCCAATGTTGGGCTCTCTAGAGTAGGAGCCTGCTGACCAGAGTTGTGAGGAAATGCTTAAATCTATGAGCCCCAGCAATTTGGGTGGCAACTCTGAGATTGCCAAGTAAAGAGTATCCAAGAATGTTTCCATCTCCAGGCAAGGATCATGAGTAACACGTGTGTTCCCTTGAAGTCCCAGGTGCTTGACCTTGTGCGTGCTGATCTGGTAATGTTTTGAGATACTCCCCGCTCTGCGTGGCTCCCGTAGATTCTGTTTTGCAACCAAATTAATAGTTCTAGTTAGTTCCTTTTACCTCCCATCAGAAAACCGTTTAATTTTTAAAAACTTAATCCCTTCAGGTATGATGCCAGCTTGAAGTCGGTCCCACCTCCGGATTTTGGCACCCCAACGTTGCATTATTTTGAAGACTGGGGTGTCGTGACTTATGGAAGTGCGCTACCAGCAGAAATTAACAGATCTTTCCTTTCCTTCAAGTCAGGAAAACTTGGGGGGCGTGCAATATATGACATTGTCCACAGAAACAAATATAAAGACTGGATCAAAGGCTGGAGAAACTTCAATGCAGGCCACGAGCATCCAGACCAGAACTCTTTCACTTTTGCCCCCAATGGCGTCCCGTTCATTACTGAGGCCCTCTATGGGCCCAAGTACACCTTCTTTAACAATGTCCTCATGTTTTCTCCAGCTGTGTCTAAGAGCTGCTTTTCTCCCTGGGAGGGTCAGGTCACAGAAGACTGTTCATCGAAATGGTTGAAATACAAGCACGACCTGGCAGCCAGCTGTCAGGGGAGAGTTGTTGCAGCGGAGGAGAAAGACGGGGTTGTTTTTATCCGGGGAGAAGGCGTAGGAGCATATAACCCCTTGCTCAACCTGAAGAACATTCAACGGAATCTCATCCTCCTACACCCACAGCTTCTCCTCCTTGTAGACCAGATACACCTGGGAGAGGAGAGCCCGCTGGAGACAGCAGCTAGTTTCTTCCACAATGTGGATGTCCCTTTTGAGGAGACAGTAGTAGATGGCGTCCATGGAGCTTTCATCCGGCAGAGGGATGGTCTCTATAAAATGTACTGGATGGATGACACTGGTTATAGTGAAAAGGCAACCTTTGCCTCGGTGACATATCCTCGAGGCTATCCCTATAATGGGACCAATTACGTGAATGTCACCATGCATCTGCGAAGTCCCATCACCAGGACAGCTTACCTCTTCATAGGGCCATCTGTGGACGTTCAAAGCTTCAGCGTCCACGGAGACCCTCAGCGCCTGGATGTGTTCGTAGCTACCAGCGAACACGCCTACGCAACTTACCTGTGGACAGGTGAGAACGCCGGGCAGTCTGCCCTTGCACAGGTCATTGCAGATCGTCGGAAAATTCTGTTCGACCAGAGGTCGGCCATCAAGAGCACCGCTGTCCCTGAAGTGAAAGATTATGCTGCTATTGTGGAAAAGAATCTGCAGCGTTTCAAGCCCGTGTTCCAGCTGCTCGAGAAGCAGATCCTGTCCCGAGTCCAGAACACAGCTAGCTTTAGGAAGACTGCTGAGCGCCTGCTGAGGTTTTCGGATAAGAGGCAGACGGAGGAGGCCATTGACAGGATTTTTGCCATATCCCAGCAACAGCGGCAGCAGCGAGGCAAGTCCAAGAAAAGTCGAAGGGCGGGCAAGCATTATAAATTTGTGGACGCCGTCCCCGATATTTTTGCACAGATCGAAGTCAATGAGAAGAAGATTCGACAGAAAGCTCAGATTTTGGCGCAAAGAGAACTGCCCATAGATGAAGATGAAGAAATGAAAGACCTTTTGGATTTTGCTGATGTCACGTACGAAAAACATAAAAACGAGGATTCTGTGAAGGGTGGTTTTGGACAGGGCCGGATGGTGACAACAAGTCGCAACAGAGCCCCTTCACTGTCGGCCTCGTACACCAGACTCTTCTTGATTCTGAACATCGCCATCTTCTTTGCCATGTTGGCAATGCAACTGACTTATTTCCAGAGGGCTCAGAGCCTCCATGGCCAAAGGTGTCTCTATGCGGTCCTCCTGATAGATAGCTGTGTCTTGCTGTGGCTGTATTCCTCCTGTTCCCAGTCCCAGTGCTGACACCAAAGTCATGAGCATCTTATGATCATGAGAGTTCATGCGAAAATATATACCGACACCCCCCCCCAGATTTATTGGACAATTTAAGGGAAGACATTTTCACACATACACACACACACATACACACACAGGGAGGGATGTAGAGAACTCAACTGGACTCACAAAGGATATATCTAAGATGTGAGAATAGACTTGGCTGTCCTCTAATGTTTCTGGGAGTCTTTGGCTTTGCTGACTGACCAGTTCCAATTAGACAAAATACCTATTCTTTAAGTCATATTTCTCTTAGTATAAACAAAAAATGACTTGTGCAGAATTGGACTTTATTATAATTAATTTAATGTTGTTTGAAGCTTCCAGATGCTGTGTTATGGAACATACCAAACTGACACACATAGTTCCAATCAATACAGGCTTTTAACATGTAAATGATGGCAACTGTTACTATAGGGCCTGGAAACTACTCAAAAGCATGATCGAATGGTGGCGGGAGATCATAAATGCCTTTTAATGGAAAACATGTGCAAATGAAAATTTCTTTGATGGTGTTGGTCAATGCAGGTGTGCGATTTATGGCTTTATACATTTGCTGGTTTTTGAGAAATCATACAAGAACAGGTAATTTTATATTATCTTTCCCTTTTATGTAAAATGTTTGTAGACCCAATGGCTAAAGTTTTCAAAATAAACTATTTCATATCTTGAATCTCAGTACCAAAGAACACGGGGCTAAAGTTTTGGTGTAACTCTTAAGTTTTCACTAGAAAACTTCCTTCAAGTTTATTTTGCTAAATAAACAATTGTAATTATGATTTGCCCTCCGCTGTTGTGTTTCTTCTGTGTTTCATTAAATTCAGAGTGCATTTACGTTTTCCAGAATCTTCCAAGAGAAGTCTTCATTTGGATTTTCATTCGTGGAACTTTACTTGATTTATTTTTTGTTTTTTTTGGGGGGGTTGTTTTTGTTTTTTGTTTTATTTTGTTTTGTTTTGTTTTTTGAAAAACACAACTTCACTGTTTATATTTTTCTAGCTTAAGCAGAATCTGAGATCTGGTTGCCTAAGTGAAACAAAGTTTCTCTAATTATGAGCAGTCAAGTCCTCAGGAGCTACCCACAATATAAGATGTAGTCCACATTTTCTGCCTGAGCAGAGGAAAATGCTTTTACCTTTGGACTAAAAGCATAAGTCATCTTACATATAGTGTTTTTGAGTCCAATATATTTCTCCCTTGAAAACCAGGAATGCATTGAGCATACAATTTTGAATAAGGACGTGCTCACTGATTTATGGAGCTAATTGTAATAGCAGCCTTGCTTCTACCTAGGCCTTCTGTGTTCGTAGAAAGAGCACTAAGCATCAAAGCCTCAAACCCTAAGAAAGCCCTGCGAGTGCCATATGGTGCTTCTAATATGAATATTTTGCATGAGGAAAACTTAAATTTCACTTTGAGCAATGCTACCCTTACGCCCCAAAGCCTAGAATCTGACCTCTGAGAAAGAAGTCTGTCCCTCTCTGGCTGTCTCTAGGGAGGGTGTCATTGCACACTGTTTAAAGACCAATGCTTTCCCTGCACGGCTGCTCTTACTAGGATTTAAACTTACTTTATTTGACAGAGTGTCCATTTACTTAACCTCACCCAACATTCCTCTCTTCTACTCTTTCTCATTCAAAAAGATGAATTGTCTCAAACGATCAAAAAGGATTTTTTTTTTAAGGAGTTGGGGGGTGGGCTGGATTACTCTTTGAGGTTACCAAGAAAACCTGATCTCAGGCACAAGACACAGCCATGGTTTGTAACTAGGATGGAAAGTCCAATTGAGAGCCAAATCTAACTTTCCTTGTAAATAATTATAAATTGCGTTCAAGCTAGATGATGCATTAGTCACCATTGCATGAGCCTGTTTAACCAGAACATGACCTCCTCCTATTTGAAGGAACTTTTTCAAATATGTTAATATTGCATCTTTCAAACGAATGCATCCGTTGCATGCGTTTTCTCACTTCTAATAAGTAGTGTCATTCTTTAGTATTTTATTTTAAGAGAAACTTCTTAGATGACTTTAAGTGACCAAGAAAAAGACCATGCTCAAACAAGTCAGATCTTTTCGTAATGAGACATGTTTTATGTCAGGGATAGAGTATTTCTTGGGTCAAACTAAGGAACTCTTTTTGTCTTTAATTAAGCCAAAGCAATGCTAGATCTCCCTTGAAACGGAGCAGTCAATATGGACTCTGTCTCAATGCAGCTAACAGTGAAAGGAATGTTTCCAGTTTGTGGCTAATCTATGAGCTGTTGTTCAGGACTGAGCAGGACTTCAGGTCCCAGCCTCTCAGGAAATATGAACGTCACATAGTTATCTGTGTGGTGAAAGCAACATATTCTGTGCTTATGGATGATTGGCTTTTAAGCTATGAAAACATTCTTTGGATATAATTGTTAAAGTCACTGGGTGTGGTAGTGAACGCCTTTAATCCCGTGACTTGGAAGGCAGAGGCAGGCAGATCTCTATGAGTTCAAGGCCAACTTTGTCTATATAGTAAGCGCCCAAACAGTCAAACCTATGTATAGAGACCTTGTCTTTTAAAAAAAAAAATGTTACAAGTCAGAAAGTTGGGCTGGAGAGATGGCCTGGTGGGTGTGTGCATAAGGACCTGAGTTTGAATCCTGAGCACTCTTAGAATCTAGCCACAGTGGCCTTGGCATCTAGACCTGTGACACAGAGGAGGTGGGAATGGAGGAATCCCTGGAGTTTTCCATCTGGCCCTTGTCTAGCAGAAAGGGTGAGCTCCAGGTCCAGTGAACTGTTGGCCTCCGAACTCTAATGCATGAGCATTTGTCACACACACCACAGCTGATAGAATTTACTCTAGAACTGATTTAATAATTAAAATGTATTGTCTAGACTATTAATTCCTTCACAAAGGTTTAAGTCATAATTTTTGAGTGCCACATTCCAAGACTACCAGAGAGAATATTTTAACAGTATTTGCATACCAGACAATAAGACTTTAAAGCAAATTTTACATTATGAATTGCTAGCTTCCTAAGGAAAATTTTTTTTCAACAGTAGGGCTTGAACCCAGGACCTTGTGCATGCTAGACATGCTCTGCCCCTCTGGGATACATCCCCAGAACTTGTTTAATTTTTATACAAGATCTGAGTAAATTATTCTGGCTAGGTTTGAACACATTTCATAACCCAGATGGGACTTGGACATGTACAGAGGTGAGAATTGAGAAATTCCTATTAGTTTGTAAGACACACACACACACACACACACACACACACACACACACACACACACAAAAGAATCTGAGATCTGAGATTCCTCCAAGTTTTAAGAAAATTCAAGTGAATGAGCACTGTATAACTTTAAAAGTCAGTTCAGGACCAGCAAGATGGTGCAGTGGGTAAAGGCGCTCACTGACAAGCCTGGAGTCTGCTCTGTACCTGGAACCTGCACACTGGTGGAAGGAGAAAACCAACTTCAAAATGTTTTCTACTCAAGTGTGCCACAGCATACACACACACACACACACACACACACACACGCTCACGTGCACACATGTACACACACATACAGACACACACAGATGCATACACTAATAGTTTTTAAATTAAATCTACGTATTTACTTAGAATTATAAAACAAGATTAACATGGCTATAGTCGTAGATATAACATGGGTGTACACCTTCAGAGAGTGAAGCACAGGCTTGGATTATGAGGTATAACACTGAGTTTGACCCCAACCATTGAAAACATGCGGATTATGAGGTTTAAGTCATGAGTCTTTTGCTAGTAGCCTCAACTGTTTTGCTGTTATTCGCAGGGGATAGCATTGTACATTACCAGAGAATAGGGAAGGCACTGTACTGGTCTTCAAAGGATTGCTAAAGACTTTAAACTTTGTTCTGTAGCAAGAGCTACTCAAACTCTTTGATGTCACAGTAGAACTGAGATATGATAATGATCCATTGCTGAGAGAGCTTAGGGGAGTTTTTATGATATGAAAATTGTATATGGAGGATGATTTTACACATCCTCCTGTTCTGAAAACTGGAAATGGCTTTGATGTGCCCTCACATCTAAACTTGTTTTCTGCTGAATTTAATATGATTCTATGGACTGAGGAAATTATAAGCAGAATCTGTCCATTTGATTCACAGTCTCACAGCCATGAGATCCTGATGCCATGTACCATGAGGACTTTCTTGGCACAACAGGACATGGCCAAAGATCACGTATCTTGGAGAAAAGCAATGGAACAAGCTGAGGAAAAGGGCCACACACTGCATCCTTGATAACTAACCTTTTTGCTGAGGCTCATTCTTCTCAAAGCCATCAGGATGGCATGTAGTGACAATTTCTGAGTTGGGGGCTTCTTTAAAAAACAGAAATATAAGAACATGTTTTCTTTTTAACCTCGGGTGTGGTGTGGGGATATGAGGCTGCTTCGTAGCAGCTGACTATGCTTTGCCTCCTGGTCTGGTGGGGACAGGATTTTGCTAGCTGCAAACAGTTTCTGTGATTGTGTGACATTTGGATTTCCGGGGACTTTTTGGCAATAGCTGCAAGGGGGCTGGGGTATATAAAAGATAGGGCCCTGAGAGGTGGAGTGAGCTGGTTGGTTGGTGTTGGCCGCATTTGGTTAAGTAATCCTGCTCAAAGATGCCCCTAATCAGCAGGAAGTAGCCTACAATAACATTGTCCCTTTTCTGACCCCTGACTTTATTTAGGGATCTCTTTCCTTTCTCTTCTTTCCTGTTTTCTCTCCTATCTAGTGTTAGGGGTTTGAAAGGGTGGGGGAAAGTGGAGAGGGTAGAGAAGGGTGGAAGGAAGAAGAAGAACCCACAAAGTAGCCAAAGAGCAGCTACAATGGTGGTAACATTTCAACAAGTGTTCTGGAGGGGGCATTCAAACCACACACACCATTCCATATCCTGTGTTCTAAGGCACGGTCTCCCTCTAACTGGAACTCACTGTAAGCAATGGGGAGACGCTATGGAATTTTCTCTTTAAATGACAGGACTTGCATTATAGAAAGACAGCTATGGCTTCAATGTAGATGGGCCCGGTGGGGAGGATTAGAGACTGTTTCCATGTTCTAAGCAAGAGACAATTAGCTCCTTCACAGCTCATAGGCAAAGCATTTGACTGAAGACATGTTTTGTGGGAACGTTGACCAGACAAAGGGTGAGTCAAGATCAGTCATGATGTATGTGTCTGAATCTTGTCTGTCATACAAGAATATGTCTTCCTGTGTGTTCACTTCACCTCAGGCCATTTTCCTGGATTGTCTTGTTATTTCTCTTTTCAGGCCTCCTTCTCCAGGGATTAAATTTAGATTGGCATAGCAGGAGTGTTGGGTGGGAAATGGAGAGTGAAGGAAAAAGATACTGGAAGGACAGACCAGGCTAATTTTAAAAAGAAAGAATAAAAGGGCTGAGAGATGCCTTGGTGATTAAGAGCACTTAGTGCTCTTGTAGAGAATCCAGATCCTGTTCCCAGAACCCTGAAGGCAGTTCTCAATGGTCTCATGACCAGTTCTGAGAGACGCAGCCTTCTTCATCTGTCCTCTGGGCACCAGGTACTTGTGGTATAAGTACACGCATACAAACAAAGCACCTATACTCAAAAAATGAAAATAGGTCTTTGGAGGCCGGCATGGAGGAGATCTCGGTGACTGATGCCCCGGTGCTTTGAGTGTGTAAGGCTCAGGCAGAGCACTAGTGATTTAGAATTGGCTCCTTAGGTTTTGAATTAAGGTAGATTGGCTTGATGCAAGAGCTTTGCAGCCAAGCCTAGCGCATTCCAAATTAAACAATGAGCTCTGGTTTGGCTTCTAAGAATCATTTTCTGAACAGAAGGTTTGAAATGGCTTGGGCATCTTCTTTTTTTCTTCCAAAGAAATGGAAATAATGGGATATGAGGAAAACATTTTTTGTGAACAGGGGACATTTTGAGTTGTTTCTGCTACCTTTCATGTCACTTGGCACTGCTGCTTCAGAGTCAGGGGCATCCAGGAAAGTCTTTCCTTTTGCCTTTTCTATTTAAACATCATCACCACACTCACCAAGGATTATATCTCACTGACAGAAGAATAAACTTATGTATTTATTGGAAGTCTAAGAACTTTTTTTTTCAAAATAAATGGTTTCTTTATGTAGCCTGGCTGTCCTGGTATGTAGTCCAGGCTGGCCTTGAACTCAGAGATATGCCTGCCTATGCCTCCTGAGTGCTGGGACTAAAGGTGTGCACCACCATTGCCCAGTTATTCAATTTCCTCTTCCACCCTGTGGCCTCCCCAGGCATCTGACTCGTCCCATCAACTGTCAGAGACTGTAATAATAGCTGGTCCTCTCTCTTCAGCAAGAGACTAGAGTCCCATAGAGAAGGAAGGGTGGTGGCTGCTACACAGTGCCTGGCCCGTATTACACTTTTTATTCAAACAATGCCTAGTGAAGTGGAGACTGAAGGACTGAGTGCCTGGACTATCGAAGAACATAATCCCACAAGATTTTAGCATCAGTCTTGGTATAAACTAAATGTGCCTCACACTCAAAGTCACATGTTGCAGCTGGATGCTCAGTGAGATGGTACTGGGCAACTGGCTTTGGGAAGACGATACAGTCATGAGGGGGGATCAGCTCTCTTGTGTAGAAGTTAGCAGTCTTATACAAGAATCTCCAGACAGGTCCCTTGTCTCTTCTACCATTAGAGTTGACAGTAGAAAGAAACCCATATATAAACCATTGCGACTGGTCCCAAGCTGCCAGTTCCTTTATCTTGAACTTTGCAGCCTCCAGAACTCAGGAATAAATAGCTCTTGTTTAAAGTCCATATTTTTTTTTTTTAGAGTGACTGAGTCAACTAAAAGCAAATTTTCTTGTAATGAGCGTTGTTAATCAGCCACAGAATGGCCTCAGGAAGTGTCTGGAGCGGATTCAAGGCCATCAGCTCTGAACCACACTGTACGCCCTGAAACTCCATCTCCATGACAACGTGCGCATGAAAGATGGCTGTTAACAAGAGCACAAGTGGATGCCACAACTCTGTGATGTGTAACATGTCAGGAATGGACAAGACTGCCCAAGATGCTACACTGCAACCTAAAATAACACACGATCCCTGTAGGATGTTGGAAACTCCGAGTAATCCACCCACCCATTGCTACCAAACATCAGCAGCTGCCCGGGGAAGTACCTCTGAGGTTCCAGACTTGTGCAATCCCCAAAGCAGGGCCAGCCAGCACCCTAGACTCCTGCAGAACACAGCACAATGCGCCGTGGGTGTGGAGAAGTGGGCCGCTGCACAGCAGGCAGGCTTGGTTGTTCAGCTGGCCTTTCAGCCACACCTGTGTGAGTTCACAATTTTCCTGAAAAGGTCTGTGGCAAGAAGGGTATCTTGTGTAAGTTACCATGTGTCTTCATTGCAGCTAAATGACCTTTCTGTGTTGCCCCAGGGTTTAAGGGCCTTATATTTTCTACCCATGAGAGGATCTTTGGAAACTCAATACTGAGAAGTCGTATCTCATTTTTATTTTTATTTTTATTTTTTTTATTTTTTATTAATTTATTCATATTACATCTCAGTTGTTAGCTCATCCCTTGTATCCTCCCATTCCTCCCTTCCTCCTGCTTCCTCCCCTACTCCCTTCCCCTATGTCTGTGACTGAACGGGACCTCCTCCCCCTGTATATGCTCTTAGGGTATCAAATCTCTCCTTGGTGACCTATTATCCTTCCTCTGAGTGCCACCAGGCGTCTCCATCCAAGGGACATGGTCAAATATGGGGCACCAAAATTTGTGTGAAAGTCAGATCTCCTTCTCCACTCAATGGTGGAGAATGTCCTGTCCATCGGCTAGTCTGGGTAGGGGTTCGAAGTTTACTGCCTATATTTTCCTTGGCTGGTGCCATAGTTTGCGGAGGACCCCAGGGCCCAGACCCGCCTGTAGTTTTCCAGGACCCACTGGATCCTTCTATTTCCTCACTCTCCCAGGCTTCTCACCCCTAAAGTCTCAATAGGATGTCCTCCCCTCTGACCCACTTTCCTGGTAGGTAAAGTTTTTCATGGGGACGTACACCTTGGACTAGTGTCTCGATATAAGTGAGTATATACCATTTAGCTCTTTTTGCTTCTGTGTGAACTCACTCATTATGATAATTTCTAGTTCAATCCATTTGTCCACAAATTTTGGAAAGTCATTGTTTTTAATAGCTGAGTAGTATTCCATAGTGTAGATGTACCACAGTTTCTTTATCCATTCTTCTACTGAGGGACATGTAGGTTGTTTCCATGTTCTGGCTATTATGAATAAGGCAGCTATGAACATGGTTGAGCATATGTCCCTGTTGTGTGGTAGTGCATCTTCTGGGTATATGCCAAGGAGTAGAATAGCTGAGTCTTGAGGAAGCCCTATTCCCATTTTTCTGAGAAAGCGCCAGATAGATTTCCAAAGTGGTTGTACTAGTTTGCATTCCCACCAGCAATGAGGGAGTGTTCCTCTTTCTCCACATCCTCGCCAGCATGTGGTGTCAGTTGAGTTATTGATCTTAGCCATTCTGATGGGTGTAAGATGGAATCTCAGTGTCGTTTTGATTTGCATTTCTCTGATGACTAAGGAGGTAGAGCATTTCTTTAAGTGTTTCTCAGTCATTTGATATTCCTCTGTTGGTATCTCATTTTTTAAAAAATTAATTTAGATGCCAGAGAAGGAAGTAGGGAATAAAGGAATATTTGATAATTTTGCAAAATAAGACTGTTTTTAAAGATAGTTTATAAGGAGTTCATGCACTGGGCTTATTTTTATAAAAAATAGGCTAAAATTCAGAAAATATTTACTCAGTCTGGATTTGTATCCTGATTGCTTTAAGCACCCTGGGAGACAGTGGTAATAACACTAACTTAGTAAGGGCTGGCAGGGTTCAAGGACTGCTACCAACAGCCCCTTATTACAAACAGGAAGGCAGGCTCAGAGATACACAGCCAGCAATGGCTACAGGCCATGGTATAAATCTCAAAATAAGTTCCAATATTTGAATTTTAAGTATTTGGAGTTCACAAAATACCAAACAATAACCATTTAAAATCTCTTTAAGCTACATATAGTTATATGGAAAGTATGAAGTCTTTACTATGCTTTAACCTTTCAATGGTGTAAAATCTAACATTCATCTTTTTTGGACAAAGTAGGTTACATCATTATTAAAAATACTTTAAGTGAATTTTCACAATTAGAAACTAATGAGATTATGAGCCGTAGCTCAGAACTCCACAGCACAGCTTATGGGAAGTACAAAATGAAATACTGTCAGCTTAAATTAGACTTCTGTTTTTTGCCCCTAGTTCCAGCTTGCATTCAAATGGAGACTCACTTTGACCTCTGCAAACATAAGGTGACATCCTGATCTGTCTCCATATCTTAATTTAATACTTACTATTGTAGAGATGTTGCTCTTAAGTCATGCATGTATGTGGTTTTCTCAAGTGGTTGACCTGAATGGAATCATTGTAAAAGTGCAATGATTTTAGTTGGCTAATACCATATATAAAATACATCTACTTATACCCTATGAAGACAAGGTTTGCCTGGGCTCTTAATGTAAGGTGTGGAGATACAGATAGGCCAGTTATTTTTCACAATCAGCACACTATGCGGACAGCCAAACCTCTGTCACTCACTTTTTTTTGTTTGTTTGCTTTTTGTTGTTGTTAAACACATTAGACAGGCGGAAAAGTAAGGCCCCAATTTTGGTTTGATTTGCTTAGTTTTTCTTTTGTTAGATTTAATTTTTAAAGCTTTTTCATTGAAAAATTTCCACTTATTGCGGCTATGTTTTGTTTTGTTTAATTCCCCCCAAGGTCTTTCATGGTTCCTTCTTAAGTTTTCTTTTTTTTATCTGACACGTAACAGTTGTACATTTGTGTAGGGCACAGTGTGCTGCTACTGTGCGCGTATTCACTGTGTAGTGATGCCATTTAGTCGATCGGCATTTCCAGCATCTCTCGCATTTCTTATTTCTCTGGGCTGGGAGCAGCTGGTCCTCTTTTCTAGCATGTTAGAAATACCCGTGAGATGTTGATATTATTAACCAGAGCCACTGCTGCACTGCGGGATACTGAACCTCACGCTGCCTATCTAACTGCAGTGCGCATGCGTTAGATTCCCCCATAAGGTCAGCTTTTCAGCGTCCTCTTACCAGAGTCTGTCTTTGCGAGCCCATCCTGAGTCGTTTAACATACTACCCTCCAGGATTGCTGTAAAGAACAGGGTTTCTTTCTTTTATAATTTTGTGAATCACAGAATGCTGGAATTGAAAGCTGGAGGATCTAGTCCAACCTTCCCACTTCAAGGCAGGGCAGGTCTCCAAAGATTTTTTCTGCTTTATTTTTCTACTGCTTATTGAGCTAACTCTAGGTAGAGTTCACAAAATAGTCAAATAAATAGTAGCCAAACATTGAATGATTTTTTTCCCCATTAAATATAAGGCTCCAATATTTTGCTTCCTAAACATCTGATTCTTGATTAGATGAGGACGTCAAATATTAACATCAGCGCCCTCTAGCTCCGCCTGAAAAGAACAAACAAAACCCTGAACCCTCTTTGTTTTTAACATTGTGCTACACCCCTCAGAGGAGCTCATTTTAACTCTACCAAGAATGTAAGGGTGGACAGAGGTGGCACTCTACAGGACGGTCATCCACACACAGTGTGTGCTGTGTCCAGAGCAGTGGACAGGATGACTACACTACAGCAACATGAGAGGACCAGAGAGACTAGCTCTGAGCTCTGAGCTCTGGAGAGTCCGGAAAAGATATGCCATTGCTCAAGGAAGGAGAGTCACAATGGTCACAGTGAAAGCTATTGGCCTGTTACTCGTTGGTAAATGGCCTGAGAGCAACGAAAGCATTGCCAAGGGAACGCAAAGATGGCCCGAGTCGATGCACAGCCTGGGTATCAAAGGGAAGGGTAGTTTGTCAAGCGAAGAACAGCGTGACCCCATCCAATGCAGCAAGAGAGCAGACCGCAAAGTGTGGTGCTGAAGAAGAATGGGAAGTCTAATTGGTGAACGGCCCTAGAAACCAGGTACCTGGATGAAGTAGAGCATAGATGTTAGGCTGGGCAGAGTGCCCACACCAATGCAGGGCATACGGAAGTTGTCCCCCTGAGGCTGAAAGCATGGTGGTTTCTGACTGGAAAATGCTTTCTCTCTCTTGCCCTATAAATTAAGCAATAAGATGTGACAAATACTAAGACATAGAACATAAATCACTGGTTTAAATCAATACACCTGTGATCTTCACAGAGTTTTTTTAGGTAGTAAAATGCCAGCACCCCTGTATTATTCCCAATCGTATGTCTCCTCAGGCTACAAGGATGAAAAGTGCTCTTCTGGTTCTCAATGGTTGCCTTTGTCTTTCTTTATAGCTTTATTATAATAGACACACATACATATAATTTCAGAGATAGAATTTATTTTTGAAACTGTTTATAAATTAAATTATACTAGCTGGATGGTGTTGGTCCACACTTTTAGTTCCAGTACTTGAGAAGCAGATGCAGGCAGATCTCTGAGTTTGAAGCCAGACTGATCTACAGAGAGATTTTCGGGAGAGCTAGGGCTACACAGGGAAACCCTGCCTTGAAAACAAAAACAAATAATCCCCCCAGAAAACAAACAAAAATTATACTAAATAAACTTTGGAGGTTTAATCCTATCATTCAAATCACATCCTGTATGTATGTATGTATGTATGTATGTATGTATGTATGTATGTATGTATTATCTATCTATTTATTTATAGGACAGGGTTTCTTTGTATGGCCCTGGCTGCCCTAGTACTCACTTTGTAGATGAGGCTAATGTGGCTAACTTTGAACTCAGGGATCAACTTGTTTTACCTCTGAGTGCTGGGATTAAAGGTGCATACCACCACCAGCACCAACATCACATGTTAAAGATTTATCTTTGTTACTTGTTGCTACGGTAGTAATATTTATTGATTTACATTGCTACATAGTGCTGACTTGTTTTAAACACTATATACTTTACAGCTTGTCTGATGTTGGATATTTGTTATTTGATTTCTTCACTAGTTCTTACCTAACCTCCCCCCCCCCCCCCAAGACTTTCCTAAGGGCCTTAATAACAGTCTCCAGCCTCTCACAGTGACAGAGTGGCCAGCTCCACCTCCTACAGAAAAATACCCATAACATCCCACCCTGCAAAGCTCTGTCCCCTCCCCCCAAGAAACCCTATATAAAGCCTATAGAAATCTCAATTCTTTGCTGGTCTCTCCTGTGCGGAGGCAGCCACCCTCCTGTGTCTTTCCCAATACATCTCTTGTGTGAGGTTTGTTGTGCGCTGTGATTTTGTGGTATTCCTTACCTCCTGACTGCCAGATCTTTCCCCTCAGAGCTGTAGCACTTACATTACTAGTTAGGATTTTAACCAGCTTTATTTACCTGCTGCTGTGAACAACACCACTGTGTCCTTTTATACCCTGTATTCTCTTCACATGTGAATAACCAACCACCTTAACTTACACATGCCCTGTTTGTTTGTTTTAAAAAGAGTTTATTTTAGGTTAACTGAAAACTCACAGGAAGGTAAGATGTCTTATGTGCTCCCTGTGGCACACGGTTGCATAGCCTCCCATTTCTTTTTCTTTTGTTTTGTTTTTCCAAGACAGGATTTCTCTATGGAACAGGTCTGGTTGTCCTGGAACTCACTCTGTAGACCAGGCTGGCCTCAAACTCAGAGACCCACCTGCCTCTGCCTATTGAGTGCTGGGATTGAAGGCAGGCCTCCCCATTTCTAAGAGCACCTTCCAGAAAGGGACATTAGTTCCAATGGTTTGGACAAATGTGTCATGGCCTATATGTACCCTGGACATATCATCCAGAATTGTTATTTCTTTTTCATTATTTCCTATTGCCTTTCTTCTTTTTGTTTTATTCCTCTTCTCTCTGTCTCTGTCTCTCTGTCTCTGTCTGTCTGTCTGTCTGTCTGTCTGTCTGTCTGTCTCTCTCTCTCTCTCTCTCTCTCTCTCTCTCTCTCTCTCTCTCTCT
>OU015750.1:74811210-74833318 GCA_907169655.1 Acomys percivali
CTCTCTCTCTCTCTCTCTCTCTCTCTCTCTCTCTCTCTCTCTCTCTCGTGCTAGAGCTTGAACCCCGGGTGCGTGCACACTAAACATCCAGTCTACCACTGAGCTCCAGGTCCAACTTCTCTCACCAAGAATGGACCTCTAGGTTTCTTTCTGTACTCTGTGCACTCAACTCTCCTCCTAATCCTCATCACTCACTCATCGCCTTACTGTCTCCAGAGTTTTGTTTTTCCAGAGGTCATAGAACTGTACCAGCCAGTGAGCAACCTGTCCAGAGAGTGCTTTGGAGTTTTATCATCTTTTATATCTTTTGGGGGGAAGGAAGTTTCCTGACAGGGTTTCTCTGTGTAGCCCTGGCTCTCCTGGAACTCTCTCTGTAAAGCAGGCTGGCCTCTGCCTCTGCCTCTGCCTCTGCCTCTGCCTCCCAATTGCTGGGATTAAAGGCATGCACCATCACTTCCTGGCTTATGTCTTTTATATCTTGACTAGCATTATTTTAGAGATGTGTAATATTCCATTGTCTGCATGTACGTTGTTGGTCTGTTTACTGAAGAACAGCTTGGTCGTTTGTGGAAGTATCTCAAAAGCTGTTATAAACATATGTGTGTAGGTTTTCGGCTAGAGACATGTTCTTGCCTACCAAAGAGTCATAAATACTGGATAATAAGGGAAAATTACTCCAGTTGCCTTAGCAAGAGTTTTTACTGTTGTGAAGAGACACCATGATCATGGAAGCTCTTATAAAGGCAAATATTTAACTGCGGGCTGGCTTACAGAGGTTTAGTGCACTGTCATCATGGCTGGAAATACAACAACATGCAGGCAGGCATAGGTTTGCAAAAGGAGCTGAGAGTTCTACATCTGGATCTATAGGCATCAGGCAGACAGTCACACTGAGCCTGGCTTGAGTATCTTAAGCCTGAAAGCCTGCCCCAAGTGACACACCTTTTCCAACAAGGCCACACATTCTAATAGTGCCATTCCCTACGGGCCTAAGGGGGACATTTTTATTCAAACCATCACATCAATTTTATAAGAAAATGCCAAAAAAGTCTCCCGAAACAACCGTGCCATTTTTCAACTCTGACAGTCTCTTTCAACTCTCAAAGTCATTTCTCAAACAGTTAATGTTTCTGGAAGTAGATGTTGTGAGCTGCAGTGGAGTGAGGTGATGAGGGTCAGGTCCATATTTATCCTGGGACAGAATGAAATTGCATAGAAAACTGAATGGTGTCTAATTGAAAGCCTAATATTTTTAACATTAAAATGAGAGAGAGAGAGAAAGAGACAGAGACAGACAGAGACAGACAGACAGACAGACAGACAGACAGACAGACAGACAGACAGTGGTGACACAGGCCTTTAATCCCAGCACACAAGAAGGCAGAAGTAGGAGAATCTTTGTGAATTTGAGGCCTGCCTGGTCAACAGCTTGAGTCCCAGAACAGCCAGAGAAACCCTATCGTAAAACAAAACAAAACAAAGATCTAAAAAAGAAATAAGTTTGGGGGTAATATCATATGAGTACTATTGAAAGAGTGAGGTAGCTGCTGGATGTGGAAGTGGAAGTGGAAATATCTGCTAAGCAACTGGAAATGCCCGTGCAGAGTTTTGGAGGGGGAAGGAGTGAGGAGAAAGATTTGGGGCATATTAACCATGGTAAAGAACACTGACATGGTGCAGTACAGTTCAACATTTACCATGTGCTGGAACTTTTATAAGTATGCTACATAGTGGCAGGCATGGTGGCACACGCCTTTAGTCCCAGCACTCGGGAGGCAGAGGTAAGGCAGGTTGCTATGAGTTCGAGGCCAGCCTGGTCTACAAAAGTGAGTCCAGGACAGCCAGGACTGTTACACAGAGAAACTCTGTCTCATAAACCCGAAAATCAAAACAACCCAAGTATGTTGCATATATCAACTCATTTAGTCTCCGAAACCCAATGGGCCAAGTAAATACATTTTCATCTTATAGGTGAGAGAACAGAGGCACAGGAAGATTCCCTTGCTTGCCCAAGTTTGGTGGCATCAAGAAGAAATTAATCAGGTAAGGATGGAGCTTCAGTGGGTAGCAGTATTAATGGTAGGAGGAGGCACAGCTTGGGAAGAAGACCTGTGTGAACAGTTAGGAGCCAGAAGAGAGACATAGTAGCCAATTTTGGATTAGCTGAATAAGGAAAATACTGCAGGTGTGTGTGTGTGTGTGTGGCACATGAGACCAAAGTAGAGTCTGGCTTAGAGTGTGGCTGTGAACAAAACCTCTTCTGCTTCAGCTCACTGCTTTTAGGAAAGGAAGTAAAATCTATTTTTAAAAATCTCTCAAAAACAAAGTACAAAAGTTAGTTACTGCTTTTTGGTCACTTTCTAGAACTCAAGTTAAAATGAGCATCCTTCTCTGGAGAGTTGAGTTATGTGTAGTTATGGGAAGGTGGTAGGAAAACAAGGGAACCAGCAGGGAAGACACTTGTGAGTAAACAAAACAGAAGCAATCACAGAAGCTCACAAGAGGAAGTCACGGGGAGAAGCCTGGTTCTGGCCACACCTCAAGCTTCACCAACTCCCACTGGTGACTGATGAAGGGGAGTGGGAGTGGGTTTCCAGGTAGCTATTCACCTGTACCTGGGACCTTCCTTCCCCAGGACTCTGCCTTCTGAATGCGTGCCCATTTCTCTGTGGGTAGGCAGTCTACTGTTTGTCACAATGTTGACATTGCAAGGTGTCCTCAGCTCTGACCTAAGTGGCATGCTCAGATAGGCATGACCTCAGCCAAAGGGCTTGAGTGTGAGCTGAAGAAAACAGGTGTAGTCCTGACTGCAAAAAGAGAAGAGAAACTCTAAGTAGTCTGCCTTTTGTCATTTGCCCACTAATTATTCCCACAAACATTTATTGGCCATCTACAGAATTTTAGGTGCTGTTATAGTTGGTTTTGACTTAACAAGTTAAGTCTGACCTTCATCCTCATGGAATTTATAATCTAGTCGGAGAGATAAACAAACAAACAAAAAATTAGAATGCATCAAATTAACTACCACAAAGCTGTCACCTGTAGTAAGGAAAGTAAGATGTAGCTGAATAAAGAACATGCGTGTCAGAGACTTGGAAAGGTCATGGGAGATGCTGCTGAAACACATGCCATGAGGTCACGAGCATGAACCGTATTTCCCCTGTCCCTTGCAGTTAGCGGAAGCCTTGGGACTCCTTCCTGCCAGCTCTTGGTGTCTGAGCAGGGCACTTCCCTAATAGAAACCTCTAATAAATAGTTGGCATGATTTGGCAGCCAGCGAAAGACTGAATAGACATTGATCAGAGAGATTAGAGAGACGACCATCATGTTATCAGGTGATTTACGAAGCTAATTTTTGTTCTGAAAGATTCTGTGACTAAGGGAAAATGTGGGTAAGAGCAGACGAAGCATTCCTGATGTGTCTTTGCTGATATCAGTTAGGTGTTAGCAAGGTGGCATAAGCTCAAAGGGAATTAGCTACTTGGTAAACAAGAAAGGAACAGAGCTATTTCAGGAGGAAAAAGCCATCTCATGTCCCAGAAGGAAAAAGTTCTTCTTACTCAGCTGGCATCCCAGAAGGAAAACAAGCCCCTTTGCCTTTACCACGCAGTCTTAAATACCCTTCAACTTAATGTCCCTCCTTTCTGCTTAATCTCTGTCAGCTGGTGCCTTGCTCCACCTCCTGACCTAGGGATAACTATTTAATCTGGTTTACAGAAAGCTCTTGGATAAAAGGTGTTCGCTAGGGCTGAGCCACACCACAAACCCCCTGTTTGCAATAAACAAGAAGTTCTTGGATTAAAGGCATGTGCTAGGACTTAGCCACACCCCAAGACACAGGTCTTCCCAGTACACAATCTTGGGGTTCACAGTGTGATCAAATATCCTGCAAACATGTGACACTGGGGATAAAAATTAAAGGATGAGGAAAAAGCAATGGAGAAGAAAATTCCAGGCAGAGGAAGTGTTGGCTCCAAAGCCACTGAGGCAGAAAAGGATTCACTGTGCTGTTGTTGAGGTCTTAGAAGTTGAAAGTAGAGTGAATACCAGAGGTATGGATGATAGGGAGACACTGGACAAACCATACACAACTAAAGCTGCAAAGATGGAATTTAAAATATCCAGAATAGGCAGTCAGTTGACAAAGAACATGGCTAAAGTGTTGTCTAGTGGCTCAGGGATGTGAGGTTAGAGGGTAAGTTGTGGAGAGGCAAGAAATGAGGGTGACTACTAAATGTCATTGAACTTCTCTTTCATGTGATGAAAATGTTCTAGGTCAATGGTGTGGGTGGTTTTGAGAACATAGTAAAATGTTGCAGGGCACACTGTGAATGAATGAATTATATAATATAGGAATCATATGTTTCCATCTCAATCAGGCTCTTTTTAATTCCTCAGATATATTCCTATTTTCATAGCTAAGAAAAAAACATGAACACATGTACTCTATGCATAAAGACATTCTCTTTAATGTTAAGAGTTTCCTAGCAAACACAGTCTAAGTCATGCACAGGAGCGCCCCTAGCTGTTTCCTGAGGGCAGTGTCGATGGCCATGAGAAGCAGCTTGCTGCAAATGCACTTGCAAACAGCTTTCAGACTCACAGCGCTGTGTTTTCTTTCATGTTTCTCTTGCTTCCTTTCCCCAGAAATGGTGGTGTGGTGATTTGAAACCCACTTCTGACATTGCTCGTGATAGACGAGAAACAAAACACACAAAGAAAACTGACCACAACCATCGGCTTTGCAGTGTGTAAACATGAGAATCTTCGGCTTATTGCTGAGAAAACTGTACAAATCATAGATTCTCCAAAGTTTATTTAAGCATCGCTATTTTATATGAATCTGCTCCCGCTGAGAGCTTAATTTTTGAGTGATGTTCTCAGGAGTACAGCTGGGTATAAAGGCTGGATTACACTCAAAATTCCCAGAACTAAAAGCACTCACAGAGCCAAACGTGGTCGAGGCAGACAGCAGGGGCTGGGAGAAACTTCAGGCTGCCAGGCAGCCTCCAAGGCTGTAGAAACTTGTGGATACAGCATGAACCCGAGTCCTTGGGAGACTGTGATTTTTGAGGGCAGAAGAAGTAAGCCCATTGCAGGGGTGGGGGAATTTAGAGATACAAGCTGACCCAGCACTATGCTGCGGGAACTCAGGCTGTGGGGAATTTCCGGGCAGTTTCAAGTAACAGATTCTGGTTTATAAAGCGCTAAAGCTGACCTTCTGCCTGTAACCTTGTCCTCATGATGCGCCACCTTGCTTGTCACCTTTAACACTCCCACTGCTCTGGTTCCCTTTACAACTAGCCTTTGTCATTTCATGCATATTAATTGGCATCTACTCACAGGATTCACACAATACTCTGTTTTCTCCCTCTGTATACTCTTTAGACCTCCTACCTCATTTTCTGTGATCATTCTGCTTAGCTACTGGGCATGGCATGAGACCCTTCCTTTTTGATCTTGTTGTATATAACTGTATCAGACATTTCCTATAGGAGCCCAGCATAGCTGGTATGCATATGAAACATTTTTGTTTTGCTTTGTTTGGTTTGCTTGTTTGTTTTTTCAAGACAGGGTTTCTCTGTGTAGGCTTGGCTGTCCTGGGATCAATTTGTAGGTCAGGCTGGCCTTGAACTCACAGAGAGCCACTTGCCTCTGCCTCCCCAAGTGCTGGGATTACAGGTGTGCGCCACCTCACCCAGTGGAGTCTTAACGAATGACTGACTGAAGAGACAAACTAATTAATAAACTGGTTAACGGGCAACTTAATTTAGTTGGAGAAAGAAGCTGACAGTTTATGTGAGAAATAAAAATTGAAATGATATATTTGATTAAAAGGAGCCAGGGAGTAGAAGGTTGTCTGCCACCTCCACTAAAGTTGAATGAATAAAGGAAATGAAAACAGACAGTAGAGAGTAGAGCTGGGGTAGAAAGGGGGTCTGCTCTGGTTGGCTTTGAGCTTTGGCAGAGGATAAAGTATTATAGAGGTGGTGGGAAACCTCATGTTTGGCCATTTTAGAAAGTATTCAGGAAAGGACTAGCCCTTCTTGGCAGAGATATATGGTTGGGAGGGAATTTTGTCTGATTTCAGAAGCTATGTTGGGTTTGCCTTAGTTTTTACCTGGCAAAAATGTAAAAATAAATAAGCCTTAATCACCAGGCTGGAAAATATGCACTTTCATTAGGTTTTAGTTAAGAACACAAGGGTTGTGAACACAGAGATATTTCTTTTCTTGATGGAATGTGAAAATTGTGGATGAGGAAGAAAACATGTGGGATGAAGATGAAGAGCCATCATTGAGCAATGAGAAGGAAATTAGCCGAGACACGCGCGAATGGGAGAGGTTAGGAAGACAGGATAGCAGAGACAATAGTCATGGCTTAATCAACTGTCCTCAAACAGGCAGCGGGGCTAGCCCTAGTGAGGCTACAGGATGGTAAAAACCCTGACCAGGGCTTGGCTTCTTGTCATGCCGCTCTTGATGTTCTGTGCTAGGTACTATGGCAGTCACTGGTGTGTAGAGCTAGGAAGGCAAGTGGGCTAAGAAAAGAAAATTTCCCTTTGTAGCATAAGCTGTTTATACTTATTAAGTGAAACAAAGCTAGCCTAGTTGACGGGCACCAAGAGCAGCCGATTTATTGTGATCTGTCCACTCAGACTCTACGTGCATGCCCTCCTTGTGGTCAGCGAAGGGTCATGTGAATTACTTAGGGTAGTTCAGGGTGATCAAATGCCTGCTCATATTCCTTGGTCTAAAACTGACCACACATAGGGAGCCTTGGATAATATACAATGAAGTTGGCTATTGTTGTATAACTCTCAGGGATGTAGGGTAAGTTATAACCTGTCAGACTGAGTCACTCTTTCAGTCTCAAGAACCAAATGCAGTTTTCTCATATGCTGCTCAACTTATCACAAGGCATTATGAGTTGGCCGCTACTAATCTTAGAGAGTAGTGGTAATACAGAAACGGAACACCCCAGTTCAAAGCTACTGTTCTTTCTAGCATCCGCACTGCATCCAGGAGCCGGGAAATGGTAGGGTTTTCAGTGTTACAGCCTTGCTTACAGTTTATATCAGAAGAAGTGCCATGAGAAGAGTAATGACAGGAGACATATTAGATGTGTGTGGCTTCAGGTTAAAAAGTCTTTGGTTTAACTAGAGTTCTTGTCCTTGCTATTTTGTTTTGTTTTGAAACAGGATCTCACTATATAATCCTGGCTGCCCTGGAACCCCAGATATAGACCAGGCTAGCTTTGAACTCACAGAGATCCCACTGCCTCTGCCTGCCCCCAGTGCCGGGATTAAAGGCATGTGCCACCAAACCCAGCTGTCAGACAGTGCTTTTTGAGTATCCATATACCCTCCTCTGTGCTGACCAACCTGGTAGTCATGAAGTAATAATTTGATATCCTTCAGGTACAGACAGTGTTATGGCATACCTGTGAAAATACCCGTTCCACTAACAGATAACTTTGCCGTACATTCAGCCTTTGGGAAGATGTGTGTGTGTGTGTGTGTGTGAGAGAGAGAGAGAGAGAGAGAGAGAGAGAGAGAGAGAATGAATTAACTACTACTAACTTGGCCTCCATCCTGGTGGGTAGAGGCATCATGCAGAGAACTAGACTTGACATCACTTTCAGTTTTTCTGTGGTTTAGCTTACAAGCGGAAAATGAAAACGTGTGCCCCTGTTTCCTGTAAATGTGATTTTTGTAATTGGGAGGTGGCTTAGGAATTAGGGTTGTTGCAATCGGGGGAGGAATTCAGTAGCTTCCCTGGTTTGATCAACTGGCTACATTGTAAGAGGTCCTGCTGGTTTGGAGGAAAGCAAAGCAACAGAACACGAGTTCTCTTTTGGTAGCATTCCAGAATTGAGGGAGCGATGTGACCCGTTCCTCAGACTTCTGCTCTGTTCTTTGCAGCTTGGATCCAGGAAGGCTGGCTAGGGGGCTGAGGGAGGGAATGAAGAATGGACAGGCACACAGACGACATCGCCGTAGGCCAGTAGTCACAGCCTGTTAACTCTCAAGAGGAATCTGAAGTTGCTAGCCTTGTGGGTATCGATCCATCGTTTATAAACACCCAGACCCTCATACTCAGACACCCAAGAAAAGCATTGCCTTTACGCTTGAGCCTGACCCATATGGGTATAATGGCTTTGCAAATTTACCATAGACCGCAGGATGCCCATGTCAAGATAACACAAGTCACTCAGATGTTCTCTCACTCAGGGTTTCCTCTGCTCCCTATAGCCTTGGGATGTGGAGTGGGTCCAGGGATCTCAAGGTTCTTAGCGGGCTTATTTGTGGGCCTATGCCAGAGCTGGTTTCGTAGAAAAAAGAAAGCGAAACCCAAAAAGGACTGTGAAGCCCTCTTCCCTTTTCTAACTTTGCTTCAAAGCAGAATGTAAAGTTCACTCAACCTTCGTGACAAGCAGAGCAGAGCTAGCGGGGTGCCCAGGGTGAGCAGAACCCATGGAGAAGTTCAGGACATTGCTGGACCTGCAGAGCAAGCACCGCAGCGCCATAGGCTACGGCCTGGTGACCCTGCTGACCGCGGGTGGGGAGAAGATTTTCTCCGAGGTAGCTTTCCAGTGTCCATGCAGCGCCACCTGGAACCTGCCCTACGGCCTGGTGTTCCTGCTGGTGCCCGCGCTCGCACTATTCCTTCTGGGTTACGCACTGAGCGCGCGCACCTGGCGCCTGCTCACCGGCTGCTGTTCCAGGAACTCGAGGGCGCGTTGCAACGTGGGGTTGCGGGGCGCGTTCGTGTGCGCGCAGCTCAGTGCGGCGGCCGCGCTCGCGCCCCTCACCTGGGTGGCGGTGGCGCTGCTCGGAGGCTCCTTCTACCAATGTGCTGTCAGCGGGAGCGCGCGCTTGGCTCCACACCTGTGTAAGGATCGCGACCCCAGCTGCATCGCCAAGCTGCCACAGGTTCCCTGTAACAAGCAGGAAGCATGGATGCAGGAGATCCTGAGTCAGCTCAAGGCTCAGTCGCAGGTCAGGCTCTGGGCGCAAAGCGGAGGTGCAGAGGGGCGAGGAAGATGTCGGTAGCTTTTCTCTAGACCAGGGACAGTGAATATTTAAATAGCAGGAGAACAAGGAGGTACTGGTCCACTTGCTGGCTATATAGGAGCCAGAAGTACCTCATATATTATTCTTTAGCGTTCACTTCCACTGTGTAGCAAGTCCTTAGGCCAGAACTCCTCTTGCCAGGCTCATATCCACTCCTCCACACTAAACAAGATCTGGGCCTCTTTACAATGGATGGCCCTTTCTTTGGCTCCATAGAAAGCCCACATTTTCAGTTCCAGGGAGTGATATGTGAGCTCTTTCTTGTGCACTTGACTTGACTTGGACTTCTGTTGACTTTTCAAGACAGCAGTTGTGTTTGTTGTACTGAGGGTGGGAGTGGGGTGAATTGTTAGAAACACTTCTTATTCTAAAGGCTTAAGAAAAGACTTATTAGCCAGGCGTGGTGGCGAACGCCTTTAATCCCAGCACTCGGGAGGCAGAGGCAGGCGCGGATTGCTGTGAGTTCGAGGCCAGCCTGGTCTACAAAGGGAGTCCAGGACAGCCAAGGCTACATAGAGAAACCCTGTCTCGAAAAACAAATAAACAAACAAACAAACAAACAAAAAGAAAAGACTTATTGACTATCGAAGCTGGTAAATAGTTTAGATTCTATCTCAGGCTTTTACATTATTCTAATGTCAAAAGTCACTAAATTACTGTCCTCTTGTAAATCCTGTAGGTGCTGGGTTGGATTCTGATAGCAGCTGTCATCATCTTACTTCTGGCTTTTAAGTCTGTCACTCGATGCCTCTCTCCAGTCAGTTATATGCAGTTAAAATTCTGGGAAATCTATTTGGAAAAGGAGAAGCAGATCCTCCAAAGTCAAGCTACAGAGCACGCGACCCAGCTGGCAAAAGAGAATATCAGATGTTTCTTTGAGGGCGCGAAGCCAAACGAATGCAACACCCCAAGCAATAAAGACTGGCAGCAAATCTCATCCCTGTACACTTTCAATCCCAAGAACCAGTTCTACAGCATGCTGCACAAGTACGTCAACAGAAAAGAGATGAGTGGCAGTGTCCGTTCTGTGGACGGGGATACAGTGGTCCCTGTCCTTAGTTTTGTAGATGCCTCTTGCGTACAGGACACTCATGGGGTGTGATCTTGCAAGTGAGCAGAAAAAAAAAATAATTTCAAATTGTTGCTTCATATAAAAAAATAAGCACTGGTATGTTTTATGGATGCTTACTTTCTTCCAAATTGTGAGGCTTTTGGAGCTGAAACTGTAACATAAGTTTAGCCTTTTTATTACATTAATTGCTAACTGAACAAAACTAGGGGGAAATAATTTACTGGAAGTGAAGAAGTTTCCTATCTCAATTCTAGGTTTGTATCAAATAAAGAGACATTGATATAAAGCCCTTGTTGGAACAACTGAACTTCAGATCACTCTGTTGGGTTATCCAGTGTTAACTTCAAGGTTTTTTGTTTGCTAAAGGTGGAGGATCAGCAATATAACATTTACGGCATTGCAGTCTATCTGTTCTTTGCTATAGTGGCAAGCACACTCTAGTAGGCACCAGGCCTACTATGATTGTTCAAATACTGTGTATGACATTCTATGACTCTCATTTGGTTTCTGTATGGAAATTAATCATGAAAAGAAAAACTGCAGGCAATGATGGTCTTAGTTTTTAAGGTCAAAGGCTGGGTATGGTAGCACTCAGGAGGCAGAGGTAAGTAGCTCTCTGTGAATTTGAGCCCCCCATCCCCACCACCCGCACCAGGGATCCAAGTTCCTGCAAGAGCTATGGAGTGGGACCCTGTCTCATTCAGAACAAAACAAGACAAACCAAAAAGATCTGCCAGTCTATGCTGCATTGTTTTTAAGTCAGAGGAAACTTTCAGGAAACCTATCCACTATGGTAAATTTAAATAACACTTACTGAAAACTGGCTGAGGGCTGGAGGAACGACTCAGTGATTGAGAGCTTTAGCTGCTCTTGTGGACGACCCAGGTTGGGTTCCCAGCACCCACATGTTGGCTCACAACCATCTGTTATTTTGGTTCTGGGCATCTGATGCCACCTTATGACCTCTTTGTGCACTGTGTACATACCATGGTTTACGTACATACACACAGACAAAACAAACACAAACAAACAACTTACAGACATAAAATAAACATAGATCTTTTTATTTTTTAAATATATTTTATTAATTTATTCATATTACATCTCAATTGTTATCCTATCCCTTGTATCCTCCCATTCCTCCCTCCCTCCTTTTTTCTCCTTACTCTCCTCCCCTATGACTGAGACTGAGGGGGACCTCCTCCTCCTATATATGCTCATAGGGTATCAAGTCTCTTCTTGGTAGCCTGCTATCCTTCCTCTGAGTGCTGCCAGGCCTCTTCATCCAGGGGATGTGGTCAAATATGGGGCACCAGAGTTCGTTTGAAAGTCAGTCCCCACTCTCCACAAACATAGATCTTTTCAAAAAGAAAAACAGAACAAGCCGTGGTGGCGCATGGCTTTAACCCTAGCACCTGTGATTTTGAAGGCAGCCTGGTCTACAGAGCAAGTAGCAGGACAGCCAGGAGCCCTGTCCTGAAAGAAACTAAAGGGGTTGGCATCCCATACTTAGTCATTATACATTTTCAACAACAACAACCAAAAGAAAAAAAATCAAGAAGCAAGATAAAAATACCATGTCATCTAAATAATTTTTAAAAATACAAATTGTAATTTGGGTTAGGTGAGGAGAGTTAGGGGTTTGGAAGAAGCTGGAGTATAAAGTAGCAGGTGAGCAGAGCATTTCAGTCAGGTGGCACAGTGTGTGGAAGGCTGAGGAGGGAGGGTCTTAGCACTGCTGAGGCTATAAAGACAACTGGGAATATGAGGAAGAGACAAATTGTGCAGTACCTTGGAACCATACTAAAATTTGGTGGTCATCCTATTGACGTATTCCCTCCCCCTAGCCGCCCCATCCCCCTGCACCCCCGCCCCCCGCACCCACCCATTGTCTGCGACATGGAAACAGAGAGGAATGAACTTGACCTGGGTTACTAGTGATCAAAACAGGAAAAGTGCACTTTGTACACAGGCAAGGAGGGACTGCTGATCACAGGATATGAAGCTTGAAGAAAGCACCTACAGACAGAATCTCACTGCTTGAAACTAAGATCTTTCAGGAACACTTGTCACTTCTGTCCATCCCCCAAGTTTATGGCTGCTTCCTGTGCTTTTAAGAATGTGAAATCTCTAAACTGTAAAAGAATTAGGCCTTGATCAGAATTAGCCCTCTTTCCTCCTCTGGCAAGTCCCGTTTCAGTTTCCATTTGACCTTTTTCCCCATTGACTGGGACTAGTCATCAAGGATGGATATTCTGTTGTGGAGGGTCACATTTAGCAAGAAGTTTGGCAGGAGAAACTGCAAGGTCAGGCCTTTTCCATTCTTTGAAATATGTAGTTTTGAGAACCATACCATGTCTAATTTTGTTTTCACTTCCTTCATTTAATTTCCAGGTTGTGTGGTCATTCCCCTTACAAACCATTACATTTTCTCCATTGCTTTGGCTTGTGCACCACATTTTCTTCTAGAATTTAGAACATTTTGAAAAATCTATCTAATTGTTGACCTTAAGGCCTAGGCTGCTGGTGTTCTGTTCAGGAAGTTGTCTCCTGTGCCAATGTTTTCCAGGCCCTTCCTCACTAGAGGAACACTTCTTCATTGCTGGTGGGAATGCAAACTAGTACAACTTCTTTGGAAATCTATCTGGTGCTTTCTCAGAAAACTGGGAATCGGGCTTCCTCAAGACCCAGCTATTCCACTCCTTGGAATATACCCAGAAAATGCTCTACCACACCACAGGGACATATGCTCAACCATGTTCATAGCTGCCTTATTCATAATAGCCAGAACATGGAAACAACCTACGTGTCCCTCAGTAGAAGAATGGCTAAAGAAACTGTGGTACATTTACACTATGGAATACTACTCAGCTATTAAAAACAAGGAATTCCCAAAATTTGTGGACAAATGGATTGAACTAGAAATTATTATAATGAGTGAGTTCACCCAGAAGCAAAAAGAGACAAATGGTATATACTCACTTATATTGAGACACTAGCCCAACAAAAAGGTGTTGCACAATTCCTGGTTTAAGTAGTATAAGCTCTTTTATTTTATACACACATTGGCAAACACACACATACTCATAAATGCACAAAGACAACCACTAAATTATCAAATATCATTACCTCTTGAAGTTAAGATTGGAGTAGAAAATTGGGGGGGAAAAGCCCTTGGGATGGAAGGAACCAGAGGAGAGACCATCAAGACTGGATGATCTGGACCCAGGGAGCCCTGCACAAACGTTGTACCAACCAAGGACAATGCATGCAGTAAACTTAGACCACCCCCTTGTTCATATCTAGCCAATGAACAGCTCATTCTCCATGGTTGTGGGGAGAGTGGTGGGAGGGATGGGAGGTGGAGGGGCTGCTTCTGACATGAAGCATTTCCTGACTTGCTGTGTGTTAGCTGGCTTAGCCAAGAAACCTTCATTATCGGACTACAGCAGTTGATGCTAATTTTTCGAGGCAGTTGAAGTTATTTTCTTTCTGTAATATTTGAATTCATTCTATTTATATGCCACCATAGTAGAGATGTTCAGTTTTACTTTGTCATTTTATTTTATTTTCGGGTGTTATCTCTGTTGCTGATTCCTTTACTTTATCTGGTTTGTGTTCTCTTTATGTAGTATTTTCATAGGTTTATATCCTCTTGGTTTTTCTAGTGTTCCTATGCATTTCCTAATGTATCAACTGTAGAAAATAAATAACTCTCCCTCTAGTGAAAAAAAAAGAAAAAGAAAAAAAAAAAAAAAAAGAAACCTTCATTATCACCCCAGCTTTATACGACTATCCTGAAGCTTTAATCTTAGGAGAGATTCAGGGCAGAGACTGTGTGGCTAAACCTTACTGAAAGACAAATATATTCTTATTGTAAGAGATGGCTCTAGGCAAGGCAATACAGTTCAGAGATTCTAGATTAAGCGTGGTCTCTCTCCATCCTAAACCATGACTACAAGTATCGACGGTCTTGATTAACACTACAAGTCCCTAGGGAAACACCTACTGACAGAGTCCCCAAAGTCTCTAGCTGAACAAACTGTGGGAAAACCTGCTTCACAAGATCCTACGTCTTTATCAACCAGGTGGCCTGCGGTAAGTGATTCTCTAGAAGGCAAAAGACAGATAAATTGTCCTCTTGTCAGCCTCTTCTGCCGAATCTTATCTTCGTCAGCTTCCAGCTCTGGCAGTCTTCCTAAGACCCCGCTTGCTTCTGTAGCTTTGAAGGAGAGATTCAGATTGTTGACCCCAGCAAAGCTAGAGGCTGAGCTCCACCTGTTGTTGGAGGAAGAGGCCGTTAGTCGGTTTCCAAAACAGGAAGCTGAATTTGTGCTTGTGGGCAAAAGAGGGCGAGGCTTGTAGGGCGCGCGTGTCACTAAGGAAGAATCTGCTGACTTCGTCCTGCGTTTTTTATGGAGGTAGTAGATTTCAGGACATTGTCCTGCAGAAGCAAGGGTTGCAAATTTGAGCCATGGAGGCGCAGTTGTTGGCTCACGAGCCAGCATTCCCAATTGTGAGGCTTTCAGCGGGTTCTGAAGGGTTTCAGAAGTATGAGTTTGTGGTTGGCCCGTTAGCATTTAGAATTGGCCGCTTAAGCAAAAGGCTTGGTGAGCAACTGGGACAGGTTTCCGTTTACTTGTAGTTTGGTTTCTGTTGCTGGATAAACATTGACCAGCAGCAATTTAGGGGCGAAAGGGACTATTTGGCTTACGTTTCTACATCACAATCCATCCTAAAGGAAAGCCAGGGCAAAAACTTCAGGCAGGTACTCAAGCAGAGACCTTACTGGCAGTTTCCGCTGACTTGCTCAGCCTGTTTTATTGCCTAGGGATGGCACTGCCCAGGGTGGGCAGAGCCCACCTACAATAATTAAAGGAATCATGGCAATTCCTAAATTGAGGCTCCCTACTCGGGTGATATTAACTTGTGGCAAGTTGCCACTGAAACTGATGATTACAAACGGCTTTGTAGTTAGAGCTTGAGTATAATAGCAAATTGTTGTTGTTGTTGTTGTTGTTGTTGTTGTTGTTGAGGCAGGGTTTGTCTGTGTAGCCATGGATATCCTGGAACTCCCTCTGTAGATCAGGCTGGCCTAGTACTCAAACCTAGAGATCTGACTGCCTCTGACTCCCAAGTGTTGGTATTAAAGGCTTGCAACCACTGCCAGTGCCTAGCAGAACTTCCTATTGTACATGTTTCTTCCTCAGATAGAAACTAGCATCCTTTATTTATACCAAGTGGGGAGATTGCATTTGTGTATGCTCAGGGCTGGTGCAATTCTTTATTTTTGTTAACAAAGGGCTAGAGGCCTTTGCCTTATATTGAAGTATCTTCCTTCAGCCACTCACCCACTCTCCTTCCCTGCCTATCCTTTTCTTTCTAGTTATCTCATATAATATCTGTTTCTTTTAAGGATTTATTTATTATTTATACAGTATTCTTCTTGCATGTGCCTGTACACCAGAACAGGAGAGGACACCAGATCTCATTATAGACTGTAATGAACCACTGTGTGGTTGCTACTATGGTGTTTAATATTGTAACATTATGGGATGTAGATCACCATGGAAACAAATGTCAAAATACATGAGAGAATTTTTTTAAAATGTGGTTTTTGATTTTTGTTTTGTTTTGTTTTATTGGTTTTGGGGGCAGGGTTTCCCTGGGTTGGCCTGTCTGTCCAGTACTTGCTTTTGTAGACTAGGCTGGACTTGAACTCACAGAGCTCCACCAAATTAATAATATTTCTACAATAGATGGCTTAAAAAAACCAGAAAAAACAAAAACAAAAACAAAAATCCAAAAAACTGAGGCAGAATTAGAAATGTGGGACTTCCAGGTAGAGGGTGGTAAGGTAAGCAGCCACGAAGCTGAACTAAGTTTAGTACAAACGGGATGAGAAGTTATGAGTTGGGGCAGGAGAGATAGATGCCTTAGAGGTTAAGAGCACGGACTGCTCTTCTAGAGGTCTTGAGTTCAATTTCCAGGAACCTCATGATGGCTCACAACCATATATAATGTGATTTGATGCCCTCTTCTGGCCTGCAGGTGTACATGCAGACAGAGCACTACATACATAATAAATCATGAGCTCAAAATCTTTTGTGAGGCTAGCTCCCAAATAAGTGAGGCAGAGACCTATTGATTTATTTAACAAGGTTAAGCACCATAACTGGGCAGGTACTCGGTTTCCTAAGCTCAAAATGGCCAACTGAGGCACAGCTTCACCAAAAATCACCCCAGGGAAGCAATGAAATTATTGGGCTTCCTTACAGAGCATAAGTGAGGGCTTACTTACTGGGGTGGGGGTCCTCCTCCCCAAACCATCTACACCTGGAAAGCCTTTCCCAGTAGGGAAGAGGGCTTCCCCATAGCTGCATCAAAAGAGGAATTTTCAATTAAAATTGTTGCTTGCAAGGATAGATTCAGCTAAAACAAAATAAAAGCAAAAGGTGTACTGATTTAAAATATAAGAAAATAAGGTGATAATAAGTAAGATGCCAGGCAACAGATATTGTATTATATGAGGTTTATTAAGTGAGCATGGGGGAGACGGAAAGGGGGTGGAGTACCCCAGAGAGACAGAGAGAGAGAGACAGAGACAGACAGAGAGAGTCAGAGAGAGACAGAGGAAGAGAGAAGGGTGTAAGGGGGTAAGAGAGAGAAAACCAGGAGGGTCTGTCCTTTTATATAGCCCTGGCCAGGGCCACGCCCCCATGGCAGGTAGGCAATGACATCACAAGTAGGCAGACTGAAGCAAAATCCTAACAAAAGGGGCTTTTCCAGTCGCATGAGATAACCAGAGACAAGGAGGGAAAATAAGGATGCTCTGCTCTGGGGATACTGCAGCAAACATAGTAGGTGCTTATTGTCTCAGCAGACCAGAGCAGTCTGAGAGCCAAGCCAGAGTGGAGAGATGAGCTGTGTGATTACACCGCAGAGTCTGTACATCTGCTCATGGGGCCCGGACTGGACTGCCTTTTCAGCTGTAAAGGAATCTCCCTCAGAAATTGTCATCTGTCACTACTCCACTCGGTCAAATAGCTGCTTCTTCACCTCTTACAGAAGGTGGGGGGTTTCAGTCATTAGATGTAACTGTTTAGAAGCAATCTCTAACTGAGGAGCAGCAAAAATAGTTGAAAGTAGGGACAGGACGTGAGTAAATGAACAACGCACTTGAGATGTATCCATGGAGGTTTTTTGGTTTTTTTTCCCCTCACCATGGCCTTAGGCCTATATTCTCTTATCTAGTTGATTGGTCAGAAGACTCACTTCTAACTTCTAACCTGGCTGACCAAATGAAAACATTATAATGAGAACGACACAATATGGGATTCATACTTAACCTGTGTTGAAGTACATGTACAGCATCTACCAAACTTCTTATTTTATTCAGTATATGTAAATATCTGGACTACCTAGGTGGCTCAGCAGGAAGAGGTGTTTGCTGCCAGATCTGGCAACCTGAGTCTGACTTCCGGGTCTCCATGTGGTGGGTAGACAAAGTAAGGACTGAACGTTATCTTCGGGCCTCCACACATGTGCAGTGACACCTGCACATGTGCACAGGTATGGATATGCACACACATACAAGCACCCACAATAAATTAGTGTCATTTTAAAATTTAAAAGAATAAGTGGACGGCCATAAAATGCCAGAGATTTGACAAAAGACAGATATGAAACCAAACAGGAAAAAGGTACTTAATGATTTCAGGCTTATAAAAAGAACATCGTTGAAAGGGTACATTTTGGGGCTGGAGAGATGGCTCAGAGGTTAAGAGTGTTCTTTCAGAGATTCTGAGTTCAATTCACAGCAACCACATGGTGGCTCAAAACCATCTATAATGGGATCTGATGCCCTCAGTGGCATGCAGGTGTGTATGTGGGCAGAACAATGTATATATAATAATAAATATATTTAAAAGATAATATGCTTTCCAATCTTAAAAAAAAAAGAAATGGTATGTCTTAAAGAAATTATATGGCAAAACCATTCTATCCGTAAGATCAGCTTAGATATCAGGCCTGAAATAGGAAAAAAGGTTACAATAATGTTTGTTGGAAAACCACTGAAATCTCATTCAAGTTATTTTTGGTGGTTTTAAAACATGTTCCCAAAGACTTTAAAATTCTTTCCAGCACGAGGTAGACATTAATGCCCTCCCTCAAGAGTGTGCTGGGCCAGCCAAGTTAGTTAAAATGAAGAGGAAACGGTTAAAGAGATGATAAGATCTTCAAACCCTGCTCTCACAGAGGAAACAGGATCCCCAACTCCTCCTGTGTGTGTGTGGCTGAGGTGGGGAGTACATGTGAGAAAAACCTCACCTTCTCTACACAGGAGTTGAAAAATAGTGCCTCCAACAGAGATGCCAATGAAAGAGAAATATGGATAGAATAGATTCAGAAAGGTCATAAGTAACAGAACTGGCTTGCTACAGTAGACAGGAAGTGCTGGTACCCACTTAGGGAATCATAGTGGGGCTGGCAGCCATGGAGCTCAGGAAGGGAGAAGAAGAAGGCACATGACTCATAATTTAATCTTGGCCCTTAAACTATTTTCATACATTCATCTTAAAGAGTAAATTAAAAAGAAAGAAGTGGGGTTATTTGTAAAATATACATGGAAAGGTATGGAAGATTCTGAAAGGATATCAGGCCTCCTATCACTGCTTGACATCTGTAATGCCCAATACTCTTCAAGAGCCCTTCAGATATGGTCAGTATGTCTACAGAACAGACATTACTTAGCTGAAGATGCTCCATGTGTTCCTGGACAAGAAACCTGTGGTGCGGTGGTCCAGTGATTCTAGAAGCAACTTGAGGGTTTTGTGGTGGTCTCCTTTATGGATTTAATGTACGCAAACCTATCCTGTTGTTGAATAGATTCCTTCTTGTTCTGGGTTTTCTTTCTCTTTATAATGCCACTCCAAAACTTGAAAGCAAAAGCTAGTGCAGACTGAGTGTTCGTTACATGGCTGCAGTATAGGTATCATGAAAGGCCAGTGATGCAAAGGAGAAGAAGCCAACACACGAGCATGCCAGAGTAGTAGTTTAGCCGCTCTCACGGAGCAGCATCACACGGTACGGATTAAGGCAAGATTTACACTGACTTAAGAAGTTGGGGAAGGGCGATGCAGGAAGGCAGGAGACAGGAGCACAGAATACAGTTCTGGAGCCTTGATTGCTCACTGTCACAGCATGTGCAAAGGTGGAGGAGGTAGAAGCAGCATTGTGCTTTCAGAATTCAACCTCTCTCAGCCTGGCAGTGCCACAGGGTGCAGAACAAGAGAGGAAGGCATGGGGTAGCGAGCTTCACTTGTCACTCAAGGAGCTAATGCTACTCTGTGGACAATGGAGAAGCAGTGGAGGAGCTGCTGGTACTATCAGATAAGCCAGCCATAGGAGGATTTATTTTAAACTCTGTGACTATTATATAGACACAAAACAAAATAGAACACTGCAATTAGCCCACCATAAGCATGGATTTAACAATCATTAGAATGTCTAAAAACTATTTAGTATTTTTAAACAAGGACTTTTAAAGTAGAGAACAGTAAAGTAATAAAAATGATGATAACAATAAATCCAGACCCCAAATATAAATATAATCAAGACTCCTGTCCGTATGTCAGCGTCAAAAAATGATCAGTATCTTTTCTGCCTTTTCTGTGGTGCCACTGTTTCCTCAACTACTAGATTATTTCAGGCATGCCTTCACCATCGTTTCTTCTGTGAATGTGTACATATATGCACTTACATAGTACATATTCAAAGGAAAACACACCGCAGCTCATGCCACCACCACTGTACCTGAGAAACAGCAGTTCTCTAACATTTAAAAACACAGACAGCACTTTACTCCCACATGTGTCCCAAAGGTATCAGTCACTTGAATTGTGATTCATATAAAGTCCGTGTGTTAAAAACTTAGAATACTCTTTATATGTCTTTTTGTTTGTTTAATCAACCCTTTATTGTGGCTACATAACACATTATTTTAAATTTTCTGTAACGAGAGATTTATAATGTTGACCACCGTTAAGAGCACATTTCAACAGCATTAAGTTCATTCACAGGCCATTCGCTTGATGCATCTCTCTCTAACATCCTCAGGATTCATCTATGTGGTAGCACAAGTCAGGAGTAAAAGTCTTTGTAGCTATGTCCATATATATTAAAACGTATGCTGTTAACAGTCATTCGTTGATGGCCCCTTAGGCTGATTCCACATTTTGGCTATGACAAAACAATGTTGACAAAACAATGTTGCTATGAACACGGGTGCACAAAGATCATTTCAAGACTGCTCTCAACTGTTTTTATATTTAACCAGAAGTGAAAATAATGAGTGATAGGTAATTCTATCGTTAATCTTTCGAGGGGCCGACATAGCCTGAACCACAGCAGATGCACCATTTACATCCTTTACAAAGGCTAACAAGAGCCTATATCTTTTCAGTCTCACCAAAACTGGCAACTGGCTATTTCTTTTGTGTGCATGTGTGTGGTGTCTGCATGTATGAGGAAATGTATGCGCTCCAATTTCACGCATGTAAGTGTGGCCTGAGGTGGATACCAGACTTCTCCCTCCATCACTCTGCCTTACAGGTGTCACTACACCGAGCTTTTTATGTGGGTGTTAGGGATCCAGACTATTATTCCACAGAAGAGTGGGAATAGACAGCCACTGCCCTAGTGATAGTGACCAATGTAAGTAGTGACTGCGTTCAGGAAGAACTTTCATGCATCACAATGACCTTATCAGATAAAAACTAAGGTGCTAGCTCAGCATCATGGCATGCACCTGCAGTCTCAGCAATCAGGGAGGCAGAGGCAGGTGGATCTCTATGAGTTCGAGACAGCCTGATCTACAAAGCAAGTACAGGATAGCAAAGGCTATACAGAGAAACCTTGTCTCAAAAAAACCAAAAACCAAAACCAACCAACCAACCAACCAAATAAACAGACAAAATACACACACACACACACACACACACACACACACACACACACACACACACACAAAGGTGGCAAGGTGCTTTATGCAATCCCCAGGATCATTTTTCATTTTCAGTATCTCTATAAAGTCACCTATTGCAGAACTGGGAAGAGTTTTCCAATTATGTGGTTCACCCATCTGTCTACAAACCAAATTTGTGACAAATATTTTTACTTTTTCAAAGTTAGCTACTAAGAATATCAAGATTTCGTACCACTACAATAAATACATTAACTTTAGACTATAAGAGGACAAGTCTTTGCTAGGAGATAGCCGGATGAGGCATGCATAGCAGTACCCTGGGTTTGGAGAATCTGCATCCTTAGTAAAAAATTGCCCCTTGAGCTGTCTACACCAGAGCAGCCCATTTGGAGACTCTGTCCCTCATCCATTCATTTTGTTTCAGCCTCCTCCTGAATGGCTCCAAACAACAGGTGTTTACAGAAACTTGAAGGCAGTTTTCACTTCTTGATTGGGTTAGAAAGAGTGTTGCTTTGAACTGTAATTCTTTCTGATTGAAGTGCAAAAGTCTTAGACAGCCATAGAGAGTTATAGCTGCAGCCTGGGAGGTATCTAGCTACCTAACAGTTTAGGACAAGGATCTTATCTTTCAGGATTTTTTTTCCTTTCCAAGACCCTGTTTCTCTGTGTAGCCCTGGTGGTCCTGGAACTCACTCTGTAGATCAGGCTGGCCTCAAACTCAGAGATCAGCCTGCCTCTGCCTCTCTTGCAAATTTTAATCATCTTGTAGCAGTAACAGTTGTCACTGCATTGGCTGGGGACATAGCATGGTAGAAACCTTGTTAGCAGGTACAGGGCTCTGGGCTTGATCTTCAGTATGGTCACATTAATCCATAAATAAAATTGTCTTTGACTCCAGGTTTTTGTACAGATTTCTCTGGGGGTATTTTCCTTTCCTTTCCTTTCCTTTCCTTTCCTTTCCTTTCCTTTCCTT
>OU015750.1:74833328-74838328 GCA_907169655.1 Acomys percivali
CCTTTCCTTTCCTTTCCTTTCCTTTCCTTTCCTTTCCTTTCCTTTCCCTTCCCTTCCCTCTCTTTCTCATCCTTTCCCTTCATTTCGTTTCCTTTTCCCCCTTTTCTTTGCTTCTTTCTTTTTTTCATTATTATATTTACAACTTTGGGACAATGCTATTGTATGGTTGGGAAAGGAAACATCCCTGTATGTTTGGTTCCCATCTAGCGGCGTAACTGGGAGGTGCTTGCTTATGAAGGCACTGACTTAAGCACCTTCATTAAAGACCTTCTCACTACCAACTCCAACTTTTTTTTGTTCTGGCCAAATTGCTTTGAGTCTTCTGTGATAATTAATGCCTCAGACTACTCTTTGCCTTTTGTAACTGCTCTTCATGCTCCCGGGCCCCCTCCCTCTGCATGTCTGACTGGAGTCAGCCTCTGAGGACCTTTCTTTCCTTACCGCCTCTTGAGTGAATTTAATGAGGAATGATGGAGGCTGAGTTTCAGGGAAAACAGGAAACTGTCCCATGGCATCTATTTCTTAACTTTTTAGGGAAGGCCTTGGAACTTTTTACTTGGTTTGGACTCCCCTTCTTTTGATGTGGATTTTCCCCTGCAGAACAGTCCAGCTGCCTGACGTGTGCTATCCACGGCAGAACACTCTCGCTATATTCAAACATATGAAAAATAAAATTTTGTTTCTGACTGTTGTGGCTGCTGTGGCTATGTTTACAATGGTAAGGTGACACTTGTTGACTGCATGGGAACCAAGTTTCTCCTCAGACCATATATGGTTGTATTGTATATGTGGTATCCCTTTACAGTCACCCAGTGGTTTCTGTAGATCCTCTTTGTTGATTGTTGATCTCATGCTCAGCTAACATTCTGGAAGGAGTTTTCTGAATGGAACTATAATAGTCCCCAGAAGCTGTGTTGAATAACTTCCTGTCGTATCTTTACCAAAAGAGAACTTCCGACAAGAGTGAAAGCACACTCTGAGGACTGGGACACCAGTGCCTCCCTTATTCACTGTTTTTCTGGGTCACCTCTGGCATGGACTGCTATGTCTTTTTTCTTTTTTCTGCATTTCCAGGGCAGTGGAAGGAGACTCACTGAACCTTCAGCTTTGAATTTGTGCAGCTCATGGCAGCAACTGTAAGACACACGCCATCACTAAATGCTCACTGTGTGACCACTGTGGCATTTGTTTCAACTTAGCCTTATGAATTCAGATTTTTAAAAACCAAAACCACCAAACACTATTTATTACAAATTTATTATTTTGGAAGGACTACATTTTTACTTTAAACTCTACTGACTATTGAGCTGAATTGTGTCTAAATTCAGTAGATTTCAAAGACTATATCAGAAAGGAATGTAAGATGTTCATACTAAACTTATTATCTAGGGAGGTAAATAGAAATGGAATTTATTATTAACATGAATGTCACTTGATGTCTTTACACTCATTTGTTGCTGTTACTAGAAATTTTTAAAATTAGCTTGAGCATAATGGTACATGCTTGAAATCCCAGCATCTGGAAAGCGGACACAGGAGAATCAGGAGTTCAGTTCCAGATTGGGTAACATGACATTTCATTAGAGAGGAAAGAGGAAGAGGAGGAGGACGAGGAGGAGGAGGAGGAAGGAGTATTTGAAACTATAACTGTGACTTTCAGGAGTCTCATGGCCTTCAGGATGAAACATACTGAATTCAAGAAAGCCATTCTGTAGGTATGTGGGTCACCCTCACTAGCATGAGTTCAATGCCAAGATACTCCTCTCATCCAGGATGATGAGGTGCAAGTCAAGAAATAATACTTATTTTGGTGACATCACTAGGTCTATATGTAGTGTCACTGAGAGAGAGTATCAGGTAAAGCTGCCTTCAGAGCAGTGGGTCTGATGGCTAGGTTGGCAAGACAGGAGATCAGGTATAGTCTAATGGGGCCCATTCCAGGATGCAGAGTACATTCCAGAGAGCTAGGGCATCCTTCTTTAAGGGCAAGACTCTTAGATTTGATCTTCATGAATTCCGCCAGCCAAATATCATGAGATTATATTTGCTTGATCCTAGCCATCTCCAAATTAAAGACATTAAAACTTAAAGCTAAATGAATCAAAATTAAATATGATCTTAAATGCTTCAGAATTGGCATCCAGATAAATAGCTGGCCTAGGTGGTTGTAACTAGAGAGCAGTTGAAGCCATAAGCCAAGGCAATATGTGAGAAAAATCACATCCATGATTAATAAAATCTATGAGAAATGTTATAAGTATATGTTATACACCATCTTTAGAGTCTGTCTCTACAATGCTGTATCATTTCATCCATTTTTTTTCTATTGAAAAGAGACAATATCCCAATGACTTGGATAGGCAGAATCTTCTACCACCCTGCCCCCCATTGCTACAGGTAGTTAATAGATAGACCGGCTGAACATGGATTGAGTAATGTGTGCCTGGGATTCATGCTTACTGTTTCGTAAGAAGTTATTTGTATCTGGAATCCTGAAAATATGTGGTACACAAGTGAGACTTTTAAGCCTGCCAAAGCCCAGGCCATCAGGCCATGCAACATTTCTGTGGCTATGAATTTAGCTAACTGCCCATGGCACTCCACACGCTATTTTTCATTTTTTCCGTCTATATTTTTTCTCGTCCAGCTTTTTCAGAAATGTTATTCCGATTTCTGTCACACTGTCGCCTTTTAGTCTGTCTTGCAGGAATGTAACATCAGCTGCCAAATGAACCTAGGAATGAAAAAAAAAGGGGGGGAGGAAGAAACAGGCTGTGTCACTTAAAAAAACAGTTGTTTTTGCGAATAGTGAATCTTGGACCCTGTTCCCCAGAGATAGCCTGGCCCTGTGTCATCAGTGTGGTATGACAACTTAAAGAAAGATAAGCAGCCCATAATGAGAGGACCAGACTTGTCCACTCATCTCAGGAAGAATATCAGTTCCTGATTCACAGATAGACCTCACTCTGGATGCTTGGCCAAGCGAAACTTCAGAGGAGAAATGGACCCGTATAGGACTCCTCACAAGCTGACTTTCCATAAAGCATTGCGTCATCAGCTAAACAATACCATCACTTATACTAACCACATTTAGCAATTGCCTATGGCTTTGAGAGCGTTGAAACAGACTGCCTAAATACATTATAAATATAAAATTAGATATTGAACTGCTGGCATGAATATTTGATGGCCAGGCCTTCTTTCAACTTGAGAGCATTTCCGATTTCTCAGACAATGAAGTAAGCCCAAGGGCTTACTTCTCTATTCATTAAAATGTGTCCATGTAAGAGCTGCACGATATTGCTGAAGTATTTTCAACGGAGTATCTGATCAGAGTTATTTTTAGTCATCGATGGAAAGAAGATAGATGAGTGAGGGTAGCCGGTAGAAGAAAGTGGTAAGTGAAAAACTCTTGGGTCTAGCAGGCAATTAATTAATATTTATTGAGCCTTACCTGACTCACTTCTTCCAGATAAGGAACTCCTAGGCAATGAGCCTGGGGTTTCTAAACCGCAGGCCTCCAAATGTCAGATTATCTGGCTCACAGAGAAAGCAAAAAAGCCCTTGCATTCCGACACCCACCACCCAATGAAAAGAGTAAACTGTACTTTGAAATACAGGGCCTATAATTAATCTCTGATTTTTATTCCTTTGTTTGTTTTTGGTTTGCTTTTTGTTGTTGTTGATTTTTTGTTTTTGTTTTTGAGACAGGGTTTTTCTGTGTGGCTCTGGCTGTCCTGGACTCCCTTTGTAGACCAGGCTGGCCTCGAACTCACAGAGATCTGCCTGCCTCTGCCTCCCTGATTGCTGGGATTACAAGTGTGCACTGCTGCCCCCCCTGGCTTATTCCATATTTTTTCATGCTTGGAAAATATAACAAAAAAAAATCCATTAAAGAAACACTATGTGAAAGCTCTTTGGACATGTGCAGCCACGTGACTCCTGACACTTGTGGTCAGCATGTACAGTTCACAATTACCCATGAAAGCTGGAGACTTCTTCCTCCTGGTTTTGCTTTAGTTATATGCTTACCCATTTCAGTGTGACCTCCTAGACTTCCCTTTTCCCACCAGAGAAGATCAAAGCTAACTCAATCTAGGGTACATTACGGAGGATCTCCATTGTTTTACACTTTGGGAGTATCCATTTCTTCATCCTTCCTTAACTTCCACAAATAAAATCAAATGCAGGGGTCTTTATGGAGTAGGTCAATGACACAGGTTTAGAATGGTTAGGGCCTGGCCTTTGCCATCCTAATAGAGAAGATTCTAAGAAAACAGGACTGCTGGCTGTTGCTTCTGCATCACCTCCTCCTACCACCTCACCGGTCTTTGAGACTCTCCTCTCCGTCCTTTTTTCTTTTATCACAGCCTCCACCAGGACCCTCTCTAAAGCTTGTTAAGTGGTACTGTGTTGAGCTGGTCTTGTTAATCCTGGAATCCTGCATGCTCCCCTGTTTCTGTGACTCAGTCGCTCTCTAGTGCTTTCCTACTTCTGAGAACCCTATGTCTTCAACCTTTACTGGCGTGTTCTGCTTAACTTTACTTTTTTTTTTTTTTTAGTATGTGCTGTTTCCAGTATCCCCTTTCTTCCTGCCATACAGAATCTCCTTAGGCATTTCTGTCCATTCTGACGCCTCTCCAGTCATGTTTTCAACAACTTGTGCCATGCCCGGTGGCACATCTGTAATACCTGCAGGCTGAGGCTGAGGCAGGGGACCCGTGAGTTTGAGGCCAGCCTCTGCTACACAATGAAACTTTTTCTATAGATGGATAAGTTAAAAAAAAAAAAAAGTAAGCCACTTCTTTCTAAACTCCTCACTGTGTGTTTGTTAAACATCTCAACACTCGTAGGTTCAAGACTGAGCACCTCTCCTTGGCAGTTCCAACCCTCTTAGTTTTGTTCTGTTGGCTAATAGCTTCCCTATAGGTTGTTCAGAAACCTCAAGGTCATTTTTCAATCTTTCTCGTTTTTTTCCATTTTGACCTTTTCAGTCAGCT
>OU015750.1:74840828-74852025 GCA_907169655.1 Acomys percivali
AGAGAGAGAGAGAGAGAGAGAGAGGGAATATTATTGCTCTTAGTTTCAAACAGAAGTCCACTCAGACAACTCAGTAGCCTATTCTAGGCATCATCGCAGCCCATTGATTGTCAGGCTTCCTAGGCAGAGTCTGCAGTCAGGATGTCTGTATTCACACTTGTCTTTGCAGTTTACTGGCCTTATGACATGGGAGACTTTTAAATTATTTTTTTATTTTTATAGTATGTCCTAAAAGGGCTGGGGTTTGTGAAAAATATTATTTCCAATCAGACATAGTGACACACAGCTTTAATCTCGGCTCTCGAGAGGCTAAGGCAGGCAGATTTCTGTGAGTTTGAGGCCAGCTTGGTCTATGGAGTTTCAGGATAGCCGGGTCTGTTACACAGAGGAACTCTTGTCTCAAAAAAAACAAAAAAAAAAAAAACAAAAAAACAAACAAACAAAAAAAACCAAACCAAAACAAACAGACAGACAAACAAAATTATTTCCAAAATCCCTTGTAGAAAACCCATAGGCTTTAGGATAGTGAGAAAGAAGAGCATTGCTAATGGTCAACACAGCAGCCTGGTATAGATGGCAAAGCATAAAATTCAGAGTTATAAGGGGCCCCAGGCACATGCTCCACAATAGGGAGGCACTGTTCTGAAAAGATTATGCTCTGGGAAGACTGGACACAAGACTGAGTTTTCGGACATGAGTAATTATCATACTGTTGATTTCAACTCTTGGAGGATGGACAAGGGGTATGGTCGGAGTGACATAAATGTGCAATAATGCAACTGTCAAACGTGTCTGGTGTGGTGCAGGACTTAAAGAACGCCAGGACACAGAAACAAAAGTAACCTTAGACAGCTCCACTCACTCTCCTCTTTTCTTTCTTTCTATATGTTTTTAAGCGGAGCTCAAGAATCCTAAGGCTTACTTCTTTTGAGGCATTATTTTACACTTATTTGTTTATTTGTGTTTGAGTATGAGGAAGGCGCACAGTTAAGAGGAAAATGAGGAGCTGGTTCTCCCCTTGTACCATGTGGGTCCTGAGGCTAGAACTCAGATGGTCAGGCTTAGCGGAAAGCACCTCTACCCATCAGCCGTCTCAACTGACCCTGCAGTTTCTTTTAAAGCACAACTTTCACAAGTGTGTAACCTGGTATGTAGAGAAAAAGAATGACAGCGAAGACTGTAACCTTTTAGTTCTTCGGCTCCTAATCCAAGGCAAATTCTTTTCACAAAACACCTAAACCAAGCTTTTAAAGCTTATTAATAGCTTGATGTGTTGCCATCATTCTAAGGCCTTAATTAATTTAATTTTTAAATTAAATGCAGTGTAGGAGAGAAATGGAAGCAATTTTCTTCAATTACTTATAATTTGAAGTACAAAAAAAAAAGAGTTTATTCATTTGTTCACTGGTTCATTTAACAGCTATAAAGAACTGCTTTTCTCTTCAAGGACCTACTGTGGTACAAATTTATTAGCTGCTTGCAAATCGAACTACCGAGTGAGTTTACAATCTACGTTTGACACCACGTTTAGGCCTAGAATACACGAGCCGAGCCTGGGATGAGCTAGGATTTGCTACGTGTGCATATTGGGATGAAGAAGAGGCAGGAGACACTGTAGACAGAAACATGTCCTGGCACGAAGCACAATGCTGGGGTTCAGGGAAAGTCTGCATCGCCCAAGGGGTGGGCAGTTGGGAGCCACGCAGAAGTCCTAATCCTGTAGACTCCGAATCTGCTTTAGAAGGATCAGGATACGAGTCAAGAGGTCATAGGGAGAGAAAGGAGGACCCCTCTTTTTCTCTAGAAGCCCCAGCAGTTATTAGACTTCCCATATAAATTTCCATAATCCCAACCCCTGAACTATGTTTTAAGTGGCGGCACTCAGAGGAAGGATAGCAAGTTACCAAGAAGAGACTAGATATTCTAAGAGCATATATAGGGGGAGGAGGTCTCCCCCAATCACAGACATAGGGGAGGGGAGAAGGGGGGAAGTGGGAGGGAGGGAGGAATGGGAGGAAACAGGGGAAGGGCTAACAATCGAGATGTAATGTGAATAAATTAATAAAAAAAAAATCAATGCTGAAAAAAAAAAGTCTTTAGTGAAAACCCTTTCAGGAAGCCAGAACCCACATCTATAGAACAAGAGAAGAAACCTATCATGAAACGCTGGGTTTGGAGACTGGTTTTTTTGCCAAAAGTCAATGGCTGAAACCCATTTTCACTTGTGCTGAGCCTCCCGCTAGAAAATGTCTGTGCTAGAATTGGTAAGAGAACTTTCCATTCACAATCAGAAGCACATGGGAAGAATGTTAAGGGAAACCTGTGTCCTTTGCATTTAGTTTTCAGTGGTTTTGGCTGCCCTCGAATTTCAGCGTCCACCAGTAGGAGGCATTATCTGAACATTGTTGGGAAATAAGCATTCCTGGGGAATGACATTGTTTCCTTATCTGGCTGGATGCAGACAGAGGAGGACTGTTGTTTCAAAAGAGCTCCACCCTCAGCCGGAGCCACATTTGCTGTCTTAGAACCAAGGCAAACGTCTTTCCCTCTTCGTGTGTCTCCAACATGGATGCTTTTCAGAGCATTTTGAAATTCTTTCTTAACCAAAAAACCGCTATTGGCTACAGCTTCATGGCATTGCTTACCCTGGGGAGCGAGCGTCTCTTTTCACTAGTGGCGTTTAAGTGCCCCTGCAGCACTGAGAATACAGTGTATGGGCTGGTTTTCCTTTTTGCCCCTGCCTGGGTGTTACTGATCCTTGGATTCTTTCTGAATAACAAGGCGTGGAGGCTCTTCACTGGCTGCTGTATGAACCCAAAAAAAATCTTTCCCAGGAGACAATGCTGCCGCTTCTTCTACGTCCTGGGTCACATCACACTGAGTTCACTGGTGGCCCCAGTGATGTGGCTCTCCGTGGCTTTGCTTAATGGGACATTTTATGAATGTGCTATGAGCGGGACAAGAAGCACAAGGCTCCTGGACCTGATTTGCAAGGGCAAGCCCAAAGAGTGCTCGGAAGAACTTTATAAAGTCTCCTGCGGCAAAAGTAGCATGACACCGGTGGACAATGAGGAGGTGAAGCTCTCCCTGCAAGCCCAGTCTCAGGTAAGGACAAACGTGCCTTTAGCTGCCAGTGTGAGCTTGGAGATGTCTCTGTCTTCCTTGCAGCCAGGCCAGGGTCTGAGAGATGCCAGGATATTTTGACACTAAGTGGAAATTGGAACATGACACAGCAGTAAGACAATCCGAGGAAAAGCTTTTTAGGGACAGGATGGCTCAGGAAAGTTGCTGATTGGATTGTGCTATCTCCATTTGCCAAAAGAGAATACCCTCTGGGTTATGCATATGTAAATACTTAAGTGCTCAAACCCATCTCTCTGGGTTGACTTTGTAAATAATGCAGAACAGAAAATCATGCACTGAGTGCTAACCCTGAGCTGTAAATAAGCATTACTGCCTCCTATCAATTATTTATTTTCAAGCCGCTATCTCAACACAAAAACAAAACAAAATAAAACAAACAAACAAACAAACAAAACCCCACAAACACATCTTATTCATCCACTAAAATATAGCCGAGCCACTACTCTTCAAAGTGGCATGTGATGTAATTAGTATGGAGATCCCCTTGAGTAACCACTGTGGCGACTGGTATCCCTATGGGCTAATGCTGTCAGGGCCCAGAGTTTCTCAGATGAAGTGGGGCTGAGCATCTTCAAATGGACTTTGGTGAAGAGTGGCCATGTTCCCTAGGGAGATTAGGGCTTTGAGTTTCTGTGCTGTACAGCTACGGAAGTTCTCACGCTAATTCAGAAGCTCGGAGTTTGGAGCATCATTTTACTTGGTGGGCAGTAATTTACAGCCTCCTGTAACCAATACAAGGGAGGGATTTGTCATCTTGCCAGGTATCTGAATGCACACAGATCTCGGTGTGCATTCCTGGCCTGACCTTAAGAGGAAATCCACTTCCTATTTCTGAGGGCAAGTGAGGTAGTAGGTGCAAGTCGACTCATTCTTTCTCAGGAATACAGTTGGCTTCTGGATAAACATGCAGGCACATGACAATTTTAAGTTTTAGCAAGGACTTGCCCTGACAACAAACACATCAAAACAAAATCTGCTCCTACAACCTAAAATGGTTAACAGTAAAGATATATTCTTTGTAAATCAATAAGCCAGAGAATGTCCCTAAATCAACTCCTTTGTTGAATTCGTAAAGCATAGGTTAGACGGAACATGCCACACTCCTGAGTGCTTTTTGTCTTTTGTTGAAGGAAGGCATTAATTACTAATGTTATGATAGTGCGAGTGACACATGGTTTACCTCGGCAGGCACCAGGCTCCATTCAGCCAGTGCCAACCCCAAACACTCACCAATGTGTCAGCTCTTCCTTAATTATGAGCCCACAGAAAGCAGGCACATCTGGTCATGGCTTAGGTTGGCCACAATGACCTGTTGACTTTTCAGTAGAATGGGAAGGACCTTCAGGAGGATGCCCAAGAGATGTGGATGAAGGGAGATGTGGCAACAGCAGGTGCTAACCATGAGGTTCAGATGGCAGCTGGAATCACACAGTCCAAAACAATAATTGGGCATGTGGGCGGAGGTGGAAAAGTGCATTCATTCATGGGCGAGGCAGAGCAACAAGAAGCCCAGCTGAATGACCCTCCGTTCTTACAGATGGCAGAATGGGGTAGTGGAAAGCGCTCAGCCTTGCAGTCAGCTGACATTGAATCCTGACACTGACACTGCCCAGCTCAGTGATACAGAACTCTGAACCCCAGTTTTCTCACAATGGGGGAAGGGGGGAACAATAACACCTACTGTGGAAAGTTATTTAGAGAGAATGAGGCATAAGTAGGCATAAAGCTTCTAGAGCCTTCCTCAAGGATTCCAAGGTAAGGGGAAAACTGCCAGGACCTGGAAAGAGACAGACAGGACACAGTCAGGGGCCAGGCTGGGCACAACCAGCCCATTGTAGCTGGAGTCCTGGGTGCTGTTGGTCAAGGAGGACAAAACTCAGCAGTCAGGAGAGAAGGCGACAGAGGGGGATCTGAAGATGACCCAACAGTTTCTAACTCGTCAGGATTAGCTCAGGTAGAGTGGAGATAGCTTCTACACAGGGGCCCAACCACAAGCCCATTAGTGACTGAAGGAGAGCTGAAGTGCTCGCACATGGCAGTGATGGCGCCTCACCTGGCTAGCGTCGAACAGAAAGAAACACCTGACAACTGGGAGGTAACAGGAAGAACTGATGAGCTTCTTGCCCAGCTTCTCCCAAAATATCTTCTGAGATGGGAGGACCTTAATATTACAACAGAGCCTGAGCCACAGCGAACACCAGCCCACGGTGAGGAGAAATTTAGGTGTCACACCTGAGGAATGCCAACTCAGAAATGACATTTATGTCAAGGGGAGACCCTTTTAGTATCCCCACTTCTGGGCCAGAGTTTGGGATCCACTGAGTGAAAGCTAAAGTGATGGCCTGAGCAGACCCATTTGCAAATTACTGTTTTTTTTGTTCTTGACTGGGCCCGTTGGCTAAGGGTCCTTTGAACTGAAATCAGGAGGTGCTTTCAAGAAATCTGTTACTCGAACATAAAATTAATTCAAATTATGAAAATTTTAATTGGAGAAACAAATTTAGAAGATATGTTAACTATAGACACTTGTGTTTAAAGTAAAAAAAAAAAAGATCATTCATATTTAGAAAAGAGTTTGCTCTTTCTAACTTTAGAAATTAAGGACAAATAGTCCTCAAAGTTTGGAATGACTCAGCGCCCCCTGCACCCTCTTTCCTCTCTTTCAGTATTTAAAAAGGCTTTAAGTCCTTACAGCTTCTGCTCTTTACTGTATTATGTTTTTTCTTTCTTTACTGTGAGACATGAATTCAGAGACCCACAGAGTGGTGGCTGCTCTCTCCAAAGTCACACGGGATGAATTAGTCAGCAGTGTGTGCATGCACTGATCAGTGCTTGAACACCTGGCTAGCAAACTGATCATGCATTCGTATGACCACCGTGACTCATTAGAAAGAATTCTTCCTTCTCCTAATACTGTCCCAAAGTGCTTTGGCAGTAAGTTATTGAACAGTCACTGTTTCCATTGCCAGCCTCCTAGTTATTCTTTTGCTCAGCAGCAACGCTGGGTAGAAGGATGGGTAGTCGGTCGACTCTCTCCTTATGTTGACCGTCAAAGAGCATTTAAAGGTAAGATGAATAATTTCAAATGAGGCAGTAGTAATGACTATGGTATTAATATAGCTATATACTGTCCTGTGATATTATCCAGTTCCCTGAGGTGCCGTTTTGCTTCTCTGTGTCCTTAATATTGCTTTCCTCCTAAGATTCTAGGATGGTGCCTGATTTGTTCAGCATCCTTCTTCTCTCTGCTGACCACTTGTTATGGACGCTGCCGATCTCAAGTCAGCTACCTGCAGCTGAGTTTTTGGAAGACGTACGCACAGAGGGAGAAGGAACAGTTGGAAAACAAACTCCTGGAATGTGCCAACAAGCTGAGTGAGAGGAACCTCAAATGCTTTTTTGAAAACAAGAGTCCAGATCCGTTTCCCATGCCCTCTTTTGCTGCCTGGGAGGCTGCATCTGAGCTGCATTCATTCCACCAAGACCGGGAACACTACAGTACCCTTCACAAGGTGGTAGACGATGGTCTGGAGCAAACCGCCCAAGAAGAAGAGACAACAATGATCCTTGTGGGTACAGCCCAGAGTCTGTGAATCATCCTCCACCACTGGCTCAGGGGTCCGGTGGTACACCCATTCAGAGTTTCTTGCTGTCTGCGCAACAACTTGCATCTCTGCATTTTCTCAGCATCAGAGCTGCTTTGGAAGGCAGTAGCATGGTCTAAAACTGTTCTGAAGCCTCGTGGTGCTATGTCTAGAACTGCTCCAATGGATGCTGAGTGATGACCAAGACACTTTGAGTCAGTGGAGGGTTGGGTCCAGGAGGTCCAGTAGTTGCCCCAAGCGCTAAGATTTTACGATTCAGCCTTCAGAGTCTGACAAAGGTGGCCTACCACTCTTTGAAAGTATCTGCCGTGGTATTGGAGAACAGATCTGTGCACAGGGGCCAGCTGCAGAATGCCCAGCTGGGACTCTTTCAGAAATCTATCCAATGCCTTTCAAGATGAGAGGAACTGTAACATTTAGCTAGCATCTCTTTCTACAGAATACCTCCATTCTTCAGAGTCACTGACTGAAAGAATATAATGTGCCACATTTTCCCCAAATTCTGAAAGCCTGCCACTAGGGGCAAGGTGACCTCATGACTACTGTGAGTGGGAGGCACTTACGCCTCCATAGGTCAATCTCTACATTCAAAAGACAATCACAAAAGACACACATATAAGACTGCATTAATATGAAGACAAATCCATTAACATTGTATATTAAAACACTTTTCTCAATTAAAAATTCCATTTTTTTCCTGGTTTTAAATTTAAAATCACTTTTACTAAAATTGTGGGTCCAGGGCACGGTTCCTGCTATGTTGTGGATATATCTTAGTTTCCTTGGGCTTCTAGAACAAAATGTCACAGACTGGGTGGCTTGCAAAAACACTAGTTCTCACAATTTGGGAGGCTAAATATTCTGAGGTCAGAGTGTAGCTCAGGCAGGGCTTAGTGAGAGCTTTTCTTCAGGTTGCTGATTGCTGATGCCCTACTGTGAGTCATGTGGTGAAAAGGGCAAATAAGCCTCATGGGGCAACTTTTTGAGGGAGCTCAGGCCCTGCTGTAGGCTCTGCCCCACTAATCCAGTGACCCCACAAAGACCCGCCTCCTAATGACATCACCATTGAGGTTAGGTTTCATTAGATGAATTTTAGAGAGATATAAGCATACTATAGAATAGATTATAGGATCGATTGGTAATAACTTGACTTGAGAGATGGTCCATAGTAGTCCCAGCATAAAATTGTGTTCCTATTTTATCCTTATCAGAAATAATGTGTTACTATGTAATATTTACTCTCTCTCTCTCTCTCTCTCTCTCTCTCTCTCTCTGTCTGTGTGTGTGTGTGTGTGTGTGTGTGTGTGTGAAAAATCTCTGAATCTACACTTAAGACACAGTATGCACATTTGGTGCTGTCGCTCACTCACACCTTATATCACTAGTAGCTCTCCGAATCCCAGGTTTAAGAAGGCTTCATCTTTGCTCTTCATTATTATAGAAGTTGATGAGAAACTGTGGGAGAATCCTACAGGTCCAAGACCCCCAGAAAATCTTAAGATTGTGATTTATAATGAGAAATATGTTTGCCTTTGTATTTATCCTTGGCACAAAGCTTCTAGAACCCTTGGAACTCTTACCATGTGTCCTTTTTTAATGAGGTAATGCCTACAGAGCTGAAGATGAGGCTGGCAGCCAGGAACAACTATTTGACTAGAGGCCAAAAGTTTCTGCCTCATCCTCTGACCTCCGAAGAATAGACAAGGATTGGACATTGATTTGATCCTGGCAGGAATATTCAACCTTTTTGACATCACAACATGATGTTGTCATCTATTAAGTTCATGCACCAGAACTGGCTGGGCAGTCAGGACACACACACACACACACACACACACACACACACACACACTCACACTCACACACACACGTGCATGTGCACACACCACCACAATCAGCACTCACTTATATATACACATTTACATGCCACATTCATATCACAAATACACATACCACATACATACTCGTAAGTAAGTACACACACATATATGTCCATACACACACTCATACACATGTATACACATAATACTCCACACACTCATATACACACATACACATGCATACAGACATATACACACACACTACTTCACACACTTATATACATGCATACACATGCACACACACATTCACACATAAACACTCCACATACACACTCACATACATAGACATATACACACATATACCAAAAGTACTGGAAAAAATCCAAATGCATAATAATAAGTATGGTGCTTTGCTGAGTCTTATGGGCAACTCTAGTGAATGAATCAGCACGAAGAAAGAGGCAGGAAAACCTTTAGCTGGTAGCTGCACCCTGCACAAGTAGCCTGGGAGTCTTCTGCTCACGAATGGCATCCAAAGTCAGGAAAAATTCTTGGGAAAAGGGCTCTAAGCCTGTGTGGGAGACATTCATAACTGCAGAAATGATGTGAATTATAGGACACTCAATTTACATTGGGGGATTTATCAGCGTGAAAGAAGACACCCACCCTTGTAGGCTAAGAGTGTCAATATGGAAGGATTAAAAACAACATCCGTCAGGTTTCCGAGGAGCAGTACTGGGAGTGTGTGTTGGGTTTGGGGATACAGGGATGAGACAAGGCAGAGGCGTCAAAATGAGGATAAACAAAAGTTAAAAAAAAGAGCATCTTTCTTCAGTCCTTTCTTGATTAGGAGCTTGTCCATCTCCACATGCTTACTGATACCTAGGAAGCAGATGGCACCCAGCCAATAGCCTTGCATCTCTTGGGTTGGGCCAGAGGCAGAGGCAGCAGTTTTACAAAAGTAGCTTAGGTGCAGGAGGCCAAGGGGTGAGGCGAAATCACTGGGGCATTATCTTTGCCTCCCTCTACCTCAGGGCCCTTCTATAATCAACCAGCCTATACTCAGGGTAAAGAATGCTACATTCGACGATCTCCAAGCTGACGAGCCAGCAGCCTGTACTTTTTGCTTAGTAAGGAGGGAGAGAAACTGCCACTCCTATTCTGAACAAGTCACCTTGAGATGAGTCAGGTTCTTTTCCTGACTCTTGACTCCTGGTCTAATTCCTGTGGAGTGGTGTTTTATGCAGGATGTAAACAAGCTCAAGACACCTTATCTATCTTCCCTCAGCAGCCTTGGAGGGGGCGGATGGAGACAGGGAGAGCAAATTGGTATCGGTTCTTTGGTGTCCAGAGGGTGCAGTTCTCTGGAGGTGGGGAAACAGGTTGGTCTGAATAGAGAGCTCTACAGCTGTGGGTAGTTTGTTATCGCAGGTGGGGCTCCCTAGAAGGAACCTCAAGCTTAGGGAGCTTGTGTTAGTGACATTCCCTCTTTGTCTTCTGTTGTACAAGCCAGAGGATATTTAGTTTCCTTATGAGTAAGACTAGGATCTGTCTCTTTTATTATCCCAAAACCATTAAGAAAATAAATTAGAGATCAGAATGTTGGGCTGGACCCAAGGGTCTGTATGTCAGTGTGTCTCAGTCTTGCCTGTGCTTTGCAATAATCTGAGGCTTTGAAAAATCTCACCGTCTGATCCATGCCACATACCATGATATAATTTTTCCTATTGGAACCTGGACCTTGGAATTTTGAAAAGTACCCACATGGCTGTTTCCAGGGAATTCATGGAAATGGTAAGCCCTGAAGTTGGGATACTTGTAATACTATCAGGTTTTCATAACCAGACCTCTGTCTCCAGGTAGGGGAAAAGCCCTAATTAGAACTATTTGCCAGTGTGTACTGTGCAATTATAAGTTGCCAGTGTAATACCATTAAATAAATAGGTAGGAAAAAGAATAACTATTTGTGCTATATAGCCCAAGTCAGCCTGAAACTCACTATGTCACCTTGTAACCAAAGATGGCCTTGAACTCCTGATTCTATGAGTTCTGGGATTGAAGACCTGCATCATCACACCTAGTTTTGTTTGTTTGTTTTGTTTCTTGGAAGTGTATAGTTCTAGCCAAGTCAATTTTGGCTCAGTTCTGGTGCATATAAACCTCATTTTCACAAAATCTAAATATCAGAGTGTTAACCGGGGTTCCTCAGTGAAACAGAATCAGTAGCATCAGTACGCATACATGCAGATATATGAAGAGGTGTTTGCTGTGGCAATTAGCTTATATAATTAAGATGGCTGGAGAGTCTCCTTACAGTCCATTTACAAGCTGGAGAATTAGGGAAATGGGTAATATGGTTCAGCTCAACTCCGAAGGCTCAAGAACTAGAGAAGCCAATGTTTCAACTTTGAGGCCAAAGGACAGAGAATCTGTAATACGCATATTGAAGGGCAGAAGACAGATATACCTACTCTTCAGGAAGAGTGGGAAGAATGGGAAGAAGAGTGGGGGTGGGGAGTGGGTAATGATAAAGAGGACAGAAGATAATGAGGAGGAAAGAGAGATTGTAACTTAATTAAAGGAGAGAGAGAGAGAGAGAGAGAGAGAGAGAGAGAGAGAGAGAGAGAG
>OU015750.1:74852035-74864573 GCA_907169655.1 Acomys percivali
AGAGAGAGAGAGAGAGAGAGAGAGAGAGAGAGAGAGAGAGAGAGAGAATATGGAAATCCACACCTGCTCTGTCTTTCTTGTGTTCTCCAGGCCACCAGTAGACTTGCATGGTGCCCACTCACATTAGGTGAGGGTGGACTTTCCTACCCAGTTGACTGATTCAAATACTAGGTCACACCCAGAAACACTTCCATAGACATACTTCCAAATAGGGGTTTACTAAATGAGTATTAATCTAATCAGGTTGTCACCCAAGAATTAACCATCACACATGGTGAATGAAATAGAGTAACTCCCGACAAAAGGCGGAACTCCCTGATCCTCAGACTTACGCGAACAGCAACAATAAGAGCAACAAAAATACAATGAAATATGAACCTGGATCAATACAAGGTGTTACAGCATGTTCGTCGATGTTTTGCAGTGTCCAGCGTTCTGCTAAAACTGGTTGCCAAGCAAGAAGTCCAAGTTTAGGGAAGGGTAGAGACAGAAGCAAAGGGAAAGGAGAATGTGGAGGGGGTGAGGGAAGGGGAGAAGCAACCTAACAGCCCCAATTGTTCCAAACATTGAAGGTTGGCTGGCAAGCCGGGGAGTGAAGAGACCCTTTTGTAAAGGCTGGTCCTAATATGGCAAGCATAGCATGAAAAGGGACCAGGAAGCTTTGAAAGGTCCTCAGTGTGAGACCCTCATCTAACGAGTAAAAGTCATTCCTACACCATTGAGCTAATCCATATGAGACTGTGTCCTTTTCGGATTTCTCACATAGAAACACCATGACCTTCAGTAAATATTTATTGTGCAAAGTCACTAAATTAGAAGGCCACCTGAAACAATGCATAGTATGAACTAAAAAAAAAAAAACCCATAAAATCTATTTTCTAAACAAAAGAAGAAAAATGTAGTTCTCTGTATAATTATACAAAGGTCATCCTTTTCTTTGCTAGTGACACTTTCTTCCTTATAGTAGCACCATAACTCATGTGTCATGATTTAATAAGCACGAATTACTGCTTATCCAAAATATTTCCACCAAAGTTTGAAGTGTGTTTTCAAACTATTTTTTGGTTAAATTATATCTGAAAAGAACATAGTGCTGTGGGCTAAATTCCATTTAAAATAAACATGCCATTGGAGAAGTAGCACATTAAATTATTATTTGTTGTTGATACCTGGGTCAAAATAAGAGTCGGGGATGTTACAGGGTAGATTGGTTTTGAGTAAGCTGAAGACAGATGGATTGGCCCTCAAATCTTGCTTCTCCATGCATTGTCTCAGAGCCTGAGGGGGAGCTTGTTAGAACTTAGAGTCAGACTCCATACCTGCTGGACCAAGTATGCTCTGAAAACACATAGGTGATTCCTAGGTAAGTGAAACTTGAGCTTAGAGGGTTCTCAAATTTGGCCCATGTTGAAATCATCTGGCTTAGTAAAATATAGCTCGCTGGCTTCCTTTTCCAGAGTGTCTGAGTCAATAGGTCTAGGGACATTTCTAGCAGGTTCTCTGCTAATGCTGATGTCACTGGTTCAATGCCTACATTTTAAGAATTTGAGATAGATCCAAGTGTGGGGCCAGCTATTCTGGGAAAGGAGACTAGATAGAATCCATAATTTTGGATTCTGTCCCAGACCTACTCACTCAGGCATCTTTGTTATATCAACCTATCCAAGAACTTGGGGGCCTTTCTATTGGTTCAGAGATATTCTTGACGCTTTAGGAATGTTTTAAAGGCTATCTAACATAAGTTTCTTGCAAAATTTATTTGTCAGTATTCTTTGTTGCTAGTCTCAGTGGTGTCTCTTTCCATTACATCTGCAAAGGGGTTGTTATCTGAGTACATGAAAGCCATTATTTTGTGCCATTTTATGCTCCTCATTGATCCTTTTATTGCTTGTAGAGATTTTCAGAACTAGAAAAAGAAACTTTTACAACTCCTAATGACATAATGGATGTAGACAATAAATATTAAAATCTAAACTATTAGGTGAAAGAAGAGAGTCAAATCATGTGTAACTTGAAGCCACTTATCTATGTTAACATCCTCAAAAACAGACATTTGATATCTTGTGATGCAAGGTAAGAAGAGTAAGCACGCAGTACTACTTGGGGAAGTACTGGCAACTGAAAAATGAAGCCCTAAGATAATTAAACATTTAGAGAAAGCTGCTAGCGTATGGGGAATGTTGGCAAGATAAGGCAAAGTAGTTAATGTAAAAGAATCGACCAGCCAAACTCCAATTTAGATTACTTGACTTTGCAGTTGGGTGTGAACTGTCTTCTAAAGAGCCCTGTAGGTGAGTTGTCAGCTTATGGTGTTGTTGGAAAGTGGTGGAACCTTTAGGATACAGTTCCTAATGATAACTGGGGTGGGGGGGGAGGGGGATGCCCTTGAAAGAGATGCTAGGACTCTACACCTGCTATGTTCCTGTTAATAGCGCAACATTGCCTGTATGCTCATATTTAACATCTAATAATATTTCTAAATATGCTTTCAGATAGGTAAAGGTTTCTGTTATAGGATCTGTTCTTTTCTCCTAGAGAATCGTTTTTTAATTTTAAGCTTAGAAAACTGACTTGGTGAGTCCACTCTTTATACTCCTGTCTTCTATCATTCTCAAGGGCTGCATCCTTGGCTACATTCCTATTGGTATCTCATTAATTAATTTAAAAACCGTAGCTAATATTGTAGTGTTGTTGTTGTTGTTTTAAATTTCACCTAAGTTCCACAAGCACACCGTGGGGGGAAAGAGTATTACTATTTCCATTTTTTTAAATAAAATACATTAAAGTTCAAAAAGGTTGCCATGGTTAATCAAGCCACTGGCTTCTCGTGCTGCTCCCTTTAAAAGCGTGTGCTCTCATTTGTAATTTGGAGATACTGAATGCGTACATCTCTCAGTCTGCCACCTTAAATCATACACAGTAGTACATAGGTTCCCAGTGAGCAGACTTTCTGATGTATTCCTGGGAATAAAATGTTTTTCTTCAAGTGTCTAGGTCTCTGTTCGGCACACTGGACTCTTCTGCACCCACTATCTGGACACTTGGCACAGCTCTGTTCAGCTCTGCTTCTACTCTATTAATGGGGCCATGGTTTAGGTTTGTTTATTCTTAGTCTAAAATGACAATTGATAAAATTTTCATTGGTAGAAAGTCCATAAAAGGCTTAGTATTATCCCTAAACTTTAAATTTTACAGACCTATCATTATCTGTCTGACCAGCTAGCTCATTTTTTATAATTTCCTAAACCTGCAGCTATATCAATACAAGAAGAAAGTATTTACAACCTCTAATGTCATATAAATTGTAATGAAAACAAATCAAAGTGAAGAAACTTAAATAATACATCTAATTACATTTGCTGGATCACTTCAAAGAAGAGGATAAAATGAGAACCTGGTGGTAATAAATAACTGACTGTTAGGACAAAACTTCAAAATGTACTCATCCTTGGTAGAGTATATAGCCTAAGTCTTGGGAAATGGTGACAGGTTGCACTGTAAAAACATTTGAGCCCTCAATGTCAACATAAAGAAATGTGCTTCTTCAGTAACTACAAGCACTAATGGTTTAAACAGGACAGGGTTATCACTCCCAAGGGATTTGTTCGAATCTGCATGGCAGGATTTGGAAACACAAGGGACAATGACCAGGGCTTTACAAAAAGTTGCTTCCTTAAACAGTTGGCTGACTCTGAGTTCACTGACCCTGCATGTGAAGCAAAGCAGTTTTTGAAAATTTAGGTTCTGAATTACTGTTTGAACAGTTTCCATGTCTTTGGAGCAAGATTTCTTCCCCCTGAGTTCAGCCCGCCTCCCCAACCAGGGGACCACGTGCTTTTTATAAACCGAGCTCTTTCGCCAGTCTCACATCTTTGGAATATTTTCTCTTTTTACTTCAGTACACCTTGTCTTATTGTCTTATTTGAAGAGTTTAATGGCGTGACATGAGAGTTCCACCTCATTCCCACAGTAGTTGCTGCACAGTGACATGGGACACACTTGCTCTAAACCCTTCCTCTAAATGCGAATGTTCATTAGAAACACGCAGGGAACATTTAAAATGTTCTATAACATTTGCCTTATTGAGAGACCGTGGCTCAACTGGTCCAGTTAGCCTGGAGAACGGGACTTTCTGTGATGGATGTTCAGGGGCTTGATGGAGCCAATAGTAAAGAACTGCTGCCTGGAGATTTGGGAGAGGTCAGGGAAAGTCTGGACCAAGTTTTCTTTTTGAAATGACCTATAAATCCAGACAGGCAGGGGTGGCCCAGAATTCAACTGGGCTTCCCAATGTCTCTGAGTCCTGATAGCCAGAAAGCTTTACAGTATTTTGTTTCCCAGAATATTTGTTCCATAGTTTCCATTCCTTAATAAAGAAATTCATTGTAAATAGCTACACTGATGAAATGCTCCCAAAGCTACAGGAGTAGGTTTGTTTCAAAGGTTTTGGGGCTAAGGCATACTCCCTAAATGTGTTACTTTGGTTTTTTCACTCTTGAGTTAAAGACACCTGCAAAATGTCAGGAGCAGGAGGTCACTTTGACCTTCATGTTGTTTTTAAAAGCAGGTGATGGCATCCCCAAACAAGATGCTCTCTGTCTATATCACAGGGAGCAATTCCTTTCTTGTCATGTAGGATGGGAAGTGGGGGCTGAGAACACTCTCTACAGCCTTCATTAACTCAACTCTCGTCTCCCAGGCTTCCTGCCCAGTTAATTTAGCTGCTCTTTGGCAACGTATTATCCCTTTCTAATTAGTATGTAAGCATTCACTCCTTTGGTTCTCAGTTTCTTAATGAAGGCTCCCACACATTGTAAAACTTACATTAAATAAGTTCAGGTACTTTTTGTAATTATATCAATTATAACTCAGGCTAAATGTAAAACAAACAAAGAGAAAACCTAAGGGCTTAGAGGTGAATGATTTGACTTCCCTGTAGATTTTTGTTGTTGTTTTTATGAGTTTGATTGAGAGAAGTTAAGCATTACCAAAAACAAACAAACAAACAAACAACAAAACCAAACCCTGGAGCTAGAGAGCTAGCTCAGTTGAGAATGAAGCCTCAAGTTGGAGCCCAGGGACTCACATAAAATGCCAGATAGTGATGCACTTGTAACTGTAGAGCTGGGGAGGTGGACACAGGGAGGTCACTGGGGCTTGCTGGCCAGCCAGTCTAGCCTACTTGGTGAGCTTCAGGCCAATGAGAAACCCTCTGTGAAAAACAAGGCTGATGGCTCTTTTTGTCCACCCCCACACCCCAAGATAAGGGTTCTCTGTGTAACCTGGTTGTCTTGGAATTCACTTTGTAGACCAGGTGGGCCTTGAACTCGAAGATCCTCCTGCCTCATGAGTGTTGAGATGAAGACAATGTGCCACCATGTCCAGCTAGGCTTATAACTTTTAAGGAATGACAGATGTTTGTCCTCTGTCCTCTGGCCTACACTAACATGCTTGCAGGTGTACAAGCTTTCATACACACACACACACACACACACACACACACACACACACATTTATATGCACACATATCCATCTACATAGTCATACAATATGCACAATAAATAAATGAATAAAACTAAGAGGTGTCTATGCAAAATGAGACAGCCTACTTTACATGTGCTGCCATGAAATATTTAAAACTTCTCTTCTGAATATTTGGTAATAGTGCCATGGAGAGAAGATGCCTGAAAGACATCTGACTTAACTGCTACAAAACTTGACCACAAACAGAAGAGGAGGACAGACATTCGTTAATAAGGTAAAAGGAGGCAGGGGTTTTGTTCAAGGACTTTCTGAACCCACTGTCAATCAAACTTTAACAGACACTTCTCTCTGACTAAAGGAAAAACATTGTTCTCAAATATAATCATTACAGTTTAAAGGGTCATTTCCCTGAAGGCACCTTTACTTCATATTGGAACCCTAACAAAAGCTGTTCATATGGCCTCTGGGTTCTTCCCAAATCTGACTTCCAAAGTCAGTGGCTGCACACACATGCTTTCCACAAGAAACAATTTCCTACATATCTTGTCTACGCATCCATCCCTGCAGAACAGAACATACCAAGTGTGTATTAAATTATATTATAGTTTCTTTCTACTAAAAGGGAGAAATTTTAAGTGGTTACATATTTTTAAAAGTTTCTTCTTTTTAATAACCTACCTATCATATTTCTAGTCTAAATATTAACAATTAAAAAATATTTTTTGAGTTGGTTTGGCTGGTAATATTATCATTTCTTTAAATATTGAAAGTTTTATGACTACAAATAATTTTTCATTCCTTTTAATTTATTTCTACTCCTTTTTTCTCTGCCCAAAAAACATTTGGTAGGAAAATGATCTGGCATTCAGCTAACTCTGATGCCAGTCTTCTCTGGAATGCTGTGCTATGTTAGGCTGTGACTTCTGAGGAATTTAATTCCCATTTACTAAGGGCTCCCACTTATTTTAATATATGTTAGAGGAAGAAAAACAGAAGAAACGAAAGCACATTATGCTTCTGTGTTAGGCTGTGAGTTAGGCTTGGCCGAATAACTTCGGCAAAAGATGTCAAGCTTAAAGGTAATCTGATTAGCATCCAGTTTTTCCAGTTGAAGAATCAGAGGACATGGTGAATCCAGTCCTGGGGTAGAATGTGGCACCCATGCTACTTTGGCCCTCATTCCTGCTTTGTCGGCACTGTGCTGAGAAGTGCTCTCTTTGGCCTGGCCTTGGTTTCCACCCAAGGTGTCGTGAGCCTTTGTTCTCCACATCTGTCCAAACTCTCTGTATTAGCAAATGGACTTTCTGCTTGGCCTTCCCACCCAAGTCCTCAGCTTTATGCACGGAAAGGGCTGCCTGGGTCTTCACCTCAGAATCCTTGGCAGTATTCCAGGATCTCGTTCTTCTACTCCAATCTTTGGTTGTCTGAGAAGCCTATGAAACAGCAGTTCCCAACAATTATTCCCATGTAAGAGAGTGGCAAGGTATCCAAATAGGTTAAGGCTCAGGGCAAACTCTGAAACAAGTGGTTTCCTCACGTACACCCTTCTCCTCATGAACAAGTTGTCCCTTATAGAGCATTGAGTCCCCAAGATGGGAAAGTCTGAGTAGGCTATGTGGAAATGTTGTGTTTCTATCTGTCCTAGGTAGTAATGTGGGGAGTCAGAGGCTCTTCTAGAAGGCAGGGGTGGCACTGTCACCCGGAGAACCTGACAGCTAGGCAGGCACCGAGATGTGCTCACAGCTCTGATGAAGTAAACAGCAGCAGGAATAGGTCACCTCTTGGGAAACTTATCAGCAAATATCAGTCCAGTGAGAGATTTTTAACAGAGAAAAGCCAAACAAATGGCACGGAACCAAAGAGCTTCTGTTAGGTCCAAAGTGGCCCCAGATGACAGAGCTGCCGACAGTGTCTTAGGTGACAGCCCGAGCCTTGCCCTAGCAGGACCCCGGCTGGTAAATGGAAGGACTGCAACCAGGTAAACAGAAACCCAAGCTCAGCTTTCCTCGGGAAGCTCATGAGGCAGGCCATTACTTTCCTTATCTAACCCCAGTCGTCAACAAAAGGCGTCTGGTTCACAATTATCCCAAGCAACCTGCAACAGATCAAAGTTCCCACGCAAACCTCAGTCTTTTCTGGCCTTCACCCCCTTCCTGTTGCTACCTGTCCCCATAAAAATGACCACGCTTTTCTCCAGCAGTTTGTGTCCCCCCAATAAACATTTCTTTCTATGCATGGAGTGATCTGGTTCCGTGGTTTCGCTGTGCCTGGGTCTCTTCTGTACCCTATGACTATATTTCTTAGCATGCTCCTTAAAAAAAAAGTTGTAAGAGAAAGTGTGTGTGCAGTGCATATGTGTGCATGTGCGTGTGTGTATGCATATGCATGAGTATGCATGTGTGTGCACGATGTGTGTATGTGTGTGTGTGTGTGTGTGTGTGTGTGTGTGTGTGCATACAAAGGAAGCAGTTAGGAGAGAGTAGAAAGAAGCTGTAAAATGGAATTAAAACTTCCTGTCCTTTTTTTTTTTTTTTTTAATAAAAGACAGAACATCAAGAGGTAGTGCTGGGCATCATAAGGGAGCTCTAAGTGTGAAATATGGCAGCATTCAGGATGAATAATTTTAAAAATATTTTATGGTAAATAATTAAAAATTGTTTAGAAAAAGAAATATAATCAAAAAGAAGGAGGAAGAGGAAGAGAAGAAAAAGTGGAAGGGAGAATAAGTAAAATACAGAAGTACAAAGTACAAAAGCTTTTTTCTTTTTGTTTTTACAAAAAAGAAAAATAGGCCTCAAATATGTTGATGTCTCTGTTTTGAGAAATCTGGTTCATATTCATTTTATCCAGGCAGCTCTCCTAGTCACATTAAAAAAAAAAAAAAAAAAAAAAAAAAAAAAAAGTCAGGTCACCTCAGGCAACATAATTTGAAGAAACACAGAATGCCCACAGAAATGACTGGAAACATTTGAGAGGAAAAAAGAAACAAAAGAAAGAACTAGAGGACTAGGATAAGTTTGCATGCTTGCTTCCTTTCTAAACTCAGAGGAAAACCCAGGCTGTGTCCTGCATCACAGCATCACTTTCCTCAGGAAGCTGTCTGCCTCCCTGTTCTCAAAGTATCCATTTGCATTTACTATGCTGAGAAAATGTCTGCCCTACTCTCACTAAACTGTCTCAAATACTTATTTTCAACAAACAATGTGGTTTCACTTGGACTGCTTTCCAGAGAAGCATTTTTTTCTTTTTTAAGGTTTACTTACTTGATTATTATCGGCAAAACACTTAAGGAAGGCAGTTCTCTGCACTGCACTACCCATGGTAAGTAAGAATGGAGCCTGCTACACTGAGGTTCCCTGCAAATTCTAGCCTCTGGGAGAAAGAAAGGAAACATCAGGGTCTGGAATGAATAAGGTGGGCAGAGGGTTCTGAGGCAGTAAGAGTTACATTTCACTAGTTTCCTAGGCAGGATTTACTCTAAATCTCAGAATGTTTTTAATACTAAAGCAGTGTGAGGGGTTCCCATGATGCCATGCTCTGCCTGCTGACCCTGGCACTGTGGTCATAGCTAATGGGCACCTATGGGCATTTGAGGGCCTGGCAGGCAGTCTTGTTTCTCTAGGGAATCTGGAAATGACCTTGCATAAAAAACTATCTAGGAGGCCCATAATTGAATGGGCAGATTAGAAATATTCTTTTCAGACAGAGAAAGTCACAGTGGGTGGCTGACTGGAAGAAGAGTGGTTCTTGCTGAACAAGCAAGGTGCCTGAATTCAACACCTGGAACTCACAGGAGACGAGAGGACCAGCTCTTTAAAGTTGTCATCTAACCTCCACATAGGACACAAGGACAGACAGCCACATGCTTGTGTCTGTGTGTGCGCACACGAATGCTCCCCCCCCCCTTCTCTCTCTTAATGGGCAAAATCTACAAGACAGAGGATCCTGTGCAGCAACAGAAGAATTGAGAGACAGAGAGAGACAGACAGACAGACAGACAGACAGACAGACAGACAGACAGGAAAGGGAGAGAACAAAATATTAGCAGCTACCTGCAAGAAGAAACAAGCAAGCAAGAGAGAAATCACCTAAATGGAAAGAGATTGCAACAGGGGCCGCAAAGGCCTAATGAGACTGATTGGGCAATTTTCTAAGTCTTTTCTTCTTGGGACCTGAATATCACATCCCAGAATATACTTCAGTAAACCCCGTGATGAACCCTAATTCTGGCAACTGGGGGAGTCTATCTATTGCATTTTGGCTCCAGGATAAGTTTTAGGATGCATTTCAAACATTTTTCATAATAATGAGAAATATAATTAGGAATTACTTAATTACTTGTTTAATGCTTACATTTTGTAATTGTGGCTGACCTCAGAGTAGAGGAATGAATGTTTCTCTTCTGAAACTGCCCATAGTCATATGGAGAGGCGACAGTAAAAGTAAAGATTTTGATGAAATTATCAAGATGAATCACTGTCTATTATTTAATGAGAGTCAGATACTTTCCTCTCCTTGACTCTGCTGTTTTGCTTTTGTGGTTTGTTACTGTGACTACCAGATCTATCTGGGACACTGAGTTTTCAATAGAGCAAATATTGCTTAGATCACAAGGTTCTTCTACATGTGGTAGGAATTAGGGCAGAACAGGAAAGGGTGGGAATCGTCAACATAGACAAATGTGGACTACAGATCTCTTTCTTTGTTTCTGGAAAAAAATAGGAAAAAAGATACACTGCATAGACGTGATTTAAATTTTTTTTCCTGAAGTCACATTAACAGCACTTAATGAAGTCTATATGTGTGGTGTAGCAGGCTGAGTAACAGCAATGTTGGACAACTTGCTCCCTTTAAAAAGCTGACTCATATAATAGAGAAATGAAATTGCCTAGAAATATCACTGGGCAATACAATAACGTACCAAATCAAACAAAGTTTACATGCACTGTCCTAACTTGGGAAGCTAGTCTCCTTGATCAGGACCTCACGCTGATGCCTAGCCTCCTCGACTCAGGGGAATCCTCCCACCTTGACCTGTTGTGGAGCTGGGACTATTAGCCTGACCACGGTGCTAGCAGTCTCTGTTCTCCTCAGGACACTGTTGCTATAGTAAGATGGAGAACTGAAACGCATACAAAGCAAACGGATCAATAAAAAGTTGTGGAAGATCAAATGCAAAAATAACTGTATTTCTCAGGCTGGTTAAAACCTTAGAGCCAGGAGAGCTGGCCCTGCTCCTTCACAGCTGTGGCAGTGGTTGAGCTGGCTGGGGCAGTGCTGGAGAGCTCGCCTTGGTGCTGCCAGCACAAGTGAGCTGGCAGGCTGAACAATTCAGTTACCACCCAGGCCCAGATCCACGGCTTTGAGTTGGTCCACCCACACCAGCATCTACCTCATCAGTGAACTTCTAGAACATGTAGTGAAAAGGCCAATCCTGCAGGTCCAAAGCTGCAGGATCTCCACGACACAGGGCAACAACAGGATATCTGAGAGGAGTCCTGTGAGGATTGATGGTGTAGCAGAGGCCAAAGGCCTCGAACCAGACCAATGACTCGTTGCAATGAACATTTGCAAGTAAAGATGTGCAGCCAAAAGGGTATACTGTGGGGGTGCACTGTGACACACTATAGCTTCCACAATGAGACATTTTGTTTTATTTATTTGTTTGTTTTAAAATTTTCTTTTGGAGGGAGGCTGCATGAGTGAAGGGTGGATTCAAGGAATAGGGCGATGAGTGCCATTGGGTTGCATGGTGTGAAATTCACAAAGTATCAATAAAAATGAAAAAAAACCCCATCATAGATACAAATGTATATTCATGTTACTCACTTTTTATAAAAGACATATTTAAGGAATGAAATCACCGCTTCCTTTTCCTTTCTAAGACTGGTCTGTGCTTATTTATCTCAGCACTGTATCTCCTGCCCCACAGACTGGATTTCACACTTTGGTCATGAAACCAACACATACTGCAGAAGGTGAATATGATGTTAAACTCTACAATGCCTTCACATAGTCATCAAGTCTAAGCCCAGAGCTCACACTACACTAGCTATGAACAGTATCTGCCACTGTGCCTTACACGTCATGTCCTTGGGCTTACAGAGAGATTTGGTCTGTAATATCCTGAAGTTCTTTGCCACTCAAACATGTGGTAGCACCTCTAACAGTAATAAAGTGGACATTGGAATTAATAGTCATGAGAGCGATTTAGAAAATCAGTTATTAGAGTTAAGAAATTCGGGCAGTGGTGGCACACGCCTTTAATCTCGGCACTTGGGAGGCAGAGGCAGGCAGATCGCTGAGTTCAAGGCCAGCCTGGTCTACAAAGTGAGTCCAGGACAGCTAATGCTGCACACAGAAACCCTGTCTTGAAAAACAAAACAAAACAAACATAATAATAAACAAAAAAACAAACAATAAATAAACAAAAAAAGAAATTCATAAAGACTAGAGGCAATGGCTGTATTCGACAAATTTCTCAATAAAATTACTTATTTCTGAATAAAAGTTTACTGATTCACAATAGTACTACTCCTCAGTGTATTTACTTTTATTGGTAGGCTCTGGGAAAGGGGAGAAATGCGGCTTCCTTAAGCTCCTGCGACCACCCAGCTTGAGTTGCCCAGACAAGAATGAACTAGTCAAGGGTGTGAACAAACAGGTGGGGTGCAGTCAAACATAAGGTCACATAGCTAAGAAGGTGCCATAGCAATGTTTATAGAAATATTAATAATCAGAATGGCCCACACATTTTGCATTGGTTTTGAGACAAAAGCCACTCTCAGCTGCTCTGTGATTCTCCATCTAGAACACATAAGCTTCCTTCCATTACAGGCAGAAGATGCAATAGGGACAAATGGAGAGACACCTGCTATGGCTCATCCTTTCTTGGTTTGCACCTACTTTAGTAACTGGCAGAACGTGGGATGTTCGCCCTTCCTAATGTCCAAGCTTCAGCCAGACTGTTTAGACCACATGGAGGATTTCCTACAGGCTAGTTTTATACACACACACACACACACACACACACACACACACACACACACACACA
>OU015750.1:74877234-74900794 GCA_907169655.1 Acomys percivali
ACACACACACACACACACACACACACACACACACACACACACACACACACACACGAGACTGAGCTGCCTCCCTATGAGTTCTTGATCATGGAGGTCCCTGAGGTCTTAAAACAATGTAGGAAATTGCTGCTGTTGCTGCTGCTGCTGCTGCTGCTGATTTCCCATCAAACTAAGCTGTCCTAGTCAGGTATCATTCCTGAAGACACAAGCAGCTTGGTTGCAAGGCATAGATAAATCAAGCTAGCCCTGGATTAGAAGCTTCTGGCTAACTGGCCATCCTCCTAGCACTGGGTGTTATGCAGGCTGCTGGGAGAACTGTCTTTAGCAGCTGTGGGACCTGTGAGGAACAGTCCTGACCAGCCAGGCAAAGTGAGTACCATGGTGCAAGCCTGTTATGTGATAACGGCTTTCTGACTGGATTGGATGATCTCTCCATAGTGAGAGACTCCGTGTTTCAGACCGTAAACCCAATGAGAAGAACACCTAGGGGAAGTCCTAGGCCCTAGCAGGGAAGCTACTGTTGTTTTGCTTATTGCACACGATGAACACAGCAAACTGCTTTATAAACGATTGTGTTTATATCTATATAATAGTGCTGCTGCTGCCTTTGGTAAGAGAACGGGGGTTTGTTTGTTTGTTTTTGTAGTTGACAACAGTGACTCCTTAATGCTCAGAATACTAAAAATAAATGACTATTCAATGCCAAGTTGCACTCCTTTAAAGATGTAGAGAACATTGAGGACAAAGAAGTAGAAAGGAAAGAATGGGATGAGGAAAGGTAAGGAACGTTGATATCTGGCCTTGAAGTGACTGGTGCACTCACAGCAGCTGTAGCTACCCACACAGGGTTTGTACAAAAGTGAGCCAATCAGCACTCTGTTATGAAAGGGGGATGGACTCTTGGGGTCCCGTCCTTCTGTTTCTATGCAGTTAATGGTTGATGGGAGAGGGAGAGACATTCAGTGATATAGCCACTGGTAAGGTGGTCATTCTCCTGTAAATCACCCCAATGGAATTCAAAGGGTATAATAAAGACATGAAAACAAAAGTGGGGCTGGGTGGGAAGATGAAGGGGAGTCGTGGAGATGAGAGGAGGACAGGGGAGGGTAATGGGAGTGCCTATGATGAGAATATATTGTGAACATGTGTGAGAGTCGTGCTGAAACCCATCATTACATGTAATACATACATGCTCATAAAACATTTAAAACATTAAAGATAGTGACATCATTGCAATTATTTGATCATTTTTGGGGAGATTAGAAGGCTAAACATAAGCTGGAGGAATCTTCACCACTGAAAATAAAAATAAAAATGGGCTTTATTTAAAAAGAAAAGATTGGGTTTCTTTATTCTAAATCTTTCAAATTAGTGGCAGTACTAAACAGGAAGACGAGTAGCCTTTCCATCGAACGCCCCGTGTGTCACTCAGTCGCAGGGGACGACTGACCGTTAGCTTTCTGTTTTGCTTGTCTATTGCTTAGCCCCGCAATAGGTGGTCCATGCTTATGAAAGCAAACATTTTCACTGTAAGGAATTGTGAAAGTTCAAAATCAAATTAGATTATCCATCATCTTCCTAAAAGAACACCTTTGTCCCATCACATCAGTTGCTCTTACGTGACTAATAAAGAAATCATTTCCTACCTGAGAGGAGAGAACTCGCATGTAAAGTTCCTTCCCACTATTTCTAACTGAGTTATAAGAAATTATGCTCCACTCTCTGACGTGGCTCATAGAAGCCGAGGAGGGGCTGGTGAGTGGAACAAGTCATTACAGAACGGAAAACATGGTGATACCAACAAGCAATAGATATTCTACAGCAATGAGACTGACACTTACATTTTATCCAAGTATTTGTTTACATCTTCATCTTTTTCATAATCCTTGCATAGCTGAGCAACCAGAGCTCCATAGGTGAGTACAAAAAGGTCTTTGTTCTGTAGGGGAGGGGGGGACGGGGACACATGGTTTTGTTACTGGCAGTTATGACAATATATTGCTGTGTTGTTTCTTTTTAATCTATGGGTTGGAATCAGGCTCAGAGATCAATACTTCACCTTTCCCATGCTCCCGACACTGCAACAACTTGCACCCTTGAGTCATCATTTACATCTGCACATATTGCTAGACTGTGAGAACAGCTGAGAGGTAAGTCTGCGTTCTCACACGAGAACATAGTCCTCCGCATTTGTATCGATTGCACACCTTGATGTGTATTCTCATCGAGGGTGGCCTTTTAAAACTATGAATTTGACATATGATTATTATGGGAAGACTTGTGCTTTATGCTGCCTGGTTCTAGCTGTAAGGAATAATTGATGAGGCTTGTCGTGAGCTTGCATGGTCCCTTCTGAATCCTAGATCTGCCAAGGAGAGCTTCAGGGGCGGATCTTGACTACCGTAGCAAGCCAGCTGGACTTCTTTTTGCTTTTTGCTTAAGGAAAAGAGGAGAAATTTAGAGGACCCAAATATAGACATTACTTGCTTTTTAAGAAATAGAATTCCAAAAAAATTTTTAAAAAATAAATAAAAATAGAAAGATAGAACTCCAATTATGTTCCATTTTCATTGTGAATTATAAGCAAAAAAGGGGTCTAGTCAGGCTTCACTTAGCACAAAGAAGATGAAAATAAAGGAATCAGAAAACAAAATCTAATCAATGCATTTTTAAAAATCTGCCTTGCTCTTGCTAGGAGGAGCCGCTGAAAGGGAGAGAAGCTTGGTGAGAACTTGTTCCATACAGTCCATCCGACAGGCACAAAAGAGGACCCAGAGGATGCAGGAACTTGCCTAGCCATCTAGAGCCAGAAGGGTCCCTCCAGCTCCACGCTCCAACTCTAACACGGACCTAATCACTGAGGTACATGTGTGGAGGGAGCAGAGGCAAATGGAACTGGGAGGTGGAAATGGGACCACTACTGAAATTTTATTTCATATACTCTATTATATTTTTTGTGAGAGGTCAATATGGATTTCAGGCTTGGAGGGCCATCCTTACCTCTACCGTCAAGTGTCTTAGCTTCATATGTAAAGGAGCAGAGGCCTGATAACATATGGGTTTATATTTTAAAAATGAGTGTGAAGGGCTTTAAAAAAACAATAAAAAGTTTATTCAACCAAACAACTTCTATAAAACATCATAACTTTTGATTCAAATAATTACAGTGTTGACCTAATGTCTCACTGGCCCCAACGGGAGTGGGGAGAGTACCTGAATAATATATGTGGGTTTATATCATGACAAATATGCCTCTTCATCAAGTGAAAATATTTATTAATGCTAAATTTTTAAAAACTCCATAAGGGCCCTATTTATATGAAACGAGAAACAAAATGCCAAAAGTATATGTCAGAATGAACATTATAAATTACTTAATATTGCATGCTAATTGTAATATATATAACTCAGGTACAGGAAAATAATGTTAATGCTTTTGCCAGGAAATAAAGGATGTAAGGAAAAGACATGAACAAAAAGAACGTTAACCTAACATAGAAGGTCACAAATATTCAACTTTATTTCTGTTCTCCGGGTATAAACTTTCCAAGAGCCTGAGCATAGAACACAACAGATACCCATGAGTTTGAAATGAAGCTTCTGCCTCACATGGAAGAAGCCACAGGAGAAAACAAAGCATTGCTAGAGCAGAGAAACAAGCAAAGGTGAATAGGGGTGGAGGGGGAAGGGGAGGGAGACAGGGAAGAGGGAGGGAGACAGGGAAGGGGGAGAGACAGGGAAAGGGTGGTGGGGAGATGGAAAAGAGGGGAGAGGAAGGAGGAAGGGGAGAGGAAAAGGAGGAATGTGTTTGTTGCCACTTTATACAAATAAGAATTTGTAGAGGAGAGAGATAAAATTGCGCCCCTCCTATCAGTCATAGTCTGGAGTCTCAGGTGCTCTCTCTCCTATGGGATATATTACTACGTCTGGAAACATGTTTATTTCTGCCTGGCGTGATGGCGCATGCCTGTAATCCCAGCACTCTGGGAGGCAAAAGCAGATCGCTGTGAGTTCAAGGTCAGCCTGGTCTACAAAGTGTCTAGGGGGACGGGCGTGGTGACGCACGCCTTTAAACCCAGCAATCAGGAGGCAGAGACTGGCAGATCGCTGTGAGTTCAAGGCCAGCCTGGTCTACAAAGTGAGTCTAGGACAGCCAAGGCTACACAGAGAAACCCTGTCTCTAAAAACAAAGCAAAGAAAGAGTCCAGGGCAACCAATCCTATACAGGGAAACCTTGGGGGAGAGAGAGAGAGACAGAGAGAGAGAGAGAGAGAGAGAGAGAGAGAGAGAGACAGAGAGAGAGAGAGAGAGAGACAGAGAGAGACAGAGAGAGACAGAGACAGAGAGACAGAGCGAGAGGAAACACACTTTTTAATGAGTTTCAAGTACAATATCCATAAATGTCTATTTCTTCATCATGTTTCATTCATGACCAGAGATTATACTTTGAACTGTATATTTAGCATACTTTAATGTCTTAAATCCATACTACAGATCCAAGAAATATCAGCAGGAGTTTCTTAAAATAATAAAATCAATCACTTTCATGTGAAAAATAAAACTCTAGTAATTATATCCAGTGATTTTGGGTACAGTAATATAAAAAAAGTTTTAACTGGTGTGTGTATATGTATGGTAATTTAGGCACAATATGAACTATGTACTATACACTTTTGTCATTTGATAGCTCAACAAACAAATGGTTCAAGATCCCAGAATTACAGATAAAATCTTTGTAGCTGTGGTGCCTACCAGGTTGTCAGTGCAGCCCTGAGAGCACAGAGATGAAATCACCTGATTACACTAAGTCCTCACCAGTCCCTGAAATAATTAATATAGCAGTAAACATAACCATAAGGTATATCTGTAATATCTGAATTACTAAAGCTAGAGTGAAAGTTTTTTAAAGTATTGCTTCAAATTAAATGTGCTAAAAATTTTTAGGAATAAAAGAATTTGGAAGATGTAGAAAGGACAATAGCACACACCAAATACAAACTCGTTTAAGACTAGGCAATGAATTTTTAATGATAATCTCTTGGTTGCTCATATTTTGATGAACTTTTCCTATTTAATGTACACATAATTGACTATACATTTCATTTGCTATTTAGTAGTGGATTGATGTTTTCATATTTTATCTTAGAAGCAACAGGAATATTTGATACCATTGTTGAGTCATCTGCCAGCAAAGAATATCCTAAAAATCTGTGTAACAATTAAGTGCTCTGCTACACTCTTAAGAGATACTTGTAACTATCCCAGAAGGGCTGTTCACCAAATGTTTCTGCTTAACTGAAGCCTTCTACTTGTAACATCACTTCCCAAAATACACAAACCATCCCTACAGGAAACATTTGCTGGGAGGTAGAAGCAAGGCTCTTTGAAGAAAAAAAAAAAGGGTCTTACTATTTTGTGAGATTCTGGCCTTTTGTGTGCAGGGCGAGACATCTCTCTTGGTGTTTGGTAAAGAATGGTCTTCAGTTCTTCTTTTCAGACTGTGACTTAGACGTGCATCAGCAATCCGCTTGCCTTTTCTTAGCAAGTTCCTCCTCACTTTGATGCAGGAGTATTCTCTCCTGCCTTTGTTCTTTGCTGAATGGAAGAGAAAATCGGTGCGCACAACAGCGCTGTCTTGTACCCCTGAACCTGCTCTGATCAAGGAACAGGCTCACTTGTAATCCAGGCCCATAAAAGCTCACAGCGTGTGTGAAGTCAGACGCAAAGCACCAAGACACTAAAAATTCTGTAGCCCCAGGGAGTTGATGAGTGGTATTTTGTTCTGGTGCCAAGGCATTGCTTTAAAATCAGGAACAGAAACCTTCGCCATCCAAGAGAGATCTAAATGTTAGCATTATTCACTCCTGTATTGATTGTTCTATGAATTAGAGAGACAGGATCAGCAAACCTTAGGCACTAAATTTCGAGTTTCAACCTGATCAACAAATGAGTTCCGCATTGTTCCCCAGAAAAGTGCCTTCCCGTCTCTTGTGTCTTTACAACATTCAAATATATCTAGCATCTTGTGTTTAAAAGATAATTTTTCATAACAGCAATCAGAAATTTTAAGGAGTCATAAAGCAGATATTTTCTTACAGGGCTGTTGCACAGAAAGGGTGCTCTGTAGTTTAATAATGTATAATGATTCTGGCAGAGAGAGTAAGCCCTTAGCGTTCTTTTGATAGTTCCTGAGCTATTGAAGGCTCTCTTTATTTATGCAAAAGTACAGATATTTAAAGTTCAAATAAGAAATCTCATTGTGACAACTGCAGGGTGTGGGATTTCAAAGCTGTTCCAGAAATAGGCGCAGAAAATTCGGTTGAGAAGGCAGTCTTCCGTTGCCAACATCGTGAGACAATTAGTCCTATGGCTGCCAGCACACTCTTCCTACAAAGTGAAGATGGTCTGACACTTTGAAGAAGACTGTGGCACAGTTGAAAGAGCCTAGGATGGTTGACCAGGCTCCAGTTCAGTTGCAGTTCTCTTGATTACTAGCTGTGTGGCCATGGGCAAGCGACTTTATTGCTCTGAGGCTCAGTTTCCACATCTTTGAAACAGCAATAGTAATACCTACCTCACAGAATAATTCGAGTATCAAAGAGATGATATGCTCAGTAAAACACATTATAATGCACTGTATAAAAACTAATTACTGCAGGCTGTTCCTAGCAGGTGGGTATACCGGATGGACTTCCAGACTATGTGAAGCATTTCCATACTTATTTATGCTCTGCAAATCCATGGTCTCGGGGAAATCAATTTTAATGGGTTTGGAGATTTGACAGCGTTTTTAGGGGCAGACTAATTAATACCTTATATTTACAACTTCATAGCTTGCAGTATGGTTTTTCACTATCTATATCATTTTAATTCAACTACAGTCATTGAAGTAGTCAATATGATAATCATTGCCATTTTACGGGATAGGAATATAGAAACAAAAAAGACTAATTAAGCTTTTCAATCTTATCTGGATAGTAGGGAACAGAATTGCATTTGAAGATTCCAAACAGCTACCCTCCCACCCAGCCCACTTTTATCTATGTTATACCATCTAATGTAGTTGGTAAACACACACACACACACACACACACACACACACACACACACACACACACACACACACACAGAAGTAGATTCTAAAGAACTATGACTGTGCAGTTGACAGCATGTTGCCAATTTGGGGGCAATTTAGGCTTCAAGGTAGGAGATTTGGAGGAAAACAGGAAGTCTATGTCCTTGTAGAGAGGTAAAGGTGGCGCAGTAATCAACGGCTATGCAAGACCAAGGCTGTGTTGTGGTCTTCTCAAAGCCGCTACAAAGCTTCAAGGTGTTGTGGGTACCAGCAGAGGAGGGCAGATTTCTGTAAGTTTGAGGCCAGCTTGTTCTAGAGAGTGAGTTCCAGGACGTCCAAAGCTACACAGAGAAACTCTGTCTCAATAAGCAAACAACAAAAACAGGGCGGGGGCCAGGGGGGTGGCGGGAGTAAGAAGATGGATTCCTTTCTCCAGACTGATTAGACGCTGCTAACCAACAGCCCTCCGGATGGGACCCAGAGCGTGAAGAGGCGCTGAGTGTGTGACGGGTGCACGGCACACATCATAACCAAACACAGCTGTAAGTCACTGTCACTTGGACACTGTTTTGCTATGTTTCATGCCACGAAACTCGGCCCTCTTCAGCACTTCTTAACATCTGTGCGCACCTTGCGTTTTCCAGGCCCCTTCTTTTGATGAGAAAACATGCCTCTCTCAAACAGACGAAAACATAGTTTGGTGCTTCAGAAGGTAAGTGATCAGCTTTTGCCCTGGCACTAGAGCAGGGATTGTGTCAAAATAACACCCAAATGTTGTGCTTCTACTTTTAGTAAGAATCTTTTGGGGCACAGAATAGAACTTGGAGCTGGGCTTGAGAGAAAGCAGTGTCCATTGAGCTCGTCAAATTTACCCTGCATCAGACACCACAGGTGAACACTGTCTTAGATGACACCGCTGCCCAGGCTCTTTGGGAGGCAGCTGGGCAATTGAGTAAAGATTTGGGAAGAGCCTAACAGATGACAAACAGCAACTCCCAGATACCAAGAGGCTGTCTCTTCTTAAGGAGTCTTTACTAGGACCTAGGGAGATGGCTCCATGGGTAACAGTGTAAAAGCAAGAGGACCTGAGTTCAAATCCCAAGCATCCTCCTAAAAAGGCAGATGTAGCTATATTTGCCTATAACCCCAGCATTGGCAGGCAGAGACAGGCAGATTCTGGGAGAGTCACTGCTCACACAGTCCACCAGTGAACCAGTGAACTTCTGGTTCTGTGAAAGCCTCAGTCTCATAAACTTTAGTACAGAGGAAGATACCAATGCCTTCCCCCCGGCCTCCACATGTATGTGCAGTCACGCATGCACACGCATGTGTGTCTGTGCACACTCATACACATAAAACACACACTCCTCTCTATTTCGAGCTGATATCTGTGTTTGTTTTAACCTGATTTCCTTATATGAAAATAACGTATGATTTGTTCTGTGACCCCCTATCCCCTAAGGATAGCTGTCATGCTGTGATATGATTTTCCCAGTCATAGGCTCTGTTGCACTCAGTGAGAGCGAGATTGTAAAACCGGGTCGCTCTGAGTAGTATACATGCAAGGGCTGGCACAAGGGACAAACAACAATAAACTAACTTTGGGATTCAGTTTTATTATAGTAAGCAATACAGAAAACGGAAATTAATAAACTTAACAGGAGAACTGATGAGACTGGAATATATTACATTAATTGAAGGCACAGGCTCAGAAAGACAAGGAAGTTTTCCATGTGGGTTTTGGTTTTGAATTTTGATACATGCGTATTTGTGAGAGGAGCACCTAGGAGAGGCCTAGGCAGGGTGAAACAACACACATGATGTTAAGGTGAAAAGGAGAACACAGGGATGGAAAAGCTTAAGTGTGGGAGGAGGGGCAAAGGAAGGGTTCGCCCAAATTGAGCACACATGGACATGCCAAGAAGGAACCTGCAAAACACATCTTTACAGATTTGCATCAATGAAGCCCTTATTCCTGCAGGGTTCAGCCAATGCCCTACCGTGTCCCACGCAGCTCTGAGAAGGAATGCTCTAAAATGCTCTTCCCCGTTTCCTCATATACCAGATGCTATAATGAATGGATTTCAAGGTACGAGATAATAAACACAAGGAAGGATGTGGTATGTGCTACCAAGCTTTGCTATATATGCTTCAGGCTTTGTTTTAAGCAATAAAGCAGGTCTGAGCCAGCTCAACTCTCTGGAACTCTCTTTAACTTTATCTTCCTTTCCTATTTAGTGGTCATCACCCTGTGGACCTTGGTGGTTATCGCTCCTGTGCATCTTTTTAAAGTTCCACATATGTTGCTGTCCATACAGAATATGTAATAGTACTTGCAACTTTACTGTAGAGTGATGTCACACAGCATGCACCTCATTGCCAGAACTTTCCCCTCAAGGTTGATTGCTGAGCTTGAGCCACAGGGATACCTGCCACTGTAGCTAATTTACTTATACAGACTAACATCAAGTCAGAAAGCCTTTCTGTGAAGAACCAGATAGTAAGTAAGTTAGGTTCTGCAGACACACAGATTCTCTCATATCAATCCCATCCTCCCGTCAGTATCAGACAACACAAGCAGTGGCCAATTTGGGCCCCGTATGATCCGTTACTAACTCCAGCTCTGTAGTACACTGTGGTCATGGTTTCTGAATCAGTTTCCTTGGTATTGGATATCGATTCTGAGATTTTCTTGGTGAGCCTCTGCATTTTCAACACATTTCAGGGGGAAATTATTTGTGGGGCTTATAAAATATTTATCCTTTATTTTTAGAATGCCATGCACCTTTAGCAGTCTGACTTTGGCAATACTGGCTAAATTTATTCTTTTTTTTTTTTTATCTTTTATCTATTTTTGTTCATTTGACCACTTGCTAGTGTTACATTAAAAATCTTCCTGTGAAAGAATTCCTCCTTATTGTTTGGCTAGATCTTCCGTTTATATATTTTAAAGTTATGCAATTATGGGCAGACAAATTGACGCTATCATATCATCAGGATGCATTTTTTTATTATGGTGGGATGTGCAGCTAGCCCTTAGATGAGTCTTGCCTTCTCCTAATATTATTCTTCACAGTGAGCCATGCTTCCAAATCTTTGTTTTCAAGCTTTGTGTGTGTTACAGTTTTGGGGAGCATCACTTGTAAGCAGCGTGGATGTTTTTAGAACATTACACTGACAGGCTTAAACCAGCTCTGGTATGATGGAGAAAGACGTATGTCAGGCAACATGGGTCATAATCTTGAGTCCTCCATTCATCTGTATGTGCTGCTACAAAAGTTCCCTAAACATGCCATACCTCAAAACTGGATCGTTCAGGAAATTCAGTGTTCTTCACGTTGTGCCTAGCAGAGAGAAAGCACTCAGTCGTTCTTAGTTCTTTAAAATATTTTATTGTTATTATTGATGTGTTTGGTCTCATTTATATTGTGGGTTTTTTTTCTTTTCTCTTTATTGTCAACTTGTCTTTATTTACTCTCTCCTTTCCTATAAAGAGTCTGTTTTTATTCCCTGTGTGCTTTAAATGATCTATACACGGCATATCTAGTCTTTCAGAGATCATACTTAAATGTTTATGCTTTATAAAGACATATTTGGCCCATAGTTTGAAAAGTATATAAATCAAGTTTTTAATCAATGTAATTAACATTGCTATCACCCTGTTCTATGTTTATCTATCCGGTATCCACTAATTACAGGGCCAAATAAGAAGCTACTTGTATTTCCCCTGTGAGCCAAAGGTCAAATGCCAAAGCCATCACCTTATCTAATGCTCACCTACTGAGTTAACAGATTCTTGTCCTAAATCAACCATTGCCAGGTTGTAGACATACAGGGATCATATACCCCAAAGCCCACTAGATTGATTTAAAAGCCAATCCTAAGGGTTCCTATGATCGATCTTCTCTTCCCCACAGATACACCAGTAAAGGTTCTGGTCTAGGCTTTCTCTTCCTTCTCTCACCTTCTGACCCAGTTTGTTGCTTCCTGGTGTGACCTTGCTTGGCAGGCCCAGACCTGGCGTCCTGGGGAAAGAAAAGGAATAAGTCTTTGGATAGCATTGGCATCACTTCTACAACTCTAGACACTGTGAGCAGAGATGTATGCCTCCCAAAAGTTGTCTCATTTTTTTTACAGTCCCTCTCTTCTTATCCCTCCTTCCCTGCTCTCTCAGTAAGCACTGTTCTATTTTCTATTTGGTATACAATTATATTTTCTAGAGCTTCTCCTTCTCCTTCTCCTTCTCCTTCTTTCTCCTTCTCCTTCTCCTTCTTTCTCCTTCTCCTTCTCCTCCTCCTCCTCCTCCTCCTCCTCCTCCTCCTTCTTCTTCTTCTTCTTCTTCCTCTTCTACTTCTTCAAGGCAGGGTCTCTCTATGTAGCTCTGGCTGCCCTGGAACTCACTAAATAGACCAGGTGGGCTTTGAACTCACAGAGATCCATCTGCCTCTCTGCCTCTGGCTCCAAAGTACTGGGATTAAAGGTTTGTGCCCCATGACTGGCTATAGTTTCTAGAGTTTTATAAAATGAACATGCTACATATTTATTTTTCAAAATTTCCACCTAGAAAAGTATTAATTCATTTGTGTGTGTGTGTGTGTGTGTGTGTGTGTGATTTTTTTTAACTTTGAGTCTGCTGAGAGCAGTAAATATTGGACATATACCAGCTTGTTAATTCAGTCATATGGTGATGAACATTTGGGTTATTTTTAGCTTACAGCTTTAATGAAGGAAGTTTCTATGGATATTCAGGTATAAGTATTCATGTAAACATATGCTTTCCTTTACTGTTATAAATAACTCAGGGATATGACCATTATATGGTGGGGATAGATAGACTTTTAAGAAAACCACAATTTTCCAAATGGATTTGACTTTCCTGCCACTGGTGTGTGAGGATTCCAGCTGTTGTAACTCCTCAGCAATGTCTGGCTGGTTAATATTTTCAGAACTTCTGGTAGATATGTAGAGATAGAGTGTTATAATAATGTATTAATATATACTAATGTAATATTACATGCTACAATAATATATACTTCTATTTTTTAAAATAAAAGTAATAGCTTCAACACCTAACAAAGAGAACTGTTAAGTATTTTGGCTAATCATTATCTGTGCTAAGGTATGTCCTCAGAGTTCATCAACCTCTTGCTGAGTACATCTTGCTGTTGATGAACAAATTCTCTTCATGTGTACCTGTTTTCATTTTGCTTTGTCTTGAATGATGCCTTGCTGCTCTCAAATTCCCCTGAAGATATATCGTCTTCTAATCTCTATTGTCACTGATTTGAACTGTGCTCTAGCTCTATTGTCACCTTTTGGTGCAGTATCTGCTTTTGCTGTCTGGTCCCTTTTAAGACTGTCCCTGTTTTCACATCCTGTAGCTTTGCTCTCATGAGTTCACATATGAATTTATCTCTATACTTCTCAAAACAACCACCTTCTATGTGAGAACTTTGATTCTGTTTTTAATCTTTTTTAAAAGTATTGTTTCTCTGCCTAGCGTTTTTCCCCTCCTTTTGGAATTCTTGCCTCCTCTATCTTTTGTGTCCTCAGCTGCTTTGTTGAACTATATAGTCTGTCTGTGTGGCAGTTTGGATGACTTTTAGTATACTGTTTCAGTTCACTAACAATGTGTTCCGCCACATGCAGCTGAGGGTTTGAGAATGAAGATTTAAAAATGCAGCCAAACCCCACCCACTACCCTTTACATAGAAATTGTAGTAAATATTTACTGACTAAATAGCAAAAATGACTTATATGGTTGATAATTTCATTTATTTAAAGCTATAGAACAAAAAGTCACAGTTTTATATAACCAAAGGATATCATAAAAATAAGTTTGCAATTTAACTTTTGTTGTTTGTTTTTAAGGCAGGATTTCTCTGTGTAGCCTTGGCTGTCCTGGACTCATTTTGTAGACCAGGCTGGCCTTGAATTCACAGAGATTCACCTGCCTCTGCCTCCCTGAGTGTTGGGATTACAGGCATGTGCCACTGTACCCAGGTGCAATTTAACTTTTAAATCTACGTATACCAATATTCTATTGACAAACATCACTGTTTTGATGTGGCTCTGTTGTGCCTAGCTTCCACTCTTTAGAAAAACGTTTTGGGACCTCTTAGAAAATGTTGGATTCCTCTAATATTTCATTTCTCTGTGTTTTGTAATGCTTGGCTGTAGAATCAGTTTGTCACTGAGATAAGAGCATGCCCATTTTGTTTCCTAGGCTGTGCTGTCTGACACTTAACACTCTGTGTTGTAGAGAGCGATGTGTAGAGAGATGGAAGGTGTCTGCCCGGCAAGTGTGCCGTGGCCATCCCCAAATGAGACATTGAAAAGTTCTCTTTCCAGACAAAACTGAGATCCCTTCCCTTTCTCCCAGCTACAATCTGGTGTGAATTTATTAGCTCAGGATTCACGAATCACATGAGAAGAATCTAGAATCCTTTAAACATACAAGGATGTTGGGTTACGTGACACAACCAGTTAAACCAGTGCCATCCTATAAAATGGTCGCAGCCGGTGGAGTCTAGCGATCAGAAAGGGCTACCACCAGCTGGCTGTGTCAGAGATCCCAAGATGAACTCAGCTCTCGACTGTATTCTGTCTTCTCTGCAGAGAAGTGAACCGTGCATCAATTCTTTGATAGCGATTTTGACTGCCTGTGGGCAGCAACTGTTCTCCTCTTACACCTTCAGTTGTCCGTGTCAAGTCGGGAAAAATTTTTATTATGGGTCAGCTTTTCTCCTGATTCCTGCTTTGATCCTCCTGGTTGCTGGCTATGCCCTAAGAAGCCAAATGTGGTCAGTCGCCAGCGAATACTGCTGCTGCAGCTGTACCCCTCCATACCGGAGAAGCAGCCCCTTGGAAAGGAGGTTGGCCTGCCTCATGTTCTTCAGCATCACCGGGAGGGCGCTGGTTGCTCCACTGACGTGGCTGACAGTGACCCTGCTGACCGGTACCTACTATGAATGTGCAGCAAGCGAGTTTGCCTCTGTGGACCAGTACCCGATGTTTGCTAACGTCACCATCGGCAAACGGGAAGAGATGCTAGCTGGATTTCCATGCTACACGTCAGCTCCCTCCGACGTGATTCCAGTAAGAGATGAAGTGGCTCTTTTACACAGATACCAGTCACAAGTAAGTTTATGACCTTTTCTCCCTCCTTTCGTACTCTTCCAAACTTACTACAGTTTCTACAAACACATCGCATGTCTGCTATTTCTCATAGTATCTGAATTCAAAGCATAAGTTAGATTCCATCAATCAAAATGGGTTCTACTGGACAGCTGCACACATAAGTAGGAAGTTGATAGTCAGTAGACCTGTTTCACTCCTGTTGCTTTACCACTTAGTAGCCAATAAGTTGTGTTGTTGTTGTTATTATTATTATTATTATTTATTAAGTTGTATCTCTCCATGTTTAACTTCCCTCACTGTGAAAGGAAGATGTAATCAGTCACCTAAATGTTTGTGGATGAGAAAATGAACTAATACATTTAAAGAGCTCATGGCTGTGCCTAGAGTCTGTTAAAAATGATGAATTTTAGTAGTATTACAAATATTATCAGAACAGTGCTATGTTACTAGATCGCATTTTTTTTCTGCAGGTTTTCATGTTTGTCTTCTTCTATACTAATTTTTTTAAATAGGAAGCTCAATTAGGTTTTTAAAAATCTCCGGTGGTGGTTCTAAATGTAATGTCCACGATACATGAGTGTCAGAGAAAGGGACGGGACAGGAGGAGGAAGACACAAGCCTGCAATACTTTTAGGTTAAATTTCAGAAGTGCAGTTTTACATTTTGGGAAGAAAAACACATGGCTTTCCCCAAGGGATGAATTAAAACATATTTTCAAAGTCCTGGATCTTAAAAGTACTGATTGCAAAGGCTTCCATGGATTTTGGCCTTTTATCTTCCCATAATTTAGATATTGTTCATTAAAAAAAAATAAAGCTAAAACACAGAATCCTGAAATGCTGAAATAATTAATACCCAGCTTAAGAAAGACCAGAAAAATTTCATTAAGATATGTTTTGTCACAGCTGGTTTTGTTGTTGTTTTTTTTTAGATTTTCTTTTTGTTGTTGTATGCTTCTTTTCTTGTTTATTTTTGACTAATCAAGAAAACCAGCTCACTCAGACAAGCTTGTGAACGCTTGTAAGAGAAAGGCCAGAGGCAGAGGACTCCTGCTCTACCTACCAGTGACTGTGGACTGTTAGCGTTCCTAAGCATTAGACTTTGCCTTCTTCACTTACCTACCAGTAAGTGATACAGAGGGGAACAAAAGAGAATCTAAGACAAAAAAAAAAAAAAAAAGTCAGCGTTTAAAAAACAGGTACAAAATAGTCACAAATAAAGCTAGCTTATCTAAAAAGGAAAACATTAAGGAGCCACAGGGTATAGTTGTTTCATGACACTTTGCTTGCCAAGGATAAGAGGAAAGAGGAATGCAGGAAGATATATCTGTGAGAACTTGGTAGCAGGTCACTGAAGACACTTTGGGAGGCTGCCATTAGTGTCCTTTTCACCAGCATCATTACAAAATATTAATTAAGCCCCCAACAAACGCATAGTCCATACCTAATGATTGAGAAGGAAGATTGGGTTATAAGCAAGGGACAAGGTTTAAACATTCTATATAAGGTTAATTGGTGGTTTATAGGATCTCTAACTTCAAGGACAGTACTTAGAGTCTATCCCACATTAACAGGTCAAATTCCTTTGTAGTATGAAGGCTACGCAGAAATGGCTTGACCTGTCCTATTTCCACATCAAACGATCATCACCGTATATTATATATTACAAGCCAGAAGCAAAGTTTTTACCCACATTTTAGTTCTGAGGGCAGTGGGGCTCCCTCTTACCATGGCTGTTTCTTGAATATTTACTGTATTCGATGCTCAAGCCTACTAATTATATCCTACTTGATATGTATAGATGCTGGGCTGGATTCTGATCACTTTGGCAACCACTGCTTTCCTGGTCTCCAAATGTCTGGCAAGATGTTGCTCTCCCCTCACCTCTCTGCAGCATCACTACTGGGTCAACCACCTCCAGAATGAGAGATCTCTCTTTGAGCAAGCTGCAGAGGAACACTCTCAACTTCTCATCAGACAGCGCATCCAGAAGGTGTTTGGCTTCATTCCTGGGTGTGAAGACATCAAACATATCCGTATTCCTTCGTGTCAGGACTGGAGAGATATTTCCATACCTAATCTCCTATGTGTAGGTGACACCTCACAGGGTCCTTATAGCTTCCTTGGGGATAGGGTGGTGGAGGAAAATGAGGAAGACAAACAAGAAGGTATTGAGATGAAACCTTGATAGCTGTACCTTTCAAAATTCAGGGTGCTTGGTTCTCCGATGCAAGAGTTTCAGTAGAATCTATTTTTTTCTTTCCTCTGACACTTATGTACAGAAGTCCTTCCACAATCAATTTATAAGGCGACAACCTCCCCATCTTTATGAAGTTTTATCAGGTGCTTATAATGACTACTGTGTCTTGTTGGTGCATTTTAAACAGGCATGGAATTTTAAGCCATGTCAAATTGGCATTTAGGTTCTGTTGCTCGGTTTGTGTGGGGAAAAAAGAAACAGTATTTCTGAGTGTTATTTTGTCATACACCCATAACAGCTACCTCAGAGAGTGGTTGAGAAATTAAATGTGAGGGCAGGAAGCATTTACCACTATGCTCTTAGACGGTGACCACAATCCAGCATCATTTTCCTCCATCCTCCCCAAAGTCCACATTCTATCACTGCCTTTCTTCACTCTGTTTCTTCACTAACATTTGGCTTTCACCATGTCTTCATTTAGATTATAAATTTTATTACCTTCTCCTCTTTCCTCAGATCAGACTACGTAGCCTACTATTGGGAGAGAATAAAATGGCCTGTCTGACATGGTGGCAGTCAGGAAGGTTTTGAGTAATGTCCTGTGCTCAGGGAGGATGACATACGCCCACATTATCATTTCTTCTCAGCATCACCCCATCTTACAAAGGCTTTTCTAAATCTTCCTCTCTGTGCCCCACAGTGGGGGTACCAGCTTCACCCTTCTCTTGTCAAATTGTACCTTTATGTGCACAACCCTCTTAAGGAACTAAGTCATGGGGTTAAACACCTTCTAGTTGTTGTAGAACTCATATTGGGGGCGGGGCAGGGCTGGAAAGATGGCTCACTGGCTAAGAGCAAATACTGCTTAGCTGGAGGACCTGAGTTCACTTCTCAGCATCCATGTCAGGTGGCTCACAGTGCCTGGAAGTCCATATCCAGGGTATCTAATGCCTCTGGCCTCCATAGGTACCTGCCTCACAGGACCATGACCCCACGGAGACGTATACATGTCTATAATTTAAAAATAAATAAATAAATAAATAAATAGAACCTAAGGTGGGGTGGCTTTCCCCTACCAGGCTTTGCCAAATATGACCTCTAGCACTTGACATCCTCTCATGTACCTTGATTAGATTTGCATCAAACCTGATTTTGGTCACGTTCATTGAAGCACCTGGCTCATTGGCCCAAAGAGGGATCTACAGCGTTTTGTTTATTCACTTCTTTAGCCAAAAAGTGATTTTTGATTGCTAGAGAACCAACTGCCAGTGGTCAGCTTGACACCAATTTCTTAGTAATCCATTTGCATACCATTATGGAGGATTCTATTTTGTGTCAAATCCTGGGTACGTTGACTTGACAAAAACAAGTAAGAATGACTTTTTCAAGAAACAAAATTCATATTTTTGAAGCAGGGCTTTCAATATACTTTTAAGTTTGATTTATTTATTCACTTTACAACCTGATTGCAGCCCCCTCTTCTTTTTCCAGTCCTCCCCGACACACATACACACAACACCCCTTTGCCCCATTTTCCTGTTTCCTTCTCCACAGAGAAGAGGGAGGTTCCCCATAGGTACTCAACCTGCCGTGGTGCATTTAGTTGCAGCAGAACTAGGTGCATCCTCTCCTACTAAGGCTGGACAAGGCAGCCCAGTAGGGGGACGGGATCCATATGGAGGCATCAGAGTCAGAGAGGGTTCCTGCTCCAGTTAGTGGCGGGACCCACATGAAGACCAAGCTACACACTGTTACATATGTGCTGGGGCCTAGGTCTAGTCCGTGTATGCTCTTTGGTTGGTGTTTCTGTCACTGTGAGCCCCCATGGGCCTAGGTTAGTTGACTCTATAGGTTTTCTTGTGGAGTCCTTGACCCCTTTGGCTCCCCCAATCCTTCCCCCATCAGACTCCCCGAGCTCTGACTAATGTTTGGCTATGGGTCTCTGCATATGAGAAACAAAATTCTATTCAGGAGTTTCCCTGATGGTAGATTGCTTAGTATAACATTTTGCTTGGTCAGGAGATTGCCCTGAACTCACTGTCAACCACTGATAACTGTCAACCATGGATAACCTGACCATTTCTCCAGGCTAACTCTTTAACCTATAGTGTAGGGATAGTGGTACACTACTTTCTGAAGGCAAAGAGCTGAACCAAATGAACTATTGAAGTCCCTTTCTAAGCTGATAAAACGCTTCTGTATGCTGTTGAGTAGGTTAATTAGTGTATATGGAGCAGCGGCTTTCAACCTTCCTAATTACTTCTGCAACACTTTAATATAGTTCTTCATCTTGAGGTAATGCCAAACTGTAAAATTATTTTTGTTGCTACATCATAACTGCAATTTTGCTACGGTTATGAATCATAATGTAAATATCCACGTTTTCAATGAACTGTGTATTCCGCACTGATAAAATGTTACAAAAGCAATTTGCAAACAAAGCAGATGTAAGTTGTGGAAGGTCCTGGAGGCTCCAGTTCCCTCAGTTATGAGACTTCTCAAAATTCTCCTAAAGCTCTAGAATTGTCTCCTTGGTGCTGGGACCTATTCATAAACATACTCGGCATTGGTTTATTGGTTTTTCAGGACCTGTACCACAAAAAAAGGGCACTCTTTAATAAGGTTTTCAATTAACAACACAATCAAAGAACATATGATGTCACAGTGTTACACCACCAGGAAGATTAGTAGTTGCTAATGACTTAACTCTAGGAAACAGCCTGGGCTGGCTTCTGAAGCCCTTTCTACATCAAACTCCGAGCAGGACATAGGAAGTTTACCTTCTCAGCCAGTTAATCAGGATCATGGCTTTTTGGTAAAGAACATAGAGAAATCCTCATCTGCATGCTTTCTAAGAACTCTTAGCATCGATATGAACAATTGAAGGATAGTATATATACTTGGGATTTCATTGTATTGTGTATCATCCACTTCAAGTAAAATAAATTCAATCCCCACCCCGACCCCGACTTTTGGTGTATTTTGTTCCACAGCCTGTTAGGTAAATTTTTTTTTCCATTAAAAACGTGGCACTTCCTCCCCTTTATGCTTAATGGATTTATGTAATTATAAAACATATAATTAAAATCAATTATATGCACTAACACTACCTTATATTTTGCTGCCAAGTGGTTTTGGCTTGCGCATCAAAATCAGTGGTTTGGCAGAGAGAGACTTGCCGACTTCTCCTGTGTCAGCTCCACTACTCCACCAGGATTCGGACCACTTCCTTTCAAGGAGAAAAATAAGCCCAAAGCTTAGCCATGGCTGACCCTGAGTCCTCTATGCTATCAAAGCTGACCTGCAGAGAACTTCCTTCCCCTTGTCATTGTCCTTGCTCCTGTGCTCTGTGCTCATTTCCAGCCGTGTTTTTGTTTAAAACTTCAAATTAATGACTGTATCTAGGAACAGCAGTGTGGGGGTGGGGGTGGGGGCGCTCAGCAGTTAGGATGCTTGCTGCTTTTCCAGAGGATCTGCGGTCTGTAGCCCAAGCCCACACCTGGTACTTTATAGCCACTTGTAACTCTAGTCCTAAGGGACCAGCCCCTCTTTTGCCGTCCTCTGGCACCTGCAGTTATGTGTCCCATGCGTGTTCTCTGTCTGTCTGTCTATCTGTCTGTCTGTCTGTCTCTCTCTCTCTCTCTCTCTCTCTCTCTCTCTCTCTCTCTCTCTCTCTCTCTCTCTTTCAGACACACACACACACACACACTAAAAAAAAAAAAAAAAGAAAAATAGAAACAGCAGTGAGACCTTGCTAGTTTGTATTAAAAGACAAGCACATATTAACCTTCACATTTGAAATCACATGACTAACTAAAGGCCTTCTGAATACAGAGTACACATATACTTGTTATCTTAAAAAGGTATCATGTATAGAGACACAATTTTAGTTTCAAAACGTACCAGCAAACCAAAACTTAGATGTGAGCAAGAAAGAGCAAGGCGACAGGCTTGGGGGTGGGGAGGACAGACAGGTTTAAAACTTCTTGTGTGAGCTGAACAGCAGCAGGTCTGCAAATTTGACTTCTGGAAAGAATGACACACTTCATCGTGGTTCTAGACAGGCAAGCAGCGTTTTTTGACTGCTTAAAGTTCTCTAACCTCAGTGTACTGGAGGACTACAGCTGTTCTGTGTGATCTCCTCTGTTGCCACCTAGTGGTTTACACGGGCACCTGCACCTGTCTGTAGCGGGAGATTGCAGTACAAGCTGAGCATTAAAAAAAACATAATGAGATCTGAAGTACTCCAACATTAAAACAGCAACATGATAGATTAAGAATGCTCAATCAATAAATCTACACAAATATTCCCAACCTGAAAAAACAAACAAACGAATGAACGAACAAACAAACAAATCACTCAGAGAAATCACCAGCCTGTCCTGGAGTTTCAGTGCGGGCGCACTCTCTTTCTCCAGCCAGGACAGCACTGTAATTTTTTTTTCCCCAGGAGGCCATAGTTATGAAGGGTTAAAGTGGAGGTCAGGGAAACACCATCTCTTGTTAATCATATGGCCTTATGGCTGTCAGTCACTCTGGAACTTTAATTTTCCTTTATATGAGATGGGAGAAGATGATTAAGTTGGAGGTGTGGTTGAGTGAACTCTTTTGAGCACAGACTTATATGAAGAGTAGTTCTGGGGAAACCTATACTGAGAAAATACCCTAGAAAGTCGCACATGTATATGGACACACTCATATGCCACAGAACTTATACTCAAAGTCCTCCATATCCTAGGCCTTGCAACTTGTCAGTGTTATTCTTATGAAAGAAGACACTTTGCAGATGTGACCAAGCTAGATAGCTTCAGATTAGGGGATTTATTCCCATGTGGTCATAAGCCATTCCTTTACAGGAGGAATCAGAGAAAGTGTGGGGCTATTCAGGGGTGGGGGATCACAGTCAGTGTCTACTCACTACAGATGAAGGTAATAATAAACAGAGCAAGGAAACAATTCTCCGAAGTTCAACGTGGCAAGCCAAGGAACCTCCTGGAATTACTCATAGGAGTATAAGTGAGGGGGTGCTTATAGGAGTAGAGGTGACTCAAAAGCCCAGCCTACGAGGGTGACAACTCACACAAGAAGGGCACCCCTGGGTCTCTCTGCACCATCTTTACTGTTTATGTAACTTTTACGAAGAAGTCTTGTCAATCACGTAAGCTTCCAGACTTCCTGGGACTCTTGAGTTGTTTACTTCCTGGATCTTGAGGAACCTCCACTCTGGGAGAAATATTCCAATTTAGAGTATATTGCCACACAGGAGAAGGAAGAGTCATTACTGAGTGTCTAGTGTCATCGACCAAGAGGGTCACGAGCTGAAGGAGGTGAGCATCCTTTATAAAGAGGCAAAGATGTAGAATTGTTTCCAAGAGCCAGCAGAAGGAACACTGCCCTGCTGACATCTTGATTTTGACCTATAGAGATATGTGTCAGACTAGTAAGAATTCTAGGTAGTTCTAATAAACTACAAGACAGTAATTTTGCATTTCTTAAAACCAATCACATAGTGTTGTATAGTGGTGGCACACTCCAACACATCTTGAGAGTTTAGGGACCCAAGACCTTTTCAACAATGTTTCTAGCACAAGACTGTATCTGCCCCAATGGTCCACTTAAGCAAAACTGTTGCTCCTAGAACCTGTCATCTAGCTACCTATCAGTGATCTATCTTTCTTTCAATCATCCATCCATCACCTATCTCTATACTAGTTTCCAAATAAATAAAATGCAATGTAGTCCAAGTTTAAGGTGTTGCAAACTGCAAAGGGACAGCTTATATTAACTTTATTGCATTCATGAATGTTTCCCGCTCCCCTCTCTGGTCTCTTTTCAGTCTAGGACTCAGTGTGTAGCTCAAGCTGACACTGAATTAATGATCCTTCTGCCTCAGCTAACTGAATACTGGAATTACAGAAATATACTAGTCCAGGTCTGCAGGCTTCATTTGTAAGCTTCAAGTATAATTAAATATATATTCTTTTAGTTGGCAGTTAGCATTAACGGACCTGTATACTGTAAGTTAATTTCATCACATATTTCATTTTTTTCAAATGTAGGAAAGCAAACGTCAAGGCAAAAAACGAATTATTTTGTTCCGTTGTTTTGTTTCTCGAAACAGGTTTTCACTGTGTAACCCTTGGCTGTCATTTCAAAAGGAATCTCTTAATTTCCGTGGATCTTTACGGATTGTATACATTCCATACATCAAGCTAGCTTGCTATTGGAAAGACTATGTGGCTGCTGTTCCTTCCCGTGAAGAAAATTCACCTGCTAAATAAGTATCTTTAGTGGAATAACTAAGATACTTAGAGAAAGGTTTCTTTTTTTTTCCCCCTTGAGGATAACACCCAAAACATCATTTCTCTGTCCTCCAAACAAGAAAGCAGGTTATTACAGGCAAAAAAGGAGGTAATGGTTATTACAGGATTCTGTTCTCCTTTCCATCAGAGTGCCTAGCCTTTGAGCTTTCTCTGAAGCATCCTGGGTACCAGGATGGGGCACGCCAGCGAAGCAGCACTGAACAGCAGTTTTACGCCCTCGCGTGGCCAAAGATACCCGGGAGCTCCGCCCCCAGGTGCCAACTCCTGCCTGAGTCTCCAGCCAGGAGTGGGGTGGGGGCCCGGCATTTCCGCTTTACCCCCGCACCAGGGTGGGCTGCTCCTGCTGCTAGCTGCCTAGGATTAAACTTTGAGCCCTTTTGCTTGGATCTCTGTCTTCTGGCCGCTGTTCAATTTGGACGCTCTGCGGCGGATCAAGGACTCTCTCACACTGGAATGAAAGCTAGGAGAGAGTCGCCAGTAGGTCTGTTGCAGGTCGTTATTTTCACCTGGCAGGGCGTCCGAGGCACTTGCAACCAATATCAAAAGAGAACCTACTCCAAGAAGGCAGTGAGCATGGCCTGAGAAAAGTGTTTGCAAGACAAATCTGACCGATTAAGAGTAGGTCGCTCACGTATTTTGGGTAAGTTTTTTTATTGGCAGCCATCAAGAAAGCACATCCTAGCCTGGGCACAGCGGCTCACACTTTTCGAGGGCAGATTGGTCTACAGAACTGAGCTCCAGGACAACACAGAGAAACCATGTCAAAAATCAAACACGAAAGAAAGAAAGAAAGAAAGAAAGAAAGAAAGAAAGAAAGAAAGAA
>OU015750.1:74905486-74923927 GCA_907169655.1 Acomys percivali
TCTCTCTCTCTCTCTCTCTCTCTCTCTCTCTCTCTCTCTCTCTCTCTCTCTCTCTCAGCAGCTATTAATTGCCTGTAGCTCTCCATCAAGTGATAAGGACCTATGGATTTCTCCCTTTCTTGTTGGCTTGTCAGTTGGTGTTGTCATTGTTCAGGCCTTGTTTAATTATTTTTGAAATTTCATGTCCACAGAAACTTGTCCTGTCTAAAAAATCTTGCAGCAGACTTTCTGGTCCTCTCTCTTCTGCTATGTTCCCTGAGCTCAGGTGTATGGGTTGTGTTCAAGATGTATTATCAGTGAGGCATCCCATAGTCACTTGTTGTCTGCATTTTGATTAATCATGGCTTCTGTTTGTCAGTCTGCTTTGAAAAGCAAGTTCTTTGACGAGTCGTGAGGACTACACTTATCTGTGTCTCTGAGCCGATTAGACAAGTTAGGAATGTTCTAAACGTTTTCTTAATAAAGAGGTGATCAATTAAAGGGGCATTCCACTTAACAGGGGAAAACATGCAAGTAATCGCCATGCTGTAAGTTTTATGGTTGTTGAACATGACCTATTCTGGCAGATTGTTTTTAGTCATTCCATCAGGAAACAAACTTTGCATTCGCTTTGTCCTTTGACCCCCTGGTCACTGAAACGCGTAGCATCATCTCTGTCAGATGTTCGCTGTCTTTTTCACTTGCCATTTCTGATATCAGAACTTCATCATTAAAGCTAGTCTAGCCAGAAGTGATACTTGATTTTTCCCTTACTACCCATCATCAAGGCCTGACACTTTTATTTTCAAAATTTACCTGGAACTTGATTCTACCTTGCGAGTCTACACCTGTCCAAACCAGCACAGTTTTGCTTAACTTATCACCACAGCCTCTTGTCTTTCTACTCTTCAGATTTTGTCCCATCGAGTAGCCACAGTAGTATTTCTCAAACACAGTCTGACCCACTTCCGCTTCAACCTCCAACCAGATCACTGCGCATGCCTCCAACCTGCCAAGGGAACTGTCTCCTTTAGCACTTTGAAGCAACTCTTCCCAGAAGTACATCCTGGTAACAAATCATTGGAATGCATTTTAATAAGCAAATAAGCAGATTACATCTGAAATGTTGCCTTGTGGACTTTGGTCCAAAGTATCTCAGAAGTTTTCTTTTCATCCTTTTAAAGTCTTAAAGAAGACAAAACAAAACAAAAACCCTTAATATATTTAAAACAAGAAATCAGAATTCAAGTGTGCCTCAATACGTTTGATATAATATATTCCTATGCTGTGATACTAATTAAACAAAACAAAAACAAACAACAAAGATGAAACCACAGCTCTCCGTGTAAGTTAAACACTGTGCTTCACAGTGTTTAATCTCAACACACAGGCTGCCGTGGGGTATCACGAGTTCTGGCAATCTTGGGTGAAACAGCAAGATCCAAGCAAGCAACAGCAACACCAACCAGTCAAATGCTACAAAACCTAAAAAACTCATCTATGGAACGATCATAATTTTAGCAAGAGAAAAACTATACAAGTAAAGCCAGCTTCAATACGTAAGAAAGGTAGAGAAATTTGGGGTATTTTTCACGAAACACATTTCCCCACATTCTATTTAAGCTAACACATGTTCCTTTATTATAAACAAATATAAACCCAAGTAACTGCTTAATGCTCACTTCACAAAAACGTGTTTGGACGTTTTCTTAGCTTTGCAGTTACGGTTGTTCACATCTTGATTGTTGTAACGAACTTGAAGCTGACAGGTCTATTAGCAGAAGTGGAACTTAATCAAAGGCTGAGTAATTTTCCCGATATTTCATTGCAATGTTTGCAATGTCAAAACCTGTTCCTAAAACCCGCACTTCCATCTGTTCGTTGAAACACTACTGTAGACCTCTTTAAGCCAATTCCCTGCCTCGTTTATTTCACGTCTGTAACCTGAGGCCCAAGATCTGAGCCCGAGGCCCGACTTCTTGCCTCCCGGGTAAGGCCCGGGATCCACAGATGCCTGGACTGTCCACATGGCGCCCCAGGCAACCCCAGACCCCAGAATTCCTACAGCAGCCGACCCCACGCTGCTCAATCCCAGAGTTTAGGAAGAGAACCTGGAAAAGCGGAAGTCGATGACCTCTGCGCCCCGCCCTCGGCAACGCCACCACGCCCTACGCGAGACTCAGACTTTCAGCCCTGAGACATCGAGCCCAGAACGAGGGTGCGGAAGGCCGCAAAGCCCAGTTCCCTCCAGCCAATCCCGAGCAGTCGTCGGCGGGCAGCGAATCGGCGACACGCATTCCAGGCACGACGAGTCGATCTCCGACGTAGGGATCTGGCGCTCCGGCTGTTTCTCAGCAGGCCCGGCCTGCAGGCGTGGGTCCAGGCCTTTTCTCCCACCCGGACTGTGCGCGTGCGCTCGCCCGGCAGCCGGCGGCCGCGGTGTCCGCTGCAGCCTGCCGCCAGGGAGTCGCGCCGATGCACGGGCAGCAGCGCGGGCCACGATGACAGATTACGGCGAGGAGCAACGCAACGAGTTGGAGGCTCTGGAGTCCATCTACCCCGACTCCTTCACAGGTGACTTTGGCGGCCGCGCGGTTGCTGGGGCGGAGGCTGGGGCGCTCGGCCCTCCATCCCTCTCTCCAAGTCACTTTCCAGCCCTCCGCTGCTCCATTCCTCCCTGTCCTGAAATCTGAAGGTCCGGGTGGCCTGGCGGAGGCCCTGGGATCGATCCCGAGGGTTTTGGTTTCGCATAACCGCAGCCACCCGAGATTCACGGAAGCACACGGAATTTAGAAACTCAGTGCGATGAGTTTCGCCGGAGCCACGGAGGGTCCTCCCCCTCTCACCCCGCTTTTAACCTGTGAAGTAGCAGCTGTTTTCCCTGCGGCGGTGGTTGGGATGCTCAGTTTGGAGAGCAGCACACTCGGGGTTGTCTTTATTTTATTTTATTTTATTTTTTTTAAGCATAAGAGTGATCGGTGAACGAGGTGGCCGCTGTGGATCTTAGGTGTCTTAGACATCGTGGAAGTTCTGGACGTTGAGGGTAGACCAGTGGTTTGCGCTCTGGGTCTTCAGGCCAGAAGCCACCCGGTTCTTACCTCTTCTTTGACTCAGCAGACTTGGGTTTGGGATTCAGCCTCAGCTCAGAAGGAAGGAAAAGCAGATTGGGGCTAAGAGACAGATTACTTAGGAAAATTCTTCCGTGTGTGTCTGTGTTTCCTTGGACAACCTATCTATGGTTTTCCCCAGATTTGAGACGCACTCAAGGTAAAGCCAGCTCTGAATTGGCAGGGGTTTCTACTCCACACCCTCTTTGGGGAATCTAAGTGTTGTCGGTATCTGATTGTCTGAATTAAGAGCCTAAGGGATATTGCTTTATCTCCTAAACCCTCCCCACCCCCTACCCCCATTGTTAAGCTTTAGGGTGTTTTGTTTTTGTTTTTTGTTTCTTTCTTGGCTTCACTTTTTGACCCACTTCTTGCAATGGTAGCAAATTTTGTTCTGCTTTACCAACAGGCAGATGTATCTCAGCTACCCCTGTGTAGCTCCAGTGCTGTTCATGCTCTCTCACACCAGCAATACAGCTGTGCTAAGGATGTTAAGGGCGTGAGTGAAGAGGGGTTTGAGAGTGTCATTACCTGGGTGAGTGTGTGATGGAGTCTGGCTCCCTTCACTGTCCTTGCTTGTATAGCAATGTCAAACTGAAATAGATAACATAGATAAATTCATAAAATAGATAGACAGGATTTCTCTGTGTAGCCTTGGCTGTCCTGGACTCCCTTTGTAGGCCAGGCTGGCCTCAAACTCCCAGTGATCCACCTGCCTCTGCCTTCCAAGTGCTGGGATTAAAGGCATGTGCCACCACACCTGGCTTTAACAAAACTCTTAATGCCGGAAGCCTCCTGCTTCTCTCTCAAAAGTACTTTGATTCTGGGCTGGAGAGATGGATGCACACGGGTTAATAACACACCTGCCTCTCTAACTTCAGCTCCAGGGGACCCAACACCCTCTCCTGGTCTCTGCAGGTCTTTCACACCTGGTGCACGGCCACACACACACACACACACACACACACACACACACACACACACACAAACACAAGAGTATTCTGATCTTTTCACAGTGGTGGAAGTCTGGCACCTGTGGTTTGTCCTAGCCCACAGCAGTGCATTTGAGCAAGCAGTGCATTAAAACAGGGTTACTCATCGTCAGAACACAGGAGCCCACCAGGTGTGGTAGGACATGCCTATAATTCAAGCACTGGCAAGCCTGAGTCAGGAGGATTGGGAATTCCCGGCCAGTCTGGGTTATGTGGTGTAACCCCAGCTTGAAGAATACAATGAAGTAATCTTTCCATCCCTACATTGGTATTACTTCCTTCTGACATTTTTGTTTTTGCTTTCTTGAAACAAGGTTTCACTGTGTAGCCTTGGCTGTCCTGGAACTCACTCTGTAGACCATGTTGGCCTCTAATGTTTAGAGATCTATCTGCCTGTCTTTGTAACTCCAGAGTGCTGGGATCAAAGGCATGTCCCTCCACTACCTACCCAGATAATATTAGGTTTAAAAAGTTAAGTAGAAGTTATTTTTATTATAGCAGCATCCATTCAGGGAGATTCCTTCAGGAAAGGGCTTCTGGCTCTAGTTTTGTTTTGTTTTTTTGTTTTTTGTTTTGTTTTTTTGGTTTTTTTTCCTTAAGATGTAGTCTCATCATGTTGGTCAAGGAGCAGCAGCAGCAGCAGCAGTAGGAGGATCAAAGGTCGGGATGGAGAGCTAGAAGGTTTTTAAAGGAGATTTCCCTGGACCTGTCCGAAGGCATATCTGTTTTCATTTGTTTGTAAGAACTTATCCCATCTCAGAGAGGTTTTTCTTTCTTTCTTTCTTTCTTTCTTTCTTTCTTTCTTTCTTTCTTTCTTTATTTTTATTTCCTTTTCTTAATTGTACCCATTCTCCTTTACTTCTTCTTTCTAGGGGCAGGTGTGGTGTCCTCTGCAAGCTTGGGTTTCGTCAAGTGTCTGATGGGAAGTAATGTAAATGCAAATACTCTGTAGCTTTCAATAAGTATAAGACACTCCTATTTAGCTGCTTCTGTTAATGGGACCTCATTGTTCTTTGTCTTCATCAGCTGCTAACTGATTGTTTGCTCTGTGGTCATCTGCTGCTCCCCTTGGAAATGCCAGGGCAGTTTCTGTCCCCACTGTGGTTCTGCACTCTTTCTGTTCCCATGCTCTTACAGGCCTCCTGTGGCTTCTCATGAATTGGCAGTTCCACTTCCTTTGCTCCCTGCTCTTGTCATCTGAGGTTGTAAGTGTTGTTCTTGCTAACTGCTCTGTGTCCTGGGGGCATCTTCATTTACCAAGGATTTATTAGCTATGCGGTAAAGAATTCAGTCTGTTAGGGAAGTAGGTGATATATATTCAAGGAGAGGGCATAGGTCAAGTTGTTTTGGAAAACTGTGAGATTATGAGTTAAGTGGACTGGGGGGACAGTCTCAGAGGGACGTCATATGTGTAGAAGCAGGACTCTTTGCTGAGTACATTGGTGCTGGTGCTAGAACACAAAGAAGTGAGAAACCAATGAGAGTGCACTAACAAGTGAGCAGGAGCCAGATGACTGCGGGCCTTGTCAGAGGTCAGATATGATCTAATACGTCAGTGGGTCCTCCATGCACAGGCTGCACAGTGCGTATGACAGACGTTGCTGTATCACCTATTGTTTTCACAAGGACTAGGTTTTATATAGCTCCATCCCTTTCTGTAAGCATTCTTAAACTCTTTGAGGACAAATAGAGAACTGTTTTAGTTTTTGTTGTTTGTCTCCCTCCTCCCCTCTTTGTCAGGGCTTCACATAGCTCAGGCTAGCCTCCAGTGCCTTATATAGCTGTGGATGTCCTTCAAGTCCCGACTATCCGGCCTCTGCCTTCTAAGTGTTGGAATTACAGGCAGGTGCCACCAGAGCTGTCCTTAGATGCTTATAAAAGTGATGTGGTAAAACTCTGTGCTAGAAAACGGAGCAGAGATGGAGCTGGGGATGGGGGGGGAGAGAGACTCTTCCTTTGATCTGTGTAATGCTTATATTTTGTCACTGTCTTCTGTGGCCTCAGCTTTCAATCTCTGGCAGTTTTTTCCCTCTCGCTTTTTTCCCTCTACCAAATTAAGGGTTCCTTACAAAGGTGCTGTTGTCCTTTGTTTATCTTTTTTCTGATGATTGCATGAGTCTAATTCTCATGATCTCCTTACTCTGATAGCTTCAGCTTTTACCAGAAGATGCAAATTGAATTCAGGCCTTGTTTGGTTCTCCTTTGTGCTCATTTCTGAGTGCCTGTTCCTCGCCTCTGCAGGGTTCCCTCATTTAGAACATGTCTGATTTCTTCTGTACTCTTGATTGGTTTAATGGCACCATATTTACAGTTGCAAACTCGGCCTTAATTTCCTGCTATTCCCATGGCTCCCATCCTAGTTCAGAACCTCATTATCGTTGCCTGATTGATTATAGAGGTTGCCTAGTTTCTTCAGCTTCTCACTGTTGCTAGGTTTACTGTCCTGTGTAAAGATGCAGAAAGTGTTACTGCCTAGGATTCCACTGTCAAACATACTTTGACTAGTCTACTCATGTATGCCCACCCAACAGAAAACGTGATTCTCCTCTAAGTGGTCCTCAGCATTTCAGCATTGTGCTCTGCCACCTGGGAACCTTCACATATACCTATCTCTACTTGCTAATAATGTGCCATCCATGCCTTTTAACGTCCCTGAAATCCATCAGCAGGAAACACTTTTCTTTTTCTTCTTCTTTTTAAATGAAGCCCTCTGTGGTTTATACAGCCCTGCCGCATACAGCTGAAGAAATGTATTTAGGTAGTTTATTTGAAAGCTCCTTGGCTCAGTGTCACATCTGTGGCATTGGAGTGTTGATGTATTTGACTGTTTCTGAGATGCATTTGAACATGACTGAAATGAGAACTTACATATCATAGTTTAATTGGCTTCATTTTTAGTGGTATATAAGGTAAATGACTTGTGTTTAACATCTTACAAATTTGACTGACTGTAGATAAGGGTATACAACCATGGCCTTGATATTGGAGTTACAGGATTTGTATTTAACTGTGTAGCACTGTATAAGTAAGAGTGTGGTGCTCAGTCAGTCTGGCTGTGTTGTTAGACTAATGGCTTCCAGGTGTCCTTGTTGGTTGGTATGTTTCTGGGTTAAAGTGGTCATATATTTCATGATATGTTAATGCTAAGGAAGAGGAAAGAAACCCATTAAATGTATTGTAATAAACACTTAAAATCAGTAAGAACAACCTATCTGGGAGCCTATAACAAGCTTTCAGTGCCTTTTCCGCATGGGGTGTGTTGTCTGAAACTGTGTGGACACTTGGAGTCCAGGGAGAGTGCTTCATCTTTTGGGCAAACTGCTTGTGAAACGGCGCTCTTAACCACTGAGCCATCTCTCCAGCCCCCATCCTTGTGGTTTAAGCCAGACTCAAAGGCCTCTGTCTTACAAACAGTACTGGTAGCATGTGTCTGAAGTGGCTTCAGGAAGCGCCTGGCATTTTAAAGCCATACAGTATCCCTGGTGGCTTGAGTGATCTGTGCTCCTCCAGGTTTCACACAGCTGCTGCCAGCCTTGAGAGGCCCGTGCTCTGTGAGGCTTAGGCTCTGTAGCCACCCCTGTACCTAGGACCTTCCTGATTTACGTCCCACTTGGTTTGTTGTTGTTGTTGTTTTGTTTTTTTGAGATAGGGTTTCTCTATGTAGCCTTGGCTGTCCTGGACTCGCATTGTAGACCAGGCTGGCCTTGAACTCATGGTGATCCGCCTGCCTCTGCCTCCCAAGTGCTGGGATTAACCGTATGCGCCACCACGTCCGGCTTCCACTTGGTTTTTAATATAAATTTCCTTTGCTTTTTTTATTTTTGTCCATTATTTAATCCATTAAGCCAGTATTTGATGACTTTCTAGTACCCACAGGGCACTGGTTTGGGGTTTCTCACAGCGTTTTCTAATACTCTTGTGTGGGAGTTCACAATTAACAGATGTTGTTGGACATGCTCTTAAACGGTCTTGAAGCTTCCTTATTTATGTAAATGTTACTTACAGGTCTTGATTAGTGAATAATTTGATGTTCAGGTTCATAGGTGATTTCTTTATAATTGTGTGAAAGGTAGCTCAATCTTTTGGAAAGATTTGACTCCACTTAAACATGTAGAAAATAACAGGAAATATAACCTGTCATAACATGTGTATCAGTGGGTAGTGGCTGGTGAAACAGCGCCTGTTTATCTTTCTGTGTAGGATTTTTTTGGAATGTAGTTTTTTATATACAGGCAGATTTTTGAACAAAGTATAGATGACTTACTGTTTAACTGGTTAGAGAGTTATTTACTAAAGATACTTCCTTGCAGATTAAGATGACTTGATTGAAAAAGTGGGTTTATCGCTTCAGGGTTCTGTTGTCTGTGTTGGCTGAAATGGAAATACAGCGAGGTACAAACCTCTAGCTGTTGCTGAGCAACAATAACTTGCTGGATGTGTCTACTTTAGGAAGCATCTCAGTAACCGCTGTGTGTGTTTTCTTGCAGTGTTATCAGAGAACCCACCCAGCTTCACCATTACTGTGACGTCAGAGGCTGGAGAAAATGACGAAAGTAAGTGTGATGAAATTACTTGTGATTTTTTTCTAGGCTCCTTAGGAACTTTGCTCCTTCTGCAGTGCTGTGCAGTGCAGGTGTGGAGTTGCTGTTATTGTGCACAACTGTGGGTTTGTAGTCTGCGTTTACTGTGGGCGTGGCTCCCAGGATGGAGGCAGTCAGGGCACAGCATGTGCTGTGTTTAAAAGTGAAACAGGTTAACAATACAGCAGATGAAGGGAAGATAGAGGCTTCTGTTTCAGAAATTTGTCAAGTGATTCCTACTTTATGACTTCTGCTATGTTTTGGAAGTATAGCTTATTTATCGACTGTTTGCTTTTACAAACACGTCGAATGTACACCTGTCTGTTTTTCATTGTCGTCATCCTCTTAAAGTAAAACAGCCTTAAAACTACTAGGTTAAATAAATTAAATGTAGTGATAATGCGAAGGTTATCTATTTTTGGTCTAAGTCAGTTAACATATCAATTTAAAAAGTTATATATAAGTGGACAGCCTCAAGTATGTTTTTCTCAGGTGGGAACACCAGTTCTGTGAGGAGAATCAGCCAATTATAGCGGCATCCCTTGGAAACTGTTAGTTTCTTAATAATGGAAAGTGAGTTTCACATTGAGGTATTTTGAAATCTCAATGAAAAGGATAGATACAGTTCCTGTTTCTGTACTTTAAGTTTTTACAGATTTTCCAGTACTACATTAAAGTTCCCCTGAACATCAGCTGGCTGTGTGAAACCAGTATGTATGCTGAATGGCATGGCACTGCTCATTGAGACAGAATTTAATTTTCTTATTAAAGTTGCCAGAGATTATTACCATATTCTTAACAGTACCTTTATTGGGAGCTAGTAGCACTCCTGTAATAACAGCTGTGGACAGTTCATGCTTAACTTGAGATACGCTTTTTACTCTTGTGAAACAGTGCCCACCTTGTGCTGGTTTTGTCCTTATATCTCACTTTAACGAAGCGATTACTAAAAGAGTAGGCCGAGGAGAATCCTGGCAAGGTGATCATCTTCACCCTCATGACAGCTGTTCAGAATCAGATAAAAACTAGAAGAGAGGAAGAAAAGAAACAGAAAGAAAAGGAAGCAGAAGAAGTAGAGAAGGTGTAGATGAAAACCTTGTTTTCCATTTTCTTCACATCTCTTGATTGGCTTATTTGATATATAGCTTCTGGATGTGGCATAAATGATTATTTAAAAACTAGTCTCACTAGTTCTTATGGCAAGTTGAAACGAAAACATTTCATCTCATCCAGTAAACTTTCAGTGCTGGTGAATAGAGAAATACGCTGTTGTGGGCTTAGATTAGTACAGGAAAACTGTTAGACCATGGTGCAGGAATGTAAGAAAATCTCTCTTTGTGCGCTTCTACCTATGGGATGTTATTGTAAGGAAAGTATGTCAACACAAGTAAATGATGCATGGGGTGTTAGAATAATCATGGTTCTGTCTTAACCACTAAGTGGTGCTGTACTTAGGAAAGTTTGCTTATTTTTAATATTGAAGGAATATTGCTTTTATTTTTTTAAGATTTATTTTTATTTTATGTGCACAAATGTTTCTCTGATTGTAACTGTACATGCTTGCTTCCTCAAGAGGCTAGAAGATGGGGTTCAGATCCCCTGGAACTAGAATTATAGGTGGTTGTAAGCCACCATGTGAGTACTGGGAAATGAGCGTAGGTCCTCTGGAAGAGCAGGTAGTGTTCCTCACTGCTGAGCCATCTTCCCGGCCCCTGGTGTGTGTGTTTGCGTGTGCTTGTGATTCCTTGCTGTGTGTGGAGGTTAGAGGACGATTGTAGGTGCTGGTCTTTGCTTTGCCTGGTCTGCAAGCTTTGTCCTGTGTTGGCTTCCTATCTTGGCACTGGAATTCTGTGTGTGCTATATTTCACCCAGCTTTTATGTGACAAATACTTTACTCATGGACTGTCTGTTCAGTCTTTCAGTCTTACTTTGAATTGATAAATAATTGTAAACATAGTGTAGTGTTTTGATTTGGCAAGTTTACATATAGTGAAATGACTCAGTTATATGTGTAGCGTTATAGCTATCATTACTTTTCTATAATGAATACCTGGTGTTGCTTATAGTAGAAGTAGCAAGTTTGTAAAAAGCTTATACTTTTTACCAGGTGTGGTAATACATATTCAGTCCTAGCAGTTAGCCTCTCAAAATGGCGCAGTGTAAAAACGTGTCACCTAGCCACCCAGTTAGCAATATCCTGCTGGAAGCATTCATATTTGAATATGAATTCCAGGCTATTGCTAAGTCCTGTGCAGTCAGGAACTTCCTCTAGTAAAGGCTAAATGTAAAACTATGCAATAATTTTGTTAATATTATTTTTAATTACGTTTTGTTTATTTAGCCAGGATTTTAAAAAAATGCATTTTGTCTGCCTTTAGTAAAATGCTACTAAGTAGTAAATGTATTTCATGGGCAGAAGGGATTTCTGCCATTCCCTTGATTTGTTTGACTCATGTCCTTGAGGGGGTTGTTTATATTAGTAATTCTGCTGTGCTACTTTTCACTGGTGTTATAAATTATTGACTCACTAGAAGCACTGATTTTTATACTTTTAATATATTCACATTAAACCTTTATCTTGTGCCTTAGCTGTCCAGACTACTCTCAAGTTTACATATAGTGAAAAATACCCCGATGAGGCTCCCCTTTATGAAATATTCTCCCAGGAAAACCTAGAAGATAATGATGTCACAGACATTTTAAAATTACTGGCATTGCAGGTAAGGAAATCATTTTGTTTCATAGTAGCATATTTTATTGGCCTTTATTAAATGTTAGCTAGAAAATGTTTTTAAATATATGTAAATAGTACATTGTCCAGAATTCATATGTAGCCACAAAGCATCGTTTTTTAAAAGACAAGATTTTTATTTTTTGAGAGTTTCATTCATATATAAAATGTACCCTCCGAGAGTCCCCTCAATACAGCGCCCCCCACCTTCATATCTTTTCTTTACATCTTATTCTTTCTTTTTTGTTGTTTTAAAGATTTGTTTAATTATGTCATGTATGTGTGTGTTTCTAGGTGGCTATGTGCATGTGAGTGCCGGTACTGTCAGGGGCGTTGGGTCCCCTGGAACTAGGGTAGTGTTGGCTGTCCGATGTAGGGCCTGGGAACTGTATGGTCTTCTGGAAGAGTGCTTGGTGCTCATAACTCCACTGAGCTGTGTCTCCAGCCCTTCCTTCAATAGCTCACTAAGACCGATTAGTGCTACCAATATGCAGTTGGCTAGGGCCATTCACTGGAGCATGGGCAACCCACCCGTCAGCCATACCCCAAAGAAAAATGACTCTTTCCCATGGAAGCTACCACTCAGCTAAGGGCGGGCAAGCCCTGTGCCTTGCCCCTTCAATGCTGGAATTTTGGCAGGTTGATGGAATATAGGTTTTTTTGTAGGTCTCTACAGCTGTCATGAGATTATGAGTGCAATGGCAGTGTCATGTCCAGAAGACACATAACACCTCTCTATCTTCTGGATCTTATAGTCTTCCATGATGTTTCGTGAACTTTGGGGATAGAATGGGCTGACATACATGTCCTGTTTATGGATAAGGAGGCAGCAGTCATTTATTTTCCACACTTTGGGAAACTACAATTCTCTCCAAGGTTGGGAACTCCTTAATCTATAAATACAATCATAAATACTTGAAGGCTGTTGGACAACAGTCTTTAGCAAAGCAGTAGTAGTAGGTTCCCTGTTAGGCTCCGTGACTTCCCTAGTCATGGGCCAGGTTTTGACCAGGTTTACAGGAAAACACTGTATGAATTTGTACTATGTATATACCTGGGGCCTGTGAAATCTAGAAGAGGCTACTGGACCACCTGGAACTGAAGTTACAGAGAAATATCTAAATTAAATGATTTATCATAGATCAGATGGACTTGAAGGATATCTATGTAACATTCCATCCAAACACTGAAAAATACACATTTTCATCCTGTGGAACTTTCTCTAAAACAGATTATATATTAGCACACAGAAAACACAAGAAAACTGAAGTAATTGGAGCAAGAGAATCTCTAGAGAGTGCACGCGCGCGCACACACACACACACACACACACACACACACACACACACACACACTCACAAACACGTACACACTCACAAACACGCACAGAGATTAAACAGCACACTACTGAATGAGTAAAGGTCCTTGAAGAAGTCAGGAGGGAAATAAAAACATTCCTAGAATCAAATCAAAAGGAAAACAACATAGCAGAACCTATGGAATATGATGCAAACAGTCTGAAGAAGGAAGTTTATAGCTTTATCTATGATAAAAAAAATCTCAAATAACTTAAAGATACCTCAAAGCTATTGAAAATGAAGGATCCAAACTCCATCAGTAGACTGAAAAAAAGAAATCATTACACGTAGTGCCAAAATGAATGAAAAGGAAACAAACAAACAGAAAAAAAAAATACAAAGAATCAAAAAACAAGAATTGGGTCTTTGGGTCTTTGAAAAGATAAACAAGAAAGACACTTAGCCAGACTTACCAGCAGAAAGAGAATAGGGGCTGAGGGACTGCTCAGCTGTTAAGAACACCTGCTGCTAGTGCAGAGGACCTGGGCTTGCTTCCTAGCACCCACATGGTAGATCACAACTTCAGGATACTGAGGTCATCCACTCTGCTCTGCTGGGTTAGTCTCTGATGTTACATCCATGTCCTCTTAGGTTATCTTAATCAGTAAGAAGTGGCCCTTCTTTTTCTTCTTCATGAGGTTTTGGTTTTAAGTCTAAGTTGTTAGATTTTAGAAAAACGATAACCTGCTTGTTTCCTAGGTCTGTGACCTAGTCATTAAAGACAAGGGCACATGTAGCTTGGGGTGACCTTGAACTCCCTGTGTAGCCAAGAATCCCTGACCCTTTTACTTCCATCTCACAAATGCTAGGATTTACAGATTACTACTTCTGGCTCTATACTCAAGTTTTCAGTGTCCACTTATCCAACTATATGGTATAACCGAATGAAGAATTATATTATAAACATGGGATTTAATTATTGCAATAACATTGTATTTGTGGTCAGTTTTTTCTTTCCTGAGAAGTTTGTTTTTTGCTACCTTTGCTTGCTTTACACAGGCCGAAGAGAATCTTGGCATGGTGATGATCTTCACCCTCGTGACAGCTGTTCAGGAAAAGTTAAATGAAATAGTAGATCAGATAAAAACCAGAAGAGAAGAAGAAAAGAAACAGAAAGAAAAGGAAGCAGAAGAAGCAGAGAAGGTGTAGATGAAAACCTTGTTTTCCATTTTCTTCACATCTCTTGATTGGCTTGATATTTAGCTTTGTTTGTTTTTCTGATAATTTTAGTAACTTTTGAAAATTGTAATAGACTAAAATGTATATTTTACGATTAGTGAAGTTTTGACTGATGACATATTGTAACAGGAGACAGACTGATAAAACTTACTTGTATGGCACCAAGAAATATAAGTTGTTCCAGCCAGGTAGTAGAGCTGAGCTAATCAAACCCCATCACAGTGATCTAAACAGTTCCTATGTGCACGGGGACCAACTCCAAAGCCTGAACTGACACGAACATGTGATGGCAGGGTTATAAGCTAATGTGTATTCAAAGCATATTAAAACCAAGAACTTTCTTAATAAATACCTATGGCGAGTACAGTTAGTACATTGCATATTATCTTTTTTAAAAAAAAATTTTTTTAGAGGAAGAATGTTTTTAAAAATTGACTTTTTCATTATAAACTGCTGAAACTAACTAGAGCTGTAGCCCAGGCAGAAATCATGAATGCTTTTCTGTGCTTCACTTCTGTGGTTGGGTGTACCCAGAAGGCTTCATTTGTTAAGGTACTGCCTTACTGACATAGTGCTTTGTGTCTTTCATTTTCTAAGAAACTATTTCATGGCACTCCTGTAACAATTGAGAACTTTTTGAGTTGGAAGGCCAAGTTTGATGCAGAACTCCTGGAAATTAAAAAGAAACGGATGAAAGAAGAAGAACAAGCAGGGAAAAATAAGCTAAGTGGTATGGTGCCTCCCTGCTATGGTCACTCCTGCCACCTCACACCGCATGCCACTTCCTGACAGCAAAGATGATGGGACAGATTTCTGTAGCATACTTGTGTCTTTTCATGCACAGTTCATAGTTACTGTTCGTGCTGTAGCTTGCTTGGTGTTTGGTGAGTTGGTTTGTAGTCTAGATCCTGAGATAAGAATATTGAGGAAGGGGATGCAGGCTATCCAGATGCGACCCGGTAGGCTGTGATCAGAAGGTGGGAGAGGAGGACCCCCCTGGTCAGAGGTCATGGGGAGGAGGGGAATAGGGCGGAAGAGGGAAGGAGGGTGGGAACTGGAAGATAAAAGCAAGGGGATTACAGTCGAGATATAGTGCAAATAAATTATAATAAGAAGAATCAATGAGTAAAAGTAAATACTGAGGACTAAAATGAAACCCAGAGTTTTCCAGGCCCATGCAACCTAAGCTTTTCACTTTTTTCTCTTAGTGTGAATACATGTCTTGCATTTTATGCTACTGCACAATTCATGTTTATTGGAATTCCCAGAAACACAAATGCTCAGATTTGTTTTCTTGAGTTCTTTAGCCTTTTAAGTAATTGTAGGGGATGAAGGAATGCTATGCCATTTGAATTAAGCATATTTCTTTCTTTTAGGGAAACAGTTATTTGAAACAGATCATAATCTTGACACATCGGATATCCAGTTCCTGGAGGACGGTAAGATACTCTCAGACATCCCTATGGATGTCATGTGTCGTCTTCTGATCTCTGGAAAGCGGGGAATATTTTTATTTAGTGTGAAAATTTTCTACCAGACTTGTTAAAAATACATTTTGAAGATAAGGTTTAATAGTTCTTCAGTTGAGGGCCGGGCATGGTGGCGCACACTTGAATCCCAGCACTTGAGAGGCAGAGGCAGGCGGTTCTCTGTGAGTTCAAGGCCAGCCTGATCTACAAAGCCAGTCTAGGACAGCCAAAGCCACATAGAAGACCCTGTCTCGAAAAAACAAAAAACAAAAACAAGAAACAAACAAACAAACAAAAAGTTCATCAGTTGATATACTCAATCTAAGTGTTTAAATTATATAGCAATGTGACCTTTTACAAAAATTTTTTAATGACTTAAGTGTTTGAAGGGTGGCAGTTATAGTACATGAATTTCTGTCACTGGAAAACTGGGACAGTGTGGCTCAGGTGACGATTTTTCTCAGAAGTCTGTATCACAAATGCAGGAGAACCAAATCCACGTCTGCTCTGGGTGTCGAGAAGCCTCTCATGTGGAACTCCCAGCACCCCCTGCTGGGCAGCTGGCCCTTCCTCCTGCTGCAGAGTTGTAGAATATTTTGTCTTTACTTTCCTCCTTTTGCTCCTATTTCTGCCTCTACCAGCTACCCATCCACCCATCCTGCATCTCTGCCCAGCAGTGAGCACCATGAACCATTCTCTGCCTTCTGCAGCTGATTGTCTGCAGTGCTTGAGCACTGGCCCCCGTGCTCATCACACCTGGTCACAGCAGCGCCTTATCAGGGTTATATACCCCGTTACCCTCTTTCGTCCACCTTGTCCTTTGGAGTTCTCTGTGTTTGGCCTCTCAGACATGCCCTGGGTCTGGAGAAGGGCAGGCTCTGCTGCTGTGGCCCACTGCTAAATCCTCCTAACCTCGCAGGAGCCCACACTGGTACTCGCCCTGCGTCCTTTCTTTGCAGTGTTTAGAATGGAACTCAGGGCTTTGTGCTTGAGTGTAATTACTGTCATGGAGCTGTCCTGTCAGCCCTCAATATTTTTTTCCTCAAATATATATTATTACCTTCTCTAGGAGAAAGATCAAGATTTTTCTTTTTATGATCTTAGAAACAAAACCCAAAGCTGGGCATGTGGCTCTCTACCTGTAATCTGTGCTCATGGAGACTGAGGCTGTTCTGTTCTACAGTGTGAGGTATAGGCCAGTCTGTTCTACAGAGTGAGACACTCACACAAACCAAAAGTCAGAAGCACAGTAGGATAGTCTCTGTTTTGAGGAGGAATTCTAGCATCCTACAGCCTCATCTCATTCTATTGTGCTTAAGAAACTGTACTAGCTTTACTTTCCCCTCCCTCCCTCCCTCAATCCCTCTCTTTCTTTCTTTCTTTCTTCAGCAGTGTCTCACTGTATAGCAGTGGCTGGCCTAGAACTTGCTCTGTAGATCAGACTGGCCTTGAGCTCGCAAAGATGCCCCTGCCTCTGCGGGCTGGGATTAGAAGCAATTTGCAGCATGCTTGGCTTCACTTACTTTTGACTCCTTTCTTCTCATAAGCTGAAGTATCTTCTCATTTCTAGTAGATTTCCCAGAAAGACCTGTGAGTCTTACTGATGTGTCTCCAAGCAATTAATTTCCTTCTCTCCTTTGGAGGTTTTATTATTTTTGCCTGTAGTTTCATTGCAGCCACCTAAATAATTTCTCTAAATCTCTTCCTCCTTTTCTTTTTAAAGATTTATTTATTTTATGTGTATGATTATTTGCTGCATGTATGTGTGCTTATTGAGCATGGTTGTCAGAAGAGGGTGCTGACCCATGAAACTGGTGTTACAGATAACATCTGTAACTCCATGTGTGAGCCACCATGTTCGTGCTGGAAATGGAACCTTGGTCCTCTGGAAGAGCAGCCAGTGCTCTTAGTGTCTCTCCAGCTTCTGAATCTCTTTACCCTTCCCAGAGCCTTGGGTGCTCTATATTAACTGCTCTTCTTCTGAGAAGAAGAAACTCATTCTTAACAAAACTTTACAATTTTTTGAGGAAAAAAACTGCACAATGTCTCTCAATCAGGCCTTTCATGTATTACTTGTAGGTGTTTTTCTTTAAAATCTTGTTTTCTAATTAGATGTGTCAATCTCACTTTTTTTTTTTCCTTTTGAGACTGTTTCTTTGTGTAGCCTTGGCTGTCCTGGACTCCCTTTGTAGACCAGGCTGGCCTGGCGTGCCTCTGCCACCTTGTCTGGCTCCTCTGTGTTTTAAATACTTCTAGAATTTCTTCATCCTGACCTTTGTGTTCTGGTGGGATACAAATATTCCCTGAAGCTATCTGAGAAGCTTTCGGTACTCCAGAGTCAATTATCCTTTGGCCTGGATTTAGTAGATTAGTACATTGCGTGCACAATGGATGTGCTGTTTCTGGAGTTAAGGCGAGGCTGTCTTGTTCTTTACAGCTGGGAACAATGTGGAGGTGGATGAGTCCTTGTTCCAGGAAATGGATGACTTGGAGCTGGAGGATGGTGACGATGATCCTGACTACAATCCTGTTGCCCCAGGGAGCGACTCCTCAGACTGACGCGCTGCCCCCGTATCCAGAGAGGTGTGACCGCCACAGCATCTGTGGCTATGATGAGAGGGTTTGGATCTTCCTTTCGTTTTTTTTTTTTTTCTAAGAAAAAACATATTTTTCAGGAGAATATTCTTCTGATAGCTTTCATCATTGAACTTAATAAACTGCCCACAAAATTTCAAATATAAAATGTTTACTTGCTCTTATTGATAAGCAGTTTAGATATTTTAAATCCTGTAGTGTTGGAGAGACCTCTGCCTCGATCACTGATGTAGCTGCTGCTGTACATGTATCGGTTTACAGATGAGGAACTGGCAGAACTCAGGATTTCTATGCTGGAGTCAGTGTCTTACAAGAAGTCTTGAATGGATAGCACAGTGACCTGGACTCCCGGTGCCTGGTACAATCATTCTGAGTGTTAACAAAGTTAGACACTCAAATATTATGTAGGGAGGAATAAAATGGACTTTATTGCAGTGGTGGCAGCATTTGA
>OU015750.1:74961560-74972808 GCA_907169655.1 Acomys percivali
AAATAAAAATATAAGAAAGCATATGTAGGGATAATGGAATCTTCATGTATATATGTTTCAGACTTGTATTTCCTACATATATAGAGTCTATAGCCTTCACTTGTTTTTAAATATTTTCGAGATTATAATCACAACATTTTCCTCCTCCCTTTTCTCCCTCCAAACCCTCCAATATACCCCCTACCATACTATCTTTAACATGAATGGCCTCTTTTTCTATAATTGTAAACACACACACACACACACACACACACACACACATACACTCCTAAATATATAAATATACTTAGTGTGCTCAGTCTTATAATGTTACTTATATAAATATGACTTCAGGGCTGACCAGTTAGTATTGAATGATCAATCAGGACACTCTTCCTTGGGACTTTTCTTTTTAGACCTGAGCTTTGAGATACGAATAAATGTTATGGTAGCAAAAAAAAATCTGTAAATTGCATGAAATGAAACTGAAATAGTGTATAAGTTAAAAACCATGAAGACAAATACTGCATTTCCTCTTTTATGTCAAAAGTGTGTTTCAGGAGCAGCACCAGATCCAAGATGGCTGCCAGCAGGAGGCTGATGAAGGAGCTTGAAGAGATCCACAAATGTGGAATGAAAAATTTCCCTAACATCCAGGTTGATGGAGCTAATTGATTGACTTGGCAATGGCTTATTGTTCCTGACAACCCTCCACATGATAAGGGGGCCTTCAGAATCGACATCAACTTTCCAGCAGAGGATCCATTCAAACCACCCAAGATCACATTTAAAACAAAGATCTAGCACCCTGGCATCGATGAGCCGGGGCAGGTCTGTCTGCCAGTCATTAGTGCTGAAAACTGGAAGCCAGCCACCAAGACTGACCAAGTGATCCAGTCCCTCATAGCACTGGTGAACGGCCCCCAGCCCCTCAAGCACCCACTCCGGGCTGACCTAGCTGAAGAATACTCTAAGGACCATAAAAAAAAAAAAATACTATAAGAATGCTGAAGAGTTTACAAAGAAATATGGGGAAAAGCGACCTGTGGACTAAAATCTGCCATGACTGAGTCCAGCAAGTTTGAGCAGAGACCCCGAGCAGTGCATTCAGATACCGGCAAAGCAGGACTCTGTGGAAAACTGATGTGTGCCACCACCTGGTGACCGCTTGTGGCAGTTACTAACGCTCTACAGTTTTCTTAATTAAAAGTGGTCTAGGTAACCTGTAAAGAAGGATTAAAAATTCAGATGTTCTAAAAAAAAAAAAAAAAAAGTGTGTTTAAGGTTTAAGTGTGTGTGTAGATAATGAAAGTAGGAAGGAAATCATGAGCGGAGATAATTTCAAGGGAGGCAGGAAGCAAAGACAGTAATGGTGATAGAATGTGTGTAACATGGAAACAGAAGGGAAAACTAACTCACAGAAAAGATGGAGCAGCAAGGATGTGTGGGGGTGGGGTGGGGTGGGGTGGGAGTGGGGGTGTCAGTCCAGAAGGAGAATGAATGAGAAGAAAACTCAGTGCTGTGTATGTTTCAAGATGCCACTTATGATTTCTTGGGATGACATCTGACTAAAATCTGCTTGGCTATGAATCCCATTTCATATTTCCTTATTCATATGGGCATCTCTTGGCCATATGTCTCCAAAGCAATGAGTAATAATAGTTCAATACATCAAAAGGGGAACTTGTGGGTATAGGTTTCCTCATGTCAATTCCTTTAAGTTAATAACCAGTTTGCAGCATTGCTGAGCTTGAAACTTGTCCAGGTCCCTAACATGTGCACTAGCTGTATCCTTTGAGAGTCGAGGAATAAGTCTATGTCAGTTCCCAGCATAATGTCCTTTGGATACATTCATAGTGTCACCTTGGAAGGCTTTCTTGGAGAACTCTATACCAGTATTTAGGTCCACTGGTACATCCTAGAGTCAGGCTTAGTAAGGTGGATTTAATGAAATAAGCCCAATCCACGGGCCAGAAATAATTTCAGATGACAGAGAATAAATTAAATCGAACATCAATTCTGACACAATTGGCACATCTTTGATAGAACAGGTTTGGGATTGGCATCAGTCTCTTTCAGCAGCCAGATTTCCTTGGAGTTGCCAGAGACTGATCTCCTAATGTTATTAAATGTGCCTGGAAGTTGAACTATACACATGTGGCCATGGGGTATGACAATCAACATGTAGTTAGGACCTTTCCAGGCCTGAAGATGCTACAGAGGAGGAGGGTAGGGGAAGACACATACTGTGGAAGATTTTTGTCTTGATCGAAGAATTCACTATATTCTTGGGGAATCATAAAAATGATCGAAGGGTGGATGGTTAATGCTAAGTGAAAGCACAGACTACACATGTTATCCAAGTTCTGAAGAGCCAAAGATCATATGAAAGAGGCCGAAGAAATGCTCAGTGAATAGGTGAGACTTGGATATGACCTTGCATGGCAAGAAAGCTTTGATCTGCAGAAGAGTATAGAGGAGGCTGATGGAGGAAAAAGAGAGCTGTTTGGAGGATGGTGACGGTGACATAATATAGAAAGAAGAGTAAAGGGTAGGCACCAAGACTAGGAGTTAAACAAACCTAAAGCAGAGCCCAGAACATAGTCTACACGGATACCGAGTGTCAAACATGCTCTGTGTGAATTAAACTCTGTGCTTTGGTTAAACTGCTACTGTTGATTATTCTGGTTACTTTCTAAATATCAAAATGTTAGTATTATCTTTCTTCAGTGTTTTGGCTGTCTCGGGGTAACAGCACCTATGTGTTTATTATATTCCTTATGATTTAGGGGCAGACTCTTGGCTGTCTTGAGCTACCTCAACACATATATGACTGTTTGTGGTTAAATTACCAGTGAGGCCTAATAATTTTATTATTAGGCTTGTAATTATTATTACAACAGTATTTTCTAACCTGCTAGCAATCAATCAAGACACAGACACCTATTATATTTTAAAATAGGCTTAGTTAACCTGAGGCAAGGCAGATATTAATCCCCTAAACTACTTCTCCTATCCCATGCCATCTGCTTCTAGTAATTTCTATCAAGCTACCTCTTACCCATAATCCCAAATACTTGCTAATTATCATCGTCTGGGGCAAGTTTCCATCCACACCCACCATGTGCTTCTTCTCCACCTAACCCACGATAGTTCAACCTTCTTCTCTCCTCTTCTCTGGTCCTCCTCCTCCCAAGATTCTCTGTCTCTAAACCCTGGGAACCCTAGCCATGCCTATCTCATTTGCCCTGTCCAGGTGTGATGGCCTTTTATTGGTCAAAAAGGTTAGGCTCTTATGCAAGGTACAGGTGGGGCACAGAGACAGCAAGCAGTAATTAGCATCAAAATACATCAGACCAACTTCCAACATATGACCACATTGAAATGGCTGTGTCCACTCTTCTATTATTCTCCCAGAAAAGAAACTAATCTTGGCGTGGCAGTAAACAAGAGACATAACTACAGTCGAGGAAGGAATGTAGGGAAGTTACCCGAACTGTGATGACTCCCATGTGGTTTTGCTTAGATTTCTTCACTGGGTGTCCACCAGTGTAACCTACCACAATCATAAAGTACTCTAAGTTTAGCTTCTTCTGAACTCTCTACTTCTTCCTTTGTTTTTTTTTTTTAGATGCTTAAATGATTTTGCATTTAATTATAAATGTATATAAATATGTTTCTAAAACACATAAATATGTAATTCTTGCTTCTACATTTTCATATTTTTCTGTAATATTTAAGGAATTTAAAAATAATACTTAATTTTCAAAAAAAAGTCTTCCAATGAAGGACCCGGAATCTCTGTACCCCTAATCCCAGGATTTGGTATTCTACTCAGGCAGGTGTACCAGGCCTCAGGATAAAAGGAGCCTTAACCCTTCCTTCTCTTCCTTCTTCTCCTCCATCTCCTTTTCCTCTTTCTTCTTTTTTATCTCTTCTTTATTTTAGAAAATATTTGTATTTTTCTTTGTGAAGGTGTGTGTGTGTGTGTGTGTGTGTGTGTGTGTGTGTGTGTGTGTGTGTATGTGTGCCCTGAGCTTCCCTCGTTGCCTTTTGTGATCCACTTAATGAGCTCATGGAGGTGAAAAGAGGATGTCAGATCCCCTAGCAGTTGTGAGCCACCAGACATGGGTGCTGGGAACCAAACCCAGGACCTCTGCAAGAACAACACATGCTTTTAACCTCTGAGCCATCTCCAGCCCCGTCCTTTTCTTTCCTGATGAAGGAAATTCCCTCCTCTCTGTCCTCTGATCTTAGATCATGATGGCGTCACTAATGCTTTGTCAGCACAGAACCCATGAGGTGCGTGAGGAACGAGATGCTATTTTCTCCTCCTAGCAGCATCCTTTGTCTCCTTTCTCTCAATGAATGCTAGATGCCTATCCTTAAATGGCTCCTGATTATTCTTCCAGGAAGTCTTCTGAGTTGGGATATTCTTCAGGTTACTATTTAATCAACTTCATGCTTTCCCAACACCCTAAAACAGTTATCCAAACTCACGAACATTGTGTTTGTGCCTCTACTGATTTGGTTCACATTTATATCTCCTTTGCTTTGGCCGGCTTCTCAGCAGTGGCAGTTCATATACACTTCACAGCATGGTGGTCTTAATAGAGTTTTTAGAGTGAATACGTCATATGGTGGTAAGGTGTCCTCATTCTTATTTGGTTCCCTTGCCCATCTTCTCCAAGAACAATTGAGATACTGCTCACTTCATAATATCATAATGGATTCTCTCATTGCACTGCACCTCTTAACTAGAATTCAATATGTTGTTCAGTCTAAAGCCCTATCTACTTTGTGTACCAATCATTCTCCCAGGAGGGCAATCAAAGACAGAAACAACATGAGACAGTAGGTTGGTTGAGATTTAGCTGCCAGTCAATCAAATGGGAAATAGTTAATAGCATAGCACAGCTCTGATGCCAGAGAAATTAATGAGTACTGTCAAGAATTTATTTGTAGAGGCAAAAGGAGATGCAGTGTACAGAGAACATGGACTGCAGCTTCTTCCTCCTAGATCTTTACAGTTTGAGACTGCTCCCCTGCAGATACATCCTGCTGAGACTAGCTAGCCCCTCCTGCTGTGCTATACATAATAAATGGGCTAAGGTTCTGGTTTGTTGCATGCTAGGTGCCACTCCATCACAGTGAGCATGGCCCCACCTCATCCCAGCTTTTTTTTGTATATGTGTTTGTGTATCTGTCATTTCCTTATTCCATTGTCATCCCAGTCTGGTTTCCAGGACCAAGCCATGAAGGACACAGAAGTTCTGAGTTACTTTACACATTACTGGTTATGACATTTCTCTGTTTGCTCAGAAAGGAAATGTAACCAGAAAAGAGGAGCTCTTTGTTGCCTGCCCCTTGCAAATTCCAATGAAAGGGGACAAGAATGGAATCTTTTCAATGGCATTTTATTCAAAGATCCAGAAGTTAACAACCTAATATTCTGTTCTTCTAGCTCATCTCCAGTTGGAATATTTTATAGGGAGAAGGTGTGGTGGTTGGGGTCAAAGGCCGTCAACCATCCTGAAGTTCAGTTGGCCCATGCTCTTGATACTTGTGATGTATGTTCATCTCTCATTATCACCTGTAGTCTCTGTGGCAGTCTGAGCCCAGGAACTTCTTGAACTGCTGAGGCAGGTTAGTGTCTACCAACATCAACCTTGTCCAGAGACATCGGGATTGAAGAAGATTAACGTGGCACAAACAAACCATTAAGTGATTGTGTGTGTGTGTGTGTGTGTGTGTGTGTGTGTGTATGTGTGTGTGTGTATGTGTGTGTGTGTGTGTTAGGAATATGCATGTTCTGATTTTCCTTTGCAGTATGGAGTATGCATGTGCCTTTTTCTACTAGAGAATATGAAAGTGTCCCTCAGAAACAGAAGTAGAGGTCCTTCAGTTCAAAGATGGGGTTCTATATGATTGCTGTTGGCTCATTGCTTCTTTTAGACAAATTTCTTGTACCATAGGCTCAAGTTATCTGCAAGAACACTTGCTTCAGTTTAGCCATATTCAAAAGAGCCCAGCACCTCTTGACAGAGACTGGCTTTCATGGAAGCTTATATTTGATTCAATTTTCATCAGAACTTCATAATTCTGCATAGCAAGGAAAAATAATACTTTTGGTAGAGTAAATGCCACATTAAAAATCAAAGACCAAAAGTTGTGTAAGAGGACAAAACAGCTGATGAAAGCAAAGATTCCTTAGATGACTATGAAAAAAGTAAACATATTAAACATTAAAAAGGAGAAAAAAGTCATGTTTTTCTATAACCCATAACCTATGAATTCTACTGGGATGAGATTTCCTCTTGTTATTCTCATTGGATATAATTATGTCTCTTTGTTGTTAAGAAATATCAACATTGAAAATTAAATTATCAGTTTCAGTCCACTAAGATATCTAGTGAACTGGTATTCAACTCCTCTAACTATGGAACACTGGTAACTCTGGGTCAAATCATCAAATCCTTATTGGGGCACTGGAAAGAGACTTGTCAGGTAAGCCAGACATCTAAGCCATAATTACCGCCCTTAGATTATTACCTGGCTCATGTATGATGGTGAGCCACTAACAGGAGCATATTGCTGGTCTAGTTTCTAGCCTTGCCTTCAGCTTAGAAGGCATCATCTTATATCTGAATAGGTCAGAGAGGTAAATTCAGATTAAGAAAGCCTGTAAAAGGTTGGCTTTGACCATTTCATGTAAACGGAAATATGTGATAAGAATATTGGATCAAGTCCTTCAATTCCTGAATCTCTAAATGTTCATTTGAGTGAACTAATATCTTCAAGAACATTTATCGTTAAGGGGATAAGGATTGGGAAGCTGCTTTATTGCCTACTTACTCCAATAACTGCTAGTGATTCTTGACTCAAAGATACCTTCCCCAGAAGAGAGGGTTGGATTTATCCCTTCTTCCCTAACTCTAGCAATGAGTATACAACTTGAGTGTAAAATGACACTGTTAGAAATATTTGTTTGTTGGCTTGGTTTTCTCTACCTAATCCTGGTAGGATTCACTTAGCAAATGAGTAAGTTCTTAAATCAACACCAGGCCACCCACCATAGACCTTTTGGTTCTAGACTACAAGGGCTCTAAGAAATGTACCCAGACCAAATTGGATACTCCTAGCATACTACATGACAGTGAGAAAAGGTGATGCCATACTCACCTTATGATACCAATGGGATCAAACCAATAGGCATCTTTAGCTGCTCTCATTCACTGCTATCAGTGAGATGGACTCCTGGACTTTCTACCCACTGGAGACTCTGCCTTGTGTGCAAGGTATGTTTTCTAATGTTGAAATGTATGTTTGCTGAGCCTCTGCCCATGACTACACATGAAAACACAGCAGATGCAGATCCATTGCCGTAAAGTCAGCCAAACAGACCCTTTCAGAGAGTTTTCTAGAATACCTGTCTCCCTGAGTTTTTTTAAGAGTTTGTTAATTACTCTAGTAAATGAAAAGAAGAGGTTGTAATTGCTAGTATATAATAAATAAAAAGTAAAATTGTAAAGATATAGAATGCTGAGTTGTTTCCTGGTCCACTCTGGCTGAGTCTTGCTGGTCTTCATCACTTGAGGCTGCGGTGCTAACTGTCTGGCATAGGGATGTTTCTCGGAGCTTCAGTAGTCTGAAGAAGACACATCCTTGTCAGGGGCTTTCATCAAACCCAGAGGCCCAATGGTAACAGCTTGTAAAACCTGGCTTTTAAAGTTGTTTCTATGTACATAGATTTCCATTCTACACACCTAGATTCCTCAAGGTTTGGGAGACACCTGCCTTTCCCAATCCTTCTCATTTGTCCATTTTGTATTGTCTTAAAAACAAACAAAAATTGTGTTATTTCCAGTCAGATGAACACACAACTTTCAGTTTTATTAATTTGTCTGAAGCAAAATTAAAGCCTTTTAAAGAGGCATATTAAACAAATATGCTTGAAATTATTTATGAGATTAGCAAAATTTTTAAATGAATAAAAAGAAAGAATAAACAATAACAACAAAACAGCCAGCCAGAAGAGATGCCAGTATTGAGCCAGTTTACTAGGCAGCTGGGATCATATGTGCTTAAGTGAAGGGAGGATTATAATAAATTAACAGGCACAGAGATTCACTTCAGTAGATTAGGTATAATCTGGAAACTTGGTACTAAATGAGAAATTGAATTTAAAAACTTAGCCTTATTATAAATTGACCTTGGATTTTCCACATGAAAAGAAAAGAGATATCCTTAGTACTTTTGTTTACGTCCACTTAGTTAGTTTTATCACAATACTTGTCTATTCAGGCTGTTTTCTCAACATATTTATGCTGAAATGGGCATCTGCTCAGTTCACCCAATTCAAAACAAAAATTTGCATAATCTGTATTTGCATAGCAGCAAGTGGGTGGAGTTTAGGCAAGTGCACAGATGAACATAAAAATCAAATATGGGCAGGAGGAAACTCAATTTCATTATAAAAAACCATGTTTGTTTAAACATAAAAAAGCTGTGTAAACAATCCAAATGTGTTTACCGTAGCTTAGCCTACAAGGCTCCCATTTTGTTCCCATCCTTTTAGCAGTTCAATTGAATGAATGCAAATAAACTCCGGCTGCTCATAAGAGACTTCAATTTAAAAACCTACTCAGAGAAAAATATAAGAAATAGGATAGAATGAGACATAAATAGAATGGTGTACAGAGTCTGGAAAAAGAAAAGATGAAAGTTAAAGATAACAAAGATCCAAAGAAACAGAGATTTTCTTTTGAAAATTGTGCTGTCAGAAAATGGGGGGTGGGGGCGGGGAAGGAGAGAAAAACAGAAGATGAAGTTTAAACAGAAATATTTAAAGAGCTTAGCATCAAATAAGTGTAGTAGCTGGCCTACTATGAGCTGGCCTACTACATAAGAGTTAGTGAGCATGACTGAAGGTGACAGCACTGCCCTATCACAAAAACAAGGAAGAAGAGCCACTGAAAGGTACTTTAACTTAGAAACAATGCACTGGCATAATTAGGGTGGTCATCTTTGCTGAGTCTAAGCATAAATATCTTAGACTGAAGAAACAAAACCTAGACTCGTCGCTAACATTTTGTACAGCTGAATTTTAGCAAGGTGGGCTATCATCTGTGGTCAGCCAAAAGACTGTGATGTTAGGTCTATCATAACGTAAACTGGGTATTAATGGGGCCATTAATCACCATCAAAACCATATTAGGAGTGAAGATAGCCAAAGAGAGCTTAACTGACAGCAAGTGGCCATAAACCTGTCCAAAAACTAATTTGATTACCATCATATCAGCATCTGTGCCACTTAGGAGGGTTCATTTTTTTGATGAAATTAAGAAGACAAGTCATTCATGCGTATAATAGACATCTAAATCATGGTAAACATGTTGCTGGCAAGAGAAGTAGTTAAAGAAAGTGGGGGATTATTTTGGTATCCGAATATAGAACCAACCCAATGGAGAGCAGCCTTTGCACAACAGTTGGGTACAAAATGCCATCAAAGAAGCTTTGGATGGAGCCTCCCGCCAAGTGAGAGATTCATAGTTTCAAAGTCAGCTGGTGAGACTCGGGAAATGTTGTTTATTTACGGAAAGGAATGTTTTTGCCAGGATAAACTCTCACTCTTTATGGGTCATAAATGTTCCCAGCAAACAGTCTGTTTCATTTGGAGACATGTGGGCCAGTTAAGTTTCAGTCTTGACAGTTGGAATGGTAGATGCCATCATTAGGGACAGTCTAGGGAGGGAAAATACACAGGAAGTGGACCACAAATGAGAGGCGGAGCATCATGAATGAGGGGACGAGCACCCTGAGTGAGGGGAGAAGCAGACTTTGTTACTCAGAGTGAGAACCTTCCATCTACTACTGCACTACAGCTAAAACACATATTTTTATTTTTGAGACAAGGTTTTACAGTGTGGTCTAAGCTGTCCTAGAATTCAGTATATATCCCAGGCCGGCCTCAAACTCCCAAGTGCTAGGATTACAGGAGCGAGTCACCATGCCCAGCAGCTCAGCTAAGAATTTTTAAGAGAAAGTAGACTGTCTTACCCTAATTGTATTCACATTATTTGACCCAGAATTTGGCTTCAATGGTGCATAATTCTGTCACTCTATTCCTTATATGAAAATACATACCCTTCCAAAATTTCTCAGTTATTCACATTATTAGAGAAATAGTACAAATCTTGAGAAAAAGACAAATTGAGAATTGTTGTCTGCATCAAAACATCAGACACATTTTAATATACAAAGGAAGGTACATGTGAAACAAAACTGCAGTCATGCAGATTCACATATCACATCAAGTTAGGCCACAGTGTTGCTCACACAGCCCTCTCTTGCTCAATATGCTCATTCCTGGAAACTTGCTGTCTCTTCATTTGTGTTTGTTTATCTACACACACACACACACACACACACACACACACACACACACACGGAAGCTTTGATGAGAACCAGCCAACATGAGTCTCTAAGGAAACCATGCAGAGTGAGACTTGTCTCAGGCCCCTTGAAAATGCCACATGGCTAACAGGATGCACCTTGCAGTGGCTGCTATCAGGAGCCGGAGCCTCAGGAAGCTGCCTGCGCTCACAAGCTGAGGCCTTGTAGGGCCCGAGTCTTACCTGAGTTTGCAGATGGGCCATTTCCCAGGTGGGCCCAGCCAAACGTTCCTCATTAATCATGGCTTAAACCTCTCTCAGCGGGGAGACCTCAGGTTAGACATCATTTGGAAACAAATTGGGTGAAAAATAGCTCTGACAATGAGAAGCCCACACGGAATTCCCCTGTGAGGGCTGCGGCGGTGTGAAAACAGCCTCTTCCAAGACACTAAATGATCTGTCAGTTAGTGAATGACATTATAATCCAGTTCTGTGTCATATCCAGCTCTAAGACACTGTGGCAAGCTCTAGCCTTTAGCTGAATTTCCAGCCCTGTGGGCTTAATCATTTTACACAGGGTATTAGGACTTAGAACTGGAGAGGGAGGGAGAGCTACATGCAATAAACACATATATTCATGGCTACATAGTAGCAAAGAAGAGCAAGAGCACCTGGCCATATGCTGCCTCACTGAAATGATATTTGGCAAATATCCTTGTGGGACTAGAGGAGTCACATGAGTGTAAGCCCTAACCTGAGTAATTTTATGGAATATTAAGAAGAAGAGATGAATAAACTTGGAATTATGACAACATTATTTATACTACAGGTGAGGAAAAACTCAGGCACCTTCCCCTCAAATGCATCCAAGCCTT
>OU015750.1:74972818-75005537 GCA_907169655.1 Acomys percivali
AAAGTAGAAACTCTGAGACCTGTGACAGCAAGCAAGATCCCCACCAAGAGAGGTTGGGAGTGGTTAAGCTGTAAGGCCCAGGAAGCTAACCAAGAGTTTCTCCAGTCTTCCTTCAATGTTGAGGAACCAGAGTACTGAAATTCAGATTTATATAGTCTCAGGAGGATCCCTTTCTATCCCACCCACATTGGTTAGACGTGTGCATGCACTGGGGTGAAAAAGACGAGTGAGAGAAAAGCCAGTCAGACCCAGAGGAGAGAAATCCAAATCCCTTGCCCAAACCAGGGGAACTTTTCAACAATGGCCAATGTTCTGTCCCCTTCCCCCTCCCCTTTGTGCTACAGAGAAGCCAGAAAAGAGGGTTGGGGACACTGCTGCACAAACTCCCATGGAGGATGCTCAGCTGGATTCCAGCTGCTGAGATTTTATTGGATTTTGTTAGTTATCGCCAGATGCTGACTTGGCTTACAGTTGTGGCTGCCTCTGCCTTATCAACTTGGAGGTCCCTGTGACAGGGTTCTTGGATCACTGAAACACCCCAATGGAGAACCCTCCACCAGTTTGATCTCTCTCTCTCTCCTCTCTCTCTCCCGAATGAAGAAGGATTCTAGGCCAGAAATGACTCTGGGTTCATAGCAGGCAGGATTTCCCCCACTCTTCCTCCTGCAGCTCTTTGTGTCCACATAAGGAGGAGAACACAGTGACCACAGGTCCAGGGATCTCAATGTCCTGCTGTGGCTGACCACTTTAAATGCATGAAGGCATGAGACAGGGACTGTTGGCAACTGCGGTCCCCCTGCTCCACACTGCTCTCCAGACTGGTTCCTACTGCCTGAATTATGTTCTTTGTCACCTCTTCTTTCCCATCTCTTCCTACTCTAGCTTCTTACCCACCCTCCCCAGGACCTCACCCTCTTACTCCATCCACGTCCACTGGTTAGCATCTTCCTACTGTGCACGTCTATTTCAATGTTTTCTTGGGTTCCTCGTGAACAGCAACGTTCTATAGGTTCTGGTCTATGATAGCTATGCTTCTAGGTTTTAAGTTTATTATTATTTTTTAATTAAACATTTTTTTAAATTTTTACACATATATTTATATTATTACACATATATACAAGAAACTACCTACAGCAAGAAAAACCATGACACAATCAGGAATTCTATAAATGTTGTATTCTTAGTGTTTTGGCTATTTGTATTTGACAGTCATGAAGAAAACATCTTTCCTATCTTGGTGCATCTAAAAGTCTGAATGTGAATCAATATCTGTCATATCTCATCGTTATCAACTTAAAACATCTATCTAGACCTAAAAACATCTTAACCCCTAAACAACTAAGCTTTATTATAAAGCTAAACTATCTGGTCTTCAACACCATCAGAAACTTGAGAGAGAATAAAATCGATTACCTGAGTATACCAGGAGTACAGGTTAGCAGCTTCCAAAATGAGAAAATGACAGTGACAATTTGCTGCCTGAACAGTCACCCAACACTCGCTATAACATTGGAGCATCCTCTTTAGCCTTCAGGCACAGTATATCTGACAGACATATTTGTGAGGCAGGAACTGTTGAGGACTTGCTTACCCTGTCTTGGCAGAGTTTGGCCATTGACTCTACCTGCATCCACTTGCCCTTTTTTTTTTTTTTTTTTTTTTTTTTTTTTTGCCAGAATTCTGTCTGTGTAGAAATAAGCACATTTTTTCCCAGTGGCTTGCTTGCCATATTTGAAGCCATCTCCATAAGGAGATTCTTTGATGCTCATCATTCTCTTTGAGGTAGGCTGGGTGTTGTCAGGAGTTAACTTGTGTCATCAGTGAATCTTTAAAATAATAAAAACATTTTAAATGCCATATTCTGTATGTCTCTGGGGTTTTTGAAGATCTTGTCTATTTTACCTTACCTTTCTAAACAATCATATCTATCTGTTGTATGTAAGATGTATATTCTTGTGATAAAAGTAGACTAGTGATATGGCCATGATCTGATCAATTAACAATTAACTTGTATAACTTATTTATTATTTTCTTTTTGGGAAAGGGATTATACTATAATTGCATCATTTCCTCCCTCCCCTCTCCTCTGTCCAAACCTTCCCATATACCTCACTTTGCTCTCTCAAATTCATGGCCTCTTTTTTGAATGGTGTGTGTGTGTGTGTGTGTGTGTGTGTGTGTGTGTGTGTGTGTGTGTGTGTGTGTGCTTAAATACAGAAGCAGGAACTCTTCGGTCTGTATATTGATGCCTGTTTGTACATATGTCTTCAGGGCTGACAGTTTGGAATTGGTAAGCAGTTGTTGTGCTCTTCTCTGGGGCAGATTATTTCCCTGGTTCTCAGAATTCCTTAGTTGCCTGTTGTTCCTTCTGGAAGACTGAGGCCTTGTGGGCATGCTTCTGGTTTTGAATGAGCGTTTATTTAGCATACAGTAGTGATGATGATGATGGTGGTGGTGGTGATGATGGTGATGATGGTGGTGATGATGGTGATAATGGTAATGATGATGATGGTGATGACAGTGATGATGGCAGATAGGTGCAGAAGATAGAAAAAAACATCTCAAGTCCAGGCTTACAAATATCCAATAGAGATGACTAGGGTAGCCCAATTGGGAAAAGAAACAAAAGGTAACATGGCCCAATTAGGGGACACACAAGCATCCAGCTGAAATTAATGAAGAGGCTCCTTTGAGGCAGCCAGCTTGAGTTCTGATTCAGCTTTCTCTTCATGAATGAGCTTCTCTGGTGGAGCTCCCAGCTCTTCATTTCCAATGCAGGCATTTTTATATCATGGGGTAAACAGCAGTAACACCTTTTGAAAAGGGATGATCCACTAGCCTTGTAGTTCTCAACCTTCCTAATGCTGCCACCCTTTAATACAGCTCCTCATGTTACGGTGACCTCCAACCATAAAGTTGTTTTCATTGCTACTTCATAACTGTAATTTTGCTACTGTTATGAATCGTAATGTAAATATCTGATATGCAGGAGATCTGATATATAACCTATAGGAGTTGCAGCCCACAGATTGAGAACCACTGCTCTAGTTCTTCTTATGCAATTTTTATTCTTGAGTTGTTTTGTTATTTCCTTTTCTGTTTGTCCCAGAATCATAGGGGAGATAGATAGATAGATAGATAGATAGATAGATAGATAGATAGATATGATATGATATGATATAAGATCCTGTGTACCTACATCTTATTTCCTTCTTGCTGAGTAAGTAACTCTAGTTAAGAGCACTTAACAATGATAAAGATATTGGTATTTGGGTCCTGGGTGAATGAAATAATAACAGACTAGTTTAAAAATATGAAGCACAGAATAAATGTGCTTGCTTCCACAATTATGGCAGAAATAAGTAAAAGTAATCCATCATATTCTAAGTTTGGCTAAAGCTTCAGATTTCTTATAAACAGCACTCCAGTGAATTGTTACTGTTCAGTCAAGCTGGCACACAGGATGCCCCCTAATTTGCCAACCTTGGATCCTCTCTAATGTATCCATGCCTTTTCTGCCAGGGAAAATGATCACAAACTAATCAGAATACCACATGGATATAAGATTTTGAAATAGACTATCAAGAAATTGTGTTGTGTGTCTGTGTGTGTGTGTGTGCGCGCGTGTGTGTGATATTAAGCCATGAATAGTATCTGATGGCCTGTACATCTTTAGTATTCTACTATGACCTCTTTAAAAAGCAAGAGATTTTTGTACATACTATCAGTAATCAAAGTGAATAATAATTCAGCAGTTTAGGACAACTGAGTTTTCATAAGCAAAGAATATTCCTCTAAGTATTTGTATTTCACAAGGACAAATTAAAGCCATGGTAAGTGTCTTATTTCATGACCTTTCTGCAAGTCAACATACTGCTATCCCACCTCCAGGATACTCTTCTTTATTCTTTGAGAGCCTCACTTGCATATTTCAGTCTCTGCTAAGGTGCCAGCTCCTCAAAGGTCTGGCAGTTTCTTATCCAGAGTAGGTTGTTAGGAGTCCTATGAGCACATAGCATTCTGTTCTTTTTTTTTTTCATGGCATTATCTATCTATCTATCTATCTATCTATCTATCTATCTATAACATATCTACTATCACTGCTAACTTGAGAATCATAGATGCATGTGGATAAAAGTGTAGTCTTCTATATAAGAAGGTACTGTATTGAAACATCACCACAAGAGACTAGCATCTATCACACGTTCATGATGTCTTACACATGTGCACATATCCCATGTGGTAATGAAACCCTGTTCTCTTTAGATTAATTATTTCTAGAGTTAACTATTTAATAAACAATATCAACATAGAATCACAGGCTACACTGTCAGAAACTCAGATGATCACCCAACTTAACACAAACGTGACTCGTTTTTACAGAACACTAAATTATATGTACAAAGACACATGAAAGCTACATTATGCATAGGTAGCACTCTTTTCAAATCCAGTACACAGCAGATTATTTTCAATATCATCTTGGCTGGTGAGAAGTGATGAGAAGTGATTTAATCTCCAAGAAACCACTAGCATGTGTAGAGGAATGTTAATTCAGAACATGGCTGTTCTGGAAAGAGATCACATCCAAACACCTTCTAGGTCTGTGTGATTTGGCTGGAATACAAACATGCCTTTAATCCAGAAGACAGGGACAAACAGATCTGAGTTCAAGGCCAGCCTGCTATAGAGCAAGTATCAAGTAAAGAAGAGCTTAGGTCCAGATGTGGTGGAACATGCCTTTAATCCTAAATGAAGGTAAAGTTAGTTTGTAGAAGGAAGCACTCATGTTTGAAAGTGATGACTAACCGTGTGGCAGAAAAGGTGACAAATCAGAGAAGAGTTGACAGAATAGGATATGCCCAACTCTCATGACAAGGGGGAAGGAAAAGGAAGCGACAGAAAGGAGGCAGTTTTTACCAGGACAGTAATAGAGAGATGGATTGCAGAGAGAGAGAGAACTCAGGTGAAGATAGAATGAATCAGAAAATGAAAAGAAGCCTGAAGATTGGAGCAGATTGATGAGTTAGTTTGAAGTCAAACAGAACGATTCTGGGCCAAGAGAGAAGCCAGATTAAGTCACTCACCTGGAAGAAGAATTTGAGCCAGAACAGCTGAGTTGAACCAGCCAACCCAGAGCTCAGAAAGAACAAGTAAGGGTGAGCTTATTAAGCAATAAGTCTCAGAGGCTGAAAACATTTTAGGCCTAGGTTAGATTGTACAGAGGCTAGAAGCTTCCAGGACAAGGCCTAGGTTAGCAGAAGGAGGTCATAGCCTCCCAGACAACAATTGATCAAGGAGAATAAAAGTTCCTTTTTACAAGTATGGATGACAGCCAGGGTTCCCACACCAAAATAGATGCAATAATTAAAATGTTAGCACCTGGTAGCTTCTGGGAAAGGGACACTTCTCTTTAAGTCACTTTTCTTTAATTATGTGACCCTCGGTAGGTTGACCACACGCCAGGACAAATCCACTCTCAAGACTAGCTAGCAACACGAAGTAGCCTCCATGGGGAAAGAAAGAAGTGAAGGAGGAAGAGGAAGAAAGAAGGGAGGAGGCAGAGAAAGAAATAATCTCAAAACTGGGTGGGAAGGGCTGGAAAAGTGGAGAGAGTTGGAATTGGAGGGTTTGGGGACGTGAGTATGCTAAAAAATACATTGTTCAAAATTGTCAAAGAATTTAATAAAAATATTGCAAAAAAAAAAAAAAAAAAAAAAACCCTGTGACATCTTTCCTCAGAGTCTTTAGGTCATATTAACCCTTTATGTAATTTGGACATCCAATTACACTGTATAAAATTGTTTTTTGCCTCATGAAAAGTCATGCTTATTTTTAAAACAACAAAAATTGTTTAAACTCTATTTTTATTATTTTACTAACAAATAAGAAAGGTTGGCTGAGCACCCTCAACAATGCCGCATATAATTTAGTTATCGATTGCAACAAAAGCAGTTTTGGTGCCTAAGCCTCTTCAAGTGTCTCCATTCACCACTACTCAGTTTGAGGAAAAGGCCTTCCGAGGTTTGAAATCCTTCACTAACATTTCACTAACTCACTCCCAGCCTTGCTCTCAAAGATTTCCCCCACCTTACACCAAACACCCAGGCACGGGTACCTGGCTGTAAACTGCTAAGTCTCCGCAAAAGCGGTTCAGTTTGCTGTGTTTCAGCCCGAGTGAAGGACGGAAAATAGTTGTCTGTAAAGTTTTCTGTTTGTTTCCCACCCCCACCCCCACTTTCCGCCCCCAATCTCCAAGACCCTTAGTTTGCTTTTTCTTCCCCGGTGAGGTCGGCTGGGATTTACAGATGGGTTAGACACAGCAGCTCCTGCAAGGGAGAAATCATCTACAGAGAAGAGCGTCTGGAGTCCCGCGCCCTCAGAGGCTTCCAACGGGAAGACAGCTTTCCACATTCATGGCTGTTTCCTAAGGAAGGGGAGAAAGGGGACAAGAGGGGAGAGAAAAGGAGCGGGGAGTCTCTTTGTATCTGTGTCCAATATGGTCTCTTTTGATTTTTCATTCTCCATAGTGAAGGGCTCCCCAGGGATTCTCATCTGTTACGGCCTCGGCTGTACCTGCCTGCCTGTGTGAAAGTTGCTCAGCTGCTGCCCGGATGAGGGGAGCAGATCACATCTATCTCCCTGGCATCCGCTGAGCCCCGCGGCCTGCAAGGATCACGCCCCACGTGGAGCACAAAGGCAGGTCTGGAGAGAAAGGCCGACCTTGTGCATTGTTGGGGACTCTTTGTGTAGGCCTCTCGGGGTCAGCGCTAGCTCCACATTCCTGCTTACCCTGTGAGACAGGAGGGGAGTTCCCGTGTACAGGGTGAGGTCTCCGGCTCCCTCCACGACAAAAATGCAAGATGATTAATGGTCAGCCATTTCCCTACTGTTTACACCACCACATAAAACTGAGGACATCAATTCAGCTGACATTTTTGAAGAGCAGTTTTTCTGTTCGGACACAAGGCAATATTTTAAATTGTGATTTTTTTGTTTTTTTAGGAGTTTGTTTTCAATTTAATCAGCGTCCACTGGCCTCAGAAAGGACACTGAATATCAGCTGTCATCTTCTTCAACGTCATTACCCATCATTAATTAGCTCTAGTTAGTCATCGGTCACATGACTAGAGAGTAAAGGTCAGAGTGGACATGCACAGAGAAATGGTAAAATGATGAGAGTCAGAGATTAAAAAAAGAAAATTCTAAAGCATGGAAAACTTTAAAGTTTGGTGTCATACTTTATATTACCCAAAACATTTCATTCAGACGTATGTAAGAAGCACTGAGCAGACAGACACCGTATGGGAATTCCTTAAAGTTCTTATGGTCTCTGGAAACAGACCAGATACCTTAGCATCCTTACGCCTGGTGTTCTCAGCACCCTGGGCTCAACTCCATCGCCACAAAGAAAAACAGAGAAGAAAAGAAAAGAAGTCCGACAGACATGGTTGCTCATGTTTGCAATCTTAACTCTTGGGAGGCTGAAGGCAGGAAGATTGCTTTGAGTTCAAGGTCACCTTGAGCCACATAATGTTTGAGAACAGCCTGGGCTACAGAGTTAAGACCCTGCTTCAAAAAGTGGAAATGAAAGAAAAAGAAAGTACCTTACGTGTCTTATGTATACTGCTTTTTCTCAAAGTTGATTTATTTAAAACGGGAGAAGGGGGGTTTGCAGGGGCGCTGGACACTGGACCATCTTTGGTCTTTCCCAGTCTCTACACAAACTTCTCTTCCTCTTCCCCAATAACAAAATGTTGCATCGTGATTTAAAGAACATAATTTTTCAAGAATTAAAACTTTTTCCTAAACCTGTCTGATGTATTCTGCTTGGGAAGCATTTGCCAATGCAGAGTTGTTGGCTATCTGCAGTGTCTGCTAAACACCATATGTGTGCTGTGTGCTCATGTGCATTTCCCCTTCCTGTGAATAGACCTCCAGTCCAGTCCCCAGTGCAGAAAAACACTCACCAGTGACTGTGTCCTGGGACATAGATTGTCACCACCTTTAGTCATGGACTACCTTTTCCTGCTGGCACTGTGTCTTTAAGAAAGGCTTTCTCTATTTCCTGTCGGCCTTCCTAGCTCCCCTCTCTGAGAAGACTCTGAAAACAGGCATTAAAAAAAAAAAAAAAAGCAAGCCAGTGCACTGCAGCCCCATTCGTTCCGCCCTGCCCCCAGAAAAAAGCAAATATTTTCAGGTTGACTGAAAGTTTAACTTTGTTATTTTTTTTTTTCCAAGGAAATCCAGCATGACACGGCACGTGTTAGTGCTCTCTTACTTAACAAATTACATGTTTTGGTTGCTTTTTTTGTTTTTTTGTTTTTTTGACCTAAGTTAAAAGCTGTGCAAATATCCCTTGTCTGTGTTTGCATTGTGTATGGATTTCCATGGTGCCACCTCGAACGTGTGTGTTTGGTGGCATTCGGAAGGCTTTCTGCCAACATTCACTCCTTGTAACTCGCCACTCCATAGTAGATACCATGTTCAAGAACATGGTGTTTTGGGATTTGGGGCTTTTTGTTTTTGTTTTTTTGTTTTGTTTTGTTTTGTTTTTGACAGCTGCATTCAATTACTTTCCTGGGATGTGTCAGAAAGCAGAGGTGGGGCAGATTCATATCAACCAGGCTGCCTTTGTCCTATTTTCTAAAACAGCTGATCTTTTGTCGAGGTAGAAAGAACCATCAAGGTTTCCAACTTTCTCAACAATTTCTTCAAGGTTGGAAGGGGGAAAAAATCACAGAAGTCAGAAAACCTAGCTTTTGATTTTGAGGAGCTTTTCAATGGTGCACCAAATTTTCTTCCAGGTGACAATATATTTTAGAATGGGACTTGGATTGCTTTCCATTTTCCTTTCCTGAGGCAATGATGTCCTGAAAGAATGCTACCTTTTGGGGGAGGCAGGGATCACATCGAAAAGATGAAGCCAAAGCCGTGAGGCAGCCTCTTTCTGCCCTGGTGACTAAATGCACCAATCCTTTCTTTGCTTCCTTAGAGAACTTGCCAAAATGTTTTTGCCTTGGGTAATGAATGTTAAACTGGTCCTGCCTGGGGAGAAGTCCTTTCAGCCGAGCACTCTCCTCACTAATGTCCATTTATATATTCAATAGACATAAATCTCTTCTTTTTCTTTGCCTGCTTGCAGCCCCTGCCCTTATGTGGGGGACTGCTGCTCAGAAGTTTTTATTTGGGTTGGACAGGTCAACCTGCTATACACTGTGGCAGGTGATCCCACACACAGCCAGAAGCCATGAAGGTATTTTGAAGGCTCCCTCTGTGAAATAATGGTGGGGTATCTTTGTCTGCCTCTCTGGAGCTCTGTATGACAGGCTCTGCTTTGTGACAGATGGCTGTCCACACGTTGACCCTGACGTATTTCCAGTCAGCCTGTCTTCCAGTCCCAGTACAGGGCAACCAATCTCATGTTCTTCCAGAAAACACAGTCTTTTGACTCATAAAGGGGGCTGGTGATAGCCATGGAAGTCGTTTAGGGACAGATTTGGAGAATTGAGGATATACAGAGGGTAGGACATCCAAATAATGTTTATCAGGCAAATGCCACTGTCCACCCTAGGGTTTCTTCCACTAGTGAAATCTCATTTCACTGTTTTCCCTTTTGATTCCTTTCCCAGTCTGTCAACTCAGTATTGTCTCCTTTAAAAGTCTTATTTCTGACCTGTTTTGTCCCATCTTCATTTATTTGTTTTCCTTGATTTTCTTCTCTAATATTCCATACGCACAACTTCATGCTAACCCCGAAGCTGCGTATTCCTGTGCTCTGTTTCTGCGTGTTGTACAGTAGAACACTCAGCCAGTAGCTGTGACTGTGGCTGGTGATGCGTGTGAACATGCCTCTGTGGCTGAATCACTAACACAAGAAGCCAGCATTACTTAAAGCTGAACTAACGGCGCAGGAGGTTTTCACAGTGAATAGAATTTCCCATTGTTCATCTAAGTCTCCAGAGCATTTCACGAGTGACATTTGGGGTGATATAATCCTTTGTTGTTGGGAGGGAGTCACCCAGTACATTTCAGGGTATTTGGTGAAGCTCCTCCCTTGGCTTCAGAAAAAAAGAAAATGTCTCCTAATGTTGGCAAATACTTTCTGTAGAGACCAAGATCACCCACCTAAGAACCACCCATGGAAATCAGCTCCTGGGTGGTAAAAGCATTCTGTCTCTAGTGATGGCCACTAGTATCACATAGCTATTGCCCCTTGAAATGTGGCAGATATGCTATAAGGTCAGGAATACTGGTGCGTGGTACACACCTGTAATCACAGCACATGAGAGGTGGAGGCAAGCGACTCAGGAGTCCAAACTTGCCAGGTACACAACAAGATATGTTTTAAGTACAAGATACACAACAATTACTTAATATCAAAAATTATTAAGTATCAAGCCAGGAAGATGGCTCAAGTGGTAAAGGCACCTTCGGCCAAGCCTTCTAACTTTACTTAGTTCAGTCCAGAGGACCCACATGGAAGAAGGAGAGAACTGACTCCTGAAAGTTGGTCTCTGGCCTATATATATGCGGACACATACACATTGTAATCACATTAATAATTTAATATTCATTATATGTTGAATAAAATACATGTGTGTTATATATCATATATATGTTAAATATATGATAATTTGAACATACTGAGTTAATAAATTCAATAAATTAATTTCATCTTTCTTTACTATTTTTGGCTTATAATTAAAATAGCATAGTTCCATGAGCAGTTAAATATCTGTGTGATTTTTTTTTTTTTTAGTAAGTCTCTCCTTTTCTAGACCTTGCTTCCTATAAATGTAGTGTCAGTGAATTGTACTTAGTGACTTGAATCTGACACCCCGAGTTAGATCAACTGTGTTTAGTCAAGTACTTAAAGCAAGCACTCTGAGGAACAAAGTTGCCTTAAGTTCCATCCTATGCTCCCCCTACTTTCAGATCTAGCTGGTCTCATGTCAAGGGACTCTTTAACTCAGAGGAGTGTGTCCTACAGAAGGCTAGCTGAGAAAGACACCCCACAGGTAAGTGAATAGGAGACATACTGGATTAAGCAACTTTAAACAACTCCATTTAACAGCTGCTGGTTTCAAAACCTTTACTATGTGAAACATGCTGCAAGTCGAAAGAAGCAGGGAGCCAACATTTCCCAGTGTTAGATTTTTTTTTTTTAATTTGTAAGAAAAACTTTATTCAGTAGACATAGTGTAAGAATGTGACATGGACAATCAGAATGACTGTCCCTGTTAAATACAGGTGGTGGGATCTCCTGGGACTTGCTGGAGGCTGCGTGACATTAGATCCAGAAATCCATTTGAAATAACCAGATGCACACTCCTGATTAAGCAGTTTAGGGCATCACATGACACAGAGTTCAATTTTCTGGCCAAGGTCAGACAAACACTGTGTCAAGCCCAGGCCCCAAATCCCAGTCTTCTGACTCCCACAAAGCTCAAGCCATGTGTTTTTGTTAATGCTCATGGCCAGTGCTAGATTTTGGATCATGTATACCTCTGTGGACTTCATTCTGATAGTGGGAATTCACTGAAGCCAGCAGTGACACAAATGATTCATATTTTAGAGAGGTCTCTTTGGGTACTGTGGATTCAGATTAGAAACTTAAAATGGGAGGTCAGGGGAGGCAAATAAAAAGACTCTACTAATTGTCAAGTATAGGAATTATAGACATGAACCTTCATGCCTCTCAAGGTCTGATTCTTGATTACCAAAGATATTTTATGCATTAACTGTATTGATTGCCTTTGTATCCTGTCCTGTGAATATAAAAGACTATACAGCAAATGACCAAAAATGTGCTTAAATTTTAGTTGAAAAGATTATTTTATGAATGGAAATTAGGGGCTGGAAAGATGGCTCAGAGGTTAAGGGCACTGACTGCTCCTCCAGAGATCCTGAGTTCAATTCCCAGCAACCACATGGTGGCTCACAACCATCTATAATGTTATCTGATGCCTTCTTTTGGCCTGCGGGTGTACATGTAGACAGAGCACTGTATATATAATAAATAAATCTTTTTTTTTAATTGTGGGAATAAGCCAGGCATGATGGTACATGCCTGTAATCCCAGCACTCAGGGAGACTGAGGCAAGCAGCCTGCTCTACAAAACCAGTCCTGGACAGCCAAGATTACACAGAGAAACCCTGTCTCCAAAAAAACCTAAATAAATAAATTAATAAATAATAAAGAAAGAAAGGAAGGAAGGAAGGAAGGAAGGAAGAAAAGAATGGAAATTAACCCACATATATTTTCTCTCTACAAATTGTGTCATTTGTCTTAAAGGTAGAGCAAGGCACCTAGAAAAAACAAGTGGCGGTGTAGGCCTCCATATGACACTGTTCTGGACTCAGGTCCCCAAGTCAGAGTGTGACCTACATATCAGTCATCTTTAGTAGTCAGTGCTCAGCTCTACTAGGAGCTCCAGGTTCACTGTCTGTCAAAGGGCATGTTGTATTCTGCCTGGCAGGAGCAGCTGCACTAACTTAGATTATGACTTGGCCTGTCTTCCCCAGTTCTTCCCAAAATCTACACTGGGTTGTGTCAATCAATGGTGTCTCATTACCAAGAATTTTTTTTCAGCAGCCGCTCCCAGCTCCTGAAGTCATGTTGGAGATCAGTTTCACTAAGTCGCTTGGAAGGCATTATGCAATTCTTCATACACACTATTAGTAACAGTCACCAGGGCCTCTTCTGAAGACTTGTGGAAGGCAAGACTCACATTAAGTGTATTTAACTCATATTCTAGTTGATAAAATGAGTGTTAGATTTGGATCCAAATGACCCATCTTTAAGTCCTTATTTATAAAATCAGGATATGGCTTATGTCTCTTTATAAAAATAATGAACATAAAAGGACTTTATAAACTTTTAAAAAGTGATATGCAAATTAGTATAGATTATCACTAGCTGTTGGACCATCAGGAAGAAGCCCCATCTGAACCAATGGTCAAATCAATGTAATCAGCCCTTCATGCTACAGAGCACAGCTCACATTCTAATTAAAAGTTTATCAAAAAGCTGTAACTATCAAGGATAACCAGAATCAAAGATTGGTCATGTTTGCTTTAGCAGCAAATATTAATTAGGCTTCCATCAACATGAATGGTCAGTTGTTATAAATAATGACCACAATTTCCCAGTGAAAATATTCTGTGAGCTAATGCAGGAGATAAGCACATACCTCTGACATCTTTATTTGTACGGGCTAGAACAAGTCACTGTGATGTGTCCCCATGTGGCAAAGGCCACATTGCCTCTTGTTTCCTCTTTCTATAGGGTCAGCCCCTTGTTCTGGTTTTAGAAAATGATTTTGAGCTTCACAATGCAAAATATTTAAACCACCACATAAAATACAGAGATTCTGGGGAAAAAATGAACCAGACTAAAGGAAGCTGGTCACAGAGCTGACAAAGGTCAGAAAACTGGTGTCCTTGTCATCGTTGTCATCATCGTCATCGTCATCATCATCATCCTGATAGTATGATAGTTAAGTTTCTTGAACATAAAACTGCATGGCTGGGCATGGTGGTGCACGCCTTTAATCCCAGCACTCAGGAGGCAGAGGCAGGTGGATCGCTGTGAGTTTGAGTCCAGCCTGGTCTACAAAGTGAGTCCAGGACAGCCAAGGCTACACAGAGAAACCCTGTCTCGGAAAACCAAAACCAAACAAACAAAAAACTATATGGCTTATGGTTTTCCTCTTTCTCATTTTAAGTTTTTCTAGAGGCTCAGCAAGTATTATGCTTCCATTTTCCACGGGATGGGATTAACCTCAGGAAGCTGTGGCAGCTGACCTCCGTCACTTAGTTGCTCATTTATGAGAGAGATCCAAATAATTTTGGGTTTTTTTTTTCAAATAAACTAATTATATTGCTGACCTTCTCCATTTCTAAAGTTAATCTACATTATGAGAGACTAACTCCATGGTGTGCAGAAGTGAGCACTGAAAGGTAGAATAAAGGAAGGGGAATGTTGAACTAAATTGTAAACCTGAGCGAGACAAGTAAAATTTATAGTGACTTGGACTAAAAAAAAAAAAAAAAAAAAAAAAAAAAAAAAACAAGAAACAGGTTCTTGAGTTATTGGATTCTTCTATTTAGGTGAGGAAGGTAGATGTTTTTAAAGATTTATTTTTTTAAGTGTGTGTGTGTGTGTGTGTGTGTGTGTGTGTGTGTGTATGTGTGTATGTATGAGTGTGCATACCCTTGAAGGCCGGAAGAGGGTGTTGGAGTTATAGGATCTGGTGTTAGCAAGCCACTCAACTTGGTTGCTGGGACTCAAACTCCTTAGCAAAAGCAGTGTGTGTTCTCCAGCACTGAGCCATCTCCCCAGCCCAAAGGTAAAGATTTAATCTTTCAATAAATTGTTATCTTTCTTTTCTACTAAAAAAAAATATTATTGCCATCTGGTAAATTTAAACACTCATTCATTTTTAGCATTCTTACTATAATCGAAGAAAGTTAAATAGAAAGCATATAATTATGTCGGGGCATTAATTGTTTTTCTATCTATTCATAAAGGCAGTGCCTATTATTCTTACTTTAAAAAGGGAAATCATTTATTTGTTAGTAATTAATACTGAAAATATTAATGCTGAAAAAAAATAAATACTGAAAAAAGACTTTAATGTGCTGTGATTAGTTTAATTCAAAGCTCATCTGGAGAAATCTGAAGCTTGTGGCACATGTGTGTTCCTTCCCCAGAACCACTGCTAAGACTATGTGCATAGTGTGTTTCTGTTTTGTTTCTCGGGCACTCAGAGAATTCTCTCTCTGCAGGGTGGGTACCTGGGGCTCTTCCCATGCACTACACAGGTTGAGCCATCATATTGAAACTGTCAATTCTTTTGATAGCCCGGCCCATTTTCACTGCCATCGGGCTATGCCTCTTCATCAAAGTCACTTCAAAGACCCCAAACAGATTGATTCACATCACCAAAATGTTTTCAGGAGGAGGAGGAGGGACGCTTGTCTTACATCTCTTTGAACCTTCTGCTGCCCACTTACCACTGTTTACTTTGCGCGGCCTATGGCTGAACCATGGAAATTGGAAAACAAACTCCTATTCAGTAAGTCATGTCAAAGGTGACTGCCGAGCCAGAGAGTTGACTGTGGGACAGACATTCTTTCTGGTCAGGAGGCCTCTTCTGCAGTGCTGCTGTCTCCACAGTTACATACCTGTCCATGGAAGCCTTCCGTTTAGCTTGTCTACGTGGGAAGTCCTAGACGATGCCATCAATCTGAGAGATGAGAGAAATGCCCATTTGACACGCTAACAATAGTTGTAGAGAGGAAAGAAGAAGAAAGAAAAAAAAAATTAACTAGACCCTGAGCAAAGTTATTTTTAGCTGTACCATGGTTATGGAGACAATTTGATGGCCACTTTGTTTAGAAGCACACTTTGTACTATGTCAGACACACAGTTAAGCAGGGATTCCTATTTAAGATCATGAAACAGGCACTTTCCAAAGACTCGGCGAAGAACAGGCCAGGAAGCAGCCACATCCCTGAGTTTTCTTAGTAGAGAAACAGATTCTAAAGTATAATGAAACTCTAGCATGAATCTCTGCTTACTTAGCCATGGGGAATGTAAATCCTATTGATGATTCTTATAGCAGAATCAGGAAAGGGATATAAAAGATGCCAAATTTGAGTGTTTTATGAGTGCTATTGTTCCTGAACCAGAATTGAAGCTATTCTTATTCTTATTAGAGAGTTAAACATGAGAAAGCATTAACACCAAACTCTTGAGAGGTACATTTAATTTAAGTATAGCTTAAGTTCATTTAAATGTTAAAAAAAAATTAGGAACCAGGATCCAATTATTTGTCTTTGAATATGCACTTTTATCTCTTGATGGCTTCTTAAGGATTTATTATGAACTTTTTTCACAGTGCGCATGGGGAAGCATCTGAGAAATTCTCCACTGTGCCATAGCCATCACATCATTTGATTTCGTGTGTCGGACACTTAGCTGATGGCTTCCTCCATGATGGGTGCTACTCGTGTCACATCACTAGGACTGAAGTGACTCCTTATGGGAAGGTCCTGGCTTAAAGTGTTTGCTGCCAAAATCACAGCACTCTCACTAGCTGGTCTTGAGGGCAAGGTGCAAAGTCCATCTGCTTACCCAGACGTGGCTCTGTGGGGGACATTCTGAGAGGAGAATTTGCAGGCAAGATGTTGAGGAGATGTGAATATATGCATTTAATACCAGTTTTCTTTGATATTCTATTTACAAAGCATTGAAAACATACCAGTATGGTGATTTAAAACATTTCAAAGTAGTATTTACAAGTCTAATTAGATAAAAAATATGGGCTGAGAGCACAAATTCAAATATACAGTGAGGCAATTTAAACATGTGGTGAAGAGACATTGATTTAAATAATAGACTTTGGAACACCATTATGACCTCAATGTACTTGGAAAAAAATTTTAAGTAAATGAGAATAAGACAGTGTCTACTCATTACAGAAAATCACAAGCAATAAAAATACGGGACTGTGGAGCAATGGCTTCATCTGTAAAACAACTCCTGTCCGTAAGGCTCGGGGAACACTGCAGAAAAGGGAGCAGAAAGTTTGTCAGAGCCAGAGAATCAGGGGTCTTGTTATGGGGCTGTGTCTCGTGGTAATGTGAGAAGCTACACCCATAAAGTCTCACCAGTATGACTGCCTAACAGGAGATGAACAAGGACACCAACAACAGATAGGCCAAATTAGACAGAGGCAAGACCGTGAGGCCTCAGCCCTACACAAAGAACTACAAGAGATTAAGGAATGTCCCGAGTGGGAGATACAGTCTTCCCTAGGGAATAACATGCCAGCTGATTATCCAATACCAAACGGTCAGTCTTTAAAACACACATATGAGTAACATTACACAGACCGAGCAGGTTATGTTTGGGAATATATGTGCATATACATATATGCATGTAATAGCAATTAATGAAAAAAGAGGCCATGCCTTTGAATGAGAGCTAGAAAGGGTAGGTGAGAGGGTTTGGAAGAATAAGGAAGGGGGGAAATTATGAGGTTATATCATAATCTGAAAAATAAAAGAAAAATATTAAAAGTGTCTATATCATAATCTGAAAAATAAAAGAAAAATATTATAAGTGTCCTGTGTTAAACCCAGTGATGATGACAGCACAGAAGCCATTCATGCTTGCAGTGTTCCTACAGATCCCCTGCAGCTCCTTAGACTTAGATTCCACATGCCCTACTAACACCATAGGTGCTGCACATTGTGACCTCATTTGTCTAGGCTATGACCCTCTATAATGCTGTGTATGGGCCAGAAAAAAAGGAGGCAAGTGTTATGCAGTTTTGAGACGCATAATACATCATACTAGATACCTTCTTACAACTTACTATCTATTCTTTACACCTACCACTTCCCTAAAGAGCAATCTCCTAGAATATTGTCATTAGACCATACATAATAGATAATAAAGTTTAAATATTTCCTTGTTATCATAATGTTGTTCTATAGAACTATGAATAATGGTGGTTATGTATATTTTATAGCATTAGTGGAAAATATAGCAAAACCTTTAACTTTTTAAGCATCACTTTAAAGTCACCAGATTACTTCAGCCTGTGGACAAATACTACTGGAGGGGGTGGGTGACGGATCTGATAAAGTTACTATTGGCATATAAAACCGCAACAAATAATTTTTGTTTGCTTAGACAAACAAATAGGTTTAAGTAATATTGTACATATTAAAATAAATCTATTCCAGCTCACATTCAATTTCCTATCTGTACTTTCTCTTTTGTAAAGCAAATCTGCACACCGAGCTAAAACTAACACCTGCCGGAGACTGCGTATTCATAAACAACCAGAGCATCAGTTCTAAACCTGTGGGTCACGACCCCTTTGGAGACCAAAAAACCTTCTCACAGGGGTCGCCTCAGATCACTGGAAAACACAGATGTTTACATTGCAAGTCACAACAATGGCAAAATTACCGTTATAAAATAAGAACAAAATAATGTTATGGTTGGGGGTCACCGCAGCATGAGGAACTGTATTAAAGGGTCGCGGCATCAGGACAGTTGAGAACCACTGAACTAGTGCCTACAGCCCTATCACCCAGAAGGGGGACCAGTCTCATCAGAAACAGCTGATAATCCCATCTGCCATAAATGAGCGTTTTCACCATGCTCTCACTAAGCACATGTAGAACAATGCTTCATTTAAACCTTGCAATGACGCTGTGAGGTGTGCTCTCACATTACTTCAGTAAGATGAGGAAATGAAGGCCTAGAGAGTAGAATAAACTACCTTGTCGGTGGTGCCAACCCTGCATTACTAGCTTTTGTGTTTCACTTCTTCCTCTATGCAACTTGTACCACCCTGGTGACCCAATAGATTTGGTAAAACAGCAATACCCACTAAATTGGGGGGCCTCTGTGTTAATTAGTAAGGCGACTGATTCAGTTAAAACTACAACCCAAGAAACAGCTATGCAAAAACCAAGTCCTGAACAAATCTGGACTGATCGAGGGAATGGCTGCGAAAGACAGTCCATTTTGACTACCAACGATCATTCGATTGCTACCAGTGCCATAGCTATACACACAAGTGGAGACTAGTGTGAGACTAACCATTTTGTTTTCCAGTGAAGCAAATTAAATAATGTCTTTGAACTCTGGTTCAATATCTGCCTCTCTAAATTACACCAATCAGAATATAGTAACTAGATCAGATCTCTGGGGACTTCAGAATTGTGTTTGGACAAACAGGGAGATGTCAGTGTGTCTATTTATCTTGAAATGTGCATTAATCCCAGAGAGTAGTCCCCTCCTACCTACCGGTGATAGGCTTGCCTCTAACTGAATTATCCTAGAACCTCGGATTTCTCTCCTCAGCCTTCTGACATTGTACACGATAGAATGTAAGTCTAGTCCTGCCAGCAACAGGTGCAGAGTGCCGAAGAGCTGGGTTGCATGGACAATAGGCATGTGCATGCCTGGTGGATTTAATTAGAAGCAGGACCCATGAACAGTTTCTGCAAATGTTCACAACAAATCAGCTGAGCTAATTTTCTCACACTCTACTGCCTGATCTATTTTCTTTTCCCCAAAGTCTCCTCTTCATCATGTGGGACCTACATGAGAGCAAGCTCCCTTCAGCTCATGGAATCTGGATACTCTGTCTGATGTGTGTGATATTAGCAGCATACCAACAAACTGAGCTGACCCACCAGCCACTGATGAGTGGGATATTGAAAAGACATGGCTGCTTGTAGTTAAGGCCTTTTTCTTATGGTCATGTCTAGCTTGCATGCTCTAGCACACAACACACACATAATGGTTTCTCTGAGACACACTGGTCCACACAATCAAATAATCAGGAAAACAAAACAAAACAAAACAGCAGCTATATTTATCTGGGCTACAGAAGCTAAATCAAGAGCTAGTAGTGGTCCCCGACATAAATGGAAAGCTTAAAGATTGCCTCTTATTCCCCAAAGATGTAGGGAACCACATCAACATACATTAAAATATTGGCATTTAAAAAGCTTTCTGTAGCCTGGTGTGGTGGCACACGTCTTCAATCCCAGCACCTAGGAGGCATAGGCAGACCACCCTGATCTAGAAAGCAAGTTCCAGGAGAGCCAAGGCCACAACCCTGCCTTGAAAGAATAAAATAAAATAAAATAAAATTAAATTAAATTTTAAATAAAAGGTTTTATACCAGAGTAAAATGAAGACTTGAAATAGGAAGTAGACCGTTTGGGTGCTTGTCACATATTGAGTCAGGTTACCTTAGCGACAAGATGTAAACGTATCTCTGTGTATATATACACACTCACATGCACATATGCATATGCTGGAGATTAAACTCAGGGCCTTAGACATGCTAAGAACAGGTCTTATAACTGACCAACACCCACTACCCCCACCCCAGCCCAAGCTGTTACTTTCGTGTTTCCGTGTCACTTTTCTATTCTACCGGTGTAGCCAGGGACATGAGGTCATGGGAATACTAGAATTTGACACATGTTCTTTCCTTTAATTTGCATAGGAGCAGTATCAGGCAGGTAAGTTATTATTTTGATTTATCATAATTTTCCCTAGGGCATATTTAAAACATTTAGCACCTCAGTAGTGACACAGCAGGAAGGAGAGATATAATGTGTGTTCTGTGCTTGCTGTTTTCCTTGCCATTCCATTTGGGTCTCCCTGAGTCTCAGCTACCTGTGGGTGTTATCTAACCTCACCAGAGTAGATGAGTTCTTCATATCCCCTCCTTAAAAGGGTTTCTTTTGAAGTGGGCAGGAGTTAATGCAGGGACTCACACCTGCCCAATGTGAAGAGAATAACCGACTGTGAGGGCTCAGCCCTAAAAGGAACATCCGTGTCATCCTCCATCCCCACTCCATGGATCAGGGGACAACTTAGAAGGGGCTGGAAACGATTTAAGACCCGGAGGCTAGAGAGAAGAGCTGTGAAGTGCTGTCTTCAGAATTTGGCATGGCTATCATAGACATGAACTCACAACAGTTGTGGTTACCTACACAAGACCCGTACACAGCCAAGCCAGTCAAAATGCCAACATAAATAAGAGAGGGTCTCATAAGGCCACCACACTAGCTGAGCATTTAGCAGTTGACAGTGGCTTGGGGAGGAACTGTCATTCATCTTTGAGAGTTGTGGCCACCGACAGCTTGCCCAGTCTCCAGTGGGTGGCTCCACAACCACATGCATGCACATGGCCAGTACCACTTAGACATAGTGAGACATGCATTGTAAGAAAAGGACATGGAGTATTGATGGAACACATTGGAGGGAATGTATGTAGGGAGCTAAAGGGGAAGATAGATGGATATGCTAATAGTGTATTACATACATATATGAATTTCTCTAAGAATACATGAAAATCAAAAAATAACCTCTCGTAGCAAGTTCTGAGGTTTTGTGAAGCAACCTTGTCTTCTTCCCATATGTAATACCCACTGCTAACTACAGGTTGGGGTTGGGTAAAGATTTGTGTCAACATTTCTCTCTCTACCTAGTGTGTGTGTGTGTGTGTGTGTGTGTGTGTGTGTGTATGTTTGTGTGTGTGTGTGTGTGTGTGTGTGTGTGTGTGTGTGTGTGTGTGTGAGTATGGCCGGATAAATGCAATGGTACACATATAGAGATCAGAGGACAACTTTAAGGAATTGTCTCTTCTTCCACTATGGGACCTGGGTATGGAACTCAGGTCCTCAGGGCTACACAGTAGGTGCTTCTACTTGCTGAGACATCTCACTGCCCGCCCCCCTTTAAATAGTGTACTTTAAGAAAATAATTTGTTTAAACTTATATGATTTTTAATGGTCTTTAAAGCTTTAAGAATGAGAAATTGACTCATGGGTACCTTTTATCTGGGCACCCTTCTGTCTTGAGCTAGGACAGAATGTGGCCTTACCAGGCTGCTTGGTGAATAAGAGAGTTAAGATTATTGTCAAACAAGCACTCGCTCTCACAGAGAGGAACACATTTCCTTTTTGCCTTTAAAAATAAGACTCAGAAAGACTTATTTGTATACCATTTATCCTAATTCCTATAGTTTTTGGTAACTATATGTATTAGCTCACTATGAAAAAAAAAACGTTTAAACACAAAAGGCTCCTAAAAGTTTCCAACAGTATGCAGCAAAGAAAGCGTACTGGCTTTTTTTTTTTTTTTTAGATTTACTTTTTAATTATTTAATTTTTGATAATTTCATACATGAGCACTGACTGCATCCACATCAGTACTCCCCTCCAACCCTAACATCCCCTGTGCACTCTGATTCCTTAATTCATGACCTTTTCTTCTCTATTATCATTGGTAGACACACCCATAGACCCGTCTCCACGTGTGTGCACACAACCTATGTAATCCATTAAGCATTGCTTGTATGCACACGTGTCCAGTGTTGACCACTTGAGAGTGGAAAACCTATGTTTATTGTCTGTCTTCGGGGGTTGTTATTCTGTTTAGCACATGTAAATTGTACATAAAGTAACATCACCACTTATGTGGAAAGCTGTTTTCTCCCCTGTTTTTCAAGGACAATTAAATATATATACAAACTTACCTGCTTAAATAGAGGATACTATATCTCTGAGACAAGAGATTTGTAAAAACATTCTGGAGACTAGTGGCTCGCGTTTTCTTTAATGCTTTCTAGGATGTGACCTTCCTTAATTCTGATTCTAGGAGAGTGTTAATGGTTTGTATTTCTCATAGCAAGTGTATGGTAAGTGGCTTAACTATAAAAGGTCCACAGTGTAAGTGTGCAACATGTACCGCCTGGGGGCCACTGCTGAGTGGGCAGTTAGCCAAAGCCTTGTCAGACCCAGAGGAGTTTCCTGGGGCTCCCAGAAGGCTGGTAGGCAGCTGACTGGTAGGAGCTGGTATTTTTGGTGGAGAGGTTACTGTACCCAAGGTGGCATCATTTGTACCGACTTTAAAGGTAATGTGCACTAAATAGACTGAGGCAGAGTAGCCCACACTCTTGAAATGACTGCATCCTAAAATACTGGTACATGTTCAGATACGTGTAAGCAACACCAAGGAGAATGGGCAACTAGTTCAACTTTAACTCATGTGCTATCGTGCTGTCAGGCAAGAAGCCAGAGGCTATATGCCTTGGACCAAGATGACTATGAATTAATAATCAACACAAAACAACTTATTGTTTTTGGCCTTGCCGTCTTATAAATGACCGCAATTGTAAGCTGCTGGCTTTCTTCATGGCTCATTCTCATAGGAATTCATGATTCCTGTCAGGCCAGAACCAGAGATGAGTCTGTCTTTTCCTGCCCTGTCAATGTTTTGATGATCTCTGCCCCAACATCCACTTTCCAAGCACTTCTGTTTTCGTGCTCTACTGTGTCCCTCTACAAAGCAGGGAGCACACTGGGGCTGGGAACGGGCTTGGCAAAGAATGGCCCTCTTCTGTGGGACATCCCAGAGGTGACCCAGATTGAGACCACAGCATCCCTAGGATGCTGACCCAACCCTGGGAACTCTGGAAATTGACACGGGGTCAGGAATTGATGTCCCCTGGATGCCTGCGGTGCTGTTATATGACCCCATCCCACTGGGCAGCTGTCAACATCACAGTGGACAGGCATTTTGACTAGAAACCTGCCTTATTGTGAGAGGTTGCACTAGGGTGAAAAGAACGCTTGCATACAGAGATCTGCAGGGGGACAGCTTGGGAAATTATGGAGCACTTGACTTGTGTGTTCCAGGTTATTCTTCATCAGGCTGATTTCCTCACCTTTCCGAGGATCAGGATCACAGGTGGTTCATCTCCCACCCCATCCTTCCCCCTATAAAATGCAACGCTGTCAAGGTCATTTTTGCACAATTAGGGTTTATTTTACAAGTTACAAAAAAAAAAACCAAACAAACAAACCAACAACAACAACAAAACAAACAAACAAAAAAAAACCCACTTCCCTTTTGCTTCTGTGTTTGGCAAGCCACTTACTCCTCTATGTACACGAAAGTGAGAGATCTAAAGAAAAAAAAATCAAGTCTTGGAAGTCATTTTAGTGAACTTCTTTTCTACACTACCACGTTCCTTTATCTGTGTCCTCTTAACTCAGATTCAAATGATGTGTGTGTAGATGTGTGTGTGTGTATGTGTGCATGTGTAGATGCGTGTGTGTGTGTGCGTGTGTGCGTGTGTGTCTGTGTTTGTGTCTGTGTCTGTGTCTGTGCCTGTGTGATTCCAGCTTTCCCTGGTAATTCAGAAGAGAAAGGACACATACCCTAAGGATAGAGAAATGTCCTTCAAAACTGCTTGGTTATCTGTTATATTCCTAGGTGAGCAGTTATTTGTCCATCATCAATGCCTTTAATTCCACAAAGACAGCATGGGAATTTAAGTATACATATCTTTTCTCTTTGAAACCCCCAGGAGGGGTCTAGGGAGTTGTGAGGTCCAAGGACACACACCTTCCTGCTATCTGAGGTATTTCAGGGGGGGAAACAGAGCATAAGGCAGACTGATCAATTATGAAAAGCAAAAGTATTCACCTAAACCCCAAGTCATCTCCATTTTATCTAGGACACTCAGATGCCCCCCAGGTTCTACGAACGAACGTCACTGTCACAGTCCAAGCCCTACCTGTTTAGCCAACCTCAGCCACATGAGCGGTGTCTATTCTCTGCTCAGATCACTCAACAGAAAGGCTTCAGTGCCTACCCTGCAGAGTTTGTCTTTGTCAGAAGCTTAAGAGATCAGCTTGTAATAAAACAGGCAACATAGACAAAATACACATCTACACAGGCATGGTTGTGCGCATCTCAATTACAGCCCAAGGCTGAGCACATAAGTTCAAGGGTGCCTGGCTTCTATAGTCAAACCTTGTCTCAGCACAAAAGGAAATCTGACTCCCTTTAAGCTCACATTAAATAAATAAATACGTTTGGTACACAACTAAAATATTATATATATTAGTAGATTATACCACATTGTTGTTGTTATTATTATTATGATCATTATCATTATGCCTGTTTAAGAACATAAGCACAAATTCATTTAACAATTACATTGACTTAAAATCAACAGCTAGCTGAAACTGTCTTTTAAAATAGCAGTAAACATTCAACTATTTCACATTTTCCTCACACAGCTATGTTCTTGGGTCAAGACTGAAACATCAGGCACTGCTGTATCACCTCCCGGCACTTCTACAAAAGAATTAAGTCAGCTTCCTATAAAAACCTACCAGTCCACATTTATTGTTGTTCTGAGCCAAATTACAGAGTCAGCTTAAGTGCCCATCAATGGACAAATTGGAAAAGAAAACATAGACTGAGTACACAATGAAGTTTTGTTCAGACATAAAGAAAAAGAACATTGTCCTCTGCAGAAAGTGGACAGAACTACAGATTGCCATGTGTGTCAAAATAAGGCAAATTCAAAAAGACCGATACCACCTGCTTTCTCTTGTATGCATAATTTAGAGCGAGGGAAAAAGAACACAAATATAATCAAGGGGCTTGTAAGTACATGGAGGAGAGTAAAAGGAAGAAGAGGAGATGAAGGAGAAGGGGAAGGTGGAGGAAGAGGAAGAGGAAGAGGAGGAGGAGAAAGGGTTAGGTACAATCATTTATACACATGTATGAAAATGTCACAATGGAATCATTTACCTTGTATGTATGACGTATACTAGTAACTTTTTAAAAAGATTAATCTGAGCTTTTTGTAGAGCTAAACAGCTCTCCACATATGATGTCACATTAGTAAAAATAATATATAATTTTTATTTTATTTTACACCATGAAAGAGATTCTGCCCATTTTGCCTCCCCCTTCCAGCTCCACCATAATTTTTAAACGCCTTTAATTTTCCTGCATAATGATCTATAAGAAATAGAATCAAGACAACAAGGGGAGAGTTGCTTTTCAAGCAGAACATAGAATTTATAAATTATTTGAGAAAAAGGTTAAGCACCATTTGGGGTCATAATATAACTGATTCAGGCTATGAAATGAGGAATGTTTAATATAAACAAGTATGCTTTAGAAACAGAAATTTAATGTTTAATGTCATTGACTGAATAATAACCTATAAAAATAAATATTCAATTAAAAGCAATTTTTGGTATGCAAAAGACTAAAACGTCAGCATAAATAGACTTCTTAGTAAAAGGTTTATTCTTGATCTTAAAGTATATGTGACATTTATTCCTCTTTCTTATCTAACCAGTTTGCTTAGTAAGAAGATGGAAGTAAGAGCAGATGAATAAGGAGTTAAATAAAATAGTAAAATATGAGGGGAGCTTTCAAAAATAGTAGATCTTTTTTATTCTCTTTCTTTTCTTTGCTTTTTGAATGATTTCGGGGCACAAAGGCTCGGCGGGCTTCCCTCAATGGATGCTCAGCCAGGGACCAGTCTGCTCTGGGGCCCCCAGGGCTGTAAGGGCTTCACACTTTCCCAGCCCCACAGCAGCCCCCACCTTGTTTCCCTATGGAGTGTGCTCTCAAGTGTGACCCTAGCCTGCTCGGCCCTCAGAGCTGGATAAACGTACTAAGCGGTCAGCTTCGGACTGAGCAGCTCCATCGAACAGGCACATGCGTCTTTAAACACAACATGAGATAAAACTAGGCACACAAGATGCACATGTGATCAGTGGCTTTGTTCATGTAAGGACGCATCAAATAATGAGGAATTATTCCTGGATGAGTATACGCATTTTCTCTATGCCTATAAACTCAGCAAAGCTGACAGTTTACCTGGCCAGGAAAAAAAAAATCTATCACAAATAAAATGAAACTCTTACCAATGAAGGAAAAGGAAATATGTCAGAATATTAAAAAAAAATGAAAACTTGAAGAATGCTCCAGTTGAATTATGGTCTACCTCACCACCCCCATACCGTTGCAAAGACTCACAAGTCTTGTTCTTCTGGGTACAGTTTTTGTGGGCAGTTTTTTGCAGCATAGCTCTCTATGATTCCAGTTCCCAGTTCAGAACCGGAAGACAAAGGGTCTAAACTCAGCCTGGAACCCTGGACGAGAGTCACATCATTAGCCATGAAGAAAGCCAGCAGCTTACAATTGCGGTCATTTATAAGACGGCAAGGCCAAAAACAATAAGTTGTTTTGTGTTGATTATTAATTCATAGTCATCTTGGTCCAAGGCATATAGCCTCTGGCTTCTTGCCTGACAGCACGATAGCACATGAGTTAAAGTTGAACTAGTTGCCCATTCTCCTTGGTGTTGCTTACACGTATCTGAACATGTACCAGTATTTTAGGATGCAGTCATTTCAAGAGTGTGGGCTACTCTGCCTCAGTCTATTTAGTGCACATTACCTTTAAAGTCGGTACAAATGATGCCACCTTGGGTACAGTAACCTCTCCACCAAAAATACCAGCTCCTACCAGTCAGCTGCCTACCAGCCTTCTGGGAGCCCCAGGAAACTCCTCTGGGTCTGACAAGGCTTTGGCTAACTGCCCACTCAGCAGGCATACTGCATGCTTCCTGAACCCACACAGCATATTGCCCCGTTGAAGGTGGCAAGCCATACAGTGCCTGGTGTCCTTGCTTGGAGTTGAGCAATAAAGTGTCATTCTGGCTTTGCCCAGCTTTAGCCTGGGGAGGAACAAATAGCTTCCAGAAGGCCTTGCATATGATTATCCAGAGCCAATGAGCAGCCTTGGACAAAGCAGTGGTTGCCAACAGAGCAGATGTGTCTGAAGTCTGCGTCGGTTCATCTGGTGACCTCCTGAAATCAGTGGAAGATTTATATTGCTAATTATAGACTTCTCCCCTAATTTAGTCGTCTCTCTCTTCATTAAAAAAAGAATGGAGATGCAGTCATAGTTTAAAAAGCCAATGTTACTTTAGGAAGGATGTCATCATTTTTAGGGGTTTGTGAGCCACAGTTTAGACTCTCTTGAGGTAATCAGATAAAGTACACATGCAAATGCTCCTCTTTGCAGCAATGTAGCAATTGCAGCACTCAGAACAATTTTAAAGTTGTACTTTTGATTGGCATTTGGTGCCCATTTGTAACTTCAAAGTTTGAAAAATATGCTAGAGCTCGCTAAGGACTGATGCTGTCGCTGCGTAATTATTATGGTGACATGAGACTGTGGGAGAGATTAGAGGATGACCCAGCCGTATTGCTGTGGTCAACTTTTGGAGGTGGTTTCTTGTTGCTGTGTCAAAACTTCTGACAATGAGGAACTTACTGGCAGACCCTGTCCCCAGCAGTAGACACCCAACACAGAATAAACTCAATGGCAGATTTGGAGGTTCTTTGTATCATAATATTTTGTCAGGGCTTAAAACAAAACAAAACCATCAATCAAGAAATGCCTTACAGATCTTTTGTGTATATATTATCGTTTTCAATTTTGTGGTTTTGTGGGATTGGCGTGTATGTGAATTTGTATCTCTGCATTTATACATTTCTCTTGTTTCTTCGTTGGTCCTTTTTCTTCGGCCCTTTTATCTTCTGTTTTTTAAATACTATTCCAGCTTGTTTCTTTCTATTTTATCTTGTTTTATTTAACTATTGTTTTTCAAGTTTTGTTTTCTAATGAGAGAAAGAAAGAAAGCTTGAAGATTTTGGGAGGTGGGGAAGAGGGTAGGAAGGGAGGCAGGGAGGAGGGGAGGGCCTGGGAAGAGTTGGGAGGAGCCATAATCAGAATATATTGAATGACAAATACCTATTTTCAATAAAAGGAAGGTGGCAAGGATGGCACCGCAGGAATATAAAGTAGCTAATCATGCTATCTCTGCAGTCAGGAAGAAAGGGGGGGGGGGGGGGAGAGACAGACAGAGACAGAGACATGCTCATGAGCCACTTGCTTTATCCCTTTTATTCAATCTGAAAACCCTACAGGGATGATGGGTGCCTCTCATACTCACGGTAAATCTTCCCTTCTCAGCTACACCTCTTCGGAGATACCTTCACAGAAATGCTTGGCAGTTTATCTCCTACGGGATTCTAAAGCACATTACATTTAAGTCATAACATCCCACCACTGGTTCTCAAAGTAGCAAGGACATTTCATAATGCACAATGCATTTAGCACCCGTGTTAGAGTCTCCAATATCTTAACAGCTCTGACATTGTTTTTAAAAGCTCTGTTGTAAATCTGGCTAACAGCCAGTAGCCAGAGAGGTCATAGGCCTAAGGAGAGAACATAATACTTTTTTTCCCCTAAATGAACATAGTGCCAAGCTGCTTTCTAAATACTTATCTTCATACCCATAGGCCAGTGCAGCTCTTTTTGCAAATGGTGGCCATTAATACAGAGACACATAGTTAATCAAGTACAGAGAATAAGTGAGTGTGGAGTTATTGGTCCTAATGGAATATCTATATCACACCGCTTCCTTTGAGGTTCAGGGAATATCATGAAAGAGGAGGCAGAAAGATTGTAAGAACCAAAAGTTGGTCGAGACCCCAATGGGAGAAAAAGCCTTCTGAACATGATAGGGCCATTGTACTCATGGAGTCACTGCAGCTGTAGTTGCTCTCAAGCCAGATGAAATGGATGAAGGAAAGGGCACATGAAATCCACTCCTAACTGAGGAATTATTGGTAGGTGAAGGCTATTGAAGTAGGAAGAGTGATTTTTCTTTGGGATGTGGCCCTGGTAGGTGGTCTATGTTCCAGGGAATGGTCCCACACTCCAACAAGCATAGGTATCACAGATTGGACCCAGTGGATTTTTTTTTAAAATAGAGAACATGAATTTGGGAGGGGACAATGTGGTGGAGGGCCCAAGAGGAACAGGAAGTGGGGACATGGGGGTGGGCGTAACGGAAATGCATTGTATGTATGTGTGAAAGTACCAAAGAATAAATAAAATATACTTCAAAAGTAAAGAGCCCAACGTCTCTTCATAGATTCAAGGCAAACTGTGAGTTCTGTGAAATGATTTCTCTAAAAAACAAAACAAAAACAATCTTCTCATAGCTCCAACATATAAGAGCATAAAATATGCATTCTCATTCTAAAAAGGAGGAATCAAGGCATAGCAAGGAAACATTTGACCAAAGCAGGACTGAAACCCTGCATGGCAAACACAGAACCTCACAGTTCCAAGTTCAACATCTGGGACCATAGTGGAATCATTCAAATGTTCCTACCCACCCAGGTCTTCTGTCTATGATACCTTTGATCTCCCTCTTGGGTGGTTTCACTCCATGCCTGCAGCTTACTTCGATGATGTAAATCCCACCATCTCCAGTATCTTGTGGTCTTCATTGCAATCTAGGCTTTATTTTCACAGCCCCATGCAATGGTCTTTTAGTGACTTATTGCAAGAAATACCAACCTGCTACACAACGTTTGGCCCAGCAGCTTTCTGGAACTTTGAGGGAAGCCTCCATGAACTCATAACTCTTAAATTTCCCAGATCTCTGAAGGCAATACCATATAGATACTGCTGCTTCATGCACAACTTTAAACTTGATCTTGCTTGATTGCACATTAACTTTCTTCTCTCTCTCTCTCTCTCTCTCTCTCTCTCTCTCTCTCTCTCTCTCTCTCTCTCTCTCTCTCTCTCTCTCTCTCTCTCGATACAGCTAAGAGCAAGAAGCAGGAACCATACCACAGCTTGAATGTTATACACTGCTTTGAAATTGCTTCCACCAAAACGTTTAGTCTAGTCATTGAATTCATCCTCACCCCAAGTTTTCAGGATATGAGAAGAAAGCAGGTAGACTTTTTGGTCATAATCTGAATAACTCAAACCCAGTTACCCAAAGAGTCCTTATTCCCCTCTTAAACCATGTGAACACAGTATCTGTTGTTTTTCTCTCTCTTGGCACTATGGTCTTCCTCACTCCCACCAGAATGGCCCATTAGACTCTGCTTAAAGCACTATGAGAGTTCTCTCACCTATAGATACAAATTCTTACCATAAGTATTCAAATGACAGGAAGAAAACATATATTAAAAATACTGTAACCTTCACGACTTGGCAGAAGAGAGTAAGTGTGGCTTCTGACCATGATATCTCATTCGGTGGCTGCCTTCTTAACAGCATCTCTTGAGGCCTCCTAACCCGTGACACAGAAACGACTCCACTCCTGGTACCAGTTTTACATAGTAGTTACTTTCATCCTTGATATGACCCACTATGTAACAAGACAAACAAAAACCATGAGAAATCAAGGCTTTATTTTGGCTCAGGGTTCAGAGAATAAAGTCTGCCATGATGGAGAAGGCACAGCAAAAGGAACACAAAGAAGTCAGTCACGTTTCTTCCATAGTCAAGAATTAGAGAGATATGAATGCAGTCCTGTCAGGAACCCTACCTAGCCTATGGGATGGTGATCTCACATCCCTTAATGATCCCTCGGGTGGTTCTAAACTTCAACAAGTTAATGGTCAAGAGTAGTCATCACAGAAGCATTTGTGGACTTTGTTTAAACCAGGGGGAGTTTCTTCATCTACATAAACAGGAAAAGGAACAAGCCCACAAAGCTTTCTTGTTTTTTTTTTTAATTTTTATTTAAGTAATTTATTCGGATTACATCTCATTTGTTATCCCCTCACTTGTATCTTCCTGTTTCCCCCTCTCCTGCTTTCATCCTGTTCCCCTCCTCTAGGTCTGTGACAGAAGGTGGCCTTGTTCCCCACTATAAGATCACAGCCTATCAGGTCTTTCCTAAAATGAGAAAAGGACAGCCATTTTTCTAAGAGTTCACTGGCTTGCCTGTGGAACTCTCTACATAGGTTCAGATTTTCCATACATGTTTCCATCATGCCCATCAACATGAGAACAGTTTCTTGTCTGTTTGTCTCGGACAGTATGTTTCTTAAATAAAATTAGCCATGAAAGATACCCCCTCCAAAGAAAGAGCATAATTCACTTTTAAATAGTGAATTTACTAATGCATTACAAAGTAAGTTGGGCACTAAATATAACTCCTATAGTTGGGGGGCATTTAAAATCCATAGACATTGTGTGGTAGATATATGTTTAGGAGGGCCATGGTAAATTAGAACTATTTTTAGGAATTATGGTAAAGATTTTTTTGGCATTAAAAAAAATTAGAGATGCTTAGAGGGGATTTGAAACTTTTTAACCCAAAGCAAGTAAATGAAGTCGTAAAGATAGTTTTATTTTAGAACTTACATTATTTGACATGATTGACTTTACTTCTAAGTTTAGTTTGGTTTTGGCTTTTAAAAATCTACCTAGTCTTTGCATTAATGACAATATTAGGTGCTTTCTACTGATGTTATAGACCACTGTATATGGTCACAACCTAGATTCTAATCTATAAAACATGAACCAAATTTTCTACAAGGAGATGGCTTCAAACCAGTTATTTCACAATCCCAGAAGAATTTGTTGTCAAGGACTTGACTGTGTATGAAAGGAATGTTGTCCTGTTCCACAACCAAAGTTTTCCGACAAGTCAGAGCATGAGCTGTCTGAAAGGAGAGGCCTTTTTATGTTTTTCTCACAAGCATGCTCAGACATAGCTTTCCTTTCAGCTAATTAAGCTGTTTTAAAGCAAACTGGTCAAACAGTGACATCCTCCTGGGGAGCCTTGGAGTCAACTGCATGATATAGAAAGCAGGACACTTTGAGGATGACTTCAACTATTGTGCTTTCTGGCTGAATATTTTCTACTTGGTCAATGCTGCCGGAGTGACCCCATACAATTGGGAGAATTCAAAGCCACTGACCTCTGAGAGATGCCATTAAGAAGGCATCCACAGAATAAGATTTCATGGTCAGAAGCCAAACTTACTCTCTCCTACCAACTCCTGAAGCTTACAATATTTTGAATGCAAATTTCTTCCTGTCACTGGTATACTGCTAAACAGCTAATAATTTTAAAAGAACACAGCCATTGGCATTGGGGGTTTCCAATGTAAAATTTATCTTTTTTTTTTTTTTAACATAAGAGAAGTTGTTGGGGGAAAGCCAGCTCTTCTACTAACCCTGTACAGTCTCCAGAACACATTTCTCTTAGCCAAATACACAGTAAGAATAACAGATCCTCACTCCTGTGAAATGTCATTTGAACAACATATGACCCATATTATCCTTCAAAGCTGATGGGCATAAAGTTAGTGTTTTGACATTTCTCCAAGCTGAAGCAAAAGAAAACAGTGAAATTTGTGGTAAATAATGACAAGATTGCTGAAAAATGTCTTCCCTTTGTTCTCTTATTTGGAACCCCAGCACATTAGATCAAGCAATAACGGTAGAAAT
>OU015750.1:75041434-75075108 GCA_907169655.1 Acomys percivali
AGAGAGAGAGAGAGAGAGAGAGAGAGAGAGAGAGAGAGAGAGAGAGACAGAAACAGACAGAGAGACAGAGAGACAGACAGAGAGACAGAGAGAAGGAATCGGACCTTTTTGTACAGTTAAGCCAAGAAAAGCTTTTAGACCAGTGGTTCTCAACCTATAGTCGTGACCCTCTTGGGGATTAAACAACTTTCTCACCAATGTCGCATATCAGATATTCAGTAAATCAGATATTTACATTATGATTCATAACAGGAGCAAAATTACAGATATTAAGCAACAACAAAAATAATTTTATGGTCAGGAGTCACCACAACATGAGGAACAGTATTAAAGGGTCTCAGCATTGAGAAGGTTGAATGTTTTAGAATCTACTCAAATTATCAACCTTTCTGTTTCTGAGTGTATTTGACTAACAGTAATTGCTATTTTAGTGATTTGAAGATCTGGGTACACAGTGCTTTTCAAATATCCCAGGGTTACACAGCTGGATGTGAGGTACCAGAGAGGCCAGACCCCAGTCCACACGGAACGCCCCTTGCTTTAAACAAGTCCACGCTCCTTCCTTTGAGCTCAAACCGAAGCAGACTTTCCAGTGTTCTAGCTGTTGCGGTATTTTACAGTGCTGAAAAATCAAAGAGCTGCAAGATGCAGAGAACAGGAGCCCAAATCCAAAGGTTTTGCGCTCGTGCGGTCATGCAAACACACGGGGTTTATGAGAGGTAGTGTTTGCCAAAAGGTAGGATTTATGGCTTCACGTAATTTACAGCTTTTAAATGTAATGTTAAAATGTGAATAAATTTTTCCCTTCCCTGTGAGAATAGCTCATGAATAAATGTGAAAGGGGGTGCGAGGCTGGAGACAGAGCTGGAAGAGGAGACAGAGAATGACTCCGTGTGCGCCCGCCTTCCGCAGACGCTGTCCCCTGCTCTGCGTGAAGACTAAAGCACAGTTATGTGTGACATGGCGCTGAACAATTCCCTCCGAGGCAACGGGCCAGGAATGCTGCTCGGCCCACCGTGCAACAAAAATGTATGAAATCGCATTAGCAGAAAAACAAGATTTCTCGGTCTTACCACAGAAAGGCTTTTCCCACCTCCTAGACGAATGTTCGCCTCTGATTGAGCAACTGTTACCCTCTTTATTTCTACCTGAAAGTGCCTTTTGCAAGTCATAATTAAGGGCAAGAACTTTATAGTCCCATCATGATGGAATGTGTTTAGCGCCTGAATGCCCGTTCATTAGCAGGCTATTTAGGGCTTTTTTTTTTTTTTTCCAGGGCTTAATTTGATCGCAATGCATTTGCACGCCCTGAACATTTTAAGGCAGAACAAGAACTCTATAGAGCGGCTTTCTAAAACACCTTCTACAAGGCAAGACTCTACAATACTAGCAAAGCAAAAACTGTGTAGACTCCGTTTTGTGGTTGTAAGGGGGAAGAAGAAGAATGTCAGCAGCAGGGAAAATAGATAAAAACACATTCAGGCGTTCTCTAAATTAATATGAAAAGTTGTTAAGAGAGAGAAGAAAAATGAAAAATTATTTCCAAAGCATGATGTCCTGCCGTGAAAATGTCACAGGTACAGAAGTTCTGCATGACTTCAGGCAATTGTGCTTTTTTTTTTTTTTTTTTTTTTTTTTTTTTCCAGAAGCTGTGGTGGGCATTACCTATCACACGGCCGACTTTGAGGGTGTGAGAATCGTAAAAGGGTTAACTTGGTTAAAATTCACTACTGATTTTATGAGGAAACATTATGCTTTCTGCTCACAGGTTGTTAAATTTGGAAAGTGTTTAGGTAGGACAAATTAATTTAACAGACCCAAGAAGCTCAAACCTGGAGTTCTTAAGGGACAGGAAGCTGTAATGGAGATGCTTCCTGCGATGCAGGAATGATGAAAATGACCTCAAATGTTTCCACGAACAACGATTCTTCAACTGATTCCTGTTCATTGAGGGCAGAAGCAGAATGGTGAATTCTGAGCTTAGCCCAGCACCGGACACTTCCAGGACCTGGACAGCTCCAGGGCTCACACGCCTTAGGTGAAGAGGTTGGCCAGCTGGCTGGGACAGGCTTCCCTTCAACTGTAAAATCCTCCACCTCTCTTCAGAGAGTAAAAGTGTGGCCCTGAGGGAAAATCGTGCTCCTAAATTGGTGATTTCTTTTAAAATCATCACTAAAAGACAAAAAGCTTAACTGGATTTTGTTTTAAGGACAAAAGGCAGCAATACCATGGAGCCATGGATACACGTGGTTAGAAGGGACCACCCAGACCAAGAGACCTGCCAAAGTCTCTCAGGCCGGGACCTCTGGCTTCTGAAGGACTGGCCTTTCTCCAGCACCATCCTGAGTCTGGTGCTTTACAGACTTACTTTATTGCAAGGTTATAAGCTGTGAATTAGGTGGCAGGTCAGGTTCACTGAATTTCTATGACCCTTTGGAATAATAGCTGATTCTAAATACCAAGGCAAACACACACACACACACACACACACACACAGAGAGAGAGAGAGAGAGAGAGAGAGAGAGAGAGAGAGAGAGTTGGGGGAAAGAACTCTAGTAAGATTCATTTAAATGAAGTATACAAAATTGAAATTTTCACAGGGAACTATTTTGGAATTCTTGAACCACAGGTTAGAGGAAGAAATTTCCGTTAAAAACTAATCTATTTTTGTTCGTCTATTTTTGAAAACTTCGAGTGTAACTAGCTATGAGCATTTTTCTTAGCAATGTAAATCTCTTGAAAGTGAATCATTTTTTAAAAAAAGTTTATTTATTTATTATTATGTATACAGAGCTCTGACTGCATGTACACCTGCATGCCAGAAGAGGGCATCAGATCATATTACAAATGGTTGTGAACCACTATGTGGTTTGCTTGGAATTGAACTTAGGACCTCTGCAAGAATAGCAACTGCTCTTAACAGCTGACCCATCTCTCCAGAAAATGAATCTTAAACGTGGAGATACCTATGCACTGGTAAGAATACTGAATTTCAGGCTGGGTGGTGGTGGCGGTCGGCAACGCCTTTAATCCCAGCACTTGGGAGGCAGAGGCAGGTGGATCTCCATGAATTCGAGGCCAGCCTGGACTACAGAGCAAGTTCCAGGATAGCCAGAACTATTACACAGAGAAACCCTGTGTCGAAAAACAAAACAAAAACAAACAAACAAACAAAAGTATACTGAATTTCTTATGTGCAGTTCACTCTTCCCACATATAACAATTACCTGCATAGTTCCATTATTTTCTTTTTCTATATATTTATATTTTAAAATGTATTTAATATACTATGCCTCACAATATATTACTGTTGGCATATTGCCATATTGTGTATAAAGTAATAAAATGGGCTAAATTAACTATTAAATTAACTATTAACAATTGCTGAAACTACTTGGTGTGAATTATAACACCAATACCATTTTTATCTATCAGATCTATAGATTTAGGAAGTGTCTCCAAATGGAACTCAGATTAGTTGGCTCGGAGTCTTCCCACACCAGAGCTCACAGCTCTGTTTATTTAGAAGATGTCAGAGTTTAGCCAGCAGTGGTTTTATTTTTTAAAATTTGTGAATTACCAATGATCTCAGTCATTAGAAAATGACCAAAAGATTGAAACATTTCTTAAGTCAACAGTAATACACTTTAGCAACATCATTTACAAAAATATGATTCATTATTTTTAAAACAGAGGTTTTATTTGGCACAAACATTTATGAAGAAATGAGGAGAATTAATGTCAAGCTACCCCATGTTACTGAAGCAGAAATCCTAATTCTGAAATTATACTTGGACCAGGCCATGCAGTGCACACTAAGATTAAAAAAAACCTACCCTTTTCGTTACATGCTTTTTCTCACATAGTTGGTCCAGAAATAATAATAAAAATTATTTTCTGTACACATTCCTTTGAAATTTATTAATCTGTCTAAATCTGTGCTCAGTCAGAATTTTTAAGTACTTAACACATTTATTGTTCATTAACTCTAGTAATCAGTCATTAGGGAATGCTAATTAAATACAGCACATACATATCCTTCAACCCTTACCAGTATGAAAATAGGCACATGTAAAAGAAGACTTAGGTTGTAAAGCACATTTATTGTTGAGTCAGCATAAAGCATGTTTTCTTTTGCTTGTAAATTTATCAGCATAGGTTTTGCAAAAATGCTGCTAAAAACAAACACAATTGTACTATAACCCTGAGGTGAGTTGTCTTATTTCACATAGTATTCTTTTCTTAGATTTTTTGTTTTGTTTCATTTTTTTGAGACAGGGTTTCTCTATGTAGTCTTAGCTATCCTGGACTCTTTGTAGACCAGATTAGCCTAGAACTAACTCTGCCTCCCCAAGTGCTGGAATTACAGGCGTGCACCACCGTGCCCTGTTCTTGGATTATTTTGGCTCAGAATGTCTGTCTATACATGAGGTGAGGTCAGGTCACATTGTCACCCTTAAGAGTCTTTTTCCCCACGTGAAATATGTAGGCTATGTTGCCCAAGATTTTGTATAAAGAAAAATTATTTTAACTTAAAAAGTTAGCTCTCTGACAAAGATATGATTAACTACAGAATCATGCGTTATTCTTTATGGTTATGATTCCATAAGAATAAAACATACTTTGTAAATGATTTCAATGTTATTCTGCTGGGTATCATATTTTACCTATTTTGACACCAAAAATATATATAACTACTTTTCACTAAAAAAATGAGATTGCCTCTTTTATTTTAATAATATTCAAATTAAAATATTTATAGAAATAAAATTATTTTATTTTCTCAAATTTAAATGCTAAGTTATACATTCAGAATGAAAATGTTAGATTTTTAAAAGAAGATTAAATTATATGTTATAAAAGCTTGCATTCAACAGGAGCCTTAATACTCTACATGTGCAACTCTTATTGTTTGCAGAGAATGTGATTACAAGTCCACACCAAACAAATTAAGTGACAAACTTTAAGTTAAACTTTATGGTTTAACAAGTAAATGGATTTTTTAAATCCCTGCATACATCAGGAGTTTGTGGGGTAACATGCAATGTTATAAAGTAAAAATGAGCTCATCTTATAGAAATCTGTACTTCTCCAGAGAAATAACAAAAATGCAAGTTGAAACACTAGAAACATTTTATTCCTGAATAGAAAGATACAGGTCATCCTAAATCAACTCATATATTAATGAAAACCAAATGAAAATAACATGGTGATGGTATGTTACCTGTGCTGGAATGAATGAGGGTGGTCCTGGAATACTTGGGCCAAAACAAGAAAAATTGGATCATTAAGAGTGTTATAATAAAAGCTGGGCATGGTGGCACACACCTTTAATCCCAGCACTCGGGAGGCAGAGGCAGGTAGATCACTGTGAGTTCGAAGCCAGCCTAGTCTACAAAGAGAGTCCAGGAAAGCCAAGGATACACAGAGAAACCTTGTCTCGAAAAAAGAAAGAAAGAAAGAAAGAAAGAAAGAAAGAAAGAAAGAGAGAAAGGGTTATAATACCATTTGTATGGTATTGGTATCAGAATAGAGATAGATTGGTAGAGTGAATTTATATTATATTGTGAACTTAATAAAGAATTTAATTAGTAATTAAATTCTAAAATGCTAAATAAACATTTTGTAGCTGGCATGAAGATAAAAATGGATATTTTTAGGTTAAGGTGGTCACAGGATTATAAATTCAAAGATAAAGTTAAGTTTTTGTTTTGGTTTGGTTTTTTGGTCTATTAGAAAGCCAAGCATGAAACTGCAAACAAGCAGACAAGTAACAGATGGAAAGAGTATTAGCCAGAAGCAGCACTTTTTAATATGATAAACGCTCTCAAAATCACATACTGGCAAAGAGTATGAACAATTCTTATGGTGAGATGCCACTCACAGCAAGATGATTTCAAAATTACCATATTCACAAGTAGATAAAGTGCAACAAGGTCATAATATTTTGCTTTTGAATCTATATAATTCTCAAAAAGCACTTTCTCAATGCTCAATAAAACAGCATGTGTCTATTATTTATAAGAAAATTATTTAAATTAATTTTAGGAAAATATATTGACAATTTTTGAAAAAACATTCATAGTCATTAAATAATAATTCTGCTTCTAAAGGTTTTATTTTTTAAGTATGTGTTCGTGCGTCATTTCCATGCAGTACCCACGGTGGCCAGAAGAGGGTGTCTGATCCCCTGGAGCTGGAGTTACAGGGAGTTGTGCACTGCCCAACATTGGTGCTGGAACCTGAACTCGGGTCCTCTGCAGGGGCAGTGTGATTTCTTAATAGCTGAGCCATATCTCTAGTCCCAAATTCAATATAGGCTCATGGATGCCTATGCAAAGAGCTCATCGCAATGCCATTATGATGGTAAAACATCAGCAATAAGCACTTTGTCCAATGAGTAGTATATAATTAAACAGTATAAACTTTACTTATATAATAGATTATTTTATAATCATTATCAAAATGCTTCTAAAACACCTTTAATAACCTGGAAATTTGTCATGATACAATGTTAAATGACAGCCCAGGGCTAAACATAGAAAAATAAATACATTGGTAGGTTTCAAAAACAGTATAATTTCACCCTTTTTTTTAATATATTGTTCAGATATTTTACTACAAAAATGTATTACCTTTGTAATTACAAAATTCCTTTAGCTTTTAAAGATATGATAAATTTGATATTAATCAAGTAAGAGTGAAAGTGACATACATAGCTGCAGCCATAGTTATGTTAATATCCTGTATACATATAAATGCATACTTGATCACAGTACACAGTTATATCAAATCTGGTTTAAATAGTGTTCGCCTTAATTATCTGTTATGAAGTCATTTGGTAGCCGAGGGAACCCCCTGAATGGCCATTACAATTCAGGCTTGTCCCGCAAAGCTTAAAAACCACACATGGGGTACCTTCCTGTACACAGACCCTCTCTCTGATGTTCACATTTTGATCTTGTGATAACTCAGACCGATTGGAAAAGTAGAATATGAATAGAAGCCAGCGCTCCTAGAACTGGTTCCATTCCTAGGCTTTTTCGCAGCTCTAATTTTACTACTACTTGGCCCTTCGCGTGGCTTCTCTATGGAGGGGATACCGACGTCGTGCGCCTGTCCAGCATCATCACTCTCTCATGTCTACCCAGAGTGCCCTTCCGTGCTGCAGTATCCACACCACTGAGAAGCCTTGTAAACAACCGGCAAGACGAACCCACAGCAGAAGCAGATCGCTCCAGCAAATGCGTCTTCTTTCCTCTGTATCAAGGCTGGGAGTTGTCAATGTCACATCTTTTGTCTTTTAAAATGCATCAAAGATAAGCATATAATAAAATGGCCTAGAGGTAAGAAAAAGCCTAGACTTTTTTATTTTCATTTTATTTATTTATTTATTTATGTGACTTCTTGGAAACCCTATCCAAGAAAACTGCAAGAAAATGGTGCAAAATTCCCAGGAGACTTAACTGTCCCTTTCCCTATCAGAAAAGACGTCCTTTCCATCATACAGTTGCTAGGTTAAAGCGGTCCATGTCCTAAAGATAAAGAAACTGCAGTATTAAGCCATTCTGAATTAACAGAATGGCAGAGCATACCTAGCTGTCAGTTCAATAACTCATCTTAAAATGTTTTTTTTTTCCCCCAGAGAAAGGAATGTACAATTCAAGAGTTAAGATTAGCTGAAGTAGATAAACACTAGTCTCATCTGTCCTGTCCTGACCTTAACTGGAAATACATCATTTTTTCTGCAGTTTTCACTTTAAATTGCAGTATAGACTTACATCGCTCGGGCAGTTAATCCGACACCTTTGATTTGAAATATGAGCAGCAGTTTATTTACATAAGCAAGCAGAAGGTAGACTCAAAAAACAAGAGACAATCTTGTAACACCACATTTCCTTCCCTTTAGACAGCCGAATTGTTGATGAAAAACAATTAACCAAACGTTCCGATTTAAACATACAACTTATTTATGTTCAAGGAAGAGAAATAGTTTTCACTTTTATTTGTAGAATAAGCTTTGGTTCCTGATAATGAATTTTTTAAAAAATTATGTCTAGAAGCAGCTTATTAAGTTAATGGCTTAATGCTACGTATTAAATAAATATTTTAATTATAAATTTAATAGTATTTTGGCAACATCCTGACCAAAGAACTAGTTTTGTTCTCATCTCTCATGTATGAATCAAAAATTAAAGTGTTAGTGACCAAATTATTTATTTCCAAAAATTTTTGTAACTACTTGTTCGTCGGAAATGGAATGAATCTGATATACAAGTGTTGGTTTTAGAAGAAAAGAATTTTAAAATGTAGACAATGACAAGATGATATCCATACATATTATTTCAGTAGATTTATGTTTATATTCTTTTACATAGGACAGATTTGTAAACTTTTTTAAAGAGATTACTTTGCATTTAATGCTAAAAAATATTTTTTATCTATTATTCTTTTGGCTTTAAGTAGAGGATTTCAGAGACCTAAAGCAGGTTGCTATGTTGCATTGCCATCTAGTGGATCCCAGTGACTATTGAAGGTGTACAGGTCTCAGTTTCCTTTTTTTAAAAAAAAGTGCCAAAGCTGAAACAGCCTAAATATTACCTCTAAAGCAACACAGGACCTTTTAAAATTATGTTTGTTTATTTGGTGTGTCTCTATATGTGTGTATGCGTATGTGTGGGGTATGTATGTGTGTAGTGTGTGTGTGTGTGGTATGTGTGGTGTGTGTGTATGTATATGTGTTGGGTGTGTATTTATGTGTGTATATATGTGGAGTGTGTGTATGTGTGTGTGTGTGTAGAATATGTGTATGTGTGTGTGTGTGTGTGTGTGTGTGTGTGTAGAATATGTGTATGTATGTGGAGGTGTTTGAGTATGTGTGTGAATGTGGTATGTGTGTGAATGTGGGGTGTGTGTGTGTGTGTGTGTGTGTAGATCAGAAGGGCAACTTTGGGAGTGAGTTCTCTCCTACATGTAGGTACCAGACTGGAAAGGAAGTGCCTCTACCCACCAAGCCATTCGCCACCATTCATACAGTCCTGGAAACCATCAAAATCATGAAAATATATGAAACCAAGACACTCTATCCTAACTGATGGTAAACAGAAACCCACTTAAGGGGGAAAATCATATGCAAATATAGAACGTTATGGGATCTGCACAGTTATTTATCACTTTGTATTCTCCCTTTATTTATATAAAAGCTGTTGTTATGAGGCCGCAGGTATGACTCAGTGGCAGAGTGTGTGCTGAGCACATGAAGGCCCACTGGGCATGGGAAAGGAAGTGTTAGCACTACGGCATGTTGCAAAGTCTGCCTTTCTATCTTATTTATTATTCATTTGTTTATTGCGTGTTTGTGTGAATGTATACAAGTGTTTCTACATTTTCCAAATAAAACACAAAAAAGACTCCCTACAAAGTGCAGGAAATGCATGTAGAACATTTGAAGCAAGGTTTCTTGGAGAAGATTGCTATCTAAGACTTTAGACTCAAATTTTATACATTTAAAAAATTTAAGAAATAATCATCTGACATTAATCAACCACCAAATGAGTACCATGATCATTGTAGAAAAGACAATTAGACCAGATACCTTCAATTTATGTTTATTGCAAGCTCCTGATATGCATATTTTAAGAACAAGACAGGCCACTGCCTTACTTTAATGCATAGCAGAGTTCTTATTTACTACAAGTCTGTTTGAATTAGTTTGTGTATATAATGGGATAAGTCAAATTATTACATTTTGTAGATACTGAAGTTTTTCTACACTTAATCTTAGCCAAATGGCCAAGAAGCAATGGTACTGAAGTTTTTCAAGTAAAGAGAAAATGCGGGAAAAAATCAGGTTAGTAAAACCCCTGTAATGATATTTTTATTTAAAAATATTACTATGGGAGCTGGAGACATAGCTCAGTGGTTAAGAACACTGGCTGCTCTTCCAGATGTCCTGGATTCTATCCCAGAACCCACATGACAGCTCACAACTGCCTATAACTACAATTCCAAGAAATCCAGTGCCCTCTTCTTGGTATCTGTGAGAATGACTCGCATGTGGTATACAGACATACATACATAAAAAACCACTCATATACATAAAGTAATAATAAAATACTTTTTAAATATTACTGTGATATATAAAGATACTTATATTTAAGAATACGAATTTCTTATCTCTGTCAACTGTGAGGTTTAGAAACAGTAACAGTACAATAGCAGCAACACTCATATTACCTAAATTATGTCTCTAAAAATCATTTTCCATATAAAGAACTAAGTTTCCCTACATAGATGGCTGATTCCAGATCAAAGGCAAATCATAAAGCTATGATATCTTATGGTAGAAATCAAGGAAAGTACTGACAGAGCACAGAAATCCTTTAGAAGGATGCTCTGTGACCAAGTGGTGTGACTCTGGAGCTTGGGGAAGGCATGACTACAGCAAACTGCAGTATATCAAATATATAACAACCCAAATGCTGGGGCTGGAGCCATGGCTCAGCAGTTAATAGCACTTCCTGATTCTCCAGAGGACCCAAGTTCAATTCACAGTGCCCATGTCTGGCAGCTCACAACCACCTGAAACTCCAGCTCCAGATGAGACCCAGGGCTCTCCTCTTTATGTCTCCTTGGGCATCTACATACATATGGTATTCATTCTCAGAAATCCACACACATATACATTAATAAAAGCGAATGTATCCCAGCACTCGGGAGGCAGAGACAGAAGGATCGCTGCAAGTTCAAGGTCAGCCTGGTCTACAAAGCGAGTCCAGGACAGCCAAGGCTACACAGAGAAACCATGCCTCAAAAAAACAAAAACAAAACCAAAAAAAGGCGAATATATAATCTTGTCTTTTAACACCTTCATGTTCAAAGAGATACTTTATTTTTTAAATGGAGAAAGATAAATATTTCATTAGTCATCATTAGAGGAAGTAATAGTCATAATTGCTTGTACTGGACACTGACAGTAGGAAAATGCTCAGTATTTAACGTGTTTATCTTTAACAAACGTGTCAACAGAACCAAGTAACCTTGATTGATAAAGAGATTCTTCCGAATTACTAGTTATACAGCAAAACGAGTTGCTGAGCCTAAAGAATGACAGAGTTAGAAAATAGCCATTTTGTAGAGAAGCCAGTGTTTTTCCCAGTTAGGTAAACGACCAGACAAATGATCAGCACTGGCATCATTCGGCTGAAGGGTAAAGGGGCTGGATGCCCAGCATCTTAAAGTCCGTGGTTACTCAGCTGCTGTGAACGCAGGAATGGCTGCTTTCTGTGAAGGACTGGAGATGTTCCCGGGACCAGCCACCAATGCAAGAACCAGTCAAGAGGGAAAATGACATGCTCCAGTTGATGTGCGGGGCAGAGGTGGGATAGCTTGTTAGAAGACGCTGACGACATGAAGGAGTAATCAAACCCAGTTTTTTTGTTTGTTTGTTTGTTTTGTTTTGTTTTGTTTTGTTTTGTTTTAATCATCTGAAAGGAAAAAAGAACTTTGCTGCTATTGATAGATGTAACAATAGCAAGAGGGATGGCAGATATGGTATGGATATCTGAATTGGAGAAAACCAACCTTTTAAGAAGGCATTTATTAAACCATCAAGAGAGTTTGAATAGGAGCTGGGCACTAAAGGATACTGATGAATTGTTGTTACCACTTTATGTATGGTAACAGCAAATGGTTATAGTCCTGGTCCTTTCTCACGGACACATTGAAACACAAGCTGTGAGATAGCAAAGCCTGGAATTTGCTTTTAAATACTGCAGGGGAAAAAAACAGGAGGAGGAATAGGAAATGTACAAGAGAGTCTGCAAAATGCCAATCATCATTAACACCAGAGGGAAGGCCCCTGAGCTTATTATGCTGTGAATCTCCATTGGCGTGTATCTAAAATAAAAGCTTTTTACAAGAAATATAAAATTTTGTGAAGTTTAAAAAAAATTTTTTTCACAGGACTGCTGAGACAGCTCAGCAAATACCAAGGCTGACAACTTAAGTTCAATCTCTGGGACACAGATGGTGGAAGGAAAGAGTCAGCTCTTGAAGATTTTACACACACACACACACAGAGAGGGGGGTGGGGGGAGGGAGGGAGGGAGGGAGAGAGAGAGGGAAGAAGAGAGGGAGGGAGGCAGAGACAGAGAGGGAGAGAGGGAGAGACAGAGAGGGAGAGACAGGGAGAGAGGAAGAGAGACAGAGAGGGAGAGAGTCAGAGAGGGAGAGAGAGATGGGGGGGAGAGACAGACAGACAGGCAGACAGACAGAAACAGACAGACAGAGACAGAGATACAAGCAGCGATAGACAGGGATAGAGAGACAGAGCTAGAGACAGAGGCAGAGACAGACACAGAGAGTCACAGACATAGAGACATAGAGACATAGACAGAGACAGAGAGGAAAATGTAATTTAGAAAACACTGTTCTAAAGTAAAGCACTGAGCTAAGACTTAAGAGAGAAACTGCGAAGCTGAGGGCTCACTGTTTTCCCAGCCCCTAGAGTCCCCTGTGAGAGACTTCTAAGGGAGGAAATTACACCGAGTCAAAGGCATTTCCTTCTCATGATCAGATGCCTAGCCTGGGAAGCTATTTCTTCCTCAGAGAAACTAACATAGAGTCACAGGACAGATTGCTCTTTTTGTTCTTTTTCAGAAATCTCTGTCGTTTGTGTCTTTTTCTCTCTTAAGGTCGACCCAAAACATCTGAACCCTGCCTGACACATCGCCTCCCTGCTCCTTGCTTTCCTTCAAGCTCTCTACACAGCACTCATGTAAAATCTCAAGTGTGTCTCTTCCCCCCCCCCCCCAGGACCTCAATTCTCTGAGGGCAGAGAATTCTAGTTTTATATTGAAATTTTTATTTCTTTTAGTATTCTTCCCACTCCTAACAACTTCTGGCAAACAGATTTGCCATTAAGACCAGACTGTGGTGGATTTGGAATCACCAGGCCACACACCTGTTAACCAAGTCTATAAGGCTGCTTTGAGAATGTTCCAGAAGAAAAAGGCTCGCGCGGCTATAGGTGGCACCGTTTTGTGAGCTGGGACGAAAATGGAAAAAGAAAGAAGTCAGATGGTGCCAGCGGTCTTCTCTGTGCTATTGAGTGTGGATGCGAGCATGACCGGGCCCAGAACATTCCTGCCATTCGGTCTCCACACGGATGGACTGTCCCTAATAAGCCCCACCTTCTCTAAGTGGCTTTCGGCAGCTCTTTTGTCACAGCTATGAGAAGATAAACTAACATACAATCGAATACCCACACTGTGGTACCGTGTTCCACAAGTCTTGCTGGTCCCCAACAAGGCTCTCACTACCCAGTGCTTCTACTTGACCCGGATTAGGAGGCGTGGCCTTATTGGAGGAAGCGTGTCAATGAGGGCGGGCTTTGCGGTCTCAGATGCTCAAGCCAGGCCCAGTGTCTCTCTTCTCCTGCTGCCTGCAGATCTGGATGTAGATCTCGCAGCTCCTCCTGCACCATGCCTACCTATGCGCCACCGTGCTTCTCGCCATGCTGATAATGGACCAAACTTCCGAACCTGTAAACCAGCCCAATTAAACGCTTTCCTTTATAAGAGTTGCCACGGTCATGGCATCTCTTCACAGCAACGGAACACTAGCTAAGATGTACGGCAATTCTGTTTATCCAGATCTGGCTTTCCATAGTTTCGTCTTACCTGAAATCCAAATATTATTAAACAGGAAATTCCAGAGATAGGTAATTCATATCTTAAAGCACATGCTGTCAGAGTAGCTTGATGAGGTCTCACAACATCCTGCTCACCCCAAGCCATGTGGCTGTGTTTGTGTGCAGTGTAACTACCTGTGTTGTAAATGTACGGGGAAGAGAGAGCTGACGGAAGTTTCAGACATCTATGAGAAAGCACTGGGACTTACTCTTTATGGATAAACTGGGGACAAGTGTTCTTGTTTGTAAGAATCCCAAGCCTCTTTGTTCATCTATTGCAGAGGTATCCACCAGAGAAGAGCACTCAGATTCAGGTTTAAGCCCATAGAAAATCTTTTGTAGCCTTCTGGTGACTACAGTGGCTGTTCAGGACCCCAGTGTAGCCCAGAGCCTTTCTCAAAATGAGCTTTTGTCCTGAGTTGGTGTATTTCAGTTTTTTGTTTGTTTGGTTGGTTGGTTGGTTGGTTTTTGTTTTTGTTTTTCGAGACAGGGTTTCTCTGTGTTACCCTTGGCTGTCTGTCCTGGACTCGCTTTGTAAACCAGGCTGGCCTCGAACTCATAGCCTGAGTGCTGGGATTAAAGGCATGTGCCACCATGCTCAGCTTTTTTTTTTTTTTTTTTCGGGGGCGGGGGAGATATATTTCAGTTAACAAGAACAGTTAGAAGCAGAACTACAGAAACCAAAAAGCAAGATTAGCGCATTTAGAGACTTTCCCATAACTATGGGTGTTGATGGATTAACTCTTTATTCTCATCTTGGCAGTTGGTGCTGTCTAGGTGCTGAGTTTTATGGCCTGAATGGTACTTCCATCATGGAGTCAATTGTGCTATGGACTGGGGACCTGTTACCCTCGTAAGGATTCCTGCCTGGAGTATGAATAGGAAATGTTTATTAAAGAAGAGGTTTGTCACCATTTGAACTAGGTATTTAGAGAATCAACACGTCCCTAAAACTTCCATGTCTAGAAATATCTAAAGAGAAGTCATTGCATTTGTATGAATTGAATTTGTTCTTGACTAAAAACAATCAAGCAAACAAACAACAAACAAAAAACCCACACATACACACACACACACACACAAAAAAAAAAAACAACCAAACAACAACAACAAAAACCCATTTGTTGAGATAGGTCACATTCCATATTCCATAGGTTAAATCATTTAAAGTATGCAAGCCAATGTTTTAAAACATAGTCACACATTTGTGGCACCAGCTCCACTCTGTCACTTTAGAACATTTTTGTCACCTTTCTCCCACACTCGTTAACAGTTACTATGCCCCTCTCCTTGTTACCCACACAAAAATCTGCTTTTGACCTTTGTAAATCCACCTAGTAGAGATATTCCATATAAACCACATTGGTTATATGTGGTCTTTTCTAAATGACTGCTTTCTCTTAATGTAAGTTTTACCATGTTGTAGCATATGTGAATATCCCAACCGTTTTATTATTCATTCATTTCTATTTCCAGAAGCAAATTGGTTTTTGTCTTTCTCTGAGCCATATCTCCCTGGGCCCTTCAATCCTTATCAGTTTGAGGGCCACTCATGAGGTATATATATATAGAATATTTATGTGGTTTTATGGTGTGTTTTATTTATTTATTATTTTATTGGCTTTAGATTGGTGGCAGAATGTTCACCTACCATAAACAAGAGCCTGAATTTGATTCTCAGCACCAAAACAAACAAATAAGCAAAACTCTGCACCAATAAACAATGTCTAACTATACCATTTACATGATGTGAAAGATTAGTAACAGTAAATTATTTTTTCCAATTCGTTTTTACTTTATTTTTGAGATTATAATTATATCATTTTGCCAATGCCTTTTCTACCTCCAAACCCTCCCATAAACTGCTACCCCATTGCTTGCTTTCAAATTTCTACTTTCTGTTTTCTTTTTTTTTTTAATTTTTATTAAATATTAATTTTGTTAATTTATTCAGATTACAACTCAATTGTTATCCTATCACTTGTATCCTCCCATTTTTCCCACCCTCCCGCTTTCACCCTATTCCTGTCCCCTAGGTCTATGACCGAGGGGGGCCTCCTCCCCCACTATATGGTCATAGGCTAACAAGTCTCATCTTGGTAGCCTGTTTATTCTTTCTTTGAGTGCCATCAGGCCTCCCCACCAAGGGGAGGTGGCCAAATATGAAGCACCAGAGCTCATGTCAGAGTCAATCCCCACTCTCCACATAACTGTGGAGAATGTCCTAGCCATTGGGTAGATCAGAGTAGGGGTTCGATGTTTACTATTGTATTGTCTTTGGTTAGTGCAATAGGTTGAGCAGACCCAGTAACAGTAACTTAAGCAAAGTTTTACCAGTGCTCAGTTCTGGATCAGTAATGAATAAGTCTCTTGCCAGAACCTTCTGGAAAACATGCCCCAAATCCTAAGGCCTCCTACGTATTGGTTTGTTTGTTTGTTGTTTTGTTTTGTTTTGTTTGAAAGGGCTGTTAGAAAAATTAAGATCAATAACAAAGTTGATTTAGACAAAGAGTAGGTAGTGGTGGGAGGCAGCATCACCAAAGCTGGGCTCAGCATGCCCCAGTGCCACCAGATGGATAAATTATAGCTCTAGACAGAGAGAAGTGACACAGAGAAACAACCCGATTGGCTAATGTAAGCATTTGTCTCATCAGTTGGTAGCCTTTAATTGGCTAAGGCATGGCTAGCATGCTTGGCTGGTACACAGTTGCTTTGGCTATCAGGGTGTGTTCTTAGGTTGTGATACAACATGTTTACATGTCAAAGGCATATAGTTCATGCCCACATGTGACTTTATCTCCCAGTTTAACAATACCGTGTACACCAGAGCTCTAAACTGTGAGTCCCCAGGAAAAGACCAGTTCAGGTTTTGATTAACCAAATAAATTATTTCTACTAGCAGGGCAGCTGTTTCCAAGACAAATCAGAAATGTGCCATGCCCAAGCTAAAGGGGGAGACAAACTCTCAGCACTGAGAAGGGGAAGTATACACAATGGCCCACTCCCAAGCAAAAAACTATTTGCAATCAATGCCTGATAGAAAGGGGGAAATCAGTATTCTCCAAAAGAGCGTCACTGGGTGTATCAACCACATTCTAGGGCAGATCTTATTCCTAAGAGTTGGCCAACACAAAACAGACTCCATAGTGTGTGTGTGTGTGTGTGTGTGTGTGTGTGTGTGTGTGTGTGTGTTTTTGTCTTACAATTTTTGTTTGTTTGTTTTGATTTTGTTGTTTGAGGTTTTGATTTTTTTTTTTTTTTAGAAAGAAAGAACCTGAAATTGGGTTGTTAGGGAAGTAGGTAGAATCTGGAGGAGTTATGAGAGGAAAAAAATTATACACACACACACACACATATATACTTTTTAATAAAAAGTGACTTAACTATAAAATAATAATAAAGAAAAGAACCTTGATGTGGGGATATTATTACTGATCTCTCAAGTGGGCCCAACATAGTCAATTATTAACCCTTAAAATTAAAAGAGAAAGGCAGAAAGGGAGTCAGGGAAACATCATGTGAATACGATTGGACCTGGGGTTGCTGGATTTAAACATGGAAGGCTAGACCACACAGCAGAGGAATGCTGGCAGTCTCCAGAAGCTAACGAGGCCAGGAAATAGATTCTCCCCAGGGATGGGCCTAACCCCCAGGGAGACCCAGTTCAGACTCAACTTCCAGAGCCATCAGATTATATACTGGTATCCTTTCAAGCTACCATATTTGCAGCAACTTGTTAGAGAGGCAAAAGGAAACTAATGTGGTAATGTTAGGAAAAGGAAGAGTTGACAGAAGAAAATAAATATGTTTACCTCGGGACTGCTCAGATCTGGGGTCCTGGGATCCAACAGGCAAGAGGGGCATATGGAAACAGGACAAGGGCATGCACGCTAACGCCACAGTGGAGGGTACATACCGGGTTCTGGCTTTGCTTATGTCCCACTGTATTTTCTCCCACTCGACATATGTTATACACCCAAATAAACTTGATTCCTTTACTCATGTCAATCTGAAGGCATAAAAACATCCCAATAGGCAAGCAAATAAGTAAAGAAGCCAGAGGTAGACACGATGGCAAACTTCCAGGCCGAGCTTGGATGTATCTCCTGCATGAAGCTGTGGGCCTACCAGCTTCCTCCTCTTCGTTTAAGATGACTGGTCTGAAAAAGGGAGGAGAATCTGCCTTGTATACCAAGTCATTTCAAAGACCCCCACGAGGCAGATACCAATCTCCAACCCCCAACTGTTGGCTCTGTTTCTTAACAATTAAACTTTATTATACAACCCAACTAGCTTACACAAGAAGGAAAAAGGTTAAAGGGACAAAAGAGTGAGCCTTCCGGTATCCGTTCCACGGGATGAGTCCTTAGGTGTCTCTCTGGCCCGCGTGATAGTCCAGCCTGTTCGCTTTCTCCACACACTCTCTCAAACCCCTGGCTGAATCTGTTGTTTTTCTCTTCCCCACCTGCCCGAGTCACATGGGAAGGGCGGTCTCCTTCTCCCATTGAGGGTCCATTAGGAAAACAATAGCCCAGGTGGGGTTCCCAGGTCTGCTTCCTGAATTCCAGGCCCAGGATGGCTCCACTCAGTCTATCACAAGGTATTCATGGGGTGCCCCAAGGGTAAAGCCCGCCAAGACTGCTTCCACCTGTGACAGAGCTTAATCTTTCCCACACCCAACCACCACCCTCTCACCCTTGTGGGGAATCTGCGTGCATCAGCACCCATGTGTGTTTTAGTCAAATCCATTGCATGCTATGTCTAAGATTCTTCCTGACCAAGAGCTCAGAAGGAAACAAATCGATTGTAAGTGGGCTCCATGTGTTGTGGAAAGGCCCTTGACATTCTCTGATGAGCTGCTTGCTTGCCATCCAGATGTGACATAGCCTGCCTCATACTTCTTCCAGAGCGTGTGTGTTAACTAGGAACACAGGTTGACTAGACATTAGTGGGGCCAACATCTGACCTAGAGCTTCTTTACAGCCAACAATTATCTAGCCTGACATACGACTTAAATAAATGTTTACAGTGTAGCCTAGCAAAAGATACTACAGCTATCAAAGGATAGCTTGACAAGCTCAGCAGAAAATTTGTTTCGTACAGTCTAAACAAAATAAGTTTCATTACAACTATATCCATACACGCAATGGAGAACTATCTAGTCAGAGAAACTAAATATTTACTGTGTAGTTCCTAATTAGGCTTTCAATATCAATTGGAGAGTTTTCAGTGATTTGATATGTTTTTTTTTTTAAAGAGTTACCTAGCACATAGGTTTTATTCCATTAAAATCCCTTAGATGGAACAATGAGGAAAAAAAAAGTCTGTGATGATGGGAACAGACCAGTAAAACCAGGAACTAATTAAGTATTGGCATCTTGGTAAAGGTTTGGAGCAAATGGTGCTTTCCAAAGAAATAATTAAACCATAGCTTGAAGGATTAGCAGGTATCCTTTTAGTAGTGAAAATGAGGTAGCACTAGCATAGAGACTCTGAAGTAAGAACGTGGTGTAGTTGAGTCATGACCTCAGGGCAGGGCTGACTCAGCGGCAGTTACTTCACATTGTAGGCTCGGACATTTCAGTAAGTGAAAGGTGAGTACTATTAAATTCTGTACTATTAAAGTCATCCAAACTAATCCATTTCAAATTAAGAGATTGAACAATGCTGATGAAGGAGCTCTTTAGAGAAAGCGTGGAAAAAGAAGGATGGTAATGGACCATGGTAATAACTGGTGTTACAGTAAGTGAAGAAAGAAACCAAATGTGAGCTTGGCCTTGGTGGGGGTATAGCTTGGTGGCAGAGCACTTGCCTACCATGGGTTTTTGTGGGTTTGTTTTATTTTATTTTGTTTTGTTTTTTTGTTTTTTGGAGGGTTGGTTTTTTGAGACAGGGTCTCTCTGTGTGAGCCTTGGCTGTCCTGGACTCGCTTTGTAGACCAGGCTGGCCTTGAACTCACAGCAATCTGCCTGCCTCTGCCTCCCGGGTGCTGGGATTAAAGGCGTGCGCCACCACACCTGGCCTACCATGGGTTTTAATTCCCAGAAAAGATGCGCTTACAGAAGGTTCTGAGCACTAGGCAGAGACTACGTAGGTGAAGAGCAGAGAGATCTCTCTAAATCTACACAATCCCACCCCTCCCCATCCCCCAAGTCACTCAATTAAAAACTAAGTTATTATGTTGGACGATCTAAAAGTAAAAGAGAATTCCACTCACTCATTTAAACTTAATCTTCACTCATTCATTATGCAATCAAGTCTCCACCAAGGGATTTACATGCCAAGGACAGTGACCCAGAAAAGAAAAGCAAAAGTGGCCTCTCACCTGATGCAAGTAAATTCAAGCTTACTGTCTGCAAGAGTTTGCAAAGGCAGCTCTCTTTCAACACCCAGCTCAGAAGTGTTCTGTAATCTAGCCAGTTGAAAGCTGCTTCTCTGAACAACGGCAGCGCTCTCCAGCTCTGAGCTTTATTTCTTTTTGTTCCCATCACATGGTAAATAAACTACTTAAGGCATGGTCCTCTGCTGAAGTTAGTACAGCCTGCCATGGTACCTATTAAAAAGCATGAGCAGGTGCTTAATATTATCAGCCTACTTTGTTTATTCATTATTCAATAAATAGATGGTAGGTGGCGAAATGCCTTCACGGTATGCAACAGGATGAGATAAATTCAACAGGGACAGATATGCGTGAGCCCCACCCTCAAGGAATTCCCAGGCTGTTAGCAGCAAGGGCTTTCTTTAATCAAAGCACCTTAAGTACAAACATAAGTGTATTTGTGATTCACAGTCCAAAGGTCAGCTGTGAGTTAAAGCTACCTAATAAGGCAATTGCAGGGCCTTGGAGGCTTGAGAAGATTAGCCTGATGCTTTGAAACTGGGATCTCATAGAAGAACAAGAGGTAAACAAGTGAAGAGGGGTGGAGAATCACACCTGGTAAGCAGCTCCACACATGCAGTAGTCCTGGGGAAGGTCAGAAAGGGCAAGGAAGGATTGGTTTTCTTTCCTACAGCTGATAGGCCTCCAAGGAGAAGGCCGAGGTATGGATTTTTCAGCCAGTGATTACTTCCCCGCTCCTTTATAAGATCATTATCTCTATTGGTTGACAAATGTCACTGCATTAAAATTGTCCAACGCACGCCTTTAATCCCAGCACTGGGGAAGTAGAGGCAGGTGGATTGCTGTGAGTTCAAGGTCAGCCTGGTCTACAAAGTGAGTCCAGGACAGCTAAGGCTAACACAGAGAGACCCTGTCTCGAGAAGCCAAAAATAAAAGTAATAATAATAATAATAATAATAGTAATAATAAAATTAAAAATAAAATAAAATAGTCCAATGTGTGGATTATTTTAATTGAAATTCTTCTACTCAGAGGTGATCCTAATGAGGTTTCCTGATAATGGAGGAGACAGAGTCCCAACTGGGCCATCTCTTGTCACCAAATGAAGCTTGTAATACCAGGACTAGGTTACATTCAATTGAGTTGTTGGCCAAGGGGTCCCATGGAAATCCAGAAACAACCCAAGCTGTTGCTAAGATAAACTTGCTCTCCTCGAACTGACAGCCAGGCCCCCTTACCAAGAACAAGGCCCACACAACTCATTAAATTTGGAGAAGTCGAGCTGGTGCCAACATGGATCCTTCACCCCTACACTCTAGAATCTTTGGTGCAAGAAGCTATCTGCAGGCTACCAAAAGAGAAATATAAACACCAACCCAGCCACAAAACTTTTGACTTGCAATCTGTCCTATCAGCAAAATATTCTGGGGACAGTGGTGGTATAGAACCTGTAGGGGGTGGCCAAACAATGTCTGACTTGACTTAAGGCCCACTCCATGAGACAGAACCCAATTATAGAGACCAAACCAATGCCATTTTGTGTTCAGGGGCTGAGAACTTGACACCCCTCCCCCAAAGAGTTTCCAGGGAGAGCCACAAACATACAGCCAGTAACTGGTCCTAGGAGCTTGCATCCGCACCTAGGGGCCAACCAATCAGAGCTACAGGTCACAGTGACTAGAACAAATGAAAAATTCCCCCCTGCGGTCTGACCCTGGTCCCCTCACTTAGCCCTGGTCACCCAGCAAATCAGCTTAAAGGGCAACATTTCTGTACCCCTCTGACCTATCATGTAACAGCAAGGCTTGGAAACAGTTTAGAAATGCCCCCTGCAATATTTCTTTTAAAAACTCTTCCCCTAGCGCAAGGGCTGCCATCTTCCCTGCTCCTGGGGGTGCTGCCTGTCCAGGCTCTGAGCCTGACTAATAAAGGCAACCCTGTGTGATTTGCATCTGACTGATTCCTGGTGGTCTTTGGTGATTTCACGACTTGGGCATCACACCATTGTTGACACTGCTTGGGTGACCAAGAACTAGAAACAAGATAGCCCAGAGACCTAGGGTAAAACAAACACTACTAATCTTTTAAAAAGAAAAAATATCAATAAAATGACTCCTTATGATATTTTGCTGTACTCATAGATCAGCACCCTATCCTGTCATCATCAGAGAGGCTTCCTCTGATAGCAGATGGGAACAGACATTATGCAAAGAGAGAGAGGAACACACAGCTCTAATTGGGATGTCTCCATCAAATGCCTCTCCTCAGAGCTCAGAGAACCACACCGAAGAGAAGGTGGAAAGAGTATTAGAGCCAGAGGGGATGGAGGACACCAGGAGAACAAGGCCCTCTGAGTCAACTGAGGAAAAGTAACATGAACTCACAGAGACTGAGGCAGCGAGCACAGGGCCTACAAAGGTCTGTACCAGGTTCTCAGTGGGTATATTGTAGCTACTAGTTTAGCATTTTTATGAGATTTCCGAGTATAAGGACGAGTGGTCTCAGATGCTTGTGTCTGCTCTTGGGCTCTTTTCCTTCTGTTGGGCTGGCTGCCTTGTCCAGCCTTGGTGTGATGAGTTTTGTTTCATCTTATTATATTTTATTTTGTCGTGTTTGGTTATTATATTTTAGAAACCTGTTCTCTTCTTATGAGAGACAGAAAGGGAGTGGACCAGACAGATGGGAGGGGACTGAGAGGAGTAGAGGGAACGGAAACTGTCAGTGTATATTGCATGAGAAAAGACTCTATTTTCAACAAAAGCAGAATAAATAAAAGAATAAAAATATTTCTACTCATAATTCACAAATTTTAAATTATTGATTTACACAGGAAAACAATCAACACTAGAAGATCAAAAGAGCTATCCAGTCTAATGACTGTGTAGTTTTTGGCTAGTCATTTAACTTCTCTACATCTTAAATTTTTCCTTTATAAAAATAGAAGGTCAACCCATAAGATATTTGTGGGAGTTCCACTCAACACTGAAGAATTTAAAACATGCCTCCACATGTTGTAATAAAGTAGACCATTATGACTAGATTGACCTTTTCCAAGTCACTTACCCTTGTGGCCCACAGCCACAATATCCACATAGGGATGTACCTGACTCATAAAAGTAGCTATCACATTGAAGGATAGCTTCAATGCTGCATAGCCTTGTTTTGAAAGAAAACTGTGAAACAATATATAACAGTATCAAAAACTAAACTTCACCCTTAAAGGGGATTAAAGCCTTTCTAAGGAGAATAACAATTTGGCCTTCCGCAAGCATGGAGTGTTACAGTGTTCACTTTTACTAACTCAGACACAGACAAACAGTAACCTTAACAATTGACCTGAGAACTTGAGAGGTCTTTTCTCATGAAGTAAGGCGTAAACATAGAGAAGAATTTTACTATCCATGGGGAACTAACATCTACAACCCAGTAGGTTTTGTTTGTTTTGACTTTCATTCTAAGAGTCTCTGGCACAAGATTTAAGGAACAAAATCTAGGAAGTGAATCCACCAACATGATGAGGATTTCACTATGAATTCAGTGTAGTTTTAGAAAAAAAAAAAAACACATTAGAAAAATAATTCTCCCCTCCATTTTATACACCTGAGACCTCACTCATAAAAACAATCTTTGAAAGTTTTCAGAATATATATAACATAAATATACATAAAGAAAGAAAGAAAGACAAGTCCCTTTGGTTTTCTTTTTTAAGGAAGATTAGCTGAACAGAGAAAGAGCATGAGGCAAAATTAGAAAGATAGATTGAAGGTTTGGGGCATGAAATGAGTTCTGTACAAGCTCTTAACTGGTTACTGAGATCAAATTTTGAAGTCATTTTCTTCTTCCCACTATAAGAAATACAAGATTAGGGCTGGAGATATGGCTCAACAGTTAAGAGCATTGGCTGCTTTTCCAGAGAACCGAGGTTCAATTCCAAGCACTCATATGGTGGCTCACAGCCCTCCAGTCTAGGGGTTCCAACTTCCTTTCCTGGCCTCTGCGGCACTGTGCACATATGGTGTATGGACATACATTCAGGCATATATAAATAAAGACAAGTCCTTTTGTTGTTCTTTTTTAAGGAAGACTAGCGGAACAGAGAAGGGCATGAGGCAAAATTAGAAAGATAGGCTGAAGGGTTTGGGCGTGAAATGAGAAAACATCAGTATTTCTAATTTGTTTTTCATAATTAGTACAATGATAATATATACATGCATACATACACGCACGCATGCACACATGTGCATGCCCCCCCACATGCTCTCGCATGTGTGCACGCATGCACACACATGAACACACAGGCACACACATTCACACACACACACATGCACACACGCGCACACGCACACACGCACATATTGGCTTGGTTGGTTGGACCAAGGGTCTCATGCATGCCAAGTATGTTTTCTACCACTGAACTGTGTCTCCAAGCACTGAGAATTTCCTGAAGAGATAATTGGCTGGGAGATTTTTGAAATTGGCAGAAAATATCAACTATCAGATTCTGTGAATCCAAGGAATATTAGGTAAGGTTTTTCAGGGTCAAAGACAACTTCACTTCCTCAAATTCTTGTGGTTAGACAAAAGCCAGCATTCCTCAGGAACTCATGAAGCTGGTTCACAGCCACCAAAGGAGCCACTTCCCTTATCACTCGCAGAAGGGACAAGCGGCTATCTGTGGTGAACTGTAGAGGAATTTTAATTCAAAACATGGCTGCTCTGGCAAGGGATCACATCCAAAGACCTTCTGGGTCTGTGTGATCTGGCTGGAACACAAACACACCCTTAGTATGGAGACAGAGGCCAACAGATAGGAGTTCAAGGCCAGCCTGGTATAGAGCCGGTATTACATAAAGAAAATCTTAGATCCAGGCACGGTGATATGTGCCTTTAATCCCAAATGAAGGTAAAATTAGTCTGTAGAAGGAAGCCCCCGTGTTTGAAAGTGATTTCTAATTGAGTGGCTGACAAAGTGACAAATCAGAGATAGATTTGACAGAATAAGATATGCCCTACTCTTATGAGAAGGAACCAGCCAGAGAAAGAAGAGATCAGAACATATTGCCAAGGTTCGTATGAGGCCAAGCTGAGCGATTCAGTCAGAGCAGAGAGAAGCCAGATAGAATCAGTCAGCTTGGAGAGAAGTTTGAGCCAGAACATCTAAGTTGAGCCAGACAGCCAAAGCTCAGAAAAAAAAAACAAACAAACAAGAAATGGTGACTCTACTCAGCAGTAAGCCTCAGGTTAGATTGTCAGAAGCTGAAAACTTCCGGGACTAGGCCTAGATTGATTAAGCAAATGAAAGTTACTTTTACAAAAGTTCCTGCTGGCCTCCAAGCTCTCTCAGTATCACAAGGACCGATTATGCACTCCAGAGTCCTGGCATTTCTCATTTGCCCCTTACCCTAAACTTCTCCAGGTCATGGGCTGCCCTATACGCAGCTTCTTGTTGTCCTGAAAACCCTGCTGTTTTGGCTATGCTCCCCTTTCTGCCTCTCTTACGTGGTCCTCTTCTCTCTTTGACTTCCTCTCTCGCTCTTCCCTTCTCTCTCTCTCACCTCTCCTGGCCAAGGCCAAACTGTGCAGACCATGTTCAGTCTGCTACTTTCTCTCTCTGCTCTGGACTCTTCCAGATGCCTCTGGCTGTAGTCTCCCTCATATCTGCAATAAAAACCTTCCCCTCAACCATACCTTGGAGTTGTGTCTTTAGTTTATACAAAGGTAAGTAAAAAGGCACCTATACCTATAGATAATCTATTAAACAAACAAAGTAAAGTGTCAAAAACAAAACATCCAACATTAGCCTAAAAATTTAAAAATTAAAATGAAATCAATCCTTCCAACAACTGCTCTCTGAAGCAAGAGTGAAAGTCAAAAGGCTGGCCCTGCATCTTGAAAGCACAAAAAGAGACTTAGTAAAACAAGGGTAAAATGAAGACATTACAAGTAAGATCAGAACCAGCTAGCAAAATACTGTCATTTAAAAACTCTTGGAATTGTAATCACTGCAACTAAGATCTGCACAATTTCGAAGAAGAAAAGATGCTGCTTGCCCCAGCTCTGGTGAGGTGAGGGAGGTAACACAAGTGTGTGTTGGAGCAGGTGCTCACCTCAGGGAGCCAGTAAGCAGAATATTCTGTTAGCTGGCTCCCACACCACACACTGGGGAAATGCACCACAGTTTACTTACCTGCTACGTGGCAGATGATGACTTAAGTTGTTTACAGATATTTTGTCCTCATAACCCAGCCTCATATCAATGTACTTGTGAGTGTTTATTGACACGGGGGTCTAATTTCTCATGTGTATTTAATTAGGCGTGAAAAGCCATGGTATAGACTGGACAAATATTTAATGTAATAAAGTGAAATTGTCTTCCTAACCATCCTGGAAATAGACTCTAATAACACAGTAAGTACAGCAAATGCAAACAGATTAAAGTCAATTATCAAAAGATAAAAAATACTTCCAGTTTAACAAGGGAGGGATTATGTGAGTACCAGTGAGTAAATAAAAGGAAAAAAAAAAAAGGACCAATAAGAATGAATCGAGAAAGGATTACAGCAACAAAAACAACAATAACAATAAAAACCCAATAAAATACCAAAATTAAAACAATTACCTCAGTAGGTGCATGTGATACACGTGATGTCCAGAAAAGGTTCTGGAAGACTGTCTGAACCAGTGCCTCAGGGGCTGCACAAAGGTTTGCCTGTTGTCATTAATTACAGCAGCAGGGGCTAGAGGCAGCACGGGAGTCCATGCTGTGTGGAATGGATGGACAGACAAACGCACCAGACACTGTCAGGTAGCTAGAAAGCCAGTGTCAGACTTAGAGCCCACTAAGGATGCACCACTTCCTCAGATCATCCTCGGACCCCCCACCTCTTGTTTCCCTGGTAACACTAACCCCCACCCCAACCCCTAGCCCCACCCCCAATGAGATAAGGAATCCACTCTGCTCAGATGCTCCCCCCACAGTGTATTCCCTACAGGTCTTCTGAGCCTGCTAAGATGTCTGCTTTTCTGAGAGCTAACTAACCATGTGTAATTTTTCCTTTCTCTTGGCCTGCCTCTTGTTTGCTGTCTCTGACACTCTGAACAGTCTAACTCTCTCTAAAGTGCCCCACCCACTTCTGCCATGTAGCTGCTCCATCAGCTCCATTCTAGGAATGCTTCCCTGAGCCCTGCCTCACAACACATGGCTGTCTGTCTTCTCAGCAGCTGCCATTTTCCCAGCAGCTAATGAGATGACAGTTGTTTTCTCTCAAACAGTTCTCAAGCTCCTTTCTGAGTTTTTTTTAAATTCTTTTATTAACAATACTAAGCATCAAACAAACAAACAAAAACAATGCTAAGCATGAATAAAATGGAATCTTGATTTATAAGTGACAAGTTTGGCATCCAATGTGGGTTATCGTTAAAGAAGTTCCTCTGAAGATAGAACAGGTAGCCATTTTCTTTCTTTTGGCTCAAGTATCTTTTGGTGGCTCAAACTCCTGAGTTACCTTACGGCTAAGATTCCTCTTGGACAATTCAGTCTCTAGACTTTGCCTTTCTATTTTGTCTTAGGTTTGTTTGGCAGTGTTTGCTTTGGTACTCTGCCTTCCTGGAAAAACGAAATGTCATTTTTCCCTCCTCTCCAAAGTTCTTTCCCTTGGATGGGAGTAAGGCATGGGGAATACGCACAATGCCTTTCCGAACTTCTTGGGTTTTTTTCCCTGTGCGTGTGGCCAATGACCACATGAGTGCCTCTAAATGATGCTGTTTAATTCCCTCCCTTTTCTCTCTAGCTGCTGAGACTCACGCTTATTTCCTTCACCACTTCTATTCTTTCAGAGGCAGAAAGACTTCAGGTCAAATGCAAGGAGAATAACCAAAGCAGTTGAGCAGGTTCGGGCATACAGACCACTGACCACAACAGAGGGCATTGTAACTGCCTTCCACCAAGTGTGTGACCATGAAACTGGGGGTGTGATCACAGAGTCCCCAGAAAGTCCACTGTGTGAGAAAACTCACAGCGCTGGTGAGATTTTAAATCGGGGTTATCTGTTTTGACAGCTTCATTTCTAACGGTCACGAGTGGCCTGCCACAGAGATTCACAGATCTTTCTGTATCAGCTCATGTCGTCTTCAACTGGGACTATAGAGTTCACACCATGGGATAATTTTTATTCCCAGTCCCTATGCTCCCAAAGCTGCAGTACAGATGCATACGATTAAACCAGGAACCTAGGAGCCAAAGGAAGATGAAATCCAGATGAAATACCAGTCTTTTGGTATTTCATTACAACTGGATGTTTGTCATCTTCATCATGGGAAGTCATGGCCTCTTCTTCCTTAGGTCAAGACCATAAAATTCTTATTCTTTTCTGCCTACAAGTTCTCTCTGTGTATGCACTCCTATGCTTGGCTACAGGATCTTTCTTATTTTCTAGACAATGTGTCTCATGTTACTCCCTTTGTTCCATATCTGCCTCTGTCTGATGATGATGATGATATATCATAGGCACATATATGTACATATATGTGTACACACACACACACACACACATATATATATATAAAATCTGTAGCCATCACATGTTTTAGAAAGAGTTATGGCTAAATATATGGGTTTCATGTTTGGCATATGTGTATCCACCTTCACCACACACACACACTAATAATTATAATAAATATAATAAATAAAAGAGTTGCCACAGCTATGTTTCCTAGTTCTTTCTTCTAAAAAAGGTGACTGTAAAGAAAGCATTCAATATACTAGTATATTAGGATAAGAATAAGGCTAGCACTTAGGGGAAGAAGGAAGTATTTCCCAGTAAGTTGAACAAGACCTATTCCGTTACCAGAGCAACTATAAAACCTTCTACAGGCAAATATGTTACCTTTGCTTCCACAAGAATAAAAGAAAAAAGTTAATGAAATTTAACCAAGATCTCCAAAAACCACCTTAAAGTCAAGCTTTGAAGGGTAATTGGAAAAACTGCAACTATTTTAATAACCAACACTTAGAAAACTAGAATTTTTGTCCATGAATTGGATCAATTCTCAGTGCGACAAACCTGTGGTTGGAAGAATTGAGTGATGAAATACCAAAATTTAAGGAGTAAAGATCTATTATTTTTCAGTGAAGAAATAAAGATTGGAGACCCAGTATTTATGAAATAGGTAGTCAATGACAATTAGTTGATTATACAACTAATTAAGCTATTAATGACAACCGAGCTGTTATCTAACCAAGTAACTCATGAAAATAATTTCTTGTGTGAGTTGTACTTTGCAATCCTAGTGACCAACAACAATGCTCATGCTTAAAGCATTATGATTCTCTCAGAAACACACAGTGGAGCACAGCAGAGCTACCATCTGGAACTCAGTTGTAGTCATACTCAGTGTGACACCCAGTTTGGATCATGAGCTAGGGCATAGTTGATTCTGATACATTCTTATTACATTATAAAAATATTCTTAGCACTGTGCTTGTAAGACTTTCAAACACAGAGTGGTTCTAATTGTCATATCCAGTCAGAGCTCATGAACAAAACAACTTCCAGGAAGCCATACTAAGTCTGTATTTGGGGCCTTCGAATACTTGACTAACATGCTGTCTGTCCTTGATGAATAGACAGCCCCACACAGTTATCTACAGTTAGATCCAAAACTTTGTCAGTGGCCATAGTTTGTGACCCACATGTTTCTCAGCCACTTCTAATAAACCACAAAGAGTTCCAGGAGGAAAGCGGTTTTAAAGAATATTCTTTCTCTATCTTAAAAAAAAAAAAAAAAGCCATGAGTAGAAACTAACATCTTAGGGATAGCATGTAAAGACTTCTTCATGTAGATATGCAGTTCTGTGGAATAATTCAAAATCTAAACCTCGTGTCTTCTGGGATGATAAAGCTGAGGGAGTTGGAATATGGCATCTGTAGCCTTTCTATCTTAATAAATATGACTATTTTAAAATAGACTTTTCCTGAATATACCCCCATAGCAAAGAATAGAGAACTACCATCATCCTTTTTAGACAAAGGCATGGCCACCATGTGGAATGAAGTCAAGCAGAGAAGCCACTTGCTGCCGTCTCCGTCTGATCCTAAAGTCTGGACAACTGGCAATGCAAAAAAAAAAGTTCGTAAGCTTGTGGTCTCTCAATAGCCAGAAATTCCAATTTTTAAACAGTGTTTTAGGCCACTCATAAATTTTCATATCTTTCTAACAACAGAGAATTTTCTTAAACAATCAACAAAAAGCAACTGCATCGTGTAACTTCGCCTCAGCAAAACCACAAGCAATTACAGCATAAACAGTCACATCCTCCCAACAAACCAACAAGCCATTGGAGATGTTGTATCCAAACTCAGGACTATGAATAAAGTAGATGTTAAAATTTCCCCTCTATTGAAAATAGATTTTTCCCCCCTCACGTAATATACCTGATTACGGTTCCTCCTTTCTCTACACCTCTTACTTCCTCCCCTCCTGACCTCCCATCCAGATCCACTCCCTTTCTGTCTCTCTTTAGAAAAAAGTAGCTTTCTGAGGGACAATAGCAAAGTAAAATATAGTAAGACAAAACAAAAACTAATATATCAGAATGGGACAAAACAAACAAACAGAAGGCACGAGAAACAGAGAGCCATTCATTCAAATATTCAGAAATCTCACCAAAAAAAACCCCACTAAACTGGAAGCCATAATACATAGTCCAAGGACCTGTAGCATAAAAAAGGAGGAGGAAAATAATACATAAATAAAATAAAATAAATAATAATGTAAGAAAAGAAAGGCCCTGACGTAGCACGTGACAAGGAGCCTCCACACATGCTATTGAGCTCATTTCTGTCGGCGTCTGCGGCTGGCAGGCAATCTGCCTTTAAGATAGTTGTTTCTCCACTGAGACCCCTTTTCTTTTGCAAGCGGTTAGCAGTTGGAGATAGCTTGTGGGGTAGGGATGGGGCCATGTGTCCACTTCTCTTTTCAGCTCCAGGGTCTCATGTGGTGCAGACTCGCGCAGGCCCTGTGCATGCTGCCTCACTCAGCCTCTGTGAGTTCATATGTGCATCCATCCTGCTTATAGAAAGGGCCTTGTTTGCTTGGTGTTCTCAAAACCCTCTGGCTCTTACACTCTGTACACCTAATAGAGCAGCAGTCTTTTTGTTTGTTTGTTTGTTTTTTGTTTTGTTTTGCTTTTTGTTTTTGTTTTTGTCTTTCGAGACAGGGTTTCTCTGTGTAGTTTTGGCTGTCCTGGAGTCACTTTGTAGACCAGGCTGGCCTCAAACTCACAGTGATCCACTTGCCTATGCTCCCGAGTGCTAGAGCAGTCTTTTTTAAAATGTAGCCTTTATGTATCTTCTGATAAGGAAATTGCCCTATATAAAATGCTGAACAGAATACTGGGGCTAAAGAGATGGCTCACTGGTTATGAGTGCTTGTTGATCTTGCAGAGAAGCCGGGTTCAGTTTCCTACACCTATGTGGTGGCTCACAACCATCTGCTCCTCCAGCTCCAGGGGATCCACTGGCTTTTTCTGGCCTCCTCAGACACCAGGTACCCATGTGGTACACATGCGTACATAAAAGCAAAGCAAATACGTAGAACAAAAATAAATAAATCTTTAAAATACTAAATAACGTCCATTTAGTACCTGCTATGTTCAAGAAGCCCTGTTGCTTTATCTAGCTTATTATAAATATTGGTCACAAAATTCCAGAAAAAAAAAGTTGTAACTGTTATCCCCACTTACAGGAGAGGCAAGCAAGCCCCAGAGCATCAACTGCAAAGCGAATGTGTCAGCAAGGCAAAATTCAAAACAGCATCCTGTGACCAGAACTGATGTGCATTTGCTTTATTTTATTTTATATTTTATTTATTTACAAATCGTCTGTCCCCATAGACATGAGTGCTTTTTATGTGGTAAATCCCTAGGCTCTTGCTCTTTTCCTTCAATTAAAAATTGTGTTTACAAGCATTTCTCCGGCGAGTATCTTAGAATCAGGTCGTTCTGTTCTGTAAGAATTAAAAACTGGTGAGTTGGCCAGGCGGTGGTGGTGCCCACCTGTAATCCCAGCATGCGGGAGGCAGAGGCGGGCGGATCTCTGCTTGAGTCCAAGGCCAGCCTGGTCTACAGAGTGAGTCCAGGACAGCCAAGGCTACACAGAGGAACCCTGTCTGGAAGAACCAAAAACCAAAAAGCAAACTGGTGAGTTCTAATGTATCTCACCTTACCTACTCCTGCACAAACCCTTACCTTGTAATGGTGCTTTCGGTTTTGAGTGGCACATGTGTAACTCCTAACTGAGAGCTGTGCAAGTTTGGGGAAGAATTTAACCTCTATTATTTCAGAGATTGTAGACATAAGTGCCTTTGTTAGATGCCTAAAATCCAAACAGGCTCTAAATATGAGACTGAACCTCACTGTACTATTATCTCTCAGGGCTCCTCCCCAGTGTCCCTGTGCCAGCCCGTGAACACTTGAGCACAGACCTGAAGGAAACACTGGAACGGCTTGTGCTGATACATAAGGAAGAGCAAATTGAGCAGAGGAAACAAAACGTGCGATTAGGACGTGTTTGGCATAGTTAAGAAACCCAAAGAAAGCCTTGTAACTAAGCAAAGTAAGACAGAGAAAATGCGCACCAAGAGCCAGTCCAAACTGAGCCAGCTGCATAGACACGCGGTCATGGGGCCCCTGTGCTCTTTCGACACTTTTAAATACTTAATATTAATTGTAGCAAAGATTTTTGTCTTCTCGATTTTCAATGAACAATATGAATTACAGTAGCTCCTCCCTAGCTCAGATTCACTTGCCATGTGCAAGCACAGCCCGGAAGTATTAAATGGAAAATTTCAGAAAGATACAGCATGTTTTCTATTATGAACCACTCTAAATAGAGTGAGGAAATCTCCTCTGCTTTCCTCCTGGGATGTAACTGGTTCTGGCTAAAAGCAACAGCAAGAAGTTGACTGTGCTGGAGTTTCAGCCATTGGGCAATTCTAAGAACTTTTACTTTAATTCTGGATTAAATGAGAAGCCATTGAAGGGTTTTTAACAGCGCAATGAAAACATCTAATGGTTTGCTTCATTTACATTACTCTGGCTTTTGCTGTGTGAAGTGCTGGTGAGTCAATTCGTGGACAGAAAAAAAAACGGCCAAAGTCTAAGTTTTTTAAGATAAAACAAAAAACTTATTGTGGGTGGGAGTAATGGCATATGCCTTTACACTCTGCACTTGGGAATCAGGGACAGGTGGATCTTTGTGAGTTCGAGGCCAGCCTGGTCTACATAGTAAGATCCTGTCTCAACAAAACAAAATGTGGTGATGGGTGAGAACTAGTGTGTGAGATGAAGAGGAGTTTAGGAAGACTTTCTATTTGGGACCTGAGCACTTTGAATAGTAAAAGACCTCAGGAAATGTGAGCTTGGAGTTCTAGAGACCAGGAGTCTGTTGATGGAGCTGTTAACCTTGACTAAGTGGATATGCCAGTCTGAGGACAGGGAACAAGGTTCAGGCTAGAGACATACAGTTAAAGCTGGGGGAATGCAATGGAATTGGGCAAGGATAGAAAGAGAAAGAAAAAAGAAAGAAAGAAAGAAAGAAAGAAAGAAAGAAAGAAAGAAAGAAAGAAAGAAAGAAAGAAAGA